>CM056051.1:269615901-270815901 GCA_029574335.1 Rana kukunoris | reverse complement strand
AAAATAAGCTGTCTGGCAAGTGATCATTGTGTCAGCAGTTTGACCTATGCCCCAACACTTATAAGTTTGAAAATAAATATTATAGTCTTTAAGTTAACTTCAATCTAAACTTTGGTAAGCACTGCAGCTGAACTGTCATCATGACACTTGAACTTAGTGATTGATGTAGTATGATTATAGCTTACCTAACAGGGTTTCTGTTTAGATATGATACTGAAGCATCTGTTATTATAAAAATAACACATTACTTAAACAAACACATCAAGTACTTTCCTACTTTTCCTCCACTATGACACTCAACAGATTTGTTGACATCATTGTGCCTTTTAAAAGTTTTCTCAATGTTTTCCTAAATGCAGTGACTTCAGAAGTGTTCACATTTTTACATATACAAGTTTTGCATAGCTGTAGTTTGTTCCCGTGTTGGTATTACTTTACATTATGTGAATGTAAGTGCTTTGATTAGGCAACTACAATTGACGTAACAATGTACAGGCTTTACCATAAATGTCTTGTAAGGTATTTATGGCTGTATGGTGACACGGGGATATTTACGAAAGGCAAATCAACTTTGCACTACAAGTGCAAACTACAAGTGCAAAGTGCACTTGAAATTGCAATGAAAGTGCACTTGGAAGTGCAGTTGCTGTAAATCTGAGGGGTAGATCTGAAATGAGGGGAAGCTCTGCTGTTTTCACCATCCAATCATGTGAAAGCTAAAATGCCGTCTTTATTTTCCTTGCCTGTCTCCCTCGGATCTACAGCGACTGCAATACCAAGTGCATTTTCAGTGAAATTTTGTAGTGCAAAGTGGATTTGCCTTTTGTAAATAACCCACACAGTGTCGTTCTTGCTAACAGGACATTCAATAACTGCATCAAAAATATGTGTCTAATGCTCTACTTATATTTTTCTGCTGTGTCCAGCTGATACTGAAGAAGAGTATAGCTGATACCTGCCAATATATATTACTATACAAATGGCTTCTTTATTGCATCCAAGCAGGTGTCATGCAATTCTCCCGGCATTTTCTATAGCAATACAAGCACCTTTGGAATCCAAATGTAAAATATGATGAAGAGTGATGTGTGGCCTTGAAATTTTCCATATTTTGTCATGTTACAACCAAACACATCCCATTTTATTGGGATTTTATGTTATAGACCAACACAAAGTGACACATAATTGTGAAGTGGAAGGAAAATTATACATGGTTTTACAATTATTTTACAAACAAATATGTGAAAAGTGTGGCATGCATTTGTATTCAGCCCCTCTGAGTCATTACTTAGTATAACCACCTTTCCCTGCAATTACAGCTACAAGTCTTTTTGTCTCTACCAGATTCGCACATCTACCGAGTGAATTTTTTGCCCATTCTTCTTTGCAAAATAGCTCAATCTCTGTCAGATTGGATGGAGAGCGTCTGTGAACAGCAATTATTTTAAAAGTTGACCAGCTAAGGTGGAGCATACAAGAATGTATCTACAGTGTTCTCCAGCATGGGTCCTCCTCCACAGAGCCAGCACTCAAAGCAGTCAGTGGTGGGGTAGGACGCTTCTCGACGTGTCTGCTCTCACCCAGGGACCAGATAGACAGGCAGGCAGGTTCTTCCTAGCCCCTTGCTGTAACACCTACCACTACAGCACCCAGGACTAGCGATTCTTTTCCTTCCCTTTGGGCCTCCCTCTTTCCTCCGCAGACATCACCTCCAGGGAGCCGAACAAGGTAAGCCCCTGTTTCTCAGGGCTATCCACCTCCCCTGGGACCGTTGGCGGTCTAATCACTGCGGAGCAACGGAGCAACGACCTAGCCTCTCCTTATCCCCCCACATTGCCAGCCGTAATTGAGGCATTCCCCCGCCTACTCCCTGCCTCAGTTTCCAGCCATCCATAACCCACCTTGGCCCCCGCGCCAACTTGTGGAAGATTTGCGTGGGCCGCGCTTAGGAAAGACCACGGCTTCACCCTCGGCCTAGCGGCGCGCCGCACCTACACCCAGCAATGACCTCCAAACTGTGCAGAAACCCCCCCCCCACTCCAGAAGGATCCCCATCTTTTCAGTTACCTCCGAGCCTCCTCCTGCATACCGATCCACCCAGCCGGACAGCCTCCAGCTGGGGCCCTGTTTCTCGGTCGGTGGCCATATTGGTACACCCCAGTAACTGGGGTATTTCTCACCCCCACTCCCTCCTCCACAACCCAATAACTAGGAATTGGCTCCCACCTGATGAATTCAGGAGGGAGTACACCCCCCCATTCTGCCCTAATAGTTATCCACCACCTCTTAGCACTTGATCCAGGGCTCGCCCAATCGCCCCTGAGGAGTCAGGAAGGAATTTTTTCCCCTGCCACTGCACATTGGCATAGCACGGCTAGGGATTTTTCGCCTTCCTTTGGATCAACCAGAGAGGGAGGATTTAACGAATCTTCCTTCCCATCGCCATTGAAAACCCCGCTGATAAACATCTTCCTCCCCGGCGTTCGGCGACCATGGCTAATCTAATATACTCTGCAGAAACCATTTGGGGTCTAAAGCCATTTGCCTCAATATTACCAGCCGTCACCAAAAAAGCTCTAAGAATTAAGCAACTGTTGAGAATCGATCGAAGATCGACAGTCAAAAATTACACCCACTTACCCCAGCCTAAGCACATATCATGTGCATTGGTCAACACAAGATCGGCAGTAAAACACCGACTAGAAATCCATGATCTCATCCTACAATGCAATTTAGACTGCCTCTTTATCACAGAAAGCTGGCTTACAGCCGACTGTAACACCATTCTAGGAGAACTGGTGCCAGAAAATTATCGCAGAGGGGGAGGCCTGGCGGTGATCCACAAGACTCAACTCTCGGTCACTAAACCAGTCCTCCAAAACGCACTTCCATTCATGGAAACCCTCTCTCTGCAACTGCAAACAAATCCCCAAATCGCAAAGTCCAAAATCGCAGTTTCTCACATCATTAACAGAGTTCATCTCCACTTATACCCTAAACAGCAAACAACTTCTGTTGCTTGGGGATTTCAACCTTTGTACCAACTCCTTACAGGATCCCATCTCCGACGCCTGCATTGACCACTTGGAAGGATTAGGTCTGCAGCAACTAGTATGTGGGCCCACACATGCTTCAGGTCATACGCTCGATCTCATTTTCAGACAAGATCTGGAAATAAACATTCTGAAAAATGAGCAGGTACCATGGACAGACCACCATGTAATTAAATTCATAATTACCAAAAATGCCCCTTAACAAAGACATCAAAACCAGTGACAACGCACTGGACTAGATCTCAGAAGAAGCTCCATTCGGAACTCTTCAAAACGACATTAGGGAACAAGATAAAAACAATCCAACTACATCAAACAGCCACAGAAACCCTGGATGCCATTAACACAGCTCTACTACAGTCAGCTGACTTCGTAGTGCTCCAAACGCAAAACCTGCATCCGGAAAAACAATTCCAGCTGGTTCAACGACCACCCGTTTTGCTAAAGCAAGAGCGCAGAAGAGCGGAAGAAGCTTGGAAAAGAAGCTCTTCAGAGGAAAACCACACCATATATAAGGTAATAACAAAAAACACCACAAATAAATCTTTAAAGCCCAATTTTTTTTTTTTCCAATATCATCACTAATGCCCTAAACCGCTCCCATAAACTCTTCAATTTAGTCACCCAGACCATGAATCCAGTCTGTCTTGAAGCCCCCAATTCTGATACCCAAGAATTTTGCAATGAATTATCAGATAATTTCAAAATTGAATAAATCTGTGAAAGCATTCAGCGAAACAGTACCCCCTTAATCATACGCCCAATATCCACATAAATTCGCTGCAATCAACAATGTTCACTCTTAAACCCATCTCCATCAATGCCACTAAAAATATCATCAGTACCCTGCAAAATAGCACAGCGCCTAATGATATTATCCACACCCAACTGCTGAAGGAATGTGCCGATATTCTGGCACCGCTTATAGACCAGTCATTCAAGGAAGGCATAGTGCCCACCCGGTTGAAACAAGGCATAATCAAACCTATTTTAAAGAAACCCACCCTCGACCCCAAAGACCCAAAACACCGTCGTCCCATAACAGGCCTAAACGGCTTCTCCAAGGTAATGGAGAAAGTAGTGGTACAACAGCTGCAACAGCATTTAGACACCCATAAATTGTTCGATCCATTTCAATCAGGTTTCCAACCTGGGCACGGGACTGCAGACGAAGAAGAATCTTGTCTTCTAGTACTGTTAGAACTAAGCACAGCTTTTGACATGGTAGACCACAAACTATTACTGACTCGGCTAGCTGAAGTAGCCAGAGTCGCGGAAGGTGACTTATCTTGGTTCTCCACCTTCTCAGAAAAAACAATCACAAATAGTGAAATTGGGACCTTTCACTTCTGAAAAACGCACAGTGTCATGCGGAGTCCCGCAGGGTTCCCCATTGTCGCCGGTTCTGTTCAATATTTATCTTCGCCCTCTCTTTGAAATCATCAGTAGCCAAAAGCTACTTTACCACTCTTATGCAGATGACACACAACTGTACTTTCGCATCTGCAACAAAAAGGATAATCATCTCGGTCTAGAGAAATGCCTCTCTTTGATAGAAAATTGGATGACAAAGAGTTATCTTAAACTCAACGGTTCAAAAACAGAACTTCTCCTGTTTCACGCCAATCGAAAGAATCACACCGCAATAACATGGACAACACCACCCATTCTGGGCAAAATCATCACCCCCAGCACCAAAGTCAAAAGTCTTGGAGTCATCTTCGACACCGACATGACAATGGATGCACAAATACTGTAGGGTCAGTAGCCAGCAGATCCCATCATCATACTATGCAGACTTATTCCATTTATTCCAAAAGAAGACATAGCAGTCGTGGTCGGAACAATTGTCAACTCCAGACTGGACTATGCAAATGCTCTCTATCTTGGACTCCCAAAGTACCAAATCACTTGTCTGCAAGTCGTTCAAAATACGGCCGCTAGACTTGTGACTGGGAAAAAACCATGGGAATCAATCTCACCTTCACTGAGATCCCTTCATTGGTTGCCTGTCAAAGACATAATTACTTTCAAAGCACTCATACTGTAAGTGTATTCAAGGAAATGCCCCCCAATATCTATGCAAAAAACTAAAAGCTCACAACCCCAATCGCATTCTGCGACCCACCAACCAAAATCTACTCCAGATACCCAAAGCCAGATACAAGTCCAAAGGAGAAAGAAGATTTGCAGTCCAAGGACCCAGACTATGGAATGCTTTACCAACCAGCATTCGGTTGGAGGAGAACCACTTGGGCTTTAGGAGAAAGATCAAAACCCATCTGTTTTGAGCACAAAGGAGAAATGGACAACGAGCGCCCAGAGGCGATTTAGTCTGCATGTGCTGCACTATATAAGTTTCTCACTCACAATTGCCTTAACTACCAAGTGACCCCCAAGAGCCTGTAGACCCTGCAATTTGAAGGATCATTCGCTCAAAGCCATCAGGATCTGAGTTTATATGCAAAATAACCCTGCAGGAGTTAAAGGAGCTGGTTAGCAGGGACATAAGAGGGGGAGCACAAAAGTCACAATGAGCACTATTCACTTTGGAACTTTTGTTATGCAGCTTGCCTGTTTTTGGACAATTTTAAGCAATATTGCATGGACAGCTCACTGTTAATTACAATTTTCACATACATTATGTGGTTTGGATTATTGGCTATATTCATTTTTATTTTTACCAATTTTTTCACTGATTAATATATTTATTGCCTATTACTAGGTTTATCACTTATCTTATCTCCCAATCATTGCCCAATACTAAGTTAATTTTTTCGCTATATTTGCTGTATCGCTTACACTCTTTAGTACGGATGATTTATGGACTTACCCTCTCACAGTATTGTATAGGAGGTTTTGTCCTCACACAGATGGATTTTATATACTGCTTTTTTTTTTTTTATGTAGCTACGGAAGGGGGTTGTTAGTGAAGTATATTACTGTGAAATTGTTTTGACCATATGACCCCATCTAGCTTGTTGTTTTACACAGCCATATAAATAGAGACCTGATAGATCACTCTTCAGGCTACAGGTAGCGCCATCAATCCCAAACACCTTTTCTTAGTTTAATACATAGAGTTCTCCTGGGGAAGCTCATTAAGGGAGGCTGCAACCTTCATTTTTATCCTAAGGGCGAAATGTTCCACTTTGTTTTAATATACATACATATATATTTATATATATATATATATATATATATACAGCCCTCAAAATTTCCACTCGCCTACTAGCATTTGGCGAGTGAATTTAATCTGGGGGCGAGTGATGACAGGGCTGCATGACCAATCTCCCTGCAATCTGTGCCTACACTTAGAGTCCCGATGAGATTGGCGGCCGAAGAGGAAAGGTGCATGCTTGGTAGTCTGTCGAGCTGTGCACAGGCAGAGCAGTACACAGATTCTCTCCTTACAATTCTCATTAAGCCATGGGACCTAACAGTATGATCTCTCTGAGCCTGCCCCCTCCCCCGGGTCCCGACCAATGTAGCTAGAGAGCACAAAGTAATGAGTGAGGTGGAGGATTGCGAAAATTTCCACTCCGGTGCAGCGCTCATTGAAAGTTGCCCTGACATGAGAGCGACAGCCTTCCAGTTTGTGCAGTTTTCTTCTCCTTGTGCTCTATGTAAGTGTCCAACAGTTCAGCCTGAGCACTGTGAACAGACTGGTCTCAATGTGTGCTGTGCGGTGTCAGTGTGCACTGTGCTATGGTGTCATTGGCTGTGCAGTTGTGTGGATCTCAGCGCTGGATTGTACTCCCTCCCGCTGTGCTGCAGCTCCTCTTCTAACTGCCAGCATGAATAAAAGAGAGAAGTGGGGACATGCAAGCGTGGAGCTGCACACACAGGCTCCTGATGATGAGATGAATGGGAGAGAGAGAGAGAGAGGATGGATGGGAGTTGCCGAGGAGACAGCAAGACAATGGGGAAGAGACCCAGTTCTAGTGCCCTGTCCCTCTGGTCAGCCCCCAGTGCCCTGTCCTTCTGGTCTGCCCCCAGTGCCCTGTCCCTCTGATCTGCCCCCAGTGCCCTGTCCCATTTTGTTAAAGTTGTTGTTGGTAATATTTAATTTTGTAACTTGATTCTGCATAAAAAATTGTCATTCCATGAGATAATCTACGAGGGCGTGTTTACAGGTGCAATTAGGCGCAGGGCAGTGTGTGAATTAGGTGGGGCAACTGGTGGTGAGTAACTCTTGAGGCCTGGCTTGTAGCTCAGGACTTTGAGCCCTGTATATATATTTTGAGCCCTGTATATATATACAGTATATATATATATATATATATATATATATATATATATATATATTTATATATATATATAAATATATATACACACCACTGTATTAAGTACATCTTGCTAGTACTTGGTTGGACACCCGATTGCCTTTAGAACTGCCTTAATTCTTCATGGGATAGATTCAACATGGTGTCAGAAACAGTCCTCAAACATTTTGGTCCATATTGACATGATAGCATCATGCAGTTGCTGCAGATTTGTCAGCTGCACATCCATCGTGCGATTCTCCCATTCAACCACATCCCAAAGGTGAAAAATGTAAAACCATTTATCATTTTCTTTCCACTTTACAACTATGTGCCACTTTGTGTTGGTCTATCACATAAAATCCCAATAAAATACATTTACGTTTTTGTGGCCTTTCTTCATCTGTGCTGCAAAACCTCCACCATATGTAAGGGATTAGCACAGTAGCGGGGTGTGCAGGACCCTCTGGATGGGTCACAGCACAGTGAAGTAGGCACGGACAGACAACAGGATCTTTGGGAAAGCAAAAACTGTGGTTTATTTACATGTCTGTGGTTACAAAGTGCTGGTATCAAAACAGGTAAGATAAAACAAAACAGAAAATAAACTCTTACCACTTTGAGCATCTAACTACAAAAACACTGGAGCCTGACTACTTGTTCTGCCACAGCCTACCACTGCCCAGACACTTGGCGGTCACACAGAAACAAACAAAGGCATTTAGTCACACAGATTATTTCACCATTCAGAGGTATTGCTCCCCAGTCTGCCATGCACAGAGATCTAGTTTCTGGGTGGAGTCTTTTGTAGGAGCAACATGGGAGTTTTATAGAGCCCTGAGTGCTTTTTCTCTTACACCTGAGCTTGTTAACCCTCACTGAACCCAATCAGGCTCACTACACAACACAAACACAAAATCAATCCATGTAGCATGAACCTGGAACAAATATATCTCCCATCCTGGGCACAACCCATAGATTTTCCTGGCTTCCTATCACAATATATATATAAAACACCTAATCACCATACTTCCCAACTTTTTGAGATGAGAATGAGGGACACCTACTAGCAAAAGTTTGTAGGCATAGGACAGTAATCCACCACCACAACCCCTTAAAGGAGAGTTAACCCCCAAAAAAGATTAGTTAAACCCACAAGTGTTTTTTTTTTTTACCACTACTATTCCTTTATTTCGGCTTTTTAATTGTAAAAATGCAGCAATTTAGGATTTGGGTGAAAGGTTTAGCACTGGCAAACACTTTTTGAAGCGCGGTCCAGTCCAATTCAGGTGGCTGAGAGCCCACAGCTAAATCCAAGCTTTATATAGGCAGGAAAATGGGCAATTTGGACCAATTAGCTACTGTTGCTGGGGGTGAAGACTGCAGGGGTAACCAATGGCAACCTGCAAAAGATAGAAGGGAGAAGAGAATCCACATGCCCTTTGCCCTATCCCTTGAATGTTCCTGCACATTGCAGGGGAGTTGTACGTGGGATAGTACAAATAAATAATGAAACAAACAACCTTTAGATTTAAATGGTCATAATATGGCCTCAGTGTTTATTTTTGGGGTAACCCAGTTTAAACATATCATAGTACAACTTTAACTTAAAATGTCAGCATAACTTTTATTCTCATTGCCTTTAGATGAAAAAATACCGTAAATCAGGGATCTCCAAACTACGGCCCTCCAGCTGCTGTGGAACTACACTTCCCATGAGGCATTGTAAAACTCTGACATTAGTAGACATGGCTAGGTATGATGGGAATTGTAGTTCCTGAACACCTGGAGGGCCATAGTTTGGAGACTCCTGCCGTAAATCAAATACCACTGTCCATTCAGACTACACTGAATGACTAACCCTGCCGGCTGAAAAACACTTGGCTGAGGCACCCCAAACCTGGTGGCTTGATCAATCATGTTCTGCAAACCCATATTTAATATGCACAAACCTATATTTGATAGATTACCTAGATCAGGTCTATTTAGACCTGGGATAAACCCTTCTAAATCACAATGGCGGTAAGATAAACCGTTAAAGAGAACTAAACAATTGTGAACTGTTCTATTCAGGCCTCTACAAACTTTTTTAAGGTAAAATAAGTTACCCGGGAGAGACCAAAGCAACCTCGAAATTATTTCAGAAAAGGAAACGATTTAAAAATAAAATAAAACTTTGAACGAGAAAAAAATCTTGTTTCATCTCTCAAAGGAGATCCCAGGTTCTAATTTTACCCAGAATGTTAGCTCCAGCATGTATGATAATTCAATCGGGGTTGGGCCATAAACCTGATAAAAGAATAAGCTCATCTCTCAAATTCCTCCACCTTAAACCTCTAATACCAAAAATACAAAATTTGAAAGGTGTCTGGGTTCAAACCTAAAGTCTCAGAGTAAGTCCTGTAAGCTGCCCTCTTCTGGACCCAAGCAAGGGAACAAGCTACCGTTGCCACCCCTATCTTGAATAAATTGGAGGAAAATTGAAGTTAGAAAGCCCCAAATGTTTGAAGCAAGATGATAATGGATCTAGAGATAGTTATATGACATGGATTCTTTAAGCCTTTAGTAGCCATACCCAATCTATGGTAAAAATTCTTGCAACTGGAATATTTCTAGCTGCAAAGGTGAACAGACCGAGAAAAGACTTAACATCCTTTTTCATTAAAAAAGTACCAGCCGAAAAAAAGGATTACAAATATAAAAAGGAGAATCAAGAGAACTGTTGCCTCTACAAATTACTACCACGTGAGTGGAGTAAATGAGTGAGTGAAAAGGGTGAAGTAGATGTGACGCTGTTCAGTTGACTGACAAAAATAAATAATGAAAACCTAATATCTATCTGTGGTAGGAAATTATTAAAGTGGCTTATGTGACAAAAAAAATGCTGAAATGCTCCGTGCAAGAGATGGTATCCTCTTGTGCCAGGTGTATCCTCATACACCTGTACTAGGGGATAGGTGTAAACAACTTGTAATGTGATCCACTGATTGATGCAATATATGATCCACAAATAAATACACTAATAATGTGCAAAATAGATGACACAAATATATTAAGTGCAGATTAGACAGTATAAATAAATAAAGGGGCAGATTCACAAAGACGTAATATTCCGCTGCGTAATCGAAATACGGTACGCTGCCGTATTTCACCAGACTCTACTTCAGTACACGTACGCTATTGTTTCGTGCCGCGCAATCGAAATACGTGATTATGAAGCATTTAAATTAAGCGCGTGCGACGATTGCGCATGCTCTGTTCAGGAATGGTGCATTGCGCGAAATCACGTCGTGACGTCATTCGTTGTTTGAGTAGCGCGTTTACGAACATCCTATTGGACGACCGTTAAAAATAATAAAAGACTCGGAAAACGTTGAAATTCTACTTAACATGAATCCAGCAGCAGGTATAGTGACTGACTATGCCGTAAGAGATTGCGTTGAAAGTGCCTCATTAGCATACCCTGACGCTACCGCAATTTTCTTAGATCTGAAGGCGTACTAACACGTAATACAGTCGAAATGAAGCCCGCAGGTGTCTTCATGGTTTGAGATTTCGACTAGCGTTAAGTCGAAATTACTCCAGTCTAACAACATTTACACAGGCGTAATCGCTTTGTGAATCTAGGCCAAAGTCTTTAGTCCCATTGATTCTAGTACTTGGTGTTTAATAAAGTGCTTAGTGCTGGTTAAAAAAATCGCTAATCTATTGCCCTCTTCAGAAGGTGATCACAGCATATGTGACTTATCCGTGCTCCTATTGTGGCTACACTTACCAGAGTTTTCTTCACTGCTTGGGGTATGAGGCATTCACAGTATTTGCCACTGTTAGCACCCTGGAAGATGGCCAGCCCGAGATGTTTAGGTAGAGCTCCAAACATTTACCATGTGAATGAGAGAAGGACGCCTAATAGTGTAATACCATTAAAACTTTTTATTACATTTAAAAAAAAATGGAAATGTACTCACATTCAGCATAAACTTTTAGGAATGTAATGCTGACACTAACGCCGCCAACTAGAAGTGATGCAAGGACGTATGTTGACTCCGCCCTACGTGTTTGTCACTCTGACGTCAGAGTGATGAAACGCATAGGCGGAGTCAACATACGTCCTTGCATCAATCATTTTTTTTTTTTTTAATCAACTGAACAGTGCCACATCTACTTCACCCTTTTCACTCAAGGATCTAATTCTAGCTAACTTAGCAAGAGGCAAACTAAATTTTGTTGAAGACAAATCAATAATAATGCCCAGAAACTCAAGCCTTGTTGAAGGCAAGACTATTTTCTCCTGCGCCATGGGGATACCAAAATGATTACACATGCTGGTGAACATATATAAAGCATCGGAACAAGAAGAACTGGAAGGACCAACTGTGATCCTGTTTCAGTAGCTAATATGTTATGGTGACGTCTAGTTGATCTTACCTCTATCCACAATCCTATCACAAAACACTCTTTATCGATCTGTGATAGATTCAAAACCACTCTCGACCTTTAATCGTCCCATATTCCACTTCTTTCTTTTATTTAAAAACACTGCATTTACCCTGCCTGGACTTCCCCTAATTCCTTTAATGTGTGGGGTGCAGCAATCTATTTAGATTATATAAATGTGTATCTGCATCTTCCTTATACTCCTTTCCTACTCTGTGTGAAACTAATGGAATCCCCCAATCTGAATTGTTTTGCTATTTACAGATTGCATTTTTTTCCAACCATACCTAAAATCTGGCACTCAGTTTTCCTAGACGTCACGTTTTGAGCATGTATGTAATTATGTCCCACATATCAGAGGACTTGTGATCCTTTATAAACAAATTCTAGCTAGTTTTGATACTAGCCCCCCTCCCTATAGTTCTAATTCAGAACAAGCTCTGAACTGCTCATTTAATGATACTGAATGGTCCAGTATATGGTCAGCCACTAAATCTGCTTCCTCTAATATTGTTGATGTGGAAACAAATTATAAGGTGCTTTCTCATTGATATTTAGTCCCTGCTAGGACATCAAATTACGCTCCTGATTACGCTGCAGCTTCTTTTTGTGGCTGTTCAGATTCTGGCACTCTAACTTTATACATGGTGGGATTGTCCAATAGCCCAAAAATTCTGGAAGGCAGCTTTTGATTTAGCTTTTAAAATGTTTGACACTTTCATACAACCTAATCCTGCTACAGCTTTTTTAAATCTAAAACCAGACAGAATTACACAGAATTAATTATTTTACAACTCTTAACAGCCACAAAACAAACCATAGCTAAGGAATGGAAAACTCAAAATCTGATCGTAGCTAAAACCATTTACAGAACCAATAGAGCCACTGTCCATGCTAAAATGGAAGCAATTGAGTCTGATCGGATCTGCAAATTAAATTAAATTGGTTAACTTGGGGTAAACATTGTTTACCTCCAGACTTTGATGACACTTTACTATTGCCATGGTAATAATTAACCACTTGCTAACCATGTCATGTATACATCGGCAGAATGGCATGGCCGTGCAAAGCAACGTATATATACGTTGATTTGAATTTCGCTGCGCACACGCCCTTGCTGCGAGCTCCATGACAATGCCCGCAGGATCCGCGGACTCAATGTCCGCCGGTGTCCTGCGATTGTGTCACAGAGCTACAGTACGGGGGGGTGCTTGAGTAAACAAGGCATATCCCTGTTCTGCCTAGTGACAGGACACTGATTGTCTGCTCCCTGTAATCAGGAGCAGCGATCAGTGTTGTGTCACAGTAATCCCAGCCCCCACACAGTTAGAAATACTCCCTAGGCAACTTCCGAAGATGGCGTGCACGTGAGGACGTGACGCATCTGTAGGTGGGAGGAGCCACGGGATAGCCGGGTCGGAACCGTCCAGAGGAGTGGATGGACCGGGCTGAGGGGCAGAGGAAAGCCGGGAGAGATGCGAGAGATGTGAACAGCGCAAGCGAAGAGCACCGCCTCACCCGTAGCTACCGTGCAGCCCAGCCGCGCGCCGACACCTCCTAGTAGACGGCCCCGTTAGCTGCTCGGCATGCAGAGGGACAAGCCGAGCCGCATGCTGCAGTAGCGAGCGCCCATACACCGACCTCCTCTTTTCCTCTCCTCCCCCCCTCGAGCACTCCAGGTGCTTAGACCAGGGACTCCCAGAAGATAAGAGCCGCCTAGCTCCACTTTGAAACCCTGTGGAGATCGCTGATATCCAGGCAAACGAGCAGCAGCAGGCTACATAGTGAACAAAGCAGGATGTTTACTTAACCCCTTCCCTCTCACAAATGCCTTGCCGGTTGAGCTATAGTTTGAAGGTCTCGCAGGAAAGTGGGAAAGGTAAGCTTCTTAGACAAATCCCTGGAAGACATCAACACGGGCTGCTGTAAGTCGCTGACCTGCTTAGAAGGTATGTCATTTTCTCCATAAGTCGCTGACCTGCTCAGAAGGTATGTCATTTTCTCCATATGCGCTTATAAACAAATGAAATATAAAAGTGGAGACACATGAAATGAAAAGTGATCAGAAGAAGGGAAATATGAAATAACACCCTACTGCATATATGGAATCATATGAAATCATAAGGAGAAATATAAATACTCTTATATGAAATGTTCTCAGGTATTTCTGAAAGTTCTGTGTCTATAGTCACTTTCTGAACTTGTTGACACTCCCAAACTGTATTGCCACATTAATATAATATGCAATATTAACCGCACACACATGCTGACCCCTTGAACCCAGAACGGAAGTATTTAACCCGAAGGGAAGGGGAGGCCAAGAAAACCCTGCCATAGTCGCAGTCGGGGGAAATATTATTTAGAGTCTGGTCCAGAAGTAAGAAGGGGAAAGCTTAGAGCCATAGGGGAAGCGTATAGGGATTGGGGGGAAAAAAGAAGGGAAGAGAGAGGCGGGGAGTTAAATTTTAAAGGGACAACAAGAGATACCTCCTAGAGCCCCCCCCTGTTTTCCCCGGTCCCTCAGGACGATCAGAGGGGCCCGCCTCTGCCGGTCTACAGGGAACAAAGTGCGAAAAGGGATCAAAAGAGATGCCCTAAGACCTCCTAAGATCTCTAAGACCGAGTAGACTGAAATAGGAGTGAAAGACTCAAGAGAGCAAACTGGGGAAGAGAATCCGAAGAAAAGTGTATACTATGCAAAGGATGACGAGCAGGTCCACAAAGGGGGGCCCCCCAAAAACTCCTCCCAATGCCTTAACGAATTCTACAGCAACAAGCTCTATCAGACAATATATGACTAAAGAGGACAGCCCACGAACCCAGGACACAAAAAAACAACAACAACAACAAATAAATAAAGACAAAAAGGTGGACAACAAGAACCCTCAAAATAAGACCTTGAAGGAAAAACCTCTGGAATTAAGGGAAGAAGGAGTATTGGATAAAGACCTAGAGCATAGCTGGACAGACGAACACAGATCAGAAGAACAAGGCCCATCAAAGAGCGAAATGGCAGAAATGTTACTGAGTCTGGAAAATGTCATCAAGGGAGAAATACAATCATTACGGACAGACCTAGGACATCTCCTCTCCAGAATAGAGTCAGTGGAAGAAAAAACGGAAAAGCAAGAACAAGAATCAATACATCTAAAAGAGCAAATAGATCAGATAAAATTACAGCAGAGACAGATTCTATATAAACTGGAGGACCAGGAAAATAGAAATCGGAGAAAAAATTTAAGAATTAAATCAATACCGGAAGAGCAGGGAGAGGAGCTGAAAAAGAAGATGCAGGAAATATTTAACCCATTATTGGAAAGACCTCCAGAGGTCCCAATTAGGATAGATAGAGTCCACCGTGTTGGGAACCCCCGAAGAACGGACACTGAGAGGGCAAGAGACGTTATAGTGAGATTTAGGGAGTTTGAAGAAAAGGAAAAGATTTGGAAAAACTTAAGAGGAAAACCACCGCAGGTGTACAGGGGATCAGAACTCCAAATCTTTTCAGACCTGGCGCCAGAAACACTGGCTAGACGTCGACTATTAAAACCTCTGCTGACCCAGCTGATAACTCAGAAAATAAAATATAATTGGGGTTTCCCAGCCTGCCTAATAGGAATCAAAGAAGGAACATCTGCTACTCTTAGATTCCCGGAAGATCTTAAAACATTTTGCAGTAGAATGGACATTCAAATCCCGGATCTCCCTGGCTGGGAGTAGGGGGGGAGGAGGGAGAGAGGGGGAGGGGCTGGGTGATGTTACTAACCGACGAGGTGACGACAGGCATCTCTCTCCCCCCCAGAAATGGGGAGGGGGGGTTCAATCCCAGGCCCCACCTAGAGAGATCTGAGCCAAACCCAATTTGGAGGTTGGCCCAGAGGCCGATAGAAGGCTAACGAGGGGGGAGGAAGGGGGGGAGGGATGGAGGGAGGGAGGGGGAGAGGGGAGGGGGAGGAGGAGGGTGGGGAGGGAGGGGAGGAGGGATAAGGGGGGGGGAAGGGGGGAGGGAAGAGGGGGGAGGGGGAGGGGGGTGAGGGGTACTATCTCACCAAATGAGCCAAGGAAAAAGTACTGTCTGAAGAAGGATAGAAGTGTCTCCCGAGAAAAGAGAAAGAGCAAGCATAAAAAAATTAAAAAAAAGAGGAAAAGATGCAGATAATTAAATTCTTGTCATATAACGTGAAAGGTCTTAATAGTCCAACAAAAAGACACAAGATCATAAAGGAACTGAAAAGCTTAAGAACAACCGTGGCCTTCCTGCAGGAAACACACCTTTCAACAGAATCCAACATTAAGCTATATTCATCAGATTTCCCTGTCTGGTATTATGGAGATACCATCTCCAAACGGGCAAGAGGAGTAGCTATTGGCGTTGCCAAAGGAGTTCGGTTCACACTAGTAGACCGGTCGGTAGACCCTGACGGGAGATTTCTCTTCCTTAAAGGGAAACTGGAAGGGATGGAATGTACATTGGCGAATATTTACGCTCCAAATGCCCATCCGATAAAATATCTTGTAGAAACATTAGTAAAACTGAAAGACTTCACACAAGGGAAGGTAATCTTGGCAGGAGACTTAAACTTCTGTTTTGACCCGAGGATAGATAAGACCACCCAGACACAAGGGGGAAAAAAAACACTCTTAAAAAAGATAAAAAATAGCCTATACAGAAGCCAATTGATAGATGTTTGGAGAGTCCTCAACCCGGGACAGCGGGATTATACGTTCTATTCCCCAGTACATGGTAGCTACTCCCGCATAGACCACATTTTTGTGGATCATAGTTGTTTGGAGATGGTGGAGGGGGCGGACATAGGGGCTATGACACTTTCGGATAATGCCCCAATAAGTGTCTCCCTTAGTATACGAGGAAACCAGAAAATATTCCAGAATTGGAGGCTTAACGAGGAACTAATGATGGACGAGAGTAGCTTAGCGAGGATCAAAAAGGAGCTAGAGGACTATTTTAGGGTTAACGACACAGATGAAATATCGGGAGCAACACTCTGGGACGCACACAAAACGGTGATAAGAGGGATCTTGATTTCAGAAGGGACAAGGAAAAAAAAAGAAAGAAGTTGCAAAAGAGAAAAAATAATAGAAGAAATATTAAACCTGGAGCAAAAACATAAAAAATCAGTAAAGCAACGAGAGACATTCCAGGCCCTAGTGATCAAACGAAACGAACTAAAAGAGCTAATAGACCAAGAAACAAAAAGAGAACTCAATCTAATAGCAAAAGAAAGGTATATGTGGGGAAATAAAACAAATAAACATCTGGCCAGGATGGTTCGGAAAAAAAAAACAAGAAATTATATAAAAAAAATTAAAAATGAAAAAGGGGAGACAGTATACACAACAAAAGAAATTGCAGAAACTTTTAGAGCCTATTATGAGAAGTTATATGCAGTGGAACAGAGGGAGTGGAAACAGGGAGAGAAGGAGAATAAAATAACAGATTTTCTAAAAAGAGCGAGCGTCCCAAAATGCAGTCAAAATGACGCATTAACGATGGATAGGCCCATCACAGAAAACGAAATTAAGATAGCTCTTGCAGACTCAGCGTTAGGAAAAAGCCCAGGCCCGGACGGCTTTACTGTCTTATACTATAAAAAATGTAAGGAGATACTTATTCCTAGACTCTGTCAGTATTTTAATGGACTGGGGAAAGATTACCCGCTAAGCCGAGAAGCAGCAGAGGCGACTATTACCGTCATCCCCAAGTAAGGAAATGATGGCAAAACCTGCTTAGGATATAGGCCGATATCTTTGCTGAATATTGATACCAAACTATTCGCTAAGATACTGGCCGGAAGAGTGAAACAGGAGATGACAAAACTCGTACATCCTGACCAGACGGGGTTCATTCAGGGGAGAGAGGGAAGAGACAATGGGGTAAGAGCTCTTCTTGTCCTCCAAAAAATGAAAGAAAATGGGCTCCCCAGTCTACTCCTGTCGATAGACGCCGAAAAAGCGTTCGACAGGGTAGACTGGGGACTCATGTTAAACACACTAGAAGAAATGGGCTTTGGACAGACGATAATGAGGTGGATTAGAACTTTATACCAAGCCCCGACAGCAAGGATAAAAATAAATGGAAGTCTCTCCCAAGCGTTCAAAATGAAAAATGGAACAAGACAGGGATGCCCCCTGTCACCAATGCTATTTGTATTATCAATCGAGCCCCTGCTGGCCAGGATACGCGGAAGCCCAGAAATTGAAGGAGTAAAAATAAAAGATGAGGAACATAAGCTCTCTGCCTTTGTGGACGATGTCCTCTTTTACGTAGTCAATCCTAAAACATCAATCCCAAATTTACTGGAAATATGTTGCCAATACGGAGAAATATCAAACTTTAAACTAAATATAACTAAAACAGAAGTCTTGAACGTAAATACATCTAGAGCAGAGGAACAAGAACTTAGAGTCAAGTACCAATTTCCGTGGGTAGAAAATCTTAAATATCTAGGGGTTAAGTTAACAAACTCAATTAAAAAAATCTATGAGATAAATTATATCCCTCTCTTAGATGAAATTAAAGCTGAAATAACAAGAGTAAAGCACAGGCCAATATCATGGATTGGCAGAATTAATTTCTGCAAGATGGTTCTCATACCTAAAATCTTATATAAATTCCAGATGCTCCCCATTACCCTACCAAATGTATTGCTCCAAACTTTTAAAAATCTGATCATGAAATACATTTGGAGGAATAAGAAGCATAGAATATCGCTCCAGGTTTTAAAACAACCAAAAGAGAAGGGGGGGCTGGCAGTCCCTGATATCAAAAAATATTATGACGCTGTTGTGTTATCGAGAGTAGTGGAATGGGCTAGAGGAAACAAAGAAAAACGGTGGATCACTATAGAAAATGCACTATCAGAGGTAAAACTAGAAAAAATAATCTGGAACCCCCCTCAAAGCAGGGTTCTGGGTTTAACCACACACGAGATCACAAGGAACGCACTTAATATTTGGGACACTATACACAAAAGAATTGACAAAGAATATAATTCACCTTTTATAGCACTAAAGGATAATGATTATTTTGAACCAGGCAAAGTCTCAGTGGGAGGAAACTGGATAAAAAAAGACACGGCACAATTGAGAGAAATTATAAAGGATGGTCACTTAATATCACTGCATGAAATGGAAAAAAAGATTTCTTTTATGAATATAAATAAATGGAGGCACCAACAGCTCAGACACTTCACATTAAAATTACCACAACCCTTAAGGACAGGAGAACAGTTAACCGATCTGGAAAAACTATGTTCTATAGAAAATCCTAAAGGAACGATCTCAAAATTATATAAGATCTTACTGAAGGCGGAAGAGCGGGAGGTACCCCCTTTTATTAAAAAATGGGAAAGAGAGTTAGGGTCACAAAGGGACAAGGGCACAATAAAGAAAATATTGAAACTGACACACACCTCAGCGATCGATATTAGGACGGCAGAAATGAATTTCAAATGTCTGTCTAGATGGTACATTACACCAGATAAATCAAGTAAATATAAAGAAGAACAATCAGCAGAGTGCTGGAGGGGGTGTAGATCCTTAGGCACAATGGCCCACTTTTGGTGGGAATGCCCCAAAATCAGAAAATATTGGGAGACGATTATAGGTTTCATAGAGGAGATTACTGAGGAAAAAATCAAGATGGATCCATGGATAGTTATTTTCCATGGAGGAAAAGACAGTATTAAAAGGTACAAAAACTCACTAGTCCCGCACTTGCTTAATGCGGCCAAAAGGCTGATCCCTAGTAAATGGCAAGAGACTGAATGTCCCCAGATATGGGAGTGGATTGACATGGTGGAAGGGACGTACATTATGGAAGATTTAAAAAATAGTATTGAAGACAGTAAAAAGAATCAAAACCAGAAATGGGATAAATGGAAGAGATTTAAGAGGACCTGGAGCTACGCTGAAAATTTAAGGGAAGAGATATAAGAAAAAAGAAGGTCAATTAGGAAAAAAAGAGAGGTGGCAAAAATTTGGTGAGAAAAAAGGGGAGGGAAGGGGGGGGAGGGGGTTAAGGGGGGAGAAGGACTAGGGGGTTAAATTGTGGAAAAAAAAAATATATAAATGAATGTGTTGTAAAAGGAATAGAATACATGTCACCGGCCTAGACATATGTTTGTTTAAAAAAAAAAAAAAAAAAAAAATGAACGAAAAGGAAAAAATAAAATAAAATAAAACAACTCCCTCACTGATGATGCGAAACCAAAATAGAGACGCTCTAGACAGCTACAAAGGGATAAAAGGAGCGTCTTACGTAATTTTTACGAAAACTCTATGAGGTGGAGTCTGAAGTGAAAAAAAAAAAAAAAGAAATACTCCCTAGGACAAACTTGACCCCTTCTTAGCCCCCTAGTGGTTAACCCGTTCCCTGCCAGTCACATTTATACAGTAATTGGTGCATTTTTATAGCACTGATCGCTGTATAAATGTGAATGGTCCCAAAATAGCATCAAAAGTGTCCGATGTGTCTGCCATAATGTTGCAGTCACGATAAAAATCACTGATCGACACCTTTTCTAATAAAAAAAATATTAATGAAAGTGCCATAAAACTATCCCTTATAACTTTTGCGCAAACCAATCAATAAATTCTTATTGCGATTTTTTTTTTTTAACAAAAATAAGTATTTATGTATATGTACAAGATATGTATCGGCCTAAACTGAGATTTTTTTTTTTTGGGGGATATTTATTATATCAAAAAGTAAAAAATATTGCTTTTTTTTCAAAATTGTTGCTCTATTTTTGTTTATAGTGCAAAAAAGAAATACAGCAGAGGTGATCAAATACCACCAAAAGAAAGCTTCATTTGTGGGAAAAAAAGGACGTCAATTTTGTTTGGGAGCTACGACCGTACAATTGTCAGTTAAAGCAACGCAGTGCAAAATCGCAAAAAGTGGCCCGGTCATTTGGCAGCCAAATCCTCCGGGGGCGAAGTGGTTAATTTACCTTTTCATACTTTTTATTCAGTTGAAGCCGCTACTACTTTTATTAAATTTACCTTTGAGGCCGCGTACACACTAGGAGACATGTCCGATTAAAACAGTCCGCGGACCGTTTTCATCGGACATGTCTCCTGGGATATTTTGGTCTTTGATCAGACCAAAATCCCCACGGACAGAGAACTCGGTGATGTGGCGGTGACGGTGACGCCGTGACGTGCGCAAACAAGGAAGTACAATGCTTCCACGCATGCGTCGAATCAATTCAATCAGTTAGGCATACTAACCAGCAGAAACCTGTCCGCTAGGCCATACACACGATCGGACATGTCTCCTCGTGTGTACGCGGCCTTACTGTATTTTTTTCCTTTTTTGTTCTATCCTTTTACTCCTTTTTCATGACCCCTTCTCTTCTATCAGTTCTCATGTGGTATTCACAGGGTTGTTCCCCAGACCCATTAAAATGTACTTTTGCTTTACTGATTTATTAATCACCTTGGGCCAGATTCACGTACATCGGCGCATTTTTTGACTGGCGTAGCGCACCTCTTTTACGTTAGACTGCCGCAATGTAGTGGCGCAATCACCGTATTCTCGTTTGATTTGCGCAGAAATTAGCGCCTGTGCAACGTAATTTCAGAGGCGTAAGGCGGAGTAATTCAAATTGGGAAGGACGTGGGTGTGTTACATTGAAATGAGCCGTGACCCCATGCAAATGAAGGGCCGGCCGGCTCGCGCATGCGCACATGAAGCAGACCATGGTTAGCACCTCTGTGCGCATGCTCACAACTCGGGAACTGTGCAATCAGTGAAATTGGAAGTGGACCCGGGCAACTTAGTGAACTACGCAGACAGCATAAATAGACAGACACAAATTCCCTTCCTTTGCAAAAGTACATCCCTTTGTATCCCTTCCTACACAGCAAGGTGCTTTTGTTCTGTTGTTTATTAGTGTTTGTTTGTTTGTTTGTGACGTGTCTTTGAGATATTTAGGGACTGTTTTGCAGAGTGATTTTTGTCTTTTATGTGTTTTCTTTGTTGTTATTTTTTTTAAATTAGATTTTTGCTGGGCATTTTTTATTTTTGCTGGTCAATTTTTTTTTGGGGGTTCTGTTTGTGAATGATTTTGGAATGTGGGGGTGACCCTCATTTGTGGTGGAGAAGTGATCCCCAGGTCCGTGTGAATGGTGTTTGAATGTACAGTGACATAATTGGAGCCGTGGCATGGCGTTGCTGCTCTCAAGTCCTGCATGGTGGGCTTGTGCCAATCCAATGTGATGAGGATGTGATGTGTCTGTGCTAGGGACCACAGTGGTGTGCATGCATGCATTCTCATTGTGCCATGATTGATGTGTGTGTTTAACGTGCAAAGATGCCTAATGTGAGCTGGCTCCTGTCTGCTCTTCCCTCAGAAGACGGGGTATCCTCGGTTAGGGGGAGATTGTCTGGTTCAGGGGTCAGGTCATCACGTATGTCAATCTGCAGGCCCTTTCTTACTGCGAAGTTGTGCAGCATGCAACATGCACCAATGATCTGGCATACAAAGTTTGGGGAATATAACAGGGTACCATGGGAGGTTCCCTAAAGGAGTCATGAGATGGGGTCCCAGTGCATATGCAGAGTCACCCTGAAGGGATAAGACAGGAGGATGTTAGTAGTGCATGTGCCCCTTGTGATTTCAGCATCATGGGGGGGGGGACAGTCATGCCTGCCACCCATGTCACTCACCAACCAGCCAGCTGTCCCCATACATGTTCTGTTCGAAATCTGTGGGGATGGGGCTAGGATTGTATATGTAGCTGTCATGGGTGTCATGGGTGGTGTCATGTTTTGGGCTGGTGTTGGGCTCCTGCAGGGTTGTGGTTAATTCCAGGATGGCATGAGGGGTGAATCTGAAAATGCGAGACACCTCAGAATCACTCATGCCAAAGATGTCTATGCGTGTGTGATATATCAAGTGAAGAGTGAGGGGCTTGTATCAGATTAGATTATTATATCCATCAAGGTTTTAAAGGGCTATTGAAAGATAGTGAGACCGTGTTTGTAATTTGTATGTATGTTATGTATTGATGTATATATGTATGTATTTTTTTGGGGGGGAAATGTTTATAAAAGCAAAGAACATTTTTTTGGAAAAAAAAAAAATCCTCTCCCGTGCCCTCCTCAGTGCCCTCCTCCGTGCCCTCCTCCGTGCCCTCCTCCATCTTTGCTCATCTAAAGTCAGTAATATAGCTATGAGCATGGATGCCACTGGTATGTTGGCATACAGATTGTTGTGCAACACGTGTGACTGCTCTGCTCCTCACTAACAGTGTTGCTTTCTCTGACATGTAGACGAATTGTCTAATTTTATACCACCTTTTATATGGTCTAATTTTAGACAGGCCATGCAGCTGTTGCCCACAGCGCGTAGCCTGCGCTGCAACAACGTTCTTTTGTGGATCCCCGTAACTCCCTCATTAGCATATTTTAATAGCAAAACAATGGTGTGTCTAGCGCAGTTTTGCGCGGACGGATGCGCCTGTCTATCGCTTTGGTGGGACCTCCTCTTGTGGCACTTTGATGTCCTCGGTCTGGCAAGGGCCTTAGGTAGGCAGATTTGATTTAACCCTTTCCCCTCTAATATTTTTTTTTGTTTCTTGTTTGCATATATGAGACTGTATTTCTGAACTGTCAGTTCTCTGATCAATTTATTAACTGATTGCAGATATTCTCCTGACAAAGTGGTTCATACCGCAAAACTAGTAGAGATGCCCTCCATGACCCATGTCCCATTGGGATATCTCCCCCACATGTGAGGGACTCTTCTTATGGTGACCCATGTGGTCCGCCATTAAATGTTTTTAATTATGCATGAATGTCATTGTCTTTTACTGATTTTCCTTGCTTTTCCTTGCGCCTTTTCCTTGCTTTTCCTTGCTTTTGATTTGGGGACAAATCTTCCGATCCCTTTATACTAAAACTTCTGGATGATGGTACGACCAATTGTATTATAAACTATTTATTTATGTTCGAAGAGGATATTTTTTCATTTTTTTAAGCTGCAGTTTGTTGAGAAAGGTCAATCAGGTTTTAATGAAAAATCATTGTTAGACTGCATTATTTTGGAAAGAAAATAGCTGTACATTTTTCTATTTGATGGAGTACTAGAAAAAGCCAGAAATAGTTAAATTCGGCCAAACAAAAGCATTATTTGGACTGCAGCAAATAATATAATTTTTAAAACTGATGAGCAGCTGCAGAAGCATTATCAGTTGTATCAGGAACAGGAATGCTGCACACTGCATTACCAAATATTGCACATGCTGTACCAGGCAAGATCATCCTCTACACGATTTTGCATCTCAGTGTGCAGCATTCCTGTTACTGATACAATTGATTGCTTTGGTGGAGATAAGCCAACATGGGATGTGATTGTGGCGTATGGAGCTTGATCTCACCTGGAGCGGGATATGACAAATTTGATATTGCGGAAACATTATGTGTGGCACCTTGACAGTACCAAAGCAGCATAATACATGTCAAGCATTGAAGCACAACACTAGATTGACCCTGCAATATAAATTGCCCAAATTTGGCATCTGTAGACCAACTATGGAAATATCGGATATCGTACCCTCAGAGTGCCATAGTAGCATAATACACCCTTAACATTGACACCCAAAGCAGGATTGACCCTGCAGAAAAAATTACCCAGTTTTAACAGCTGAGAAGCAACTGTCAAAACAGATGTGGCATCCTTGGAGTCCACGAACAGAAACATACACCACTAAGACTAAAGCTCAAAGCAAGATTGACACTGCAGAAAAAAATACCCAAAATTAAGCAGCTTGGAAGTGACTGCAGAAATATTAGGTGTTTTACCTTGACAGTGCTGAAGCATTTAGACCTTTTGAGGCAGCACAAGATGATAATGCTGGCAGGCCTGAAGTAGTGGCAGAAAATGGCTGCAGCAGCCGTAGTAGAAGATCGTAATGGTGACAGGCTAGCAGAGGTGGTAGTAGATGGTAATACTATATAATAACATATGGTTTTGGGGGCAGATTTCAAGAAATGTTAGCATCAGCTACAAGAGCTTGGTACTTATTGCTTATACAAGACTGGATCATTTTTAAAAAGGTGAGCTGGTCAACTGTGTTAGTGGAAGCTTGCAGAGGAGTGGAGGGAGCAGCCACCCTATTCCACTTGCTGGCACTGCTCCATGAGTGCAGGCTGCTGCTATACCCAGTTCTGCTATGCAGAGCTCTGCAGTCAGTTTTTTGTTCACACATTTGCTTTAGACATCACCATAGTAATTTGCAGTCTATGCTTGCAGCGTATCAAATATGGTACATTTACTAATGATTTGGGTACCATGTGCATGAGGAGATACGAAGCTTGGTGGAGCAGCACATAAATGATGCAGTACCAAAAAGCCCACAATTCTCCTCCTTCTTACCCCTACATTTCCACCTCTTACCCCTACACTTCACAAATCTGCATCTGCTGCAACATCTTCAGCTTCAATCATTAGGGATAAAAGTCTGACAAGGGATTCAAGATGCTTACCTTATTACACATCAATCGCCATACCCAGCGTCTCAAAGCCACCGTGGCAAAATTGCTTGTTTTACAACTGCTGTTTCAGCTAGTGGAGTTTTCTCCCTTCTGTGACTTTGCAGTTTACACAGCACCACAGTGGCATGGACCCAGTCTCCATCTTTCTTTCAGAAGGTCATCCCTGCCCTCCACCACTAGAAAGTAAAATCTTTGTGTTGCTGGAGCATTGCCAGGGTCCACATGACCACAGACATGGGACCCAGCAAGCATGGGCAGAGATAATATATCTCCTTTATGGAGCACTGAGTGAATTTGCGGGCAGCAGGAAAGAATACAGAATTATATAAAGACACTGAAATCACCAGCATCCTGCCCCTTGGTTTATATGTGCTGATGGGCAGTAAACGACCTGGCCCACAGCTGATTGGACAACAAAAGAGCATAGATTTCAAGTTTGAATAGAGGTGAATTCAGAGGACACCCACAATAATCTCTAGCTGGTTTTTCTGGAGCACAGGAGCTGCACTGGGGCCAAGATTCTATTCAGCGGGAAGCCCAGAAGTGGCTGACCTTATGCCATCTTGTCCCAGGAAAGATTGTGTAACAATGGCACAAACTTGCTGTCTCCCTTGCGGCAGGAAAGGTTCACACACCTGCCCTGCTTGACACGTGTGCAGCGGTTCCTACTTAGGTACACTGCCTTCCATGATCTCATGTGGCAGGACAGAACAGTGTGTGTCTGCATCAGATGTTTAAACCCAGCCAATTTTTACCTGTCTGAAAATCAGTGGCAATACAACCTGTCTGCCAACTACCTGATAAGCAATATGCCCACGTGCTGGCACTTGTTTACCATGTCAGTGGCTCCTCATTTAGGACATGTGTACTGCATTGTCAACAATTGAAGAGGTGACTAGAATGGTGAGCCACCATGAGGGGAGGATCAGTGACACAATCCTGTCATGTCAAAAGGGAGCATTCGCACCTGCTCATGACACTGCACTACTATTCACCTGGAAGAAAAAAGGAGGAGAATGATGAAAGCTTGGTAATCCCCTGTATTACCTCCTCACTATGCTCTGGCTATATAGCACACCCATGGGCAGAAATAAAAGTTTGATAACTCTATAATTATTAAAATCCTCAAGGATCCCTACTACATATTCTGTATCTTTCTATGAAAGGTATTCTGAGATGGGGAGTCAACAGTATATTATAAGTGACAAACTTTTCAAAATTAACTACCAAATCCCCCTCCCTACCTTAAAAGTCATCAACCACATCATCATCTGCACACAGTAGATGACAGATCATTGTAACAAGCTGGCCCCGGTACCATGTGATCACTGTGACCAATCACATTGATCACATGACAGTTTTTATTCATAGCCATTAATTGTGTACTTTTGCGATGATCCCTGTGATTGGTCACAGTGATTACATGTTACAGACAGGGCCACAGTGCATCAATACCATGTCATACCATGTCATAGCTGTGGGCAATCACAGCTATCACAATAATACACACTAGCAATATATGGATGGCATATAAATTATGGCATCCATAAAAATTATTGCAGCGATCATCACTGTTTTAGGCAATCATAGTGTTAAAAAAATCCTGATCACCCCCTCAGGCCACGTACACACGATCAAACATATCTGCTGAAACTGGTCCTCAGACCAGTTTCAGCGGACATATCCGATCGTGTGTATGGCCTAGCAGACAGGTTTCCAGCAGACAAGAGTTTTAAAACATGCTTTAAAACATATCTGCTGGAAAACTGTCCGTCGGACTTGTCCGCTGGTTAGATTCGACGCATGCGTAGAAGCATTTTACTTCCTGGTTTGCAGATGTGGCGGCGTCAAAGTCACCGCCACGTCATCGCGCTGAGATTTTGGTTTGATTGTGTGTACACACATCAGACCAATATATCCCAGGAGACATGTCCAATGAAAACGGTCCGTTGGACCGTTTTCATCGGACACGTCTCCTCGTGTGTACGCGGCGTCAGAGTAGTACGGTGTGACTATGGTAACATAGTAATACAGGCTACCTTATATATACTAGCGCGATCTTGTTAGAAAACTGTCCGTCGGACATGTCCGCTGGTTAGATTCGACGCATGCGTAGAAGCATTTTACTTCCTGGTTTGCGGACGTGGCAACAGTTCATGTAAAGTCACAGTTTACCAGGACACCTCCAAAATTCACATGCAATAAACGAATAAATATAGAACAGATGTAACAATAAGATAATTTAACCTGTATGCTATACTAACAAAAACAAAAAAACATCACAATGTGTGCTAATGGTTACCTCGCAGGGAATTTCTAAAACAAGTTGCAATGACTGGGGGTGTCTTCTGCACTGTCTCTCTATGCAGGGTCTTTCTCAGGTCTGGGGGGTCCTTCTGCACTATGTCTCTATGCAGGGTCTTTCTTAGGTCTAGGGGCCCCTCCTGCACTATATTTCTATGCAGGTTTATGTGGTGCCCTTCCTTCCCCAAGGTGTCCTCACACAAGTGTTGGTCTGTGCAGAGGAGTGAAGCCGAGAGTGCTGAGTGTGGGGCCCCTTTTCTTAAGCTGCCTGTATTAATTGTGCAAAGTGCCCAGCACTGCAGCCTGATCAGTTCCCAGCAATGCATCCTCATCAGTGCCCAGAAATGCAGCCTTACCAGTGCCCAGCACTTCCTCACTATGCACAAGACCTTCAGGGTTGGCTACACATCACTGATCTAGTCTGACTTCTGGATAGTTACAAAGACAGAGCATAGTTGTGCAATGTGTGTCAGCACAGCTATTTATAGTCTCCATCATTTGGTGACAATGCAGAAGCACAACTGGGAGACAGTTGTTACTCTATATCAGGTATTGCTTGAACATGGTTCTTTATAGCAGGATCACCAGTTTTTTTGTTTTGTTTTTTATTGTAATCTGCAGATTAAAAAATATTGAAAACAATGTTTGCATTTAAATTACATGTTCTTACACACTAGGATAAAAAAACATTGCTTTTGCAGGAGTTAAGCATTTTGCCTGTAGAAACAATGTTATCCTATCTGTCCATGAACATTAGGATGTTTAGAGGCATATTTTAAGCTTACTGCTTAGAGGCAAAAAAACAAAAACCTTCTGGCTTGCATTTTTGAGCAGAGTTTTTTTGGCTTCTAAATGTTTATACAAAAATGCTCTGCATGAGCATGTTTTTCTGCCAAAAGAACACATTTTTTTTTTGCGCCCATTTCGCATTTACATTATAATATTAGAGCTTACTTGAGATTTTAATTAACGAGTTTACACCTACTTTAGTGACCCCATTTAAACAACCCTTTATGTAGATATTAAATCATTAAAAAGACCAAATTATTAATGCAAATTACAGTATTATCCTTTTGTTCATATTTACAAAAATGTACTAATTTTACTGTGACTTTGTGGTGGAAACAGTGGCCTTGCTATACTGGAGTCATTAAATGTATTAATTGTGTTATTATAATAATTATATATTTACTATTATCATTTTATTTTTCACTATGCATATTAGGTGAGAAGCAAAGGTAAGCAATACAGGCGGTCCCCGGGTTACAAACATCTAATTTACAAATGACTCCTACTTACAAACGAAGGGAGACAACAGGAAGTGAGAGGAAATCTACCCCTAGGAAGGGAAAATCACTCCTGTAAGTGTTATTATGGGAAAAAGGTACCTCCACTGATGCTTTATCATCAGTCCTTGTTTCCACAACAACCCAACATTTTCAAAATCCAATTGTCATGCAGACAGAATGTGAGGTGAAATCTTCTGACCAGGGACATGGATAGCAAAACAAATGTTATAGTGGTGTTAACCTTTCCCTATGCTATCCAAAAAAAAAGTAAAAATATATTTTTTTGGGCTGGAGCTCCAATTAAAAAATGTACCTGTTCCGACTTACATACAAAAAACTTAAGAACAAACCTACAGACCGGGTTTTGTTTATAACCTGGGGACTGACTGTTCAAATTTTTAATGCAAATGATACCAATACATAATATTTCCAGCGACATCCTGCCCATCATAAGAACAGTTTATGCATGTTTTTAGGATTTTCCTCCGTTATTTAGCCTTTGTTGCAAAAACTGATTGTTCTATGTCTAGTATTAAAATATGTAACATTGTGTGCCATAAATATATATGAACACACATCATAGGAATACATACAAAAATAGTTCTTGCAAGGCATTTATTGGATGGGATGTATGTAAAAACACCATTTGTGTCCCAAATGCCAATTAAGCTTGCAGAACTCTTAAACCATATTATAATAGGATCCATACCCTTTTATCTAATGGCCCCTCTGTTCTCTCTGTTTACAACAAATTTCCTAAAGTACTTCATCTGCAGGGGATATAAAATACAGATAGTTTGCCTACTTGTGGCATTTGTCTGATTTCACTGATGTTTTAAACACTCTACTGGCTCCATTGTTTTTGTTACAATGCAGCAGCAAAATAGTCATATTTAGTGGCTTTAAAGGCATTAAAAGGAAAAAAAAAAAAAACACCTAAAGTGTAACAAAGCACTTATATCACTCCTATGGTGCAAATTAGTCACTGGATGTAATCCTGTTATTGCCAGTCTTAGATCACATAACCTTTTTTTTTTTTTTTATCCATTTGTATTGACTTTAGCTGCAGATTTATTTGGCAAGGCCCCTAAGATTTCAGGTGAGCTGCCCGTTCCTCCATGTGCTCCATCCAGCCCTGCTAAATCTTTTTCACGGGCTCCTCTGTCATCTCCAAGCCATGCTTCCCACACTTCCTCTGTCCTAGATAGAGACATGGCTGACATATTTCTTAGCCAGATCAGTGATCAGGAGGCAGACAATGACAGTATGCAGCCCGTTAGCCAGGATGCTGACCCTAGTAGCCCTGAAGGATCCCTGGCTCCCTTACCTGCACCGCTGCCATATTCTCCTGATGCTATTCTTCTGGCACGTTTTGCAGATATGCTGCAAAGAGAATTGGGGAAAGCTACCACTAAGCTGGCTGCTGACATTAACCACTTCCCGACCGCCTTACGAGTTTATACAGCGACACTTTAAAGATGGATATCTCGGTAACGGCAGCAGCTGCTGCCACAACCGAGATATCCATCTTTAGTGTGAGCGGTCCTGTAAAACATAACGGTGGTCTCTGAGATCTGAGGTCTTTTTGACCCCAGATCTCATATTTAAGAGGACCTGTCATGCTTTTTTCTATTACAAGGGATGTTTACACTCCTTGTAATTGGAATAAAAGTGATCATTTTTTTTTTCCAGTGTAAAAAATAATAAAATAAATAAAAATAAATAAGAAAACATTTTTTTTAAAGCGCCCCGTCCCGACAAGCTCGTGCTCAGAAGCGAACGCATACGTGAGTAGCGCCCGCATATGAAAAACATATATTATTATATATTAAAACCACACAAGTGAGGTATCGCCGCGATCGTTAGAGCGAGAGCAATAATTATAGCCCTAGACCTCCTCTGCAACTCAAAAAATGCAACCTATAGAATTTTTTTAAACGTCGCCTATCGAGATTTTTAAGGGTAAAAGTTTGACGCCATACCACGAGCGGGCGCAATTTGTAAGCGTGACATGTTGGGTATAATTTTACTCGGCGTAACATTATCTTTCACAATATATAAAAAAATTGGGCAAAATTTATTGCTGTCTAATTTTTTTATTCAAAAACTTAATTTTTTCCAAAAAAAGTGCACTTGTAGGACCGCTGCGCAAATATGGTGTGACAAAAAGTATTGCAATGACCGTCATTTTATTCTCTAGGGTGTTAGAAAAAAATATATATAACGTTTGTGGGTTTTAAGTAATTTTCTAGCAAAAAAAAATGTTTTAGTCTTGTAAACACCAAATTTGAAAAACACCCACGGTACAGAAGTGGTTAAGCAAGATTTCCAGGAGTTGGGCTGTCGCTTAGACAGCATTGAATCTAAGGTTGATGACACTGTTAATAGAGTGGTACAAAATTCTACCATGATTACTGAACTTTATGATCGCCTAGAAGACGCTTACGCTATAATTGACGATCTTGAAAACCGCGCCAGGCGCTATAACTTCCGTATCCGTGGTCTGCCAGAAACGGTTAAGGATCTCTCCTCTGTCGCTTATTATTTAATGCAATCTGCTATCCCTGATATTGATGAAATTCACTTGGAAATTGACCGTGTTCACAGGGCCCTTGTCACTCTGAAACCTGATGGGCCTCCCAGAGATGTGATTGGGAAGCCTAATTTCCTCAGGGTCAAAGAAGCGGTCATGAGATATGCCAGGGAACACCCTGATTTGGAATTTGAAGGCTACAAGCTCCAGATTTTTGCGGACATCTCCCAAGCTACCATTCAAAAACGAAGAGCGTTTAAGCCCTTGCTTTCGTCTTTGATTCAACGTGATATTCGCTATCGATGGAACTATCCTTTTCGCTTACAATTTACCTACAACAATAGATCATATTCCTTTTCCACGTTTGCAGAAGGTGAAAAAATCCTGCTGAAATTGGGATTTATCTCCCATGATCCCTCATCTCAGAAGCAAGCAAGATCCAGTGGCTCTCCGCCTTCACCCCTTTGGTCTTCCCCATCGTCACGGAAATCTGCGACTTCACGCCGAGTTACCTGAGAACTCCCTGATTGGCATCAGTTGATCCCTTTTACTTTTTTTTTCTCTCTGCCTGTGTGGCAGCGGCTTCTCAGTGGTCCTTTTGTGGGACATTAGCCGCTACCTATGTTTTGCTATTACTTTAAGTTTCTCTGAACATGGTGGTTTTTTTTGTTCTCTGGGACGCATTGGCTGTGTTGATATTGGGACTTGGGGTTTTTTTTTTGTGTTTTTTTTTGAGGGCATGGTTGGGGGGTCATTTCAATTGCTGTTTTATACCTGTGCCGGGAGGTGGCTATGCTCTCTCCTTAATTGTTGGACTCTTCCCATTGGTTACCTTTGGTGGAGACTCCCACATTTCCAGAACTTGTATATAGTATAGTATAGTATATTCTTGTTGGCGGGACCGACAGGGTTTGTTGTTGGCGCGTAAACTTTCCCCAAAACATTCACATGTAGCTCTTCCAAAAATTAGACTCTCAAATGGTGATCTCTCCCAACATCCCCATAAGGTTCTCCAGGAATTTCAAGATTTTTATACTAAATTATATAATCCATCCCTGGACCACACCCCTGTTTCCATTGATAGTTTTTTGCACACCTTATCACTGCCATCTCTCACTGAATCCCATAAAGAACTTATGGACCAGCCCATTACCTGTGAGGAAATACGTAATACTATCAAAGTATTATCTTTGCATAAATCTCTGGGCCCGGATGGCCTCTCTAATATTTACTATAAGAAATTTTCTGAGCAGTTAGTTCCCCACATGCTCTCTATTTCAATTTCTTGCGAGATGGCGGAAAAGTTCCTTTAGATGAAAATAGAGCATACATTAGTGTTATTCCCAAACCACATAAGGACTCCTCAGACATTCTTATTATCGGCCTATATCCTTGATTAATTGCGATCTCAAAATCCTGACGAAACTTTAAGCTTTGCGGCTTGGTACATTTTTGGCGCAATATATTCACAAAGATCAATCCGGTTTGATAACCGGACGCCAAACGTTGGATCAGATTCGTCGTTCCATAGCATTGATCTCTGCAGTACGCTCTAAATGGGATGCTCCAGTATCGAGGGAATTATTACTTCTATCATTGGACCTTCACAAGGCCTTTGATAGCTTACATTGAGACTACTTATTTGCTACTCTAGAGGCATTTGGATTTAGCTCTGCCTTTATCTTATTGCTTAAACAACTTTATAGTAACCCATCGGCCCAGGTTTCCTTTTCAGGGTTATAAATCGGCATCATTTCCTATCCGATGCGGGACGAGACAGGGTTGCCCGCTCTCCCCTTTGTTATTTGCCCTAGCGATTGAACCTCTGGCTGTATCAATTCGATCTCATTCTGATATACATGGCATTTGTTGTGGGCAGCGGGAGCATAAATGTTCACTGTTTGCCGATGACATCCTTATGTATGTCACAAATCCTCAATTGACCTTACCTAATCTTTTGACCCTGTTCCATCAATTTTCCCGGATCTCGGGGCTCTCTTTGAATACCCAAAAGACGACGGCCCTTAATATTTCTCTACCCACCTCGACGGTCTCGACCTTACGAAATCTTTATAAATTTCAATGGATCCAAAATTCCCTGCCATACTTAGACGTCCAACTGACATCTTCGATCGATACTCTCTATCGTGCCAACTATCCCCCACTTTTCCGTCGACTCCGGGAGGATCTTCAACGATGGGCAGATTATCCCTTGTCCTGGTTTGGTAGAATCAATTCTATTAGGATGACTTTTTTTACCTAGGTTGCTTTACTATTTTAGGACTTTACCGATTGCGGTTCCGAGGGGAGATTTACAGCGAATACAATCAGATGTTCTCCGCTTTATTTGGAACGATAAGAAACCGCGATTGAATAAATTGACACTGTATGTCTCAAGACAGTCTGGTGGGCTTGGCCTCCCTAACTTACAAGCTTATTATCAGGCGGCTCAAATAACCCAGCTTTCCTACACAACGGTCAAAGGATCTACACCCCTCTGGGTCTCTATTGAGGCCCTTTCATGCCACCCCTTTGCTATAGGTTCTTTAATGTGGCTCCCTAGCCGTCTTCGCCCTCCTATCTTATGCCCTACCCTGTCCCATTCACTAGCGGTCTGGGACAGAGTACAACATTGTAAGCCTCTGTCCTCCCCACATACTCCATTAGCTCCCATATTCTTTAATCCTGAATTCTCTCCCGGAATGACTCCAATGCTTTTTCTGTGGTGGTTAAACAAAGGGCTTCTTAGGATAGGAGATTTTCTTGTTGGGGATCAACCGCACTCATTACAATATCTTAAAGATACATTTCAGATGCCCTTTGGTGAGTTATTTAGATATAACCAGATCATTTCTTTTATACGATCTAAAATTAACCGGTTGGATGGACCCCTGGTTCTTACAAATTTTGAATTATCATGCCAAACAAAGGGCCTTTTACGGGGAAGGATATCTACGATATACACTATCCTTACTGACCCGAATGCCAAGCTCCCTTACATGAAACAATGGGAATGGGATTTGAATACCACATTGGAATTATCAGACTGGCAAGATGTTGCCTACGCTTTATACAAAATATCTGTTAATACAACATTAATTGAAGCAAATTATAAAACACTTCTACGTTGGTATTTGGTCCCGACCAGAGTCGCTAAGATGCACCCATCTACATCGCCCATTTGCTTCAGACGTTGTGGACAGATGGGTACTATGTTTCATGTTTGGTGGCAGTGCCCCGTGGTCACTAGATTTTGGATTTGTATGTTTATTCTAATTTACTCTGTAACGGGGGTTAATATACGTAGATCCCCGCAATCAGCGCTTTTTCATAAGTTACCCGGGGAGGTTCCCAAAAAATCGATAAAACTAATCACATATATGTTTTTGGCAGCTAGAATAACTATTGCTAAATATTGGAAGCGGTCGATGGTTCCTCTTGATTACGTGAAGAATAAACTTAATTGGATCATGGTGGTTAATGACAGACTCACCTGTGTCCTTTGCGATTCTACTAAGAAATTCGATATAACGTGGGACCCATGGATACGTTACCTATCTTCACCTTAAAATGCTTTTCTGGCTGACCCTCTTCTCTTCTCTTCTTTTCTTTTCTTTTCTCTTCTTCTTTCCTTTTCTCTTGAAATAATTACTGTTGAATTGGTCATTGTTGTTATTGTTGCTAACTATGGGATGCCTTGACAGAATTTCTATCTCTATGTCGACACAATGTTACTAGAAATATACACAGAGGTTCCCTTTACTTTCCCCTTTCCTACCCTTCTCTATCCTCCCCTATCCTTCCCTATCCTTTCCTATCCCCCCCTATTTTTTTTTCTTCCTTTTTCTCTCTTTTTCCCCTGTTCTTTATAATATGCATCTTTCTCCCTGTGTGAGTCGTCCTTAGGGCTATATGTCGACGTAGTTCCCCAGGACAGTCAACAATTGGCTCCTAATGAATCAGGGCTGTATCGTTTAATTTTAATTTTTTATTCAATTTTTTCATCATTTAGTGACTGATTTAGTCAACTGAGGGGAAAGATACAGTAAAAAGGGGGCATTGTGTTTTTTGCTTTATTCTATTGTTTTGTTAATGGGCTCTCCCACTTACTGCACTTTGTGTCGAGCTTACTTTGTCTCTTCTTTATAGGTTTTGTATTTACTTTTTTTTATATTTTTTTTTTAAAGTGTATTTTTGTGCGTGATGGCGGGTGTGAGGGGGGGCCTCCCACTCACCCCGCCCTATCTGCCCTATCTGCTCCACTTGGGAGCCCAAGTGGGGCCCAACCGGACCCCTACGGGGCAGAGGGACTCCCCCTATGAGAGAGTGAGGAGGCAAAGGTAAATCTAAAGAAATTTGTATCATGTATGGCCAGCCTAACTCTCTGGCCATTCAAAAAAACGATAAACAAAAGATTTGGATTTGAATCCGTTTTCTTTTGTTATTTTCGTATGTTGATATGACACCTACAACAAAAGATTTGCCTTCAGCATTTTGAATACACAATACAAACAGAAAAAGGAATTCATTCAATATACATAATGAAATTCTTTTGTTATAGATGTCATTGAACAATGAACATACAACTGAAAACAAACACAACACGGATTCAAACAAAATACACAATGCAAATCTTTTTATACAGATTTCATTTTAGTTATTTTGCCGTTTTCGTTTTGACGTTTTTTCCCATCGGATTGTTCGTTCGTATTTGCGGTCGTTGGTTATGCGGCTCATCCGTTATCCCGTCGTTTTCGTATTTTGGTGCTTTACCGTTTTCGTATGTACACATTATCCCGCGGGTACGGAATGAACATTTTCGTACGAAAATAACATTCGTACGAACGAGAATGCACATGTCTAATATGTACCGATAACAAGAAAAATGCTTAGCAAATAAACAAAAACTATAAAATGTACGTTTAAAAGTTACTTAACTCAGGTTACAGTGGATTTATAATCTGCGCAGCAACGAGGACCTAAGCTTCTATAGGCAGTTGCTGGAGATCAGACAAAAGCATATTCTTCTGGTCTGGCACAGACCTTGCTATCAGTTTTAAGGCATTATAGAACCCCATCTATCAGTCTCTGCTTCTGGCTTTTATTTGGGAAGTTTCAGGTTGTCAAGCTTTTGTCAATAAAGTTTACAAACTTGTGTACCTTAACAACAGACTGCTCCAATTGTAGTTTTCAATTAGAGAGGTATTCTCAAATTCGACCTCAAGATGGCACCCTACTATCATACGTGCCATAGGTTATATATGTCAGGTTGCCAATCTATTGTTTACCACAGGTACACAACAATAGAATGAACAACAGTCAACTAAAATGCAATAAAAGTATCTAAGTTCCCATTTGAGGACAGCCTGTATAATTGTTACCAAGGCATTTGTTTGCCATGTATCCTCAAACAAACCCAACAGTGACCTGATTTCTGTTTCTTTCTAAACAGATTGCATTTACACCAGTCTGATAGAGAAAATCATTATTAAAATCAAACGCGACACAAAAGTTACCCATGCTGTATATCAGAACCTTTTACAAGTTCAAACTACTTTGGATTTTTGCTGATTTGAGATATCCCATATTTGTTTTCTTTGTAACTTTGCCTACTGGTTAAATCTAAATGCATACTTTTTTACTTGTATGCGGTTTCATTTGAAAATTAATAAAAATATATTCAACAGAAAAACATAACAAGCTGCTGACAAGTATAGAATGTAGACACAGCTGCAGCAGATTTCAGTATCTTCTGTTTTGAAGGAATGCTAGGGTTTCTAATTGGACAAAACGTTAGCTTTTGCCTAACTTTAACTGCTCCTTCCTTTGGTCAACAAGGCAGCCCTTCATAGTTGCGCCAAAAAAAACACATTTGGGGGCACCTGGCCTATTTGGATGTTTTAGCTTTGACTGTTTGCAATGCATGACAATAGTGCATACGATACTGAAAGCAGGTATGTACACTATACTTCAGACCTGTCATCACTTTTCAATATTCAAAAAATTACACAGTATTTTTAGGAATCTCTTCCAGTAATTTAGCCTAATCCACATTATGCTTCGATGCTATTGAATCATTAATTAGCGATAGCCTATAAGGTAAGCATGTCAGCTTCACCGACTTCATTTTCAATGCTGCAGAGGAGCAGACACATCTTAGAAAGGAGACTTCACCCTGAGGGCTTCTGAGGTGTGAAAAAACATGATAAGTGATTTAACTTGTCAGCAATCATTAAAAATATAACTTTTGAGCTAACTTGGCTTTATTAAAGCTGAGATATGTATTTTTGGAATGCCATTATACCTCTACTAAGTGGTGATATCCTTTGAAACCAAACAATGGAATGATCCCTTAGTAGGTACACAGTTTGAGCACAGGGTCATAAGATTACCTCACTGGAAAAAAATGCTCAAAGAGTTAGCTGACCAAACCACAGAGTGCTCCACAGGAAGGAAACACTGTTATCTCTGCATTTGTTTTAGTGAACAGCTAAGTAAACTTAAGAGGGGAAAAACTATAACTCTTCCAGATGCTTTGAAGGATTATACATTATAAAGCCATATCTTAGAATTAGAATGCGAGAGGTTTAGGATTTGCTATTAGTTTTAAAATAACTGTTTGAAAATCATGACATTGTAAGTTATCATGGGTAGAGAAGAAAAATATACAGTTTAAAGAATTCTGACTGCATGTTTTTTTTATTTACCATTATTTGCCTGGAATGTATATGTAAGCATAACTGAATACAATTCTTAGTTTTTTCAAAGGCTTAAGACTAGGTTCACATTGGTCCAATTTGGCATGCGATTTGACATGTCAAATCACATGCCATATTGGCGGCTATTGCTGGCATTGGCACTGTCTGAATCGGCTCCAACTTTGCTGCACTGCACCGATTCTCAAAAGTAGTTCCTGTACAACTTTTGGTGACTTTTTGAGCAATTTGTACAGACACCTGTTCAGGAACCCACACGGATGTCTGTCAAATCATCCCCGAAGTAGGTGTTAAAGTAAATTTCATTTTTTAAATGCTGACAGGTGTGAAGTGCAGGCACCTAGAAACGCTATATACATGTAGAAACTTTAAGGGGTAAACCCCACTTTTGTGGGGAAAAAATAGCAAAAAAAAATAGCATGTACAATTGTGAGACAAGTTAATGTCCAGTTGTGACACATTCTGTTCTGTGTCTTCTTATACTTCAAAAGACTGGAAAAAAATATTCTCTGTATCTGTATAGTTTGAAGTCTTGCATTTGTGACCCTTGCATTTTTCTTTGTCTTGAATCATCTCTAAAAAAGAATAGTCTGAAATCAACTGGAACTGTCAGCCCAAAAGCTAATACAGTACATATATGAAACGTATTATGGCCAGACACTCCCTTTCCATTATTGAATAGTTTATTTGGGAAGGGGTTAATTTCTGGCTGAATTATACCACTGGGTGTTCCTGTATATTAGTTTCCTGAGGCATGTTTGTACAACAAATTCTCAACTGAAGTTGGAGGTAGTTAAAGGGGAGTTCCAGACAAATTTTATGTTTATTAAAAGTCAGCAGCTACAAAACGTGTAGCTGCTGGCTTTTAATAAACATACACTTACCTGCTTCAGCGTTCCAGTGACGTGCCGGCCGGGGCTCCGCTCCGCTTCCCCCCTCCCCGGCCGGCATCCTCATTCCTACTGTGGGCACCTGGCCGTGACAGCTTTCGGCTTCATGGCCGGGCACCCACTGCGAATGCGCGAGCGGCACTGCGCATGCACGCGGCGCGAACCGGCGCTGCGCCGTCCCATTGGACAGGTGATCGCCTAGGACCTGTCAGTGTCCTAGGCCATCGCCTACAGGGAGGGGCTGCAATAAGGCGATTAAGCTTAATCGCCTTACCAGCCCCTCGGCGGAAGGAGGAAGTGGAACAGGAAGTCCCACTTCTCCTGAAGCCCCCACTCCCCCCCAAAAAAAATTACATGCCAAATGTGGCATGTAAGGGGGTGAGGAGTGGGATAAGCAGAAGTTCCATTTTTGGGTGGAACTCCGCTTTAAAACAGCATGACCCCAACACAATAATACCTTCAGTTGTTGGAAAGATTTATCTGTCTCCTTGTTAAATTTCACTATGGTAGTCTTATTGCTCTCGGTGGAAGCAAGTGGATCTGCTATCAAAGAAACTCTAAACGTTTTATTCTAGCTTTTGCCAGCTTTTAATTGCTTCATTCTTGTCTATCAGAGGCTTTATGACCACCGCTCAGTGCTGTAGCTCAAGTAACAGGCTTCTTCAAGGCATTTGGGAGTGGCTGGTAACCAAGTCTTACAGATAGAATCCAAAACTTCCTGTACCTTCTGTAGGTAGGTATTCTAGGTAAAACTGAAAATAACAACATAATCTACATATGCTGAACCATATGCTTTGTGGGGTTTAAGAATGTGGTTCATCATTCTTTGGAATAAGGCTGTGGTCCCATATAAGCCAAAGGGTAGGCCATGTACTGGTCACAAAAGTTGTCTTTTCCTTTACCTCATCTTTTCAGGGAACCTTTGGTAAGATCCAGAGGGAAAGGGGGTCATGTATTGGGTGGGATACATGCTTTCTATCAACTTGTACACTCAGTTTCCTGAACTCATTGCAGAACCCCAGGCTGCCGAACAGTTTAGAAAGGAGCACTATCGGACTTGACCATTTATTTACTGTTAGGCCGCATACAGACGAGGAGACATGTCCACTCAAACATGTCCGACGGACCTTTCCAGCGGACATGTCTCCTCGGATTTTGGTCTGATGGTGCGTACACACCATCGGACAAAAATCCCCTCGGACTGAGGACGCGGTGACGTGGCGGTGACGTTGACGCCGCCATGTCACCACTCCAGGAAGTAAAATACTTCCACGCATGCGTCGAATCCATTTGATGCATGCGGGAGATTTATGTCCGCTGGTTAGGCTTTCTAACCAGTGGACATGTCCGACGGACAGGTTTCCAGCGCACAAATTTCAAAGCATGCTTTGAAATTTGTCCGCTGGAAAAACATGTCTGCTAGGTCGTACACACGATTGGATATGCCCGCTGAAACTGATCGGCGGACCAGTTTCAGTGGACATATTCGATCGTGTGTACGTGGCCTTAGAGTGTTCTCTAACATTTTCTGTACCTCTTCTGAATTGGTTTTCTCTGAGCTTCAGGTACCCAATAATGTCCTAACTTTACTTTGACATAAGGCTCTGTCACAATATAATGGTAAAACACTTTAGTGTAGCCTTATAATTCTGAAATGACTTTTTCAAAAACAGCAAGTGTTGCAGATTCTCTGAGATCCTAACCTCGGGTATACCTTTCGCTGGTGATACCAGGGATGCTTTCTGTTGAAAAAGCGTCTCACTCTATAGCGGATGTTATTGGGATAACATAGTATATTTGGGGGGCTTTCTCTTCCTGGGCTGGTATATATGGTACTTCCTAGATACGTTCATTCGTTTTGGTCCGAATGCATTTTCGTTAGAATTTCGGAAATTTCTGTTATCGTTTTAACAAACGAAAACTAATGCGCAGAATCCGAAATCCGAAAGATCCGACATAAAAAAAAAATGCTTTATTTTCATTTTCATTGCTACAACAGTTCAATATAGATAGGAGATTCAACATGATGCTGACAATAGCAATATGTGTCTATCGAACCTGTGGTTGAATGTGCCTAACCTTAACTCTATTAGTCCAAGATTATTAGAGAGGAAAGATTCAACATTATGACAGTGTTGGGGTAGGCCATTCGACATGAACGACGAAGATTTGACGAAGCAGCGAAAAACATACAAGCGTTGAATCTGTCATTGAAAGCTTATGGTGTCTGTCGAAAGTTCTAAGAAGATTCGACAAGCAGCTAAAGTGTATGACGCCGCAATCGTACATTTCCGGTCAAATGCTTGGCCCATAGGCTATAGAAGAATTTGAATGTTGGTTGACTGGTAATAATAATTTATAGTCATACAACATTAAAATTCTTCTATAGCTTGTAGGCGGAACAATCAACCGGAAATGTACGATTGCGGCGTTTTACAGTGTAGCTGCTCTGTCTAATCATCTTAGAACATTCGACGGACACCATAAGCCTTCAATGACAGATTCAACCTTAATTAATTCCGATTTTCGAAAGAATGCATTTTTTAAGGAAACGAAAACTAAAGTAACTAAATACATGTATTTTTCGGGCGAAAACAAAGTTATGACAAAATATTTCAGTGCGCACATGTCTAGTACTTCCTAACCTAAAATAAGAGAACAGCACTCTAAACTGTCAGATATTTATTGCATCTCAAATTCATCCAAATACAGGTAAATATATCCTTTTATAACACATTTCATGCCAACACTGCATAATTATAAAGTAGTGTTAAAGCAATCCAGCTTACCTTTCAAATTTCTTTGCCCCTTCTTACTTTCATGAATTAAATACCTTCAGCGGTATATAGTTCAGACAGATCTCTTTAACCACTTAAGGACCCCTTCACGTTGATATACGTCGGCAGAATGGGGTAGCATGTGCACGTAACCCGGTTCCGTAGCTCGGTGACCGTGACCACGGTCGGTCCCCGGAGGTCCCCGGAGCTGAAGAACGGGGAGAGCTGTGTGTAAACAGAGCTTCCCAGTTCTTCACTGTTGCGCCGTGATCGATCGCGTGATCCGTTTTATAGGGATACACAATCGATGCCGTCACACCTACAGCCACACCCCCTACAGTTGTAAACACATATTAGGTCACACATAACCCCTTGTGGTTTACTCCCAAACTGCACTGTCATTTTCACAGTAAACAATGTATTTTAAATGCATTTTTTGCTGTGAAAATGACAATGGTCCCAAAAAAGGGTTCAAAATTGTCCAAAGTGTCTGTCATAATGTCACAGTCACGAAAAAAAAAATCGCTGATTAGTAGTAAAATCAAAAAAATAATAAAAATGCAATAAAACTATCCCCTATTTTGTAAACGCTATAAATTTTGCGCAAACCAGCCGATAAACGCTTATTGCGATTTTTTTTAACCAAAAATAGGTAGAAGAATACGTATCAGCCTTAACTGAGGAAGAAAATATATATATATATATATATATATATATATATATATATTTTTTTGGGGGATATTTATTATAGCAAAAAGTAAAAAATAGTATGATTTTGTGATTAAATCATTCCAAAATTCATCTAAAATGTATTTCAAATTCATCCAAGATAAATTTTTAATCACGATCAATATCGTTTATAACAGCACTAGTCATATAGACATGTTTATATATTATTGTTTATAAAAATATCCTGTGAAAATCTATTGCATAAACATTATATCTAATTATGAGACATTTGAATGACATTATTCATGATTCTAATAATATCTATAATATCTAATACGGCTGGCCAAAGATAACGTAGACAGTTTTTCACAAATATAGGCTTTAAATGTAGTTGGTAGAGTTTTTTAACCACTTAAGACCCGGACCTTTAGGCAGCTAAAGGACCCGGCTAGGTTTTGCGATTCGGCTCTGCGTCGCTTTAACTGACAATTGCGTGGTCGCGCAACGTGGCTCCCAAACAAAATTGGCGTCCTTTTTTTCCCACAAATAGAGCTTTCTTTTGGTGGTATTTGATCACCTCTGCGGTTTTTATATTTTGCGATATATACAAAAATAGAGCGACAATTTAAAAAAAAATCTATATTATGGGATATCCAACATTTATATATTGATAAAAATATGAAATATAACAGTCATGGTTTAAACCATGTAGAATTCTGGTTTGCATCAGAATAATGCAATATTAATGCAGTACACATGCTTCTTACATAATTCAAGGAAGACATCTTTACTTTTTTTTCCCTGTTTCTTGATATCTTAATGATATTGTTCTTCTGTCATGAAATTCATTAAAATCTCTAGCAATATTTGTTTGGTTGTCTTTTTAAATGTCATACAAATAATTACTTAAAGTGATTGTAAAGTCTTTTTTTTTCTAAATAACAAACATGTTATACTTACCTGCTCGGTGCAGTTGGTTTTGCACAGAGCAGCCAGGATCCTCCTCTTCTCAGGTCCCTCTTTGGCTCTCCTTGCCCCTCCCTCCTGTTGAGTGCCCCCACAGCAAGCAGCTTGTTATGGGGGCACACGAGCCGAGCCACAGCTCCCTAAGTCCATTCAGACAGGTAGCCATGACCCATCCCCAACTCCTTTCTCTCATAATGGACTGACTGACTTTGACAGCAGCAGGAGCGAATGAGGGAAAGTCCCAGGACAGCCGAGGTACTCATGGACATCCCTGGACAGAGATGGGGCTCAGGTAAGTATTAGGGGTGCTGAGTGGGGCTGCTGCACACAGAAGGATTTTTATCTAAATGCATAGAATGCATTTAGATTAAAAAAAACTTCTGACTTTTGACTTTACAATGACTTTAAAGCAGAGCTTCCCAAAAAAGGGGAAGTTCCAGTTCCACTTTAAGGGATCCTTCCCCACCCCTGTTTGTGAATGGTACTTTTGTGGAGGGGGGAGTGGGTGGTTAAGTTTAACAGTTATCTGCTCCCACTGCTCTGACCAACTAAGTGATTGCAATCAGAAGTTCTCCTCCCCACCCTCCCCGCAGTCTCAGCTCTATTGCTAGGGGTGGCTCCAGACCAATTTTTTGAGGGGTGCTATGGTGGTGCCTGAGGGAATGAGTGGGGGAGCTACCGCAGCATGCAAAGCCTATCGCGTATGAAAGGATATTACCGCGCTATCTGGTATGTGAAGCAGCCGGCACAAACAAATAGAAAATTGTGTGAAGAAAAAAGAAAAAAGTGTAAAAATATGCAGTGCTATTAGTAAACAATATGTTTGAAAATATCAAAAAATGTCAAACAACATACAAATGAATGAATAGTGTGAATCAATTATACTGAAACAGGTGAAAGTACATCAGAGAAGTCTAAAGACTTCAGAACCATGAAAAACACCCCCCTCCCCCCAGATTAAATGGAGTGATGAATAAAATGCAAATGTATAAATAATACTGATCACACATGAAATAAAAAGTCCCATAAAATTAAAGAGTCTCTAAATCGCTAATATGCGATCTCCAAAGTGCAAAGGTGCAGACGAAGAGGAAGGACATCCATCATGGTATCACATGGGTGAAAGCATCAGATACAAAGGTAGTGATCCGCCACCATAAAGTAAGGGTCGGTACTCTTACCGTAATTGGTGGACTCACACACTGGTCAGTGGCAAGTCAGAATCGCAAAACGGCAAGAGTATCAGGATCTTCTTTTCTTCAGATGCTAATCAGAGTAGATGACCGGTGAGGTTCCTGATGGCTGTCGGCTCAGACACGCACCCTGCGTGAGAAAGGATCCCACTTTCAACAACCGTCCCCTTCACGGGAGATAGAGATGGTAAATGGATACCCCAGACGAACAAAAATGAAAAGAAAAAAAAGGAAGCCTCCACATGGCATAGATCAAAAATGACAAAAAGGTGTATCGTAGGCCTATAGTACACCTCCCAGCGCCTAACAGAAAAAACCTGCAAAGGACTGGGCAACAAAAGTAAAAACAAATATCGAAAATATGAAGATATAATGACTGTGATCCACAGCCAAAAATCAAAAGAGAGCTGCTGTTTAAAATATTAACAGATATATAAAAAATGGTAAACACACTATTAAACAGCATCAAAAAATGTCCAAATGGATAAAACCACAAACAGCGCTGGTAGTGATAGTTCAGTGTAGTTCCCAAATAAACAAAGAGAAACCACCTCTACACTTTAGTGCAACATCAATGGTAAAGTGTATCAGTAAAGCAGGGAAATAGTCCGTTGATGATAGGGTTTGGAAAAACAGATAGCAAGCACCTTCCAACTGGAATTTCACAGACACCTTGTGGATCAAAAATGACCAAAGAATTTAATGATAAAATACAGGATAAAATGCAGACATCTGGTAAATGAATGTAGCATAAGTGATCACAAAAATGGTTGTAGGCGCAGTAAATAGCAAAAGATGTAAAGCACCCTATGTATTTCGTCCCATAGGACTTCTACAGGGTATTTTCTTTTTTTTTAACAGCCTATCGCGAACATGTGAGTGTTGCCAAGATGGGTGTGGATGTTTCTTCATGGTCAATGGCTTTTAGGGTAACTTTATATAGACCAAATAGGCACTGAGGGGAACTGAAAAGATGGTGGGAATAAAATATGCCCAGCTGGTGCAAGACATTAAAACCCCCAGGTTGTGTCAAGTTAATCAATAACCCCTAGCACAGTAAAACAGTTAACTCACAGAGCACCACAATAATCTACCCACAGTGGGACACATAAATTAGCCCCTAGCACAGCACAGTAATTAACCAGGGCATGGTTCAATACTTAACCATCATTATAGCACAGTAATTGACCCCTACCAGCACTGCACACCAATAACTCTCAACATTGCACAACAATTATGCCCCAAAATTGCACAACAATTAGCCCCAACACTGCACAGTAATAAACCCACAGCATGTTACAACAATTAACCCCTAGCGCAACACAGTAATAAACCCCCAGCACAACACAATATAAAATCCTGAACACAGCACAGTAATTAACCATAAATGCACATTAATTAACCCCCAACATGGCACAATTATAAGCCCCCAGTAGTATAGCAATCAGTTGGCCCCATTCACTGTGCAGCATAGCATACACGGTGAAGAGGTTAGCACTATATAGCTTATAGAGTGTTACAACATTTGTTCCTTAGTGTACCCTTTTACTTTTGTGGTTAATACTCATAGTGCCCCCTTACATTGCATGACTTCAATGGCATGCAATACCGTATGCGCCCAGAGGCGGGGGGCATCGGAGAGCCTCGGAAATGGCAGAAAAGGCCCCAGGACACTTTGGCTGACCTCGGCAAACCTCAGAAAGACTTTGTTCCCAAAATTTGCCAAGGTCAGCTGAGCCGTCCTCTGGTCTTTTCATGCATTTCCAAACGGCGGCGATCAGCGACGTTCGGCTCTGCTTGGCTCCGGCACCCCCCACCTCAGGCCAAATGCGGTACTGCAGACCCCCTTAGCTTGAATTCTGCTCGTTTTGCGAGACAACACTCACAAACCGATTCAGAATTCTTTAAAAAAAAGTTGCTCGTCTTTCAAAAAGCTTGTTAACTGAGTTACTCGTAAACCGAGGTTCCACTGTATAAGGATTATCCAGTGCAAATGAACCAATGTATTGCAATATAGTAGGGATGGTGTTCACTAGGGATGAGCTGCAACATCATTAAAATCACTGCTCCAGAAAAAACAACCTTTTTAAAAAAAAATGACCCGGGTTCTCAAAGACAACATTTTTATAGAGGAATTGCAGGGCTGTGTTGCATTTTTAACTTTTTATTGATGCACATTGGGTGTGGGAATCAGTTTAAAAGGGTTCTATATTGCTTTTGAATTTTTGTTGTTGTTGTTTTATTTGTGGTAGTTGTTGTGGTAGTTTTTGTGGTAGTTGTTTTATTTGATTTGGTATAAAAATATATAGCTTTTTTTTTCAAAATGGTCTCTATTTTTGTTTATCGCGCAAATCAAAAACCCTGGGTGATCAAATACCACCAAAAGAAAGCTCTATTTGTGGGGGAAAAAGGACATCAATTTTGTTTGGGTGCAGCCTGGCATGACCGTGCAATTGTCAGTTAACGCAGTGCCGTATCGCAAAAAATGGCCTGGTCATTAAGGGGGAAATTCTTTCGGTCCTTAGGTGGTAAAAGAAAAAAAAATACATTTAGAATCACTTTAACCACTTTCCCACCGCGCCATAAGCATTTTACTGCTACGGCGCGGCGGGGTTATCTTGGGACGACGTCCCTGGGACGTCGTCCTTCACTTTCGCGATTGCGCGTCCCCTGGGACGTGCTCGCGAAAGTATCCGTGCTCGCCGGGTCTAGAAGACCCGGTGCATCACGGATCACGGTAAATTGCCGCTGATCGCGGCCGTTTACCACGTGATCGCGCCGTGAAATGACGGCGCGATCACTTGTAAACAAACCGGCGTCATTTGATGACGCCGGTTCCTCCCTCTCCTCCCTCTCCTCTCTGTACAGTGTGCGAGGAGAGGGGGGGGGGAGCGGGGTGTTAGCAGCTGAGCTGTGGCTGGATCTGTGACAAATGCAGTCACAGATCCAGCCATCCCTCAAAACATCCCAGCTCTGCAATCCCCCCAGTACCCAGCAATCCCCCCAGTACCCAGCAACCCCCCCAGTACCCAGCAACCCCCCAGTACCCAGCAATCCCCCCAGTACCCAGCAATCCCCCCAGTACCCAGCAATCCCCCCAGTACCCAACAATACCCCAGTACTCAACAATACCCCAGTACCCAACAATACCCCAGTACCCAACAATACCCCAGTACTCAACAATACCCCAGTACTCAACAATACCCCAATACTCCAGTACTCAACAATACCCCAATACTCCAGTACTCAACAATACCCCAATACTCGGCAATACCCCAATACTCGTTAATACCCCAATACTCGGCAATACCCCAGTACTCTGCAATACCCCAATACTCCAGTACTCAACAATACCCCAATACTCGGCAATACCCCAATACTCGGCAATACCCCAACACTCGGCAATACCCCAGTACTCGGCAATACCCCAGTACTCGGCAATACCCCAATACTCGGCAATACCCCAGTACTCGGCAATACCCCAATACTCGGCAATACCCCAATACTCGGCAATACCCCAGTACTCGGCAATACCCCAATACCCTGCATGATACTTTGCAATACCCCAATACTCTGCAATACCGCCTATGGGGATTTTTAAGTAGCGAAGTTTGGCGCCATTCCACGAGTGTGCGCAATTTTGAAGTGTGACATGTTGGATATCTATTTACTCAGCGTAACTTCATCTTTCACATTATGAAAAAAAATTGGGCTAACTTTACTGTTTTGTTTTGTTTTAAGCACAAAACAGTTTTTTAAAAAACACGCGTTTAATACATTTCTGCGAAAATACCATGCGAGATAAAAAGTTGTAACGGCCGCCATTGTATTCTCTAGGGTCTTTGCTAAAAAAGCATATATAATGTTTTGGGGTTCTATGTAATTTTCTAGCAAATAAATGATGATTTTTCCATGTAGGAGAGGAATGTCAGAATTGGTCTGGGTGTTCCAGAACGCCTGGTGGCGCTCCCTGCATGTTGGGCCTCTGTATGTGGCCACGCTGTGTAAAAGTCCCACACATGGGGTATCGCCATACTCGGGAGGAATAGCAGAATGTGTTTTGGGGTGTCATTTGTGGTATGTATATGCTGTGTGTGAGAAATAACCTGCTAATATGACAGAAACAAGTTTTGTTTTTTGTCTTTTACAGAATTTTCAGTCGTTTTTCTTTTATAGCGCAAAAAATAAAAAACCCAGAGGTGATCAAATACCACCAAAAGAAAGCTCTATTTGTGTGAAAAAAAGGACAAAAATTTCAAATGGGTAGAATGTTGTATGACTGAGTAATTGTCATTCAAATTGTGAGAGCACCGAAAGCTGAAAATTGGTCTGGTTAGGAAGGGGGTTTAAGTGCCCAGTGGTCAAGTGGTTAAAGATAAGTTTACCTTTAGGAACATGTTACAAATTCCACCAATTTTTAGCATATGTAATATTATACCGATAGACTTTTCAACTGTTTATTTGTAGTTCTCAATGAACTACTATGGCTGTGTTGATCACTCTGGTAATCCATTGTCTCTTTCTGTCAGTGTGTACCTGCCTGCCCGTATGAGTTACGAGCAGAAAGAAACGCTGACAAATCTGCAGAAGTCCTGCATGGCACCCATGATCTGCTGAATGCTTTCCAGGTTCCTAGTAAAAAAAATAATGCATGTACATTTTTTTTTTACATGCAAAAAAATGTGCATTTATTCTTTTTATTTAAAATATGAACCTATTCTTTAAAGGATTAGTTCACCTTTATGGAATAAATAATAAATGCACATATTTTTGCAGATAACAAAAGGTGCATTTATCTTCTTCTCCAGCAGGAGCCTGGAAAGTTTTGCATCCACAATCAGTAAATCACCGGTACAATGTGTACCTCTGCATGGCAGCTCATACCTCTGTACAGACTATCTGTTTGTAAGTTGGAAGACATGTCAATGGACCACGGGAGCATTCACTAGCGTCCCTGCACCCCATGAAAACTACGGGCCAGATTCACGTACATTGGCGCATATATTGACCGGCGTAGCGCATCTCCTTTACGTTAGACCGGCGCAATGTAGAGGTGCAAGTACCATATCCCCGTAGTATTTGCGCACAAATTTGCGCCGGTGTATTGTAAATTCTGAGGCGTAAGGCGGTGTAATTCAAATTGGGAAGGACGTGAAATGAGCCGTGACCCCATGCAAATAAAGGGCCGGCCGGATTGCGCATGCGCGCATGAAGCAGACTATGGTCAGCACCTCTCTGCGCATGCTCAGAACTCGGGACAGCGCAATCAGTGAGATTGGAACTAGGCCCGGTCAACTTAGTGAGCTCCGCGCAGTGCTTAAATAGACAGAGAGAAACGCCCTTCCTTTGCAAAAGTACATCCATTTGTTCCCCTTCCTACAGCAAGGTGCTTTTGTTCTGTTATTTGTTCGCGTTTGTTGGTTTGTGACGTGTCTTTGAGATATTTGGTGACTGTTTTGGATAGTGTTTTTGGTTGTGTTTTTGAGAGTGTTTTTTGGTGACTGTTTTTGAGACTTTTTTGGTGAGTGATTTTTGGTGAGTGATTTTTGGTGATTGTTTTGGAGAGAGTTTGTGAGAACATGACTGAGAATTGTGAGAATTTTTCCTTGCGGGAGAAGGCAATTATTGCCAGGGCCATTACTCTATATGGGCGATTCCTGCACAGCCCGGAGAGTGCCAACACCCCGCCGGCCAGGAAGGCTCAGATATTGCAGGACATCGCCGACAAGGTAAATTCGTTTGGGGGGGAGACCCGGACACGCCAGGGGATCCAAAAGAAGATCAATGATCTCCGGCGTGGGGTCCGTGTGAAGCTGGCCAAAATGGCAGCACATGCCAGGGGCACTGGAGGGGGCCCACAATGCCCTGTTAGGCTGGCTGAGGAGGAGCGTGCGGTGGCCCAGACCTTCAACAGGCAGCAAGTGGAGGGGCTGCCTGGCTTTGACGCCATTGAGGAGGCCGTGAGGACAGGTACGTTTGTTTTGTTTTTTTATATCTGGTGTGTAGCATGTGTGGGGGGGAAGGGAATATGTGACAAGTGTGTGGATCCTCCAACCTGTGAATGTTTTTTGTCATCCACAGATGTGCAGGAGGGTGCTGGGCCATCTGACCTGTCCGCACCATCCCCGGGACAGCAGTCGGAGGAAGACCCCCAGACAAGGCCGGAGTCCTCTGAGGAGGTTGAGGAGGAGGAGTTTGAGTTGGAGGAGGAGGTCATGTCAGGGAATGACTTGTTAATTTTGGAGGAGTCTTCCCCTATGGCTGGCAGCAGCCAGGCCTCCATCAGGGGTAGCCCCTCCCACTCCTCCCTCAACAGGGCTCCCCTCCCAAGGGGCTCCCCTTCTCCCCGGCCACAAGCCTCATCTGGAGGCAGGAAGGCAACCCACAAGACTAGGGGGTTGGCCGAGGTTCTGCCTGCCAATCTGAGAAGGGACCAGGCCCTACAGACCCGCCATCAGGTCAGCCAGACTTTGGGGCGGATGGAGGAGAGCCTGTCCTCCATAAAGGATTCAGTTGGGGACATGGCCTGCAACTCCCTGGCTCTGATCAATTGCCAAAATGAACAGCAGGCTACCACAGCAGGCGTTGGTCAGGATGTGCGGGCCCTCGGTCAGGATGTGCAGGCCCACACCCAGGCTATCCAGGCCAATATGGCAACACTCAATGCTGGCCTGACCAGAATAGCCGTGGCCTTGGAGGGCAGGCTGCCAGGTGGGCAGAGACCAGGGGATGCTTCTCCTTCCCCCGGCATTACCCCCCCATGAGTCTCCCCTGAGGAGCCGGGGCCGTGGCGGCGGTAGTTTTTTTTTTTGTCTTTTCTGAATTTTTTTTTTTTTTGCTGGGCATTTTTTTTTGGTATGTGAATTTCTTTTGAATGTGGGGGTGACATTCCTGCTGGAAAAGGGGTGTCACCCTCATTTGTAGTGGAGAAGGGTTCACCAGGACCAGGGAGAAGTGATCCCCAGGTCCGTGTGAATGGTGTATGAATATACAGTGACAAAATTGGAGCCGTGGCGTTGCTGCTCACTAGTGTTGCTCACGAATATTCGCATTGCGAATATTCATTACGAATATTGCATATTCGAGTATTCGCGAATAAATCGAATATCGCGGTGAATATTCGCTATTGCGAATATTCTTATTTTTTCAAATTTATTTTTAAAACAGATCACATCCTAGTGATCTCCATCGACGTCTAAAAGCATTGCTGGTATGATTAGAGACCCTGGGCCGAGTAGCTGAGGCAATCCTTTTATGTTGCCGAATATTCGCAATGCGAATATTCATATTACGAATATTCCGGAATGCGTTCTCTGCCCTTCTGTGTTTTGTGTATAAAAAAACAAACAAAAAAAAAAACAATTAGCTTTAGTTTAGTCATATAAGTTTGTGTAAGTAGAGTTAGTGTTTAGTGCCTATTAGTTTAGTAATCCAGGAAATGATCTCCGTTTTCGCGTGTTGACGAGAATTTTGCAATCAATTTCGCATTCGCACTAGCGAAATTTCGCATTAGCGAAATTTAGCAATTTTTTTTTTGATAAAATATCACGAATATTCGATATTAACGAATATTTGCAAATATTCTTCTATATATTTGCGAAATATCGCAAAATCGAATATGGCGTATTCCGCTCATCACTACTGCTCACACGTCCTGCATGGTGGGCTTGTGCTAATCCAATGTAATGAGGATGTGGTGTGTGTGTGATCTAGGGACCACAGTGGTGTGCATGCATGCATTCTCATTGTGCCATGATTAATGTGTGTGTTTAACGTGAAAAGATGCCTAATGTGAGCTGTCTCCTTGCTGCTCTTCCCTCAGAAGACGGGGTAGCCTCGGTTAGGGGGGGATTGTCTGGTTCGGGGGTCAGGTCATCACGTATGTCAATCTCCAGGCCCTTTCTCACTGCGAAGTTGTGCAGCATGCAACATGCACTGATGATCTGGCATACAAAGTTTGGGGAATACAACAGGGTACCCCCAGACTTATCCAGGCATCGGAAACGGGACTTCAGGAGGCCAAAGGTGCGCTCCACCACTGCACGGGTTTTGGCATGTGCTTCATTGTATCTTTCCTCTCCTGGGGTTTGGGGGTTCCGGATAGGAGTCATGAGATGGGGTCCCAGTGCATATGCAGAGTCACCTGGAAGGGAAAAGACAGGAGGATGTTAGTAGTGCATGTTCCCCTTGTGATTTCTGCATCATGGGGGGGGGGGGACAGTCATGCCTGACTCCCATGTCACTCGACAACCAGCCAGCTGTCCCCATACATGTTCTGCTCAAATTCCATTGGGATGGGGCTATGATTGTATATGTAGCTGTCATGGCTGGATCCGGGGTGTTTGGCACGGACGTGCCATATGAGGCATTTGGCATCGACTATCACCTGTACGTTGATGGAATGCCAATGCTTCCGATTGCGGTATATGTGCTCTGTCTCATGGGGGGGGGGGGGGCTGGAGTGCCACATGTGTGCAATCAATGGCTCCCACGGTGCGTGGGAATCTGGCAATTCTGTAGAAATCTGTCATTGCCTTCTGCCGCAGGTCCTCCTGGGTGGGTTTGATGATTTGGTTGGCCATGCGTCTGAGAATTGCAGGGATAACCTGGTGCACACATCTGCTCATGGAGGATTGTGACATCCCAGCCACCACTCCACGTGTTCTTTGAAAAGAGCCACTGGCAAGGAAATGGAGTGTTGCCAGGACCTTGACCAGTGGCTGCACTGCATGTGAGTGGTGTGTTGGGCTGGTGATGTCCTCCTGCAGGGTTGTGGTTAATTCCATGATGGCAGCAGGGGTGAATCTGAAGATGCGATACACCTCAGAATCACTCATGCCAAAGAGGTCTATGCGTGTGCGGTATATCCTCTCCCGCGCCCTCCTCCGTGCCCTCCTTCGTGCCCTCCTCCTTCTGCGCTCATCTAAAGTCAGTAGTATAGCTATGAGCAAGGATGCCCTTGGCATGTTGGTATACAGATTGTTGTCCTGCAAGTGTGGCTGCTCAGCTCGTCCCTAACGGTGTTGCTTTAGCTGACATGTAGACGGATTGTCTAATTTTAAACCTGCTTTTATATGGACTAACTTTTGACAGGACGTGCAGCTGATGCGTGCAGCTGATGCACACAGCGCGTAGCCTGCGCCGCACAAACTTACTTTTGTGGATCGCCGTATCTCCCTCATTTGCATATTTGCCTAGCAAATCAATGGTGTGTTTAGCGCATTTTTTGCGCGCACGATGCACCGGTCTATCGAAATTACATTGGTCGAAAATTTATAGATTTCAGGCATATATCATTTTGGGGATACGGCGCATAGATACGCAGGCGCATGTTTACAATTACGCCGCGCATCTCCTGAAACGCCGGCTTAAGTGCTTTGTGAACCTGGCCCTACAAGTCTGTCTGCCACATGGAAAGAAGATACTTGTAGTTTGTTCATTTACAGCAGGGGTCCTCAAACTACGGCCCTCCAGCTGTTCAGGAACTACAATTCCCATCATGCTTAGTCATGTCTGTGAATGTCAGAGTTTTGCAATGCCTCATGGGATGTGTAGTTCCACAACAGCTGGAGGGCCGTAGTTTGAGGATCCCTGATTTACAGGAACCTGTGAATGAATGTCGTGGCTGTGTGGGCTTTTTAAAAAGTGACAGCGGGTGCAACAAAAGAGAAATACCCCCACCTGCTGTCATGGGGGGAGAGGGATTGGGGAGAGGCTCATGTTTATTTGTAATAAGTTTATTTCCTTTCTGATGTGTGAATACCATACTGTTCCTGTGAAACATATCAGACTAAGCAAAGGTGACAGCATAAACATCAGTCTGTATCTGAAAAACACATGTTTTTTACCCTTACATTTTATGTGTGGTTTCCTAAATCTCAGATTTTTCTTCTAAGCAAAGACATTTTTCTCATAATCGATTTTATCACGTAATATGTTATCTTTTTTTTCTCCTATTACTTATATTCAGACATATCAAGTTTCTTATTAAATTGTGTGTCGAACTTCAACTTGTCTTTCAGTGGAATAATCTCTTGTTGAATGACACTCATTTCTTTCTGCAGTTTGTCCTGTTCTGTTGTTTTAGATCCGATTATAATCCTCATTATATCAAATGAGCAAGCAGATAATGTGTGATTCCACTTATTTTTAAAATCATCGTTGCCAAGTTCAAAGGTGTGAAATGTTTTAATTTCCAACCCCCTAGGGGGTTGCGTTCCATTGTTAAATATTCAGTTAGCATGTTCGTTTTCCAATAGGCTCTTATCTCGTTCCCCATGCAGCGTTCTAATTTTTGAAACAGCAGTGTCAACTGTCCTGAATCTCTATAAATAGTATTTTGTAAAAAACAACTATTATTAACTCTGGGGGTTATCTATAGTCATTCCAAATAACCTATTAAATTATTCCTGTATATTACCTTCAGCAATCTTATCAAATTAACAATCTGCTCCACAGTATATGCAGTAAAATTCTTAGTTATACAGCAAAAGATATTCCAACTTGAAATCAGTGTCCGGTGGTGTGAAACACTTACCCAGCATGCACTAATAGCCAACAAGATCCTTATAATGCACAGTACTAGCTGCCCCTGGTTGGCTTACATTCCAACCTTGTGAATCACCAAGTGCCTGTCCAGCTTGTCACAGATAATAATCCACAATAGATATGTGCATTCCCGTTCGTACGAATGTTATTTTCATACGAAAATGTTCATTTTCGTACCCGCAGGATAATGTGTACATACAAAAAATTAAAGCACCAAAATGCTAAAACGACGGGATTACGAATGAGCCGCATAACGAGCAACCGCAAATACGAACGAACGGTCCGACGAAAAAACAAACAAAAACGAAAACGCCAAAAGAACGAAAATGACATCTATAACAAAAGATTTGCATTCTGTATTTTGTTTGAATCCTTTTTCTGTTTGTTTTCAGTCGTATGTTCATACTTCATATGACATCTATAACAAAAGATTTGCATGCTGTATTTTGAATTCCTATTTTATGTTCGTATTTTGTATTCAAAATACAGAATGCAAATCTTTTGTTATAGATGTCATATGAACATACGACTGAAAATAGCAAAAGAAAAGAGTTTCAAGATACAGAATGCAAATCTTTTGTTATAGATGTCATTTTCGTTTTTTTAAATGGGCAGTGAGTGAGTGTAGTTAGTGAAGCAGCTTCTATTTTGTGCTGAGTACACTAGTACAGTGAGTAGTACAGTAAAGCCAAATAAACTTTTCTGTGGATTTTCATCTGAAGGGAAATCAGTTGGCCAGACTTTTGAACCCAAAAATTGTTTTCTCATGGAGTTTAAAAACGAACGAATTTTCTGAGAACGAACGGAAAGCGATAGTTTGTGGTTAAAAAAGTCTGATAAAGTGTATGGGGCTTAACAATAGTTAATATGGATGAGCCGTGTGTTGAAAGTGCCGCGAATTCCGCAATATATTTACAAAAGTACAAAATGACGAAAATCCTTTTTCTGTTCATATTTTCAGTCGTATGTTCATATGACATCTATAACAAAAGATTTGCATTCTGTATTTTGAATACAAAATACAAACAGAAAATAGGAATTCAAAATACAGAATGCAAATCTTTTGTTATGGATGTCATATGAACATACAACTGAAAATAGGAAAAGAAAGGGGTTTCAAGATACAGAATGCAAATCATTGACGAAAATTCACGAAAATTATTGTCTAACAAGTAACGAACATGAATTAAACAGAATAACAAACCATCCCGCATGTACGAAAATAAAACGGTAACGAACATACGAAACGATCGGAATACAAAAAAATTGCGTCGTACGAAAAACGAACGGGAACGAACAGGAAAACGGGCGTCTTACGAAAAACGAACGGAAACGAAAAAACGGAACGATTCGAAGCGGAACAAAAAAATGATTTTTTTCTGTGAACATGTCTAATCCACAACTTAAAAGAGGATGACAGTACTTCGATGTAAACTTGCAGAAATTTACCTACCCTTTATCTAGCCTTACTTTTTGGAGAGGAAATATAATTCTTTTTTTTTTTATCCTCCATTTTGGAGCTCGAGAAGAGCCCCTTGAGACCAAGTTGTCTCCTTTGTTAATACCACTCATTGCCCCACTTACCTTGGAACACTGTTTTGGAAGGGGTGTTGGGAAGACGCGCTGTTGCTGCTTCACCTTTAGCTACTTTTTTATTTTTTTATTTAGGTTTTACTTTTTATATAGAATAAGTACTATATAATTGCCTAAATCTTTTTTTTTTTTTTGTGTGTGTGTGTCTTGGGATTAGGCCTTCTTTACACTCTACTCTTTTTTTTGGATGGTGTTAGATAATGTCAGGGTGAGCGTCTTAATGCCCATTGGGTTTGTGTTATTTGTTATACACAGTGTTGTAAGTAACGGAATTACAATAAACGCAGTTACCTAACGCAGCCCCTTTTGAGGGTAACGAGTAATCTACCTGATTACTCTTCCCCTCACGGTAATGCAGTTCCCATTACTTGGACGGCATTACCGCAATTACATCTACAGCCACTAGATGGCAGCAGAGTAATTGCTTCTGCCGGCGCTGTGAACATAAATATGGGTGGAAGTCCGCTTTAGAATCATGTGACCGCTGTGATGGCCTGTCACAGCGGTCTGAAAACTCCCAATCGCAAGGAGCCCTGGATACAATGAGCCCCACCTGCCTCACACTGACCTATCACAGGGGGGAACAACTCTCATCGATCACACACACACAATGTGTGGGCAACCTGATCAATGATCCGGGGAACACATGGCCGGAACAACATGTTCCACAGATCAAACGTTCCCTATACAACACAGTGTACACAGCGACATCTAGTGGTCAACATGGTAAGTGCAGGACACCTATACAGACCAATGATCAGCTTATTTTTGGTCAGTGATTTCATCTCTTCATCAGACAACAAAGAAAAATCTGACATCCCTATTCCAGATCCCTTGCATCCAATAAAGCTTATATAAGATAAATAAAATAATAAACAATAAACTATAGAAAATTCTTATAAAGCCTAATATAAGATTTTAAATTACAGACTCTGTAAACGTCAAGGGAATGTATATTATAAACATACAGTTTAATCCAGCTTATAATTTGGATGTAATATGTAGCAGATGGATAAGAGTTTTAAGTCCTATTAGCTGCACATACATGGTGGGACGGATGCACCTTGGCTGGGATATACACGAGATCACCATTTGTTTCCGGTTTTCTTCTCTCAAGGATCTGCCATTCTTTTGTCTTGGAGTATTAACTCTCTGCTCCCTGGCAAGCGCCCGTCATCTGCTTCTCAACAAAGCATTGTAGAATATAAAAAAAAAAATCATTAATTTGATACATTCAGTGACAGGGGTGAATATCCGTAGAACCCCCGAGGTAGCCTTATTTCACAGGTTTCCTGATGAGGTGCCCAGGTCTTCTGTGAAATTAATCACGTATATTTTGTTAGCAGCAAGAATCACAATAGCCCATCAGTGGAAACAATTGGGTGTCCCTCTGGACTATGTTAAAAATAAGGTAAATTGGATTATGGTAAATGATAAACTCACATATATACTCCACAATAACTCTGAAAAATTTGAGAAAATTTGGGACCCGTGGATTCATTATATTTCGGTTCCCCAATGATCTCTGAGTTGAACCTCTTCTACTCTTCTACCCTCCTACCCTTCTACTTTTTCCTCTTTTTTATTTTTTATTTGTTTTCTCTTTCCTTCTTTCTCTCTCTCTCTCACTCCTTTAATGCTTGATTGAATTTGACTTTAAGTTATACTAGGTCATTTTGGAATCTTCTTTGATCTTTGGATTTTCAGGAAGTTGATAACGATTCCATGTCTTGTATTACACAGTATTTCTCCTTGATCCTTTCTCTACTTGTGTTTGATTTTATAATGATATCCAGGCTCCTTTAGGGGTTTGTGATGTTTTTGTTTTATTTATTTTTATTTATTTATTTTTGTCTTTTATTTTTCCTCTCTTATGAGGTGCTAATACTGTGTGATGAACAGAATTGCTTTACTTTATTTATTTTTTTTCCCCTTTTTTCTGGAAAATGTACTTGTTTGATGATTGGCCTATGTATGCTGATTGTTCAGTTCTTTTCTCTAATAAAAACATTGAAATATAACAAAAAAATTCAGTTACTTTGCTGTGTAACTAATTACTTTTTCAATGTAGTAACTGAGTCACTAACGCAATTACTTTTTCGGAGAAGTCATTTGTAACTATAACTAATTACTTTTTTAGAGTAAGATGAGCAACACTGGTTATACAGTATGTTTATACGTGTTGAGCTTATTTTCTTATTTTTGGGTATGTGCGGTTTTCTTGAAATGCATTGTATTGTTTTGCAACTCTATGTCTCGGTATCATATCTTTCACTGTCTCAAAGGTGTCATGTGATCAAGCTAATTTTTCTATCCTTTCACGGAACGACTGTGGCTTAAGTTCTAGGGGCCAGATTCACGTACATCGGTGCATTTTTTGACTGGCGTAGCGCACCTCCTTTACGTTAGACCGCCGCAATGTAGCGGCGCAATCACCGTATTCTTGTTTGATTTGCGCAGAAATTTGCGCCTGTGCAACGTAATTTCAGAGGCGTAAGGGGGAGAAATTCAAATTGGGAAGGACGTGGGCGTGTTACATTGAAATGAGCCGTGACCCCATGCAAATGAAGAGCCGGCCGGATCGCGCATGCGCGCATAAGGCAGACCATGGTCAGCACCTCTGTGCGCATGCTCACAACTCGGGAACGGCGCAATCAGTGAAATTGGAAGTGGACCCGGGCAACTTAGAGAACTACGCAGACAGCATAAATAGACAGACACAAACACACTTTCTTTGCAAAAGTACATCCCTTTGTATCCCTTCCTATACAGCAAGGTTGTTTGTTTGTTTGTGACGTGTGTTTGAGATATTTGGGGACTGTTTTGCAGAGTGATTTTTGTCTTTTATGTGTTTTCTTTGTTGTTATTTTTTTTAAATTAGATTTTTGCTGGTGAATTTTTTATTTTTATTTTGGTTCTGTTTGTGAATGATTGAAATGTGGGGGTGACATTCCTGCTGGAAAAGGGGTGTCACCCTCATTTGTAGTGGAGAAGTGATCCCCAGGTCCGTGTGAATGGTGTATGAATGTACAGTGACATAATTGGAGCCGTGGCATGGCGTTGCTGCTCACAAGTCCTGCATGGTGGGCTTTTGCCAATCCAATGTGATGAGGATGTGATGTGTCTGTGCTAGGGACCACAGTGGTGTGGCATGCATGCATTCTCATTGTGCCATGATTAATGTGTGTGTTTAACGTGCAAAGATGCCTAATGTGAGCTGTGTCCTGGCTGTTCCCTCAGAAGACGGGGTAGCCTCGGTTAGGGGGGGATTGTCTGGTCACGTATGTCAATCTCCAGGCCCTTTCTCACTACGAAGTTGTGCAGCATGCAACATGCACCGATGATCTGGCCCACAAAGTTTGGGGAATACAACAGGGTACCATGGGGGGTTCCGTATAGGAGTCATGAGATGGGGTCCCAGTGCATATGCAGAGTCACCCTAAAGGGATAAGACAGGAGGATGTTAGTAGTGCATGTGCCCCTTGTGATTTCAGCATCATGGGGGGGACAGTCATGCCTGCCACCCATGTCACTCACCAACCAGCCAGCTGTCCCCATACATGTTCTGTTTGAAATCTGTGGGGATGGGGCTAGGATTGTATATGTAGCTGTCATGGGTGTCATGGGTGTCATGGGTGGTGTCATGTGTTGGGCTGGTGATGTCCTCCTGCAGGTTTGTGGTTAATTCCAGGATGGCATGATCAGTATTATCAGTATCGGACCCCAGGCATCACTCCAATCAAAGAACAGGAGTTTGGGGGTTCACTACATCATATCACTTTAACATAAAGAAATGCATTAGGCCACTAAGGGAGCAGGTATGAAATAACTTCAACTCTTATCATAGAAAAGTTAAAGCGAACATGTTCAGTAACTTCGGGCATGGGCCCATAAACAAGTAACAACTTATGTCAAGCACGTAGTAATTAAGCAAGGTGTAGGTAATTAATAGTTGCGTAAGAATTAATATACCTCAGGTAATTTGAGAGTGTATGTCCCTTTAAGATACTCCACAGTAAGCAGCCGAGAACACAACAGACTATCTCAAGCAGTATGTTAGTACTTAGTAAGCCAGAGTTCAATACAGCAATTAATTAGGAGAAATATATGTAGTAGATGATTCTAAAGGCACTACAAGTGAAACAATGGCTACTTATCCATTTGTAGAGGATGAGTCTTGTTGTAGTTTAGCAGCAATGGGATTCCGTAGTGTAGGGATTCAAGAAGGAAGATATCTTTAGGGTGTCCACAGTAATGCCAGTACGGATGGCAGCGTGGATCCAGTTAGGTGATTAGCAAGAATGTAGCAGGGATCCAGCATAGCATGCTCTTCAGCTTAGGGACAGATGGCACCTGTAGCTTGGTAGCCAAGCCGGCTACGGCGGACAATAATAGAACAGTGTGCAGTCTGCACACTTTTCTCTTTATAGGTACAATGCAGGTGTAGCGCATAAGCACTAATTCAAGCTGCACTTCCGCGTTCCAAGCTGGAACGCACGCGGCGCCGGGTGATGACCTTATCGCACGGTCGCCATATGCATTCCAGCGTGGAACGTATTAGAGCGCTGAGAGCGCCTGTTAGGCCTCGTACACACGATCAAATCTGTCTGCTGGAAACAGTCTGCTAGACGGTTTCAGCAGACAGATTCGATCGTGTGTACGGGCGAGCCGACGGATTTTGCCACCCGACAGATTGGAAAGCATGCTTACCAATCTGTCGGCTGGGAACCCGTCCGCCCGACATGTCTGCTGGTTAGTACGCTAACCAGCAGACATGTCTTCTCGCACACGCGCCGAATGGTTTCGACGCATGCGTGGAAGTGTTTTACTTCCTGGTGCGGTGACGTGGCGGCGTCAACGTCACCGCCACGTCACCGACACGTCAGCGCGCTGTCTGCTGGCGGGGATTTTGGTTTGCTCGTGTGTACACGCGAGCAAACCAAAATCCAAGCAGACAGATTTGTTCAAATCGGTCGGTCCGACCGATTTGAACAAATGGATTGCCTCGTGTGTACGAGGCCTTAGAGGTACTGGACATGTATCAATGCAAAAAAAAGTTTTTAAAACTGACGTTTTTTCAGGCGTGATTTTAAACATGCTTAAAGCAAAACAATAAGAATTAAATATTCCTTTAAATATCACTTATGTGGGGTCCCCTTAGTCTCCCTGTAAAGTACTGCATCTTTCCCATGTTTATAACAGTACCGCAGCAAAATTTCCTGTCTAAAGGAAAATATTTAATTTAAAATTGCTTGTGGCTGTAATGTATTGCTGGATCCCAGCAATATACATAAAAAAATATTTAAAAAAACGTTGCGGGTCTGGCGTGCCCCCCCATCAAAATCCATCCCAGGCCCTTCAGGTCAAGAGAGGCCCCCCCCCCTCCTTAAACTGTACCAGGCCACATGCGTGTATTGAGATGTGTATTTTGTTTAAAAAAACAATTAAAAGATTTCTTTAAAAAAATAAATAAAAATTGCAGATATTTAAGGCATCTCAAAAACATACATGGAAATACAGGATTACAGATTCATCTTAGAGGGGTCTGTATCCCTTTCAAATAAATACATGGAAATAGAGAGAGAAACACAGATCGCTCTTGGGTTGCAGCCGGCAGTTTTTCAGACTGACCATAGAGCTAATTGGGGGACAGAATGGCCTCAATCATTTCTATGGTCTAAGAAACTGCAAGAGACAAGTATTTTGTCACTCCCGGTTTTCGCCGGTTGCAAACAAACCATTAGTGGTTTGTAAAAAGCGTCATCAGATCATACCAATCTTGCTATGACAAGGGTGATTTTCATTCCTTATATTAACAGTAAAAGTGCAAAAAAAAAATGTAACGGTACAGTGTAAAATAAATAATATACTGTATATATATATATATATATATATATATATATATATATATATATTTTTTTTTTTTTTAAAGCGCCCCTTGTCCCCCCATGCTCGCATGCAAAAGGCAAACTCATGAATGTACCACACATGTGAGGTATCACTGCAAACATCAAATTTAGAGCAAAAATTCTAGCACCAGACCTTCTGTGTAAATCTAAAGTGGTAACCTGTAAACTTGTAAAGGCTTTTAAAATGCAGCCTATGAATATTATACTTTACTCAATTTGTGGCCATTCCATGGGGGAGTGCAATTTTAAATCGTGACTTATTCAGTATGTATTTACCCAGCATAACATCATCTTTCAGATTTTGGCAAACAATTGGGTACTATATTGTGGTTTTAAGAATTTAAATTCATTAAAGTATATTTTTACCAAAAAAATTGCTTTTGAAAAACTGCTGCGCAAATACCATGCGATTCAAAGTAATTTCCTATCAAAAAATACAGATTTTTACATGTTTTTACATTTGTGGGAAGTATCAAAAAAAATGCAACACCCACCATTTTTTCTTTCAGGCCTCTGCTTTAAAAAAAATATAATGTTTGGGGTTTCAAAGTATTTCTAGCAAAGAGTACTGACTTTTACATGTATGTGAAAAGTATCAGAAAAAGGTCTGGTCTTCAAGTGGTAAAACTCTGTCCCCACTCCTTAGTTTACATTTGCCTGTTCCTGACTGACAGCTGAATTTGCCAGGCAGGGGTGAGTCCCTGGTGGTTAGAACATCAGTGGGTGCTAGCTCTCTGACCACCAGTGTCTCTGAGCAGGAGCTCTTATTTAGCAGTGGTAGTAATACTGCTGCTAATTATTTGTACTTCCTGCTGCAGCTGGAGGTCCACTCTGTGATAAAATAAGTTGTAAAAATGCTCTAAATACTGCAAAATTAAAAATTAAAGCTTTTTAAAAATATCCCTGTTATGTGCTTTCCTAAATAAAACTTCACAGTTCTCCTCTCTACTCATGGATTTTATTTGTATATATGTATAACATCTACCAGCAGTGTATTTCTATAAAAGTAATAGTCAAAGAACCAGCGCTGAAAAAGGGGTTAAATGTTTTACATTTTATTTTAAATCTATGAAGTCACTCTGCATATAATAAATGTCCTCAATAATTCAGAGCATGTTGCAAATCATTTATTATTGTTGAGATAGTTATCTAGTGTAAAACTAAACAACTATTTTGAGTTATGATCTAGGCTGATTATGGTGGTCTCCTTGAAGTTAGAAGAAGTCATTGCTTTATAAGGAAGACTTGAATACACTGAGCTAACTCCGAGTCGTGGCAGTATGATGAGCCAATTTGGAATGACCTGCAGAATGTAGCTGTATTATTTTATTTAGGCTGTAAAGTTTTCACATATCCAGCTAAGGTAGACATGAAGGTCAGGGACAAGCAGTTGACTCTCTGGTATATATTCTCTTTGACGTAACAGATCATCTTTACAGCTTAACTCCATAGCATTTTTGACATTAAACGATTTTTAAAGGGATTGTTAACCTCTTTTTTTTTTCTTTTTTAATAACAAACATATTATACTTACCTCCACTGTGTGTCCCCCGAGCCTCATCTTCTGGGGTCACCTGGCGGTGCTCGAGGCTCCCCTTCACCCTCTTCGAAGCGCTCTCCCTGGGGGTTGCCTTGTGGGCGTGCTCCCAAGTCCAGCATTTGCATCCATAGACACAGAATTCCAGACTCGGCCCCGCCCCCTCCAACGCCCGCGTCATTGGATTTGATTGACAGCATCAGGAGCCAATGCTTGAGATTCTATCAATCTATCCAATCAACAGCCGAGAACCCTGGGCAAAGAGGTAAAGCGTGTCTCTGCTGAGGGAACGAATGGGCTCAGGTGAGTAAAATGGGGGGGGGGGGGCAAGGGGGCCGGTCAGTGTCAGAAGTTCTTTCATCCTAATGCATAGGATGCATTAAGGTGAAAAAACACAAGGGTTTACAAAACCTTTAAAGTGTTTGTAAACCTACAAAAAAAAAACATTGTATAGGGTGTTTAATTTGTTTAGATATGATTTGTCATTTCAGTATTAAATGTCTCCCTGCTGATGTCTTGTTTAACCTGGATGATCCTGCCAGTGCCCCTCCTGCTAAGAGCAAATTGACCACACTAGCATAGCTGCCTGTCCATGCTAGCATGGTCAGTTTACATTATGTATTTCCACTGAAGATACAGGCATTCTGTGCGCAGCATGACTGTATCCTCTGTAGTCAGAAAATAAGCAACGCCCCCACCGCTACTGCACTTGACTGTGAAAGGGGATGTGACTTTATTCCACAGGGCTAAATGGCGTTCCATTGCTTTGGAAACACAGAAGCTCAGCAGCAAAATCACTTCCTTTCATGATATAATTCCCCAGCATGTCACATGCCCACCGGCAGGTCTGTGCATCAATGTAGAGGCTACAGCAATCACGTGACCTGCTCTACTGAGCCTGGAAAATAAGTAAAGAATTCATTTTTTTTTTTTAAACAAGCTCATAGTAAATAAAAGCTTACATTTCCCCATTATTATTATTTTTTCACATACAGTAAGTAAGGTTTACAAAACACTTTAGGTATTGTGAAGTTTTGGGTTGTATAGCTCAAGTGCAGCGCCCGCTAGCGAGTACAGTCCACACCAGAAATTGCCATTTAAGGGCTTGTTGGCCCACTTTTATTAAAGAAAGTTCAAACAAAGTTCCAGAAACAAAGTCAAAGAGTTGGCCTCGCAGGGGGTTTTCACCATCAACATAAAATAACGGTAGATTCATCCTCCTTGTTTACCCATGCAACATTGTCGCTGTATCCTTTCACTTTAGGCCCTTGTCTTTCTTCCACAGACAAATTTCTCCCCAACACTCTTTGCATTGCTAGTGCACACATGCACTCTCTGGCTTCTCCCTTGCACGCCTGGACACTTTGGGAGGGAGGAGCCCAGAACCATGTTCAGGTGTCTATTAATAACCAAGCGCACACCTGACCAGTCAGTGTGCTGTGGTTCTCAAAATCTGGATCCAGGACTGGAATCTCCAGGCTTCTAGCCCAAGAGGAAAGTGAAAAGCCAGTTTCCTCCTAATTAAGCAAAGCCCCTGGAGCCCCTCAACCTGTCTGGTTGAGAATCCCACTTAACTTTACCCTGGTGGGGTTCCACACTGCCACAGCATCATGGATATGTAGCGCCGGGCTACTTTCAGGGCCGGTGCTATGTTAAATTTAGGGGGGGAATTCAGAGAAATAGTTAGCTCTGAATTAGTTTGATTGTTTAAATTTGGGTCTCTGCTCTAGCTTGACTGTACTGTGGGCTAACCTTTCGTCCGGGGACTCAGGTCATCCTCCCAACAGCAGGTGGCAGCACTGGGGTCAAGTGAGACTGAGTATCTCTCCTTGGTGGCCAGTCAGGGGTGGGCTGCTTCGCTGTGCATGCTGGGGAGGGGTATAAAGGGGGAAGATGCCATTGCCTCAAGGTCTTCTTCCTCGTGTGGCGCCCACCATTGGGGCAGCAATTCCACGACATCCCCGCATATGGCCCTCCTAGCCCTGGTGTGCGTGGGTAGCAGTGTTCCTGGTTCTGGGACCAAGTTGGCCCAGATCAATTGATCTGCTGTGCGGGCCCATTGATTGACTGGGTCCCTAATTTGGAGGGGGTCCCGAGCTGTCCATCCAATTAGAGGAGGCTGACCGGTGAGGAGTCTGCCCAAAGGATACCAAGCATGAGGCTGGTGATCCAGGAGGGGCCGGTCTATTCACTGGGGGACTACCAGGCTGGATGTTGGTCACCTGTCAGTCGCTAACTTGCAAAAACTACCTGAAGGGGATCGGGGTGCTGAATCTACTGAGAGAGGATTCTGGACCATTATTGTCTACATTCTTTTGGGAGGGTCTGTGGCAGAGACTTGATCCTAAGTTCGAGTGACACTCTGGCTGCCAGGCTTGTGAGAGAGGCCTGTCCAAGTGCACTGTACCCACTCCGGCTGGAGTGGCAAAGTAAAGTGTTGTTGGAAGCAGGACTGTTTCCCTGTATGAAGTTACACCTGAGGCTGCTGTCTTCTATTTGCTATCCCTTCACCTCTCTACTGTTTATTCGTTTTTACCCAGCTGGGTAATAAAAGCACAAAAAAGACACCTGTGGACATTCCCTTTACTACAACTGTCATCAAGTACCCTAGATGGCGGAGATACAGGGGTAACATGCCACCCAAAACAAACCAGCAGCTCCTTCGGGGGTAGTGCTACAGATATATACAATCTTTTTCAGCCAGAATGAGAAATCAAACCGCATTTAACAAGGTATATAGATTGATTCACAAGTGTTAATTCCCCAAAGTCAAAATAGATTTGCTCACTCTCTCTGTAACCATCCTCACCACGCACATTGCTCAAACTCCAATGAGATTGTCATCAAATTTGCCAAGCATTTTAATGGGTATACTTGAAAGTTTCTTTTGAATTTCACATGTAAATTTTGACCAAAAGGTCAGGAATGTATGTATGTATGTATTTTGGTATGCCTGAAGTTACTCTTTATTTTCACCTGGTGATTTAGCCACCAACACGCCTCATGTCTTAGGCACACTCCTCCACTGTATATTTGGAGGAGCAGCTTAGCCACCCTTGGACAGCAGTGTTAGATAGACTAGTATCTTTAGATGGACTTTGCAGAAGAAATTTACAAATTAAACCCTAAGGCCACATACACACGATCGGACATGTCCAATGAAACTGGTCTGCAGACCAGTTTCACTGGACCAGTTCGATGGTGTGTACTGCCTATCGGACCGTTGTCCGTCGGACAAAAGTTTTAAAACTTGCTTTAAAACCTGTCTGATGGAACATGTCCGTCGGACAGGTTCGATGGTTAATACACAAAAGCATCGGACCAAAAACCCGCCCAAGTCAACGCATGCTTGGAAGCATTGAACTTCGTTTTTTTATCACCTCGTTGTGTTCTACGTCACCGCGTTCTGGTCTGATCGGATTTTGGTCTGATGGTGTGTCCATCAGACAAGTTCAGAGTCGTCTGATGAAAACGGTCCGTCAGACAAGTCTTACACTTTTTAAGCAGTTACAGCAACAGTTTTTTTTTTATTTCATTTTGGGATAAAAGTTTCGCTATATGAACAAAAGCTAACCTTTGTAAGCACCCCTGTCAATGTTGAATGCATTGCCTTAACCGTAGCATACCTACCAACATTTTTAGAGATAAGATTGGGAGGCATCTATTAGCAAAGGTATGTAGGCATAGGCCACTCGCCTGTCATGCCCCCTGTAAAGGAGAATCGTGCGGAAAAAAAAGATTAGTTAAACCCACAAGGCCTTTTTTTTTTTTTTTTTTACAAATACTATTCCTTTATACTGGCTTTTGAAATTTACAGATGCATCAATTTAGATATCTGATGAAAGTTTTAACATTGTAAAACACTTTTTGAAAGATAAAAAAGTGTATTTTTTATACAACTATATAGATCAGACCAAAATGAAGGACAATGAGGAAGAAAATGGGACAGATGGACCTTGTTCCAAATCAGGAACAGTTGGGAGCTTTGCTCTAGATATAAATGAAAATGTAAAATGTTGGGCTTCATCTGAAAGGACACTTTTACTGTGAGAAATATCAAGGTTTCAATTGCTGAATTTTTAAAATTCTAGTTGTCTGGCTGTCTTTGGCTTGAGTCACTAAACTGGAACAGACACACAAACAATGAAAAGCAAAGTCAGAAGTCCTGATCTTCATACTTGTTTCAGGACAGTGACTCAATGAATTGAGTGACCATGCCAGAAAGTGTTGCAAAGGCATAATCTTTGTTTCAACTCTTGCAAGTTCAGTTTAATGAATGAATTAATCATATACAGTACTGGGCATACAGTGTCATGTTGGATACTTCTTGCACAATAGAGCCCTAGCTCCCTAATGTCCCCATGAGGTGCTATAGTACTAGGTCTCCCATAAAACTGTACCAAAGCAAAAACAATAACAAGTATTTTAAAATGGTAGAAGGTGATAAAAAATGTATGTTCTTGCACATATTATACACTTTAAAATATGTGAACAGCCAGAAAAACTATTAGTGAGAAACAAGCTGCAAGCTTTTACATTTAGGAAAATATCTATTATTGTACTCCATCTTAATAATCTAGCTAATTGTATAGTGTAGAGTGAGGCAATGTAAAAGTTATTTAATCCATAGAAAATGTAATCCTATTTGCAACAACTGATATATCCCTGGAGGAAATAATTTTATTTTCTTGTGATAGATCCATTGATCTCCCAAACATAGAAACTGAAATAAATTTGAATGAATAAAGTGATTAAATAATATTTTTCAGCCAATGCACAGTGCCTGAAGACAGAATCAATACAAATACACATAAAGGCATACAATAAAGTTAACAGATAAGACAAGGAAACTGTGGCTAAATACACGTGCTTTAATTATTAATAAATAACCTTTGATGTGTATATTGCCATACTGAGCCTGCCTTTGTAAGGGCTGCTGTACAGAAGGTTACAGTTAGACAACACAGAAGCTATGCAGATCTGAAAAGCGTAAGCTATTTAATTACCAATTATTTAAACAAGAGACACAGTAAAAATATGGAAAAAATATAATAATGTATCAACTATAGCTTATGCGTTACCAAATCTATTCATCAGTTGAATACATGTTTTATTCATTCGTATATTCTGTATAGATTTAACCATTTGCCCACTTGCCTCACATTAGGACTAACCAAAAAATATATAATTTCTGTTTACTACAGATCTACCTCACTTCCTTCCTCCATAAACAAAAACATACACACTTGATGTTCAGATTTACAAGTAATCGTACACTAGCTACAATATCAAAATAAAATTTATTTTTTTGGTGGAGATGGTGGGAGTAGGGGTATAATTCTCTAGTAAGTAGTAGTAGACATACAACATATGGCCAAATGTTAATGGTCACACGACCATCAAGCATATGTGGAAAACCCCCAACATTATTGAATTCAAGTGTTTCCAATGAAAGTAGATCTATAGGTGTTTTTTTTTTCAGCAGGTCCATGGAAGCAGTGGTGGAGGAAATAAAAATAAAGTGTATTTCGCGCTACTAGTGAGTAAATAAGAATGTAGGGAAGCTGGAGCAAAAAAGCTGCTAGATCTAATGCCGCGTACACACGATCGGTTCGTCTGATGAAAACGGTCTGATGAACCGTTTTTATCAGACAAACCGATCGGGTGTGGGCCCCATTTGTTTTTTATCCATCGGTGAAAAAACTAGGAACTTGTTTTAAAATTATCTGATGGTTAAAAAACCGATAGAAAAAAACGATCGTCTGTGGGCAAGTCCATCAGTTAAAAATCCATGCATGCTCAGGATCAAGTCCACGCATGTTTGGAAGCATTGAACTTCATTTTTCTCAGCAAGTCGTTGTGTTTTACGTCAACGTGTTCTGACATGATCGTTTTTTTAACTGATGAAAGTCAGCTTCATCAGATATCTGATAAAAAAATCCATCAGACCGTTTTCATCGGATGAACCGATCGCGTGTACAGGACATAATAGTGTTTACTGTACACGTAAATAAATAGCTCTTAAAAATGATCTTGCGCTAAAGAAATTAATAAATATACATAAACGTGCAAACTGCAAAAAAAGTGGTAAAGTGCTTTACAATAAATTCCAATACAGTGCAACATGTGCAAACACTTACTATTCCACAGACTATTCCCCATCTCATATTTTTATTACACTGTAATATAGGTTGGGGCATGGGCCATTTGTTTGTTACTGGTGTAAATATGGTTTGGGGACACATTGGGCACCTTTGCTGCCACTCTTCTACTGCTGGGTGTCCAGTGTGCTTAGTGTACTCCCACTGTGAAGATGCTGATAAACTCAGTAGCGTTTAGGACTGCAAGCATACAAAAGGTGCCGTGAAGAGGCCTTGCAGCTTACACATGCATTTGCAAATGCGTTTTAACTAAACCCATGTTTTTAACGCAGACTGTTGAATAGGTTAATCTGCTTGATCAGCAGACTGGTTGGTGAGTTGAGCTATGGAATGTTCTGGGTTTTTTTTATGCGTTTACCCCTCCATGTGCTCCTTTCTGTGAAGGGCAGTTTTTTTTTGTCAAAGGACAAGTCACAATCATCTCAAAGTCAGATCAAAATCAAATCCCGTTTATTTAAGTCACATTGAAGTTGGACCTGAAGTCACAGGGCAAAGTTGGATTGAAAGTCATACAACTTTCGTGTCAGATCCGTGTGAAAATAGTTTAAGGCTGGGTTCACACCGATACGACACGACAGTCGTACTACTTTGGATCCGACTTTGCCCTGCGACCCAATTACAGTGAGAGAGAGCGTTGTGTCAACATCAGAAGAAGAGAATAGGGAAGAAGACAATGGAGAAGACGCGGCAAGAGCTAGCAAAAGAGCGGGCAAAAAAGCAGAAGAACCCGGAAGAAGACGACCGGACAGTGGGAGGAGAACCGGAGAGCATGAAGAAGAGGCCTGAAAGGGGAGAAGAAGGCAGAAGAGACCCCCGAAGTCGAAAGAGACCCCTGGAGCTGTGTAATAAATTACTTTAAAAACCTGTGTAGTGTGTTTTGATTTTTGGCACTTTTTTCAGGTAAATGTGTAGGGGTATAATGTACCCCATACTCATTCACATGGGGTAGGGGTCCAGGATCTTGGGCCCCCTTATTAAATGGAGCTCCCAGAGTACAATAAGCCCCACGCCCGCAGACCCTGACAACCAACGGCCAGGGTTGTCAGGAAAAGTTCCCTTTCCTCATCAACATGGGGACAAGGGCCCCCCTGCCCCAAAGCACCCACCCCCCATGTTGAGGGCATGTGGCCTGGTACGGTTCAGGAGGGGGGGGCGCTCGCTCGTCCCCACCCCTTTCCTGACCGGCCGGGCTGCATGCTCAGATAAGGGTCTGGTAGGGATTTTGGGGGGACCCCATGCTGTTTTTTCGGCGTAGGGGGTTCCCCTTAAATTACATACCAGACCGAAGGGCCTGGTATGCTCTTGGAGGGGGAACTTTTTTTTTGGCATGAAGTTCACCCTTAAGATCATCAGAGCACAAGTTGCATGCCAAAGCCGGATCAGGCAAGCTAGCGTTCCGACTTAGATCCGACTTCAATAATATTTAATGGGCTAAAGTAGGATCAAAGCATTTTCTAAGTCGGACTGACTTGTGTCGAACCAGTTAAGACATTAGGGAAACATTGATTTCCACACGTCATGTGACATGAGCTCCCAATGTCGGAGCGTTTGTCGGACAAGTGTGAACCCAGCCTTAACAATGATTTGGAGTTAATCATGACAGATTAATCACTGTTCTGGGAGTGGGCAAAGAGCATGCCCTCAGCACGGAAAAGTTGTTTCCCATAGACACATATCTGCATCAGCTTAATGTTGAGCCCAGCCATATATGCAAACATCCAGTGGGACACAGGTTAAATTAAGGTTATTTATTTGTACAAAGGGAGCTTACAGCATTGATTCCCATTCAGAAAAATAAATACACAAGCCTAAAGTACTATTTATGTCTCTGTAAGTTGGCCCATCTGGCATTGTATATATACAGTATATCCTTTTTTTATATATAATTGTTTTGCTTAAAATGTTAAACAAAATATACCTAAATATATATATATTTTAAATAAAACTATTAATAGAATGTTCAGGTTCCTATGCTGCTGCTTTAGGAGAAAAATGTAAGCTGCTCAAAGCAAAGCACTTAGGAATTTTTTGTCAAAGTGCCCTATTGTGTCATAAGTATGAGTGGACCTAACCCAACTGAAGCTATTTGAAGTGGTGGACTGTGAAGTGTACATTGGCTTAGTTTATGAACAATATCAGCTGAGTGGATCAGCAGGATTTCTTTTGTTTAGTTTTAGGAAACAAACAAGATGTTTCCTTTGGAATTCATAGGTCCTTTCTCACAATTTATACAACTTTCTAATTCATTAGTATCTGAGTTGCAATGAAGCCGTTCATTGTAAATATTTATAAGAGCCCAGCCAAGGAAGAAGGTTTATTATCACAGTCTGTTTGTGATTTTTTGACCAAAGGTGAAAGTACAGGTAAAGTACTTTTATGTGAATAGCATTTTAGAGCATACCTACCCCCTTTCCACTTTTGCTGCTATGCCAAAAACCGAACCTCAAATAAAGCATAATCTCTCTGTTCACTGCCCATCTCTGCGCTGCGGCGGGCAGTGTTTACATTACATTTTCTTTTGGCGCCTGTGCTCCAGTGGGCAGACACAACTACAAGCACTACAAATGTGAATGGGAGAGGCCAACTTGGCACACGTCAGGGAGAAAATTGAAACACTACCAGGCACAGCAAATCTCAGAAATGATACACCTGTACATTAGGTTCACCCAAAACTAATATTTCAAGAAAGAAAGAGGGCTGACAATTTGAATAAAACTCTGACTGCTTGTACAATGTACCATATTTATTGGGGTATTGCATGCTCCCGCGTATAGCGCACACCCCTAAAGTTGCCCCGAAATTCCTGTAAAAAAAATGTTATAACATTTTATTACTTACAGTTTTGGTGTCTTGCCCGGCGTCCATCGTCCGGTCCGGTGTCCATCTGCGGCCTCCGTGGTGTCCTCCCGGCTTCTCCAGCACTTTCCGAGTCGAATCCCCGCTTCCCGCGCTCAGTTTGAAGCCTCCACCAACATATACCGAGCGCAGTACACTCGGGCACGCTCGGCCACGCTCAGCCTCTCACGCATAAACGTCACAGAGCATGACTACGAGCGAAGCCGAGCCTGGCTGAATGTACCCGAGTGTACTGCACTCGGTATATGTCGGCGGCTCAGTTCAAACTGAGCGCGGGAAGCGGGTATCGGCGTATATCGCGCACCCACGATTTTCCCCTTATTTTAAGGGTAAAAATGTGCGCAGTATACGCCGATAAATGCGGTATCCTTCAGGAACTCTAAAAATTACATATGTCTCCCTGGGTGATAAACGCCTTACCCCACCATCATTTAATAAATGCAGATCTTCTGTTTCATTCTCCATCATATAAAACATATAACAGATTAAACAGGAAAAATTTGATCTTATAGGCGTGTCAGACTTAGGTTTGAAAAAACAACTTGATTATAATTGATTATGAAAACACTTGTCAACTATTTTCATAATCGATTAGTTGGTCAGCCAATTAGTTGGCCTGCATACAGAATGCATTATTTGTTTACACATCAGAAAATGCAGTGCAGCACACATACAGTACATGTCAGTAAGTGCCTGAGGCTCCGTTCACACCACGGCGTTCCAGATTGCAGATTGCCGCCATTACTAAATAAACAAATCAATATATGCTTATTGAGATTTTTTTTACCCAAAAATTGTAGAAGAAAAAATAAAACATTTTGGCCTAAACTGAGAATAAAAAAAAATTTTATATGTTTTTTGGGGATATTTATTATAGCAAAAGTCACAAATATTGCTTTTTTTTTTTCAAAATTTACGCTCTTTTTTTTTTGTTTATAGCGCAAAAAAAATACGCAGAGGTTTCTGGGAAAGCATCGAGATGGAATCATCCATAAAGTTCCTAAACCTCCTGTGAGTTAAGTTCAGTTACTATAGGAGACAGCCTATTTTATAAAGTACAGATGTGCTGGTTCAGCTTAAAGGCTCTTTTCCTGTACTGCTGTCTGCCTTATCTCACCTTTTTTCTAAGGAGTCTGCCAAGCTGCCTGACTGCTGATCATTACTATTTTTGACTAAGGATGCCCAGTGCTCTATCCCCCCTCTCCCACATTTTCCTGTTTGTGAGAATTAAACTTCTCTTCATTCAAGCATAAAAGTGACTGGCGCCCAATTTCTATCTAGTTCATCACCCACCATGCCTAGTAACCTGCACCCTGACAAAGTATGTCAGCCCTTCTCTGGGGGTTTGAATATGCACTACAGAGACAGATTTAGCCATTGTGCTATATAACGTTTTTATAAATAAAAGTAAAAAAAAAAAGTAAACTCCATTGCCTGTAATGCCAGGCAGCAAATGGGGTGGGAGTGAGGGAGTGCATAGGGCAGGATGCATTATACTTTGTGGATGGGGAGGTGACCTGCAAGTGGGATGGGGTAGTAAATGGGAGAGAGGGAATGCACAGGGCAGAAAACTGGACAGTCTGGGGAGGCTGTTATTTTACACAGTGCTAAGCACTGCTATCTTGCTGGGCGGGGAAACACTCATTATGTCACATCCAGACAGACATGAATCTAACAGAGGAGTTCCTCTTCTGTAGTTTGCAGGGCATTGTTCCGGAACTCACAGGCAGCAGGCTGACAGAGGGAGCATGCGTCTCTTAGCCAATACAGCTCAGGGGACTGGGGCTTTGACAGATAGGCGGAAAGCGGAAGTTCAGGTGGGTACTGTAGATTTTAGTTAACTAAAATGTACTGGAAATTTTAGTTGACTTAAATGTGTTGGAGATTTTAGAAGACTAAAATGTACTGGAGATTGTAGTCGACTAAAATGTACTGGGGATTTTAGTCAACTAAAATAAGACTAAAACTAAAATGGCATTTTAGTCAAAAGACTATGACTAAAATTAAATCAAAATTTGTCATAAAAAATTTGACATACAAAAATAAACAATAGTCCACACCACTGCAATGAAAAAAAAGTACTGCATGCAGGCAATCCACAGCCTCATACTGTGCAGTGGCCAATTGAATTGTATGAAGTGTCTGTCTGACATTTCAATAAAGTTTGTTTAAAAAAAGGCAACAGTACAATGCAACACTATTGGTGTATCTACACTGCACTTTTACCGCACAGCATGTTGGCTGGTGTGAATGGAGTCATAGATGAAAAGGCAGCTACAATTCTTTGCTTTGTATCCATACTTCTAGGGCATCAGCAAAAAACTAAAGCCTGGTGGTAGTGGGAATAGTTATATGGCTTTTTTATTTGCCAGTGTATAATTCCTCCTGAAGGCAGCAGTATAACCCAGTTGTCTTTGATTTATTTTGATCCTTTGCCTCCTAATGAAAGATAACTTAAAATAATACTAAACACGCACTGTTTAATTTTGGTTGCCCCTTTTTTTTCTGTATGTAGATGATGGCACTGTAATTATTTTAATTAAAATAAAAAGTATATTTTTACTAATCGATATACAGCTGTCAAATGACCCAGATCTTTCCCAGCCTGCCTGCAGGGAAACATAAACAGGAGGAGTCTCTAGTCCTCTGCTGCTGGTCACATGTTCAAAAAAAAAAAAAAAACAGCCTTTGGAGTACAAATAAATGATTAATATAAATAAACTGTTTTAAATTGTGGAAATAACATAGTGTGGACAGATTTCTGCCCGTCAAAGGGTGTGTCACACCCCTCCATCCTGTGTGTTAGAATAAGACAGAGGTGAGGCCACCATTTAAATGTATGTAATATTCTGCCCCCATTTTGATTAGCTGGTTAATAGTGGGCATGGAGGATGAGGGAGGGATTGGGCTGTCATTTTGCAACTGTGTATACACCTACATGGGCGACTCTATATTCACATGGGCTTCTCAGATGTGATTGGGAGGAAATGCTCAGCATAGGTCCCATGACTTTTTTTTAAAAGGAAACGGACAAGCAGGAAGTGTGGAGATCAGAGAAGGATTACAGAAACTTCAAAGCAAAATTGAACAATGAGGACATGAAACCAGGATTGCAATAAGGTAAAGGAATCTATTTAGCTAAAAAAAAAATGTTTCCTTTAGTGACCCTTTAGGTCCCAATAAAATTCATATATATACGTTTTTGGTTGTAACACGACAAAATGTGGAGAATTTCAAGGTGTATCAATACTTTTCCAAGGCACTGTATAACTAGCATGTGGTCTGGAATACATTCTTTCATCAGTACAAATGAACTGCCTTCCATCATTAGTTAATCAATAACAGGCATGTGTAAAGAATCTGCCAACCTATTACTTGGTGCCTTCAGGAATGAATGTGCATATTCCACTTCTTGTTCATATAGAGAGTTAAGTTGCAATGTTTGCTCCCCGATGGCGGTTCTATTTCCAGTGCACTTACACACTGAACGGGAAACTGATGTCCTCATTACAGCTCAATTGTTTTACATCCTTGGACTTAACACCAGGCATAAGTAATGTTCCCCAAGCGCAGAGCAGGTCAAGTGTTTGAGTTGTGAGTAAAAATTCAGCTGTAGCAATCTGTCAGTCAGCGGTAGGAACCGTGAATGGCTGTGCTGACGCTATCACATAGGATTATGTAAGTGTTTCCCTCCTATGTTTATCTTTTCTTTAAAAGAGGCCAGTATTTACTTTCACTAGGAAAACCACGGCTAGGAAAAAACATATATTCTTGCCATATTTCCTCTTTGAGTTTAAGAAAAACTTAAAAGGTAACTCCACTTTTGTGGAAAAATTAAAGCAAATAAAAAATACATTTTATAGCATATACTGTAGCTTTACAAACTAATAATTGAAATTGAATTAAATATTACCTTTCCATTTTAACCACTTGACCTCTTGAAGATTTACCCTCCTTCATGACCAGGCCATTTTTTTGCTATACGACACTGTGTTACTTTAAGGCCACGTACACACGATCAGACCGGGCCGATGAAATTGGTCCGACGGACCGTTTTCATCGGACTACGCTGAAGTGGTCTGATGGTCTGATGTGTGTACACACCATCGGGCCAAAAATCCGATCAGACCAGAACGCAGTGACGTAAAAAAAATGAAGTTCAATTCTTCCAAGCATGCGTCAACTTGATTCTGAGCATGCGCGGGTTTTGGTCCGATGCTTTTGTGTACTAACCATCGACTTTAAAGCAAGTTTTAAAACTTTGGTCTGACGGACAACGATCCAATGGGCCACACACACCATCGAATTGGTCTGATCGTGTGTACGCAGCCTTACTGGCAATTTTGCAGTCGTTCGACACTGTACCTAAATAAATTGTCCTTTTTTTTCTCACAAATAGAGCTTTATTTTGGTGGTATTTGATCACCTTAGCGTTTTTTTTTTTTCTGGCGCTATAAACAAATAAAAGACCATTTTCAAATAAAGACAAAATATTTTACTTTCTACTATAAAACATATCAATTAACAAAATTTAAAAAATGTAATTTCTTCATAAATTTAGACCAATATGTATTTTGCTACATGTTTTTGGTTAAAGAAAAATCCCAATAAGTGTACATTGATTGGTTTGTGAAAAATTTATAGCGTTTACAAACTATGGGATATATTCATGGATTTTTTTTTTACTAGTAATGGTGGCTATTAGCAATTTTTAGTGGGACTGCAAAATTTCCGCAGACGAATCTGACACTAAGCCCAGGTTCACACTGGGTACGATTTGGTACGACTTGAGATGCAATTTCACATGTCAAATCGCATCTGAAATCGGCGGCATTTGCAGGCAATTGTCGGCAATGGCACTGTCCTAATCGGTGCGACGCTGCATCTGCGGCGCTTCACCGATTTCAAAAAGTAGTTCCTGTACTACTTTTTGCGATTTTGGGCCACGATTTACATTGACATCTGTGCAGAAACCTTCACAGATGTCTAGTGACACTAATACAGTGATCAGTGCTAAAACAATGCACTGTCACTGTACTAAAGGCACTGGCAGGGAAAGGGTTAACATATGAGTTTCTAAATATAGATTACTAAATTTAGAAACTCAGAATTCTGAGATTTAATTTCAGAATTCTGACTTTGAAACTCAGAATTCTGACTTTTAATCTCAAAATTCTGACTTTGAAACTCAGAATTTTGACTTTGAATGAGTTTCAAAGTCAGAATTCTGAGATTAAAAGTCAGAATTCTGAGTTTTAAAGTCAGAATTCTGAGTTTTAAAGTCAGAATTCTGAGATTAAATCTCAGAATTCAGAGATTAAAAGTCAGAATTCTGAGTTTCAAAGTCAGAATTCTGAGTTTCAAAGTCAGAATTCTTAGATTACAAGTCAGAATCCTGGGTTTTAAAGTCAGAATTCTGAGATTAAATCTCAGAATTCCGAGTTTCTAAATATGGTAATCTATATTAGGAGGATTTTAGGGAACAATTAGGAATAATGTAGTAACACCCACAGACCATCATTCTGCAGACATACAAGTCTTTTGCTCTGTATTTGGATCTGTAAATCTATTTTAGTTACAGCACACAGTATGGGGAAGCAGGCATTGCTGGGCTCTCTGGTTCCTCTACTGTATTCATAGTTCCTCAGTTTGCTGTCATCTGCTCTAACATAAAGAGTCATGCTGAAAACGAGTGTATTCTGTGTGTGAGTGGGGAAGGAGAGGAGACACAGCTTCCATAGATAACAGAAGACAATGCACCCCAACTTTTAGGAAACATTGCACTGTTACCCCCAACATGAGAGAATTGTGAATGGCTAGAAGGCAGAAGGACAATGTGTTTTTATGGGCAGAACGGCTTGATTATAGCAATTACATGTCTGGACTAATTCTTACAGAGAATGAACCACATATTAAACCTAAAAAAACATTAAAGATTCATGATTTGGCCAGTAGCTCAATGGCTAGAGGAACAATCTTCCACGGGTATGAGTTTTGGGTTTGAATCCAGCTCAGAGCTTAATTTTTTTAAGACATATATATTTTCAATATATTGATGTACTAATATTGGTATTGGGACATCCCTATTTAATCTAAGAGTAATGTATAAAATAATATGTATATATAACCTAAAAAAAATTGTGCTCATTCCTGGATTCGAACCCAAAAAATATCATACACTAGACTGTTGCTCTATGCATTGAGCTATTTCTTAAGCAATAGAATTCACTCATGTTGGGACAACAGTGCAATGTTTCCTAAAAGTTGGGGTGCATTGTGTTCTGTTATCTATGGAAGCTGTGTCATCACCCCCACCCCCAAATACACAATATACTAGTTTTCAGCATCCCTCCGTTCTGAACAAAGACACACATTGTGCTCACAATTCCCTCATGTTGGGGTAACAGTGCAATGTTTCCTAAAAGTTGGGGTGCATTGTGTTCTTTTATCTATAGAAGATGTGTTATCCCCCCCCCACACACACCCACACACAATACACTCGTTTTCAGCATCCCTCTTCATGTTAGAGCAAATGACAGCAAACTGAGGAAGTATTAATACAGTAGAGGAACCAGAGAGCCCAGCACTGCCTGCTTCCCCATACTGTATTCTGTAAGTAAGATAGATTTACAGATCCATATATAGAGCACAAGACTTGTATGTCTGCAGAATGACGGTCTATGGGTGTTATTACATTATTGCTAATTGCTCCTAAAATCCTCCTAATATAGATTACTATATTTTAAAAAAACACAGAATTCTGAGATTTAATCTCAGAATTCTGACTTTTAATCCCAGAATTCTGAGATTTAATCAAAGAATTCTGACTTTGAAACTCAGAATTCTGACTTTGAAACTCAGAATTCTGAGATTTGTGCTCCAAACAGGTAAAAAAAGAGACATCCTTGATAATGAGCAAATAATTAGATTTTTCTGTGAGTACCCAGCTATTTATGATTTGTGTGACCCAAACTACAAGGAAAAAATAAACTACAAGACAATATAAACTACAAAGACAAACTACAAAGACAATATCCCACTGATCACCAATGAAGGGGACATTCTGCCCACTGACCACCAATGAAGGGGACATTCTTCCCACTGACCACCAATGAAGGTGGCATTCTTCCCACTGACCACCCATGTTGGGAGCAATCTTCTCACTGACCACCAATGTAAGGGACATTCTTCCCACTGACCATCAATGTAAGGAGCATTCTTCTCACTGACCACCAATGTAAGGAGCATTCTTCCCACTGACCACCAATGTAAGGAGCATTCTTCCCACTGACACCAATGTAAGGAGCATTCTTCCCACTGATCACCAATGTAAGGAGCATTCTTTCCACTGACCACCAATGTAAGGAGCATTCTTCCCACTGACCACCAATGTAAGGAGCATTCTTCTCATTCTTCATTATAGAGAACCCAAAATTGACCCCTATCTTCACGATTGGCAATGATGGGATGTACCCAATATCGACGTCTTCTCCGCCTCTGCTTCTCCTCCTCTTCTTTCTCGTGCACTGCTACTGCTGCAGCAGCAATGACAACTGCGGTGGCAGGAAAAGGGATTGCCTCACACCATGTATGTTTTCAATGGTTAATGCCAAAGTTGTGGCAAAGTTGAAGTTGTACTGATCCCAAATCGCGGCCCCAAAATTGCGGCCGCAAAATCGCGAAAGGGGCCTTAGGTGTGCTGCATGAAAATGTGTTAGCAAAGAACATGATGATAGGAGGAGGGGGAAGCATCAGTCTAGTGCTGTTCTTTTACTATCCACTCAGCAGACTGGGGTGGAAATAAGACATCACTGTATTCCTCAAATATTAGTGGTATTATCTGTCTGGTTGGAATTCTGATTGTTTGAAGATCAGTTTCACATTGGTTCCTCTTTGTGCTTAGCAAATTAAAACAAAGATGTAACTTTTCAATTGTATCTCCATGTCTCAGAAGAATCTCTTGACCCAGGCTAAATACAGAGCCCCGTTTTCCATGCAACCTGATAGCTATAGCCCTTAGTCTTACTAAGACACTTATCAACAATCAAACAAGAGTTTCTTCTATCCCCCAAGTTCTGGCATCTCAAAGTTAAATAATAAAAGGTTTTGAGCCCAAAGGGTTAGCATAGTTGCCGACAGTCCCGATTGTCCCGGGACTTATGTGCTATGCCTGTTTAAATTGTGCTCTAAAAAAGTGTTGTTGTCCCTAGCAACCAACGGGAGTGGCTGTCGGCATTGTTGTTTCCCTGCTTACCCCGTTGCCCGTTCATTGAACTATTACCATGTGCTGTCACCCGTGGCAATCACGGGTGGGTGATCATCCTCATAGATTACAAATACACCCAGCGATATGCTTATGGCTTCAAAATCTTGCTAAAGACAGTAATGTATGCACAGGGATATTTGCTATTGCCCATGGTGATTGGGGTAAGCCAGCGGGTGCCTGATGTCTGATGTGCCTTATATAGCGCGGCACATGCAAACTGAATCGCCTCTGGGCGCTAGTTGTTCCTGTATCCTTTGGTATCAAAAGAGATGAGTCTTGATCTTTCTCCTGAATGCTAGGTGGTTCTCCTCCAACCGAATGCTGGTTGGTAAAGCGTTCCATATTCTGCGACCTTGGACCGCAAATCTTCTATCTCCTTTGGACCTGTAGTTGGCTTTCGGTATCTGGAGTAGATTTTGATTGGTGGATCGCAGAACGCGATTGGGATTATAAACTTTTATTTTTTCGCATAAATAATGGGGAGCATTCCCATGGATACATCTATACGTTAGACAGAGTGCTTTAAAAGTGATTCTGTCTTTTACTGGTAACCAGTGAAGGGTTCTCAGTGATGGTGAGATTGATTCCCAAGGTTTTTTCCCAGTCACAAGTCTAGCGGCCGTGTTTTGAACAACTTGTAGACAAGTGATTTGGTACTTGGGGAGTCCGAGGTAGAGGGCATTTGCATAGTCTAATCTTGAGTTTACAATTGCTCCCACCACGACTGCTATGTCTTCTTTGGGAATAAAAGGAATAAGTCTGCGTAGTAGGTGCAGCAGATGGTAAGATCCGCTGACTACTGACCCTATTTGTGCGTCCATTGTCATGTAGGAGTCGAAGATGACCCCAAGACTTTTGACTTTGGAGCTAGGGGTGATGATTTTGCCCAGAATGGGTGGGGGGTCCAAGTTGTTGCAGGTTGATTCCTACGCTTGGCGTGAAACAGGAGAAGTTCTGTTTTCGCTCCGTTGAGTTTAAGATAACTCTTTGTCATCCAGTCCTCTATCAAAGAGAGGCATGTCTCTAGATTGTGGTGGTGATCCTTTTTATTGCAAATGCGAAAATATAGTTGCGTGTCGTCTGCATATGAGTGATAGAGCAGTTTTTGGCTGCTGATGATATCAAAAAGAGGACGAAGATAGATGTTGAATAACACCGGCGACAGAGGTGACACCGGTGACAATACTGTGCGTTTCTCAGAAGTGAAAGGTCCTAACTTCACTATTTGAGATCGGTTTTCCAAAAAAGAGGAGAACCAAGATAAATCGCCTTTTGCGACTTTGGCTACTGCAGCTAGCCGAGTCAATAGAAGCTCATGGTCTATTGTGTCGAAGGCTGCGCTTAGGTCCAACAGAACCAGAAGACAAGATTCTCCTTCATCTGCGGCCTCGAGAACATCGTCCTATATCTTGATCAGTGCTGTTTCTGTCCCGTGTCCGGGCCGGAATCCCGATTGAAATGGATCAAGTAGGTTGTGGGTATCTAGATGCTGTTGCAGCTGTTGTACCACTACTTTCTCCATGACCTTGGAGAGAGCGTTTAGGCCTGTTATGGGACGGCGGTGGAGTGGATCTTTGGGGTCCAGGGTGGGTTTCTTCAAGATGGGTCGAATTGTGCCCTCCTTCAACTTAGAGGGCACTATGCCCTCACTGAAAGACTGGTTAATAAGCTGCGTGATAGGAGGTGCCAGGATGTCAGCACATTCCTTCAGCAGTTTGGTGGGGATGTTATTATTCGGCGCAGTGCTGTTACACAGAGTACAGATGATATTTTTTGTGGCATCGATAGAGATGGGTTCCAGCTTGAACTTACCTGGTTGTGGTGAATTACTGCAGGTGTTGTGTAAATAATTACGGGGGGGGGGCTACGAGGGGAATTGTTTTGCTGAATGCTTTGCCGGATTCCCTCGATTTTATTAATGAAGTAATTCGATAATTCATTGCAAAATTCTTGTGTGTCCGAATTGGGGGCTTCAAGATTCATGGTCTGAGTGACCAGCTTGAAGAGTTTGCGGGGGCGGTTGAGGGCGCTGTTGATAGCCTCAGAAAAATATTTTTTCTTGGCTTTGAAGATTTCTTTGTGGTATTTTCTTGTTATTGCTTTGTAGATTGAAAGGTTCTCATCTGAAGAGCTTCTTTTCCAGGCTGCTTCCGCCCTTCTGCGCCCTGTTGAACCAGCTGGAGTTATTTTTCCGGATGTGAGTTTTACATTTCGGCGCTATTAAGTCAGCTGACTGTAATAGGGCTGTATTTATGTCATCCAGTGTTTCTTCAGCCATTTGATGCGGCTGAATTGTTTTTATTTTTTTCCTTAACGTGGCTTTGAAGAGTTCCGAGTGGAGCTTCTTCTGACATCTAGTCCAGTGTGTTGTTACTGGATTTGATGTTTTTATTAAGGAGGGGAATTCGGAAATAATGAATTTAATTGCATGGTGATCTGTCAATGGCAATGGTTCATTTTCCAAGATTTTTATTTCCAGATCTTGTCTGAAAATAAGATCGAGCGTGTGACCTGAAGCATGTGTGGGTCCACATACTAGTTGCTGAAGGCCTAATCCTTTCAGGTGGTCAATGCAGATGTCGGCAACAGGGTCTTGTGGGGAATTGGCCCAGAGGTTGAAGTCCCCGAGCAGCAAAAGGTGTTTGCTGTTAAGGGTATACAGTATGTGGACAACTTCCGGTCCGGCGCCGCATGGACTAGCTGACACGCTCATCAGCTCCCACAAACAGGAACAAAATTGGCCTTAAAAAACCAGCAGACCCGCCACCAAGCCCTGCCACCACCATCCTCCACCCTTCCCCTGGTGAGAATGGACAAGTACCTAGAAAAAAGCGGCGTGCGATCGTACGCGGCCGCCGCGGCGCGGACGGGTCAGCCACAAATCGAGGCCCCGGCTTCGGCCTACTCGGATACGGCCGCCAATGCAGCTCCCGCGATGGAGGTGAGCACTACACCAGCTCCCCCACCCTCCCCACAGGACACCCCACTCCTCTCAGCTCATGCACACACTGGGGACACAGGCCCAAACAACATTGAGCTCATAGCCCAGGCAGTGGCTGCTCTGTTGTCCCCTATGATCACCACCTCTGTGGAGAAAGCCATTCACACAGGTATGCAGAAGCTCCAGGTGCAGCTGGGGGAACATGCATCCAGGCTAAATGAAGCGGAGAGTCGCATCGCAAACATAGAAGAGGAACTGTACCAGGCCCAATCCATAGAACACGCACAAGACAAGACGACCAAGTATATACTTGACAAGTTGGATGATTTTGAGAACAGATCCAGGAGGAGCAATCTGCACTTTATTGGCGTCCCCGAATCGCTGCAAACCTCGGCTCTTTCAGATCTCTGCTCACAACGCATCCCTGAGGCCTTGGGCCTGCCTGGCCCCTGCACGGTTGAGCGTGCACACCGCATGGGTCTCTTCAGCTCCGATCGCAAATCACCTCGCCCAGTGATCGCCAAATATCTCAACTATTCGGAGAAGGCCCTCATCCTGCAGAAGTTCAGGGAATCCAGAACCCTCCTGATAGACGGCATGAAAATCCTGGTGTTTGCGGACTATTCTGTTGACGTCTCCAAAAAGAGGAAAGCTTTCCAGCAGATTTGTTCGGAGCTCCACCGTATGCAGGTCAAGTTCACCCTGGCATTCCCAGGCCGTGCTTCGGCTTAAAGCACCTAACGGGGACCAACTCTCCTTCCACGATCCATCTGAAGCAGAGGCATTTCTGCGATCCCACCACTCAGGCCCACAACACAACCTGTCTCCCAGAGCAGCACCCACCAACCGTGCCTTGGAACACGGAAGCCCACGTAAAGAATCTCCTAAAAGATTCAAAGCCTCTGGTTCCGACCGACAACAAATTTCTTCTTGAATCCCCTTTTAACGGTCGCACCGCCTTGGTGCTACTGTGCTTTTTCTCCGGGCCTCGTCCTGGACCCCCCTCGTGACGCTCGTCCCTCCTGCTGTGCATCCCCCTCTTTCTCATCAGAGGGGGGCCGGTAGGCCCAATGCTATTTTATTTTATTTTATTTTATGATATTTTTATGTTGTGCAGTTTTATTTTGTTGTATTTTGTATGGTTCTCTGTTATTCTGCATTGCTGGTACTATTTGTCAAAGTTTTATGCATGTATACTGTGTAATGGTATCGCTTACATTTATACGGTTTGAGCAGGCCCTTCCGTTCTCCCGCAGGGATACCTGTCTGGCCCCTGCCCCCAGCGCATTACTCCTGCTGCTTTGCCCCCCCTTCTCAGTACCACAGGTGAAAGGCAGCCATGAGAGCCCTGTTTGGGAGCTGGCCTATTCAGTGGCTTCATGCGGAAAAAAGTGAAGTTCCCGATTTTTGTTATTTACTATGTTCACCCCCATCCCCTCCCCCTCTCCCTGTTCCTGTTTGTTTGCACTCTCCCCACCTTATGTGATCCGGTCACCTCTCCAGTCTCTCTCCCAGATAATCGTTACTCCGTATACTGTCCTAGTACCCTGCTCCTGCCACTCTCCATGCTGTCATGTATTTCACCTCCACATCCTGCCCACACCCCTCTGTTAGTTTTCCCAACATGAAAATAGTCTCCTGGAATGTTAAAGGGCTCCGATCCCCTAATAAAAGAATGAAAGTTTTGCGTCACCTTAAAAGACTCAAGACCGACATTGCCCTTCTTCAGGAAACCCACCTGTCCACTCCTGACTTCCCACGGATGCAGAAACTCTGGGTTGGCACGGTCCTTGGCTCTGACTCCTAACTAATCCTCGTTAGCAAAAACCTTCCCTGCAAGATCCTGTCCTCGGGCTCAGACTCCGAGGGCCGTTTCGTCTCTGCCCGTATCCAACTGGGACCTAGGGTCATGATCATCACTAATGTATATGCACCCAATAGCCCCACGAATACTTTTTTTAATGACCTCACGACTTGGACACTTCGGGACCCATCCCACCCACATTTGTTAGGAGGGGACTTTAATTCTATGATGCACCTGACGAATGACAGATCTTCCACCAGACACTCTCGCTCTCCTTCGGCTTCCCCCACCTAGACATTGCTAGCATCGACAATTGACTCACTACATCTTCACGATATATGGCGTTTGCAGCACCCGGCGGACAGGGAATTCTCGTTCTACTCTAACCCCCACAATGTTTTCACGAGACTGGACTATCTGTTCTGCTCTGACTCTCTCCTCCCACTGATCTCGGAAGCTGACATACACGACATTGTGATTTCGGACCATGCCCCGGTTTCGGCCACACTGGATGACCCTGACTTGAATTCCAACCCCAGAAGCTGGCGGTACCCATCCTATCTTCACAACAACTCAGATTTCCAACAACACCTGGAAAAAGCCTGGTCAGACTATGCCTCGACCAACGCGACACACACAGACAACCCTAATCTTTTCTGGGAAACGGGTAAGGCTTTCCTCAGAGGATGCATAATAGCGTACGCCGCCACCTTAAAAAAAAAACACACTCAGACATTACAAACAAGCCAGTGCTACACTGCACCAGGCCCAGCGGGCCCTCTACTCTGACAACTCCCCCCACAACCGGGAGACCTGGTTCACGGCCAAACGATCCTTTGACACTTGGGCAGCTACCCTCGAGCAGACCCAGAAGGCACGTCTGGATGCCTCCCTTCACAAGTTTGGCAACAAGGCTGGGAGACTCCTCTCCAGACTGAGCAAAGACCCCAACCGCCCGACTCACATCACATCCCTGAGAGACTCGTCGGGTTTAATACACAATACCCCAAAAGGTATCAATGCTGCTATGCGCCAATTCTATTCCTCCCTCTATGCCCCGGATCCTATAGACAAACCAACAGCCCTCAACATTCTCCAAAATATCTCCCTGGATCAGATATCCCCCTCTCAACTCGAAGCTCTGAATGCCCCTATATCCATCCTTGAGGTACAGTCCATTATTAAATTGTGCCACCCCGCACAATCTGGCTTTTTGAAGGGCAGGACCGCCACTATGAATATCAGGAAAGTAATGCTAGCCCTCAAACACGCAAAAAGTAACCCGAAAGGGGATCATGCTATCATCACATTAGACGCGGAGAAGGCCTTCGATAACGTCAGCTTTGAATGGCTCTCCTTAGTCATGTCCAAAATGAGCCCCTATCCCGAAACCTGACCCAGACAGCCCCCCTCCATGGCATACAAATTGGAGACCATGACCTTCGCACATCACTATTCGTCGACGACGTCCTCATCTTCACATCCAGCCCTTCCCAGGACATGTCCACGATCAAAACCACATTTGACAAATTCAGGCGGTGCTCGGGGCTCCGTATCAATTATAGCAAAAGTGAAATTCTCCCCATAGGTTCACTCTCTGCCCCCTCCTGGTCCCAAAATTCTTTATTTACTGTAGCTAAGTCCCATATCACATACCTGGGAATTAAAATAGGTAAACTGCCTTCCTCCTTATATCATCTCAACTATCCCCCCTTGTTTACGAAAATATCCCAAGAACTGGGAAATTGGATGGACCTGCCTCTCTCGCTACTGGGTAGATGCCACCTAGTCAAGATGGTCAGCTTTGCACGCCTATTGTACCCATTACAGACTATCCCCCTACTTCTTCGACACAGGGACATCAAATCCCTAAACTTGGCCATATCCAAGTTCCTTTGGCATGGCAAACGTGTGCGCATAGCCTTTGTCAAACTACATCTTCCCAGGCGCGAGGGGGGCATTGCCCTACCAAACACCAGATTTTATAACTTGGTATGCCTATTGAGAATGAGTCTGGATTGGATCTCCCAATCTTCCCGATGCTCAAACTACCCCCTAGAGTTAGCAATGGTCTGCCCCTTCTCCCTAACGGCCCTTCTCCATTGTCACTGGAAATCTGTTCCCCCCCCCCTCCAACACAATCTCCTTCTTCGGGACACAGTCATTGCCTGGAGAGAGGTCAGGAAAGCCCTCAATATTCCCTCCTCTATCTCACGCCATCTCCCAATCCGGGGAAACCCAAGTTTTCAACCTGGTCTGGAAAACCATCCTTATCTCATATGGCAGGATAAGGGACTCAAAAACTTTTATTCCCTGTGTGACCCTCTAACGGGCCACCCCATAGGCTTCAGAGCTCTGGCGGACAAGTTCTCACTCCCCCTTCACACATTTTTCATTACAATCAATGCATCAGTTTCTTGAAAAGTTCCTGCAGGGATGATAGTAAAAGGTTCAAGAGCTCCTTTACCGACACCCTTATTACCCGGGGTACGTATAAGATCTCGGACATATACCTCCCTCTCCTTTTGCACGTCACTCCCCCCCTGACATCCTCGTCAGCTGCCAACTGGTCGAAAGACTTTCCTGACCCTGATCTGGTGGAGAAACTCCTTCATGGCCTCAACACCATCCACAGGCTTGTACCCAATGAGACCTGGAGAGAGACCCAGATCAAAATTGTCCACCGGGCCCACATTCCTTTCAGTCGAGCCCATGGCACCCCAGCTTGCCCCCTCTGTCAACAACCCAAGCCAAATCTAGCCCACCGATTTTGGTCCTGCTCGCACATAGCCAGGTTCTGGGAACAAATCATTCAATATGTCTTTGACGTCACCCTGTTGCACCTACCCAAGGACTCTCTACTGCTTATCTTCGGCCACTGGGACCCCCAGCTGCTCCCCTGTTCGCCCCCAAACGCACCCCCTAGTAAAGACTGGATCCTGATCTGTCTAATGCTCGCCAGGAGGGCCATCCTACAGAAATGGATTTCCATGGATTGCCCAACCACCTCTCAAGTCAAAAAGGAACTATTGCAGCTATTATACAAGGACAAGCTCAACACGGACCTGACCCATGAATGGAGCAAAGCTCGCTTCTATCACTTATGGCAACCTTTCATGTTGTACACTCTCACTCCCACGGAGAGGTTGAACTTTGAAAAGATGTCCTTTTTCTACCAGGATCCCCCATGGGACTGATGCTCTCCCCCACCCCCCTCCTCCCTCCCCTCTTATATTTCGGACGTGCCTTATGAGGCTCCTCCCTCATGTCTCATGGGGTGCAGAGTCTCCCCCTCCACCTGTACCAAGTACATCATCAACCCTATGGACTCTTACGTACATGATTTCTTTATTTTATCCTCTGTGATGATCCCTCCATATCCTGCTTTCTATGCTTAACGTCCTTAAAACATTTTCATATTTCTTGTTTTTGTCATATCTTGTTCTGTAACTTCTTCAATAAAAATATATTAAAAAAAAAAAAGGGTATATGTGGAGATAAAGTCTGTCAATGAAGGGAGAAGCTGCGATTTTGGGCCAGTTGGTCTATAGCAGAGTAGAATCCGGACGGTCTCCTGGGAGTTTGCTTGCAGTTGCAGAGTAAGGGTTTCCATGAATGGAAGTGGGTTTTGAAGGACTGGTTTAGTGATCGCAAGACGAGTCTTATGGATCACCGCCAGTCCTCCTTGCCCTATTCTGTTTTCCGTTATAATGCGATAGTTTTCTGGCACCAATTCTCCTAGAATGGTGTTACAGTCGGCTGTGAGCCAGCTCTCTGTAATAAAGAGGCAGTCTAAATCGTATTGTAGGATGAAATCATGGATTTCTAGTCGGTGTTTTACTGCCGATCTTGTGTTGATCAGAGCACATGATATGTGCTTAGGCTGGGGCAAACGGCTAAGATTTTTGATAGTCGATCGTCGATCGATTCTCAGAAGTCGCTCAGTTCGAAGGGCTTTTTTGGTGATGGCTGGTAGTATTGCGGCAAATCGCCTTTAGATCCCAAATAGTCTCTGCCGAGTATTGCAGATTAACCATAGTCACCAAATACCGGGGGGGGGGGGATAGAGGATTTTCAAGGATTAACTGAATCCTCTATCCTGGTTTGGTCCAGAGGAAGGCAAAAAAACCCTGACCGTGCTACGCCAATATGCTACGGCAGGGAAAACAAATTCCTTCCTGACCCCTAAATAGGCGATCGGGTGAACCCTGGATCAAGTAGTAATGGTGTTGAGAAAGGGGAGATTGGGGCTGGGTGTAACAAGATGGCCACCGATCAGGTAGCAGGATCCAGGCTGGTGAACTCCCAGCTTGGGTGGATCGGTGCTACCATGGGGGCCTGGATCGATGGACAGGGGGTGGAAGGTACTTTCCAGAGGTATGAGGGGGTTTCTGGGCCCATTTGGGCGTTTAGTAACAATTGCCGGGGGAGAGAAGCGGCGTGCCGCTAGGCCGTGGTTGAAGCCACAGGCTTTCCTAGATCGCGGCTGCCGCAATTGTTCACTTGCCGGTGTGGAGGTGAGGGAAACTGCCCGAAACGATGGAAATTGCGGCAGATAGGTGGCAGATGGGTGGCTTGAGTGAAGGTGGTAGTGTGGGGGTATAGGAGGGGAGGTATGGAGAGGGGGAGAGCCGAGGCTTTGAGTGAGCTGCAGAGGCTAGTCCTGAAAAGGACGGCCGCCTGCAGCCTCAGTGAATGGCTTACCTGCTGGTTCCCCTGGAGAAGGGGTGAAGGAGGAAGCCGGGGGGAGCCAGGTGGTTGGAGCTGGAGCTGGAGCAGGAGCGGGGAGCTGGAAAAATCCCTACCTACCCAGGAGATATGGGCCACACGTCCTACTCCTAGGAAACGTGCGCCTGTAGCTGCTATCTCCTGGTTCTAGCCCTAGGAGAGAGAGAGAGCTGACACATCCAGCAGTAGACACCTGAACGTGAGAACAGCACAGAGAGGGGGAGAGAGCACGTCCTGCACGTCTTGCTGCAAGCAGAGTCTGTCCTCATCTGTCCTCATCAGTTCAGCAGACAAATATGATTGTGTGTATGGGCTAGTGGACATGACTGACCGGCGGACAAATTTTAAAACATGCTTTAAAATGTGTCCGCCGGAGACATGTCCGTCGGATATGTCCGCTGGTTAGTACACTAACCAGAGGAAATATCTGCCCGCACAAGCGTTGGAAGGATGTGACGCATGCGTGGAAGTTTTTTACTTCCTGGTGCGGTGACGTGGCGGTGTCAACGTCACCGCCACGTCACCGCGATGTCTGGCGGCGGGGATTTTGATCCGATGGTGTGTACATGCCATCGGACCAAAATCCGGAGGAGACCGTTTCAGCGGACATGCCCCTCCGTGTGTACGCAGCCTAAGTTACTATTAATTTTTATTAAATCCTTTTATCAAAATACTGCACCATGGAGCCCTTCTCTTCCTTTCCATGTTACTGAGCGTTATTATCTTGAGAGCTTGATCTTGAACGACCGGGGAATCGATCTGCCAGAGACCGATTGGCCAGTGTGGATTTGTCGGAGAGGCTCATTTATCTGATACATGAGGTGAGAGGCTTGGGAAAACATTGTTACCCACAGTGGATGGTGTAGATCAGCTAGATGAACTTTATTACACGTTTGGATTCATTATCACATTCCGATTTTTTTGCACTGTATATGTGAATATTCCATATACATTTGACTTTTTAGATATGTTTTTGCACAAAGAACTTTGCACATTTCCCTTTTTAAAAGTCCTTGATTGTCATTTGCACACTGTTTGTCATTGTTGCACAATTAACATTTGCAATTTTTTTGCTATCCTTTGCACAATTGTTTTTCTTTAGACTTTATATTGTCAATTTGCACAGTTGCTATTGTTGCACGGGAATTTTCAGTATTTGCACAAGCATAATCTATATTTATTGTATACTAGCTGAATACCCGGCGTTGCCCGGTCTTCCTATCTTAACCTTTTGGGGGGGAAAATCATAGTTATATAATAAATATAAATAAATAAATAATAAATAACACAATGTTTAATTTTAGAAATTTGACAGATAAAAATATGAATATTTACTATTTTATTAAAGAGTATTGTATTTCATAACTTTTATAACATTTTCCTTTTCAGTTTGTGAATGTTGAAACAGAGCAAAATATGGTACAATGAAGCAGATTAGTACCAACTCACAGACCTTTAAAAAGTGTGGTTAACTCAACTGACATATTATTGCAATACTTGTTTATATACTATGGGGCAGATTCACATAGAAATGGATTATCGTAGCGTATCAGAAATACACTACGCCGCCGTATTTTACCTTGCTCTACGTGGAATTCAGGTAGATTTTCTACGGTAAACGACGGCGGCGTAGTGTATTTCTCCCGTCGCAATCCATCTGCGCGAGTAGGGGGCGTGAATCATTTAAAATAGGCGCGTTCCCACGGCGATCGATCTGCGCATGCTCCGTTCGCAAATTTCCCGCCGTACATTGCGCGAAATCACGTCGTGACGTCATTCGTTGTTTATGTAGCGTAGTTTACGGGCGATCCACGTCCCGACGAGTTACGTAAACAAAAAAAAAAATTAAATAAATTCGAAGCGGGAACGACGGCCATACTTAACATGGGCTACGTAAAGTTAGAGCAGCAAAAAGCTGCTCTAACATTACGTACAAAAAAATAGACGAAAACGATTGCGACGACCGCTCGTATGTTCGTGAATCCCCGTAAAAAAAACATTTGCATATCCCGACGCATCAAAACGACGCGAACTCCTCCCAGCGGCCGCAAATAGATGGCAGCGTAGATCCGAAGGCTTACGAAGACGTAAGCCTCTCGGATCGAAGCCCGAAGCCGGCGTATCATGGTTTGAGGATTCAAACTAGTGATACGCCGCGCGAAATTTGAAATTACTCCTGTCTAACCCCAGTTAGACAGGCGTAATTGTTTTGTGAATCTGCCCCTATATTCTTAGTTTCTCCCGCATTTGCTAAAATGAACAAATTATTTGGGGAACCCACCCTGGAGCACGCTACATAAAGTTGCCCATGTGAAAAACATGGTGATCTTAAATCAACTCCGCAGTACCAAATAAAATAATCCACAAACAAAAATGTTAATAAAGTCACAATTGAAATGTACTGTATCACATTATTCAACATAAAATTGAAAAAGTTACTGAGGTAGCCCTCATAAAAAAGTGCAGAAATTAGAAGGGGTGTGGCTTGTGGGAGGGGTGTGGAGAGGGCATGGTTAGTGGCATGAGCATGGTTTGCAAGCCAGCCCACATACTGACCTGAAGATGCAGTGCAGAGCTTGTGGAGTAAGGTGTAGCTGAGCTGTGATAAAAAAAACTGTGGTTAAAGGACCTGTAATAACATTAGTAGGTGTGGCTAAGCTGTGATGAAGAGATAGGTGTGGCTAATGCCGTGTACACACGGTTGTTTTTTGCGATGAAAAAAAACGTTGTTTTCAAAAATGTCGTTTTTTACTTCACATAAAACGTCGTTTTTTTTCATCACAAAAAATGATCGTGTGTACGCGGCATAAGCTGTGATGAAGAGATTGTGGTAAAAAGACCTGTGATGACATCAGTAGGTGTGGCTAAACTGTGATGAAGAGATTGTGGTAAAAGGACCTGTGATGAAATCGGTAGGTGTGTCTGAGCTGTGATGAAGAGATTGTGGTTGAAGGACCTGTGATGACATAAGTAGCTGTGGCTGAGCTGTGATGAAGAGACCACAGTCCCATATACTTGCATGGGACTTGAAACAAAAACCGCCGTTTGGAAGTTATGAAGTAACATGTATTTCCCATAGCGTTGAATGGGACTTTAAAGAAAAACCCTTTCCCATAGAGTTGAATGGGACTTTAAAGAAAAACCCCGACCATGGCAAATGGGGGTGGGTAAGGGTTAAACCACCTATCCTATGTTTGTTGCTGACAAATAAGTAACATGTGTGTTAAGTTTCATGTTAATATCTTTAGCCGTTTGGACGTGATGCTGGAACATACATACATACACACACACACACACACACGTTGAGTTTTATATATATAGATTTTGTACTGTGATTGCAGTTACCCTTTTTTGCATAAATTCATATTATGAATATTACTTAGGTTTTAGTTTCATTATATATGAGGATTAGTAAGTGCAACATTCCCTTTATACTGTATTCCATTTGCATTTATGTTGGCAGCTAATTTGTTAGTTATAGATATTCTTTCACCCTTTTTTTTTTTTTTTTAGAGTCTCTTTTTTTAGAGTAGGACAAATGTTCAGGCTTGGCTGAGAGTCATGCCTGTGTTTTTTTCTGGGTCAAGTGAGTAATCCAGAGTGGCTGGTATGACTCATCAGGCAGCACCCCAGGTACCTCCCTCTACTTTTGGAACTTTCTGGAAACTTCCAATAGAATGGGAGGGAGGTTAGGAGTGGCTGCCTGGAGCGTTTGAGGGCCCTGACCAATCCCCAAAAGATTAATTGGCAGGGGGCAGGCCCCCTTAAATACTCTGGGTCAGCCCAGGTGGGGCAGTTTAGTTTGGGTGGAAGATTGGAGATGGCGTGCTAAGAGGCTGTTGTGGACCCTTGAGGATAACCCCTTAGCACAGAGATATCTGCTGTTGCCCATGGTGTTTGGGGTAAGCCAGTGGGTGCCTAAAGGAGGGAGTTTTCAAGTTCAACCATGGCCGATGGCAAGGACTGTCTAAGACCGTGTAGACATGATCGAATTTGTCCGCTCAAACTGGTCCGATGGACCAGTTCAGCAGACAAATCCGATCGTGTGTATGGGCTAGCGGACATGTCTGACCGGCATACAAATTTTAATACATGCTTTAAAATTTGTCCGCCGGAGACATGTCCGTCGGATATGTCCGCTGGTTAGTACACTAACCAGCGGACATATCTGCCTGCACAAGCGTCGGAAGGATGCGACGCGTGCGTGGGAGTTTTTTACTTCCTGGTGTGGTGACGTGGCGGCGTCAACGTCACCGCTACGTCACCGCGCTATCTGCTGGCGGGGATTTTGATCCGATGGTGTGTACACGCCATCGGACCAAAATCCGGAGGAGACATGTCCGCTGGAAACGGTCCGTCGGACCGTTTCAGCGGACATGTCCCTCCGTGTGTACGCGGCCTTAAACTTGCAAACTACAGTGAGATGTGTGCCACAGACTTTGCTGTTAACAAAGGCAACCACATTAAATGCCAGCTAACCCCTGCTCCTAGTTGCTCGGGCACAGTTGGCACTGAGCGGCATGTAAAGACAAGTTCTGCAAGTGCCAGTGCATGTGTCATCATCATCATGGAATTGTGGGGTTTTCTCAGCTGCCTTGAGCTGGATAATACAACAACTCCGGGTGCACTGATTTTTTACCTATAAAGCTACCCCCGCAGGAGCCGCTAGTGAATAAGGGATCCCCCACCCTGTACAGCCAGGCACACAGAATTTTCCACAGCACCCTAGAGTCATAAAAGCGTCCTTACAGCTTTGTTTTTGTGTTTTTATTAGGGGTATTGAACTTGGATGAGAATATGGGTATTATGGGATGCCCACTTGAATTTAGCAGGGACAACTTCTTTTGTACAAATTATTTACACACTCCTCAGCTTCCTCCAGCACAACACTTGGTTGAAGAACTACAACTCCCGGGACCAGGTATCACACTGTTAGGTAATTTGACAAAATCCCTTGTATATATATATATATATATATATATACTGTATATATATATATGCACAAGGGACATGCTTCAACATGCTTTTTCTTCAGCAATGGAATCTTGCATGGTAAGCGTGCACACAGGTCATGGTGGCTGGGTGCATTGCTTATTGTTTTCTTTGAAACAATCATACTGCTAATTCCAGGTCTTTCTGAAGTTCTCCACAGATGGTCCTTTACTCTTGGAAAACTCTTTTGATAATTAGTTTCACTCCTCTGTCAGAAATCTTGCAAGGAGTACCTGGTCATAGCCGGTTTATGGTGAAATTATGTTATTCATACTTCCGGATTATGGCCCCAACAGTGCTCACTGGAACATTCAGAAGTTTACAAATCCTTCTATAACCAATGCCATCAGTATGTTTTGCAACAATAAGGTCTTAAAGGAGTTGTAAAGGAAAAAATGTTTTGCTAAAATGACTGTTTACAGGGTATTGAGACATAATAGTTAACTGATTCCTTTTAAAAATGATTAAAAATAGATAAAAATCAATCATATAATGTGCCTGCAGTTTCAGTTTCATTTTTCATCTAGTTTCATGCTTCTGTGAAGTACAGAGACACAGAGCCAATACAGAGCAGTGTTTGTTTTTTAAATTAAACTGATTGGTTCTGAGGAGTTTTAGACACACAGTAATCACACCTTCTTGATCAGAGACCACAGAGAGAAGCTCCCATTACTTTTTTCATAACGAAAGAGACAAGCAGGAAGTGTGGAGATCAGAGATTAAAAATACGATTAAAAATAGATAAAAATCAATCATATAATGTACCTACAGTTTCTAGTTTCATTTTTGCATGTTTCCTGCTTCTGTAATGTACAGAGCCACAGAGCCAATACAGGGCAGTGATGGTTTGGAAAACAAAACTGATTGGTGCTGAGGGGTTTTAGACACACAATAATCACACCTCCTTGATTAGTGACCACAGAGAGAAAGCTTCCAGTACTGTGGTTACAAGGAAACGGACAACCAGGAAGTGTGGAGATCAGAGAAGAATTTCAGCAGCTTGAGAGCAAAAACTAACAATGAGGACATGAAAACAGCACTGCAGTATGGTAAAGGAAGCTATTAAGATAAAAAAAATCCTTTATAAACCCTTTAAAGAGAGCTCTTTGCTTTTACCCATCATGAGATGTTTCTTGTGTGACACCTTGTTAATGAGACAACTTTTTATAGACCATCAGCTGGGACTGAACCAGCTTATATTAATTTTCATTGACAAGGGGCAGGATTGCTTTCTAATTACTGATAGATTTTAACTGGTGTCTTAGCTTTCCATGCCTTTCTGCACCTCCCTTTCTTTGTGTGTTCAATACTGTGTCTTTCCATTTTATTGCACATAACTTAATTTATGAATTTGTTTATTTTGGTCTATTTGTGTGTATGAATTGCATGGGTTGTTAATTACATGTGGTGAAATTTTCATGTTAATAGCACCTTTGGAAATATATTTACCTAGAAAAATGGCGATGTGTTCAATACTTATTTTAGTGGCTATATATTAAAAGTTTTTTCCTGTCTGCTTTTCTTAAGCTGTAAAGGTATGCCTAGCTTTATAAAATCTTGTGTTATATGAGTCCCTGTTATCCATCCTTTAATCATTCTGGGTACCTTGTGTACCTTATTTTCTGTCCCTCTGTCTTAATTAAATATCCTGCTAACATTTTATCTCATTATCCTATCATAGTACTGTTTTACATGACTGTCCTTCTAAAGTTGATACACTAATCCCACTGACTAACTGTAGGGTCTTAAGCTTACCCTAACTTTCGAGGCTTATGGTGTCTGTAGAATGTTCTAAGAAGATTTGATGGAGCAGCTAAACTGTATGATGCCACAATCATACATTTCCGGTCGAATGTTCCACCTAAAAAGCTATAGAAGAATTCTAATGTTGTATGACACTAGTAATAATTATATTTATAAATTATTATTACTAGTCAGCCAACATTCAAATTCTTCTATAGCCTATAGGCTGAGCATTTGACCGGAAATGTACAATTGTGGAGTTTAGCTGCTTTATCGAATCTTCTTAGAACTTTCGACAGACACCATAACCTTTCACTCACTGACTGATTTGACGTTTGTATGTTTTTCGCTGCTTTGTCTAATCTTCGTTGTTCATGTCAACACTGTCTCTATAATGTCTAATCTTTTCTCTCTATGTTGAATCTTTCCTCTCAATGTAGAATAATCTTGGACTAATAGAGTTACGGTTAGGCCGCAGATTTGATAGACACAGATTGCTATTGTCACCATCATGTCGAATCTCCTATCTATATCGAACTGAAAATAAAGCATTTTTTTATGTCGGATATTTCGGATTTCAGATTCTGCGCGTTCGTTTTAGTTTGTTAAAACGATAACGAAAATACCCAAAATTTGGACGAAAATGCATTCGAACGCAAACTAATGCACATGTCTAGTGCTTGTGCAGGCTTCAAATAAACCCCACTGTAAGTCTGAGACAGCATATCAACAGGTAAGGAGATTCCTAGTACATAAGTAAGTACTATGGACAACAGTGATATCATCAGCCTATGCTTTAAAGGGCAGTCTAAATGTCTGGGCACAGTGGAGCCAAGGTATACTTCTGCCAGCAACCAGGATGTTGTTTTTGGAGCATAGTATATTATAAAGGGTATATTGATCTGAAACTCAAAAGTATATATAATCTATGCCAAATCACACAATTGGTCAAATTTGCTATTCTCTGATATTGATGTTAATTGTTATAGATAAATGGTCTTAAATATATTGCTTTAAATCTAGATGTATAAAATGTATATACTGTATAAAGATACAAACAAAACTAGCTTGAATTGTTAAATATGCAATATCTGTCTCGATACACTCTCCAAAGATGCAGAAATGTAGCTATGATAACAAAGGCGCTGAGGAATCACATTCCACACAAATGGAAATGCCCAGCATCTCGATCTATCACGTACAATGGAGCAACATCACTGATAACGACACTGGAAAAGGTCTACAAGCCCTCCAACAATGGGTAATCTACCCCCCCCCCCCACATCACCATCTGCATCTGACCTCCCTGTCCCAGCTGCTCTACACGACAAATGTCAGGTTGCGACCCGCAAAAAATCCACAAAGAAGAAGTTCAACAATGGAGGTACCCGGATTTCAAAAATCGTCAATTAATCACATTTAAGTCCCAGGCCACAAGTTAAATACTCATCCTTATGGCCCCCTACGCTACTTCAACAGTTTTACTTGTTCACAGGTCACTTAGACCGACCTCATTTTATGCTTCACAAATTATGCAGTTTTTGTTCTCAGTTCACCTGTTCTACTGTACTTCCTTATTAGTCACAAGTACAGAAGAATACTCGGACTTCCATGTAAAGACATTTTAATTCTTTGTATTCATAGACAATTCTCATCTTGCCCAATTGCCAAAGCACCTCTCACCTTATAAAGCTACAACATAATTTCTGATCCACCTCCTATCACAATCATGCCAAGTGCCTTTCTATCAATGCAAACTTAAACATCCAGCCAAGATATTCTTACTATTGAAAGAAACTTCTATAAGTGTACATTGTTTCTGTCCAAGAGACCCATTTTTAAGTGCAGAATCATCCTCGCTGTAACCACAAAGAGTACCCACACATCTTCTTTGCAAATGGAGAAATGCCCTCTGCTACATTTTTTAAATCTTCCCACTGTAACACCCAATGGGAAATTACCCTTAAAATCACCAACAGATGGTATTACACACCCTTTTGGTTGACAAAATTCTTCTCATTTATATTATTCCTTATGCTGGCATAATTGTGGCCAAGTAGGGAATATAGTACACATCTTATGGAAGTGCCCTACGATAACGGGCTTCTGGAACCAAATTTTTAAATGCATCTCTACATGCACAGGTGTGCTTGTGACCCCTGCCCAGAACTAGCCCTTCTAAATGCAGGTTTAGACAACTACTCTAAAAACTATCAACAGGTTGTAACACATATTGAGTAATCCTTGCAGCAAGATCTCTAATTTTAAGGCAGTGGATGTCAACATTGGCTCCCAATCTCTCAGATGTAATTGATATTGTCAACTCAAACAAAACTTATGAGAAACTTCTAGCTTTCAACTTATTGTCATTCAACAAATTCCAAGAAACATGGAGCATTTGGCCAAATGATTAAAAAGTCTTACTTACTGATTTGTACTTTATACTTGAAACATATGTGGGTACTATATCCTTTGTACCTACTTGAGGTTGTTGATCTGTTACTACTGACCCTGTACTTAATTTTTATTTATTTTTGTTAACCAAACAAAAATCGTATTGTTTTAGAGAAAGATTTAGTGAAACACAATACCGGATACCAGTGACCTTTAGGCCCTCCGATAGCACTACAATTAAATCAAACATGATTATGTGATGGATATCACCGCATGGGGTTCAGAAATACTTTCAAAAATCACTGTCTGCAGACACAGTTTGCCATACCATCCAAAAATATTAGGCTTTTTTTTGCAAAGAAGAAGCCATATTTGAACATGATCCAGAAACTCTGCCATATTCTCTAGGTCAAAGCTCATCTGTTGCAAAGTGGAAAACTGTTCTCTTGTTAAAATTTGGAAAAAAAAATGGTAACCATGGGTGTTCTCCATACTAAAGAGCGGGACCTTACAGCTAGTTATTAGCACTCATCTGATGGCATTGGGTGTATGTCCTGAAGAAACTCAGGATATGAGTGAAACGTGTTAGTGATGCCTCCACACCCTGTGTACTGATGACACAGAAGGTCTACCACAGACATTCTCATATCTTACACCCCTGAATGCTAATTAAGGTGTGCAATTAATCCATTGATGAGAGAGTTGGGGTTACAGCATGATATGTCATCAGCAGAGGCCTGTGAGTGAGACGGTTGTCCTCCTCCCTCCTTCCACTATATTCACTAAGGACATTGTTTCCTTCCCAGCATGACAGCTCGATAGTCTGCGGGGGGGGGGGGGGTTATTTTTTTAGGTTCCCGACATCTGTTGGTACTTGATTTATACATTACCATACAACTAACCAGACATACATTGCTATATATTATCCGCTGTGGCGGTATATGCCGAAGACTTTGTTTGTTCCTTAACCACTTGCTTACTGGGCACATATACCCCCCTCCTGCCCAGGTGAAATTTCAGCTTCTGACACTGCGTTGCTTTAAATGACAATTGCGCAGTCGTGCGACATGGCTTCCAAACAAACTTGATGTCCTTTTTTCCCCATAAGTAGAGCTTTCTTTTGGTGGTATTTGATCACCTCTGCGGTTTTTATTTTTTGCGCTATAAACAAAAATAGAGCGACAATTTTGAAAAAAAATTCAATGGGCCAGATTCAGAAAGAATTTACGTCGGCGTATCTGTTGATATGCCGCGTAAGTTCTAGGATGCGCCGGCCTATCTTTTCTCTGTATTCAGAAAGCAAGATACGCCGGAATTTTGCTAAGATACGAGTGGCATAAGTCTCTTACGCCATCGTATCTTAGTTGCATATTTACGCTGGCCGCTAGGGGCGCTTCCGTAGATTTACGTGTAGAACAGGGATCTCCAAACTACCGCCCTCCAGCTGCTGTGGAACTACACTTCCCATGAGGCATTGTAAAACTCTGACATTCGTAGACATGACTAGGCATGATGGGAATTGTAGTTCCTGAACACCTGGAGGGCCGTAGTTTGGAGACTCCTGGTGTAGAATATGCAAATGAGCTAGATACGCCGTGTCAGAAAGTCAGGATAAGTACTCACCAAGGCTGAGATGCAGAGGGCGGCTACCTTTGCGACTCTGTGCACTTCACCCCCTGGAGGTGGAGACAGTGGGGAAGGGCACAAAGAGGCACCGGTTATCAGCGGTGGATGATGGTTTGATAGTAGGTCACTGAAGATTTGATCCGTGGTCACAGAGCAAGACCGTGGCAGATACTGGTAGGGATCCAGGTGCAACAAAGTTCAAGAAACTGAGAATCAGTTCAGGTCAAGGCAATAAACAAATCCGGGTAACAAGCCAATGGTCAGGGAAAGGAGAAGGTAACAAGTCAAAGATACAAGCCAGGGGTCAAAGGAGTAAAGTCAGCAGCAGATCCGATGAAACGAGTCAAGTGCAGGAGAAGACGTAGAGGAGTCAGGATCAATCCGGGTCAAAGAAGGGTCAAGGTTTTCAGGTTTTTCAAGTACTGCAACAGGATAAGCTGACAACAAACCAGCAACCCGCCATAGGTTTGGGGCTGGTTTAAATAGGCCGGGCTGTGTCTTGATTGGTGGACTACGCACGCGCCGTAGAACAGAGCCACGCTGGAACGCAGCGGGCACGGGCATGCGCCGTAATGCAAATTGGCCGCTGGAGTTACTGGTTCCCTGACACGCCGATTCAGAAACGTACGTGCGCCAAAGTATGGACGTCGAGACAGCGTTGAATTTTCCGTTGTTTACATCTTTGCGTAAGTCGTTCGCGAATAGGGCTGTGCATAAGTTACGTTCAAGTCGAAAGCATTGAGTATTTGCGACGTGATTTCGAGCATGCGCACTGGTATACGTCCATGGATGGCGCATGCACTGTTCGTAAAGAGCGTCAATTACGTGGGGCCACGATTCATTTACATGGATCACGCCCACCTTCCACCTACTTTGAATTACGCGGGCTTACGCCGGCCCATTTACACTACGCCACCTGAATAGGGTACATGCCTCTGTAAGTTACGGCGGTGTAGTGTAAATGAGATACGCTACGCCCGCCGAAATTTACGCAGATCTTTCTGAATCTGGCCCAATATTTTTTACTTGTTGCTATAATAAATAGCCCAATTTTAAAAAAAAACTTTTTTTTTCTCAGTTTAGGCCGATACGTATTCTTCGACATATTTTTGGTTAAAAAAAAAAAAAATCGCAATAAGCGACTGGTTTGCAAAAAGTTTTAGCACCTACAAAATAGGGGACAGAATTATTATTTTTTATTATTATTTTTTACTAGTTATGGCGACAATCTGTGTTTTTTTTTATTGGGACTGCGACATTATGGCGGACACATTGGACACTTTTGACACATTTTTGGCACCATTCACATTTATACTGCGATCAGTGCTATAAATATGCACTAATTACTGTATAAATGTGACTGGCAGGGAAGGGGTTAACATTAGGGGTGAGGAAAGGATTAAATGTGTACCCTGCCTAGTGTTTCTAACTGTGGGGGAAGGGGACTGAATGGGGGAGGTGACCAATCTGTGTCCTTATATACAAGGGACACAAATCGGTCTCCTCTCCCCCTGACAGGACGTGGATCTGTGTGTTTACAAACACAGATCCATATCCTTGTCTCTGTAAGCGCCGATCGAGTGTGACTGGCGGACATCGCTGCTTCCAGGCACGCGCATCAGCATCTCAGTGATGGGGCGGGCACGGCGGCACTCGCGCGCCCCCCAGGGGCCGGAGGCCATATATAGACGGCCTCCCGGCAATTGGCATCCACACTGCGGCCATACAAAGTTGTACGGCTGTCAGGAAGTGGTTAATGGGAGTAGAAAGCTGCACTTGCTGTAACTAATTTAGCACTCCATACACAATACGAGGATTCCTTGTTACCCCAGTACAGTGTTTTATTCTGAGGATCTAGCCTCATGCCGCATACACACGACCGTTTTTCATGTCATGGAAAAAAACGAAGTTTTTCTCAGCGTGATTACTCTCAAGCCTGCCTTGCATACACACGGTCGTGATAAAAAATGCTTGAGCAAAGCGCGATGTTGTACAACGAGTACGACGGCACTATAAAGGGGAAGTTCCCTTTGGGCTGATTATGCTAATTTTCCATCTCATAACTTACTTCTGAACATGCACGTTTTTTTTCCCCGTCGGCAAAGCGTACGCACGACCATTTTTCACAACGAGAAAAGTAACAACGTGAAAAATTAAAAACATTACATTTTTCTCGCCATGAGAAACAGTCGTGTGTACGCGCCATTAGTCTGATGAAATGTCTAGTACTGGATCACATTTTTCTATCCTACACTGAGGACTAAAAGCGGGAATGTTTTTGTATAAACACGCTGTACTGTGTCTTTTCTACTGAACGTTTGCTCTTGCAACAAAGCAGATACTTACCCCAGCATATAAGTCTATTCCAACTCAGCTGTTTAGGATAAGAGTCTGAATGAATGTGGTAACTACCCGTGCCTTGACAATGTTGTCAAATTTTAAATTAATGTGGTGGAGGTGCATTACTTGTTGAATTAAAAGTTGTGTTTTTTCTCAAAAAATACATTTTTTTTCTATCACCGGTTGCCTCTCTTTGAAGATTCACTTTGAATTGTATCCTTGTTCTGTGTATGGAATGGGCAGCTTGCACATCTGGAAAGGCACCATAGATGCTGAAAGATATATCTAGGTTTTAGAGCAGCATATGCTAATATCCAGATGTCTTTTTTCAGGGAGGTCCTTACATATTTTAGCAGGACAATGCTAAACAACATACTGAATCTATGGCAACAGAGTCTGAGTGCTTAACTGGTCTGCCTGCAGATCAGTTGAAATTACAAATATGACAAAGAAGACCCAGGACTGTTGAGCAGTTAGAATCCTATATCAGGCAAGAATGGGGACAATATTCCCTTTCTGAAACTCCAACAGCTTTTCTTCTCAGTTTCTAGGAGAGTTATTAAAAGAAGAGGGGATGCTACAGTGTAGTAAACATGGCCCTGTCCAATCTTTTTGGTGACGAGTTGCTGCCATCAATTTCAAGATTACCTTTTTTTTTTCTTAAAATTGTACATTTTCTCAGTTTAAACATTTGATATGGTTTCTATTGTGAAAAAAATACAGGCTTATGAGATTTGCAAATCATTGTTTTCTGTTTTATGTAGATTTTACATCCCCAACTATTTTGGAATTAGGGTTGTAAATTATCACCTAATCTCACTGTAGAATTCCTTTAGAAATACCAATAACTACATAGCTGTACAAATGCCTACCTGATTGGAAATTGATTTCATAGTTCAAGTAGGTTCCTATATTACATACCTCTAAAGTTGACTATACAAGAATTGTATGATCTGATTGTAATGTGTATTTTTAGTCTTTAACTAGTTTCTGCCCACGCTGTTGCCATCTTTCGGGCTTACTTTGCCGAGAGGGCGCTCTGTTATTGCTTAAATACCTTCAGACACAGCTTAACACAGATCGGAGTAAAGGGCCAATCACAGCAGCTCTTTACCACATGATTAGCTGTGTCCAATGACAGCTGATGTAAACACAAGGGGCCAGATCCACATAGATGGGACGCCCGCGCGGCGTGTCCCATTTACTCTGCACCGTTGTAAGTCACAGCGGCGTATCCTTATCCTGAAAGAAATTCAGCTGTAACTTACGGCGGTGTAGCGTAAATAGGCCGGCATTCGCGGGTGTAATTTGAATTGACTAGGGGGGTGTGTTTTATTATAATTATGAATGACCCGACGCAAACTACGCTTTTTTTTAACTGCGCATGCGCCGACCGTGGACGTATCCTAGTGCACATGCGTGAAATCACTCCGCAAATAGTCAATGAAACGACGTGAACGTAACTTACGCCCAGGCCCATTCTGAATCGGCGTACGCAAACGACGTCCAATACGACGCGGTCCCGACGTGCATACTTAACATTGGCTGCGCCACCATATAGCAGGTCTACATTTACGCCGGAGATATGCTTACGCAAATGACGTAAACGATGCTCGATCGTTCGTGGATCGCCGTATCTACCTCATTTGCATATTTTACGCGGACGCGCCCCTAGCGTCCAGTGTAAATATGCACCTTAAATACAACGGTGTAAGCTAGAAGCCGGCGTATCATGTTTTCTGGATAGAAAAACAATGATACGCCGGCGGGAAATTCGAATTACGCCGGGGTATCTATAGATAACCCGGCGTAATTCCTTTGTGGATCTGGCCCAAGCTGGTTCTTTCCTCACGCTGATAATGTGAGGAGAGAAGAAGAGAGCCTATAACCGGCTTGTGTTAAAGGGACATCTACACTGATAATCAGGGCACTTATTATCAATGTCCTGATTATTAGTGCAGTTCCAACAGTGCCCACCAGTACTGCCAATCAATGCTCACAAGTGCAATCAGTGTCCATCAGTGCCTCCTCATCAGTGTCACCTATTATTATACCTTCCTAGATGTGCTGTGATCTCTATGACCTTGTGAGTTCCAAATTGTCTGTTCTATATTAAAAATTGTTTTTAACATTGCTGCATTTAGATGGCACTGCTCTCTTTTGTGTTTCACCTATTAGTGCCTCCTTATCTGTTTCACCTATCAGTGCCCATCCGTGCTGCCTACTAGTGCCTATCAGTGCCATCTATCAGTGCCCATCAGTGCCACCTATCAGTGCCCATTAGTTCTGCCTATAAGTGCTAGTGCCTTCTCATCAAAGCCTTCTCATCAGTGTCCACCAGTGCCACCTCATCAGTGCCAACTTTCAGTGCCCATCATTGCCCATCGTGCACCCTATCAGTGCTCTCAATGCAGTTTCATCAGTGCACATCAGTAAATGAGAAAAATTACCTGTTTGCAAAATGTTATAACAATTTATGATCTTTTTTTTTCCTTCAAACATTTATGTCCTTTTTTTGCTTGTTTAGCAAAAAATAAAAGACCCAGTGGTGATTAAATAACAACCAAAAAAAAGATCTATTTGTGTGAAAAAATACAAATTTCATATAGGTACAGTACAGTGTTGCATGATCACGCAGTTGTCATTCAAAGGGGGTAAAAGTGCCCAGTAGGCAAGTGGTTAAAGTGGACCATGCAAGAAAATGTAAGGTGCTCTTTTCTTTGGAAAATCCACCCACCAAGTAAAAAGAAAAAATCCCATGATTAAAGTAAAAAAAAAAATGCACTAGTTGTAGAAAAAAGTAATTATCTCACAACACTGCATCCATACATTTGTGGACACTCAACACAGTGCAGAAGAGCATTATTGCAAGCTTTTGTGTACCCAGCTTACCCAGAAGGCAGCGGTCAGGAACAGTGATAACACCAATGCCTTTTATTTAATTTTCATGCAATCTGATATTGCTTTTGCTACTTATATAGTGTGTTCTTTTTTTTGTTTTTGTTTTAATTAGCTTCAGAAAGACTATTTGATTGTCTTTTCAAAGTTGTAGGCTCAAATCTGCTCTTTGTACACGTACTGTATATTGAACCCAGTAATAAAGTGTAGCAAATTTTAAATAAGATTTAACTTGAGACATAGATTTTCCATTTGTGATTAATGTATAGTCACATATTTGCGTGCTTTAAAGATTCCTCCTTTATGCAGAACCTATCAGCACTGATAGTGTAGGAGCCGAGCACGACTTTTCACCAGTATGTGTATGTCTTGTACATTCCTTTGCTTGTAGTAATTCCAGGACATTACTACACCAACTTTTCAGTTTCCACATTCCTCTGGATTCCACATTCATAGATACGATAATATAGTTATGTGCCTATACCAAGCTGACACAGATATTATTTAGAACAGATGGCCTAAAGTTCCTTTTGTTAAGCGTTACATCCTTTATAAGGTTAGGCCCATTTATCATCACTTTGCTTTGTTGTTGTCAACAAAGGAAAAAATGGTTATGCTGCTTCCTTCCATTCTCTTTGCAAATGTATATTTTTTGGAAGTAAATGTGTGAATTTAACGAGCTGACACAGGGATTGAACTGTAAGTCTTTACTCTTTTCCTAATATTTATCGCTTCCACCTAAGGCCCAGAGGATTTACACAGCTTATAAGGAAGCTGTCCAGACTTTTATAGTCTTTATTAAATGTAGACAATATTGCATGTAGAACAAAGGAGTTGGTTTTGATTTGTAGATTTTTGGAGTACAATTTTATCGCAGTTACATTTAACATCTATATATTTAGGTACTTGTGCAGTTTATGTGCTTCCTGACAGAAATATAAAAGCACTGCAAGGTAATATTTCAACTTTTTAGTAGCTTTTACCATTTCTAATGGGTGTACAGACCTTCCTCTTGTTCTAAATAGGCTTTATCATTTCAAGGCAGAGATAAAAGACAAAACATAATACACCTCTGTGCTCAGTGATATTATATATATATATATATATATATATATATATATATATATATATATATATATTTAACTTTATTTTATTTCTTTAGAAATATTTCCACATACAATAAAAAATGTATCCTTTAAAAAGAATCTTACAAACATTCTAAAATTATTTAATTGGCCTTCTCTACTTGAAGCCACTTTTTTAAAACAAAGCATTTGCAGCATTGTTCCCCTTTGTTTACACTCTCCACTGGGGGGGGCCTGCTTGGCTGAAACTTGTTAATTCTCTCCGGGGTCATATGTCATCTTACCAGACATTTATTATTTGCTTGTATCGTACTTATATCTGTTGCGTGGTTATACACTGTTTCTATCATTTGTCTTTAGTCTAACTTCATTGCTAAATCTTTTTCCCATTTCCCTATATAAGGTAAAGCCCCTCTTGCTTCTAGATCTGGTAATATATCATATATTTGGGAAATTCCATGTTTCAAAGGCATTTTTGTATTGCAAAGTTTTTCAATTGGGTTCAGTGTTTTCTCCTCTCTAATTGGTTGAGGGATTGTGCTAACTAAGTGCTTAAGTTGCAGGTATTCCCAATCACTTACCTGCTGCCACCTGTGCATTGTTATTAAATCTGCTCTTGTCCTAATTTTTTCTTGGGTCACTATATCTTTTAACTTTGCATTTCCCATATATCTTCCCATCCGTGTCGCATTCCCTGGAATAAAAAAACTCGTTCTCGTTAAAGGGATTAATGGAGAATTATATTCCCATTTTTCCCGACGGTACAATTTGTCCCATACTTTAAAAACAGTTTTACTTAACTCATGTGTATCAGAACTGAGTATTCAATTTTTCCGTGGTATCCATATATTTTTTCCTTAGGCCGCGTACACACGATCGAATTTGTCTGCTGAAACTGGTCCGACGGACCAGTTCAGCGGACAAATCCAATCGTGTGTATGGGCTGGGGGACATGTCTGACCGGCGGACAAATTTTAAAACATGCTTTAAAATTTGTCCGCCCGAGACATGTCCGTCGGATATGTCCGCTGGTCAGTACACTCACCGGACATATCTTCCCGCACATGCGTCGAATGGATTCGACGCATGCGCGGAAGTATTTTTCTTTCTGGTGCGGTGACGTGGCGGCGTCAACTTCACCGCCACGTCACCGCGCTGTCTGCCGGCGGGGATTTTGATCCGATGGTGTGTTCACGCCATCGGACCAAAATCCAATGAGACATGTCCGTTCTAAACTGTCCGTCGGACAAGTTTGAGCGGACATATCTCATCGTGTGTACGCGGTCTAACTGTGCCATATAAAGTGAATTTTCAATTTTTACCCATCTCTTATTTGTGTTTGCCCATTCTACTAACCTTGCAATTATTACTGCCGTATAAAATCTTTTTTTCTCTGGATAGGAGCCCACTGCTTACTCTAGCTTTTTTATTCTGCCAAACATATTTCATAATGATCATTTTTATAATTTTAAAAAAGCATTGAGGTATCTCTATTGGGAGCATTTGAAGATTTTTGGTAAAACCACCATCTTTAACAAGTTTATCCTTCCTATCCATGAGGTAGGTCTCCTCGATTGTTTTTTTTATATCTGCTTTCACTTCGTTCAATAATAGAAATGTGCACACTGGAATATTTCGTTTCGTTTTTTCGTTTTCGTCCAGAAAATAAATTTATTTAGTTACTCCCGAAAATCGTTTTGATTTATTTCGTTTTCGTCTGGAAAGTTTTCGTCCGAAAACGAAGATTTTCGATGGCTTTGTCGAATTAAACGACGGAAATTCGACAAAGCATCGAAAATCGTCGCTCTGAATACAGGGAATATACCTATTCCCTGTATTCAGAACGACGATTCTCGATGACTTTGTGATATTGAAAGACGGAAATTCGACAAAGCATCGAAAATCGTCGTTCTGAATACAGGGAATATACCTATTCCCTGTATTCAGAACGACTATTTTCGCTGACTTTGTGAAACTGAAAGACAGAAATTCGACAAAGCATCGAAAATCGTCGTTCTGAATACAGGGAATATACCTATTCACTGTATTTCGAACGACGATTTTTGATGACTTTGTGAAATTGAAAGACGGAAATTCGACAACGCATCGAAAATCGTCGGATCGGAACGAAAACGAAAATAAAGCATTTTTTATGTCGGATTTTTCGGTTTTCGTTTCTTGCGCTTTCGTTTTCATTCGTTAAAACGATAACGAAAATACCAGATTTCGTACGAAAATGCATTCTAACGAAAACGAATGCACATGTCTATTCAATAATGGAATAATGGAATATAATTGACATATTTTTTCTATAGTAGGAGTTAATTTAATTTCCAAGTACGTCAGTGCTTCTGGCTCCCAGGGAAATGGGAACTCCTGTTTTAAAGCTATTACCTCTTTTGTTCTCTATTCCTAAAACTAATATTGTTGTTTTTGTAGGGTTTATCTTAAATTTTGTGAGGTCACCATAATCTTTTAGTTCTTTAATTACGTTATGTATAGAAGTATGTCTGTCGTCCACGTAAGCAGCCACCTTGTGCTCCTCCTCTTCCACCTTGACCCCCCCATGTCCAAATTTTTCCTCATCTTTTCCAGCAATGGCTCTAATGCAATCACATACAAGAGTGGTGAAAGCGGGCATCCTTGTCTTGTTCCATTGAACATCTCAAAGGCGCACAGCATACTTCCATTCACTCTAACCCTTGCCGAAGGATGTTTATATAGATTATCAATCCACCTCATAAATCTTGGACCCAGCCCTATACTTTGTAGTGTATCCATCATAAACCCCCAGTCTACCCTGTCAAATGTTTTCTCAGCATCAATGTTTTCTCAGCACCCCAAGACTGGGGTTTTTTCCTTTTGACCCCTACGCATTAATAACATTGTTCTCATGCTGTTGTCCCTGCCCTCCCTTCCTGGGACAAACCCTACTTGGTCTACGTTTATTAATTCTGGCATCACCTTTTTCAATCTCACTGCCAATATTTTTGCGTTTAGTTTTACATCAGTGTTCAACAACGCAATAGGGCGGAAACTGGAACAAACGGATTTATCTTTTCCTGGTTTGGGTATAAGTGTATTATCTGCTAGGAGTGGTTAGTTTCGGATTTCTTCATTTTCTCTTATTTTGTTAAAGTAGGTACAGAGTGCTGGTACTAATTGCTCCTTAAATCTTTTATAATATTTTATCGTAAACCCATTCGGGCCAGGACTTTTGCCCCCTGGTATATTTTTTAAGACATTATAAATTTATTTTTGTGTAATTGGCCTCTCAAGGAGTTCGATGTTATCTTTTTTATTTTTTGGTAAATTTACTTCTGTTAAATATTGTTGTATATTTAATTTCCTATTTTTCTCTTCCTGTCGTGTTTCTTTATTTCTAATTGCATATAATGCACTATAGTATTCTTTAAATATCTTTGCAATATCAGTTGTTTTATATTTAATTTCCCCTTTTTAATTTTTTATCTTTTCTATATAATTTAAGTTTTTTTTCCCCTTGAGATTTTTGCTAAATACTTTCCAGGCTTATTTCCCCATATGTATCTTTATTTTGCCATGTTATTAAATAATTTTCTAGTTTCTTCTACCATCATCTCTCTTAGTTGTTCTCTCTTTGCCACCACCCTTTGATGTATTTGCAGATTTAGATGTATTTTGCGTAACTGTTCGTATAATTACCCGTTTCAGAGTTATTTCTCTTTCTTTTTTTTTCCCCTGCTCCTATTTGATATTAATTATTCCTCTAATAAATGCCTTATGGGCTTCCTAAATTGTGGCCCTTGTAACATCTAGTGTATCATTGATGCAAAAGAATTGCTCAATTTCGGCTCTTAATTTTTTACTCACTTCTTCATCTTCTATGAGACCTTCATTTAATTTCCATGTCCCTTTACTATTTTCCTAATGCTTAAATCTAACTTTCATTGTTACAGGGGCTTGATCCAAAATGGTTGATGTCTCTATTGTTGTTTACCCTACATACTCTAAGGCCCCATACACACGAGCAGACAGATTTGCTCAAATCTGTCCGTCAGACAGATTTGAACAAATCTGTCTGCTGGGATTTTGGTTTGCTCGCGTGTACACACGAGCAAACCAAAATCCCCGCCAGCAGAGAGCGCGCTGACGTGTCGGTGACGTGGCGGTGACGTTGACGCCGCCACGTCACCGCACCAGGAAGTAAAACACTTCCGCGCATGCGCCGAATCCATTCGGCGGCGGTGCGGCGGCGGTGCGGGACGACATGTCTGCTGGGAAGTGTACTAACCAGCAGACATGTCGGGCGGACGGATTCCCACCCGATAGATTTCAAAGCATGCTTTGAAATCTGTCGGGTGGCCAAATCCGTCGGCTCGGCCGTACACACGATCGAATCTGTCTGCTGAAACGGTCCAGCGGACCGTTTCCAGCGGACAGATTTGATCGTGTGTACGAGGCCTAAAATGGCATGATCGACCAAAATGTAATCCAGTCTTGTGTACGTACCATGCACCGATGAGTAAAATGTTTTTATTCCTTTTTACTTTGGTGGGCTATTCCCCATATGTCCACCAACTGGAGGCTATACATTTTTTTTTAATCAATTTAGATTGTTTACCCACTCTCATCGGTGCACCGGACGTACTATCAAGACCCTGGTCCATTGAGAAGTTATAATCTCCTGCCAAAATCAAGTATCCTTGTTTATTGTCCACTAAGGCTTCTAAAATCCCTTTTATATATTTTTTAGGGTGTTTATTACTAACGTATACCTAATTCCCTGTAGGGTTCTTTTCAAGAACAAAAAACGGCCTTCTATATCTACTTTCCTGTCTTCCAAGACAAAACTAATACCTTTCCCTATCCCGATGGCTACTCCTTTTGTCCTTTTATTCGGGGAGTCCCCATAGTACCAGGTTGGAATGGCCTGTGAGTACAATCTTATGTTTGAATCAAGGGATGTGTGTGTTTTCTGTACATTTTTTTATCTCAGCAGCATATCTTTCCAACTCCCTCAGTACCATGTGTCTTTTTGTCAGAGAATTCAATCCTCTTACATTATACGCCATACACTTAACCTCAGTCAGCAAGATTTTTTTTGTTTAAACTTACTTACTGCCAGTAACAACTTCCTATACTGCAATATATAAACCTCCTTGTTTCTTAAACCCGAATATAGTTTTATATACTGTACCAAAATATACAGATCTTGCCCACCTTCCCTCCCTTCCACTTCCCCCCACCCCTCCTCCCCCCTATCTTGTTTTGACCTCATGGTCGGAGCAGGTATTGTCTTCACCTTAAGGACACCCTTGTCCTACTGCTCTTTCTGACCTGAGGTGGAGTTCTGTATGGCGTTGTTGGTACAGAGTGCAGGTGGGTACAGGATGCAGGTGGGTACAGGGTGCAGGTGGATACAGAGTGCAGGTGGGTGGTGGGTTCAGGGTGCAAGTGAGAACAGAGTGCAGGTGGGTGGTGGGTTCAGGGTGCAGGTGGGTGGTGGGTTCAGGGTGCAAGTGAGTACAGAGTGCAGGTGGGTGTCGGGTTCAGGGTGCAGGTGGGTGTTGGGTTTAGGGTGCAGGTGGGTGGTGGGTTCAGGGTGCAGGTGGGTGGTGGGTTCAGGGTGCAAGTGAGTACAGAGTGCAGGTGGGTGCAGGACTGTCTTCCCTCTCCCAGCACAGACACCCATCCCCCTTCCTGTATAATTAGCCCGCTTTAAATATCACCCCTCCGAACACAGACCTCAGATACAGCGCGGCTTAATCCAGGCTGTGCGAGACCTGCCCCTCCTGCCAGGCTCTCCATGACCTGCAAGACACGCTCCTCCTGTCCGGCCAGGTTCTCTGCACCCGCCCACACTCTCGCAGCATCGCTCGCTGCCGCCTGTTCCACGAGAGCCGGGGATGGTGCAGCCGCTGAGCCGCGCCGCCCGGGCAGAGAAACTGAAAGCACTGTGTTGTGACGTGACTGACGTCACATCATCACACAGTGCAGTGTGACAGGCACAGGCAGGCTGAGCTGAGGCTTGCTGGCTCAGTAGGGGAAAAAAAATCGCAGATCGCCGCCATTACTAGTAAAAAAAATAATAATAAAAAAAATCATAATTCTGTTCCCCATTTTGAAGGCGCTATAACTTTTGCGCAAACCAGTCGCTTATTGCGATTTTTTTTTTTTACAAAAATACGTAGAAAAATACGTATCGGCCTTAACTGAGATTTTTTTTTTTTTTAATTGGGATATTTATTATAGCAACAAGTAAAAAATATATATATTTTTTTAAATTGTCGCTCTTTTTTTGTTTATAGCGCAAAAAATAAAGACCACAGAGGTGATCAAATACCACCAAAATAAAGCTCTATTTGTGGGGAAAAAAAGGACATCAATTTTGTTTGGGAGCCACGTTGCGCGACCGCGCAAATGTTAGTTAAAGCGACGCAGTGCCGGAAGCTGAAATTTCACCTGGGGGTTTATGTGCCCAGTAAGCAAGTGGTTAAAGGAATTTGATGAAGCTCAGGAACTGTAATGCTGTAATGCTGGCCAGACAAAGAAAAAGACTTCTCATTTCCTAACATATAAATAAAGACTTTTGAAGGATCATAACCAAACATAGGGAAATATCTGAATAAAGACATTTCCTGTTCTGTTTTTTCAATGACAAATGCAAGAGACAGGTTTAGGCTGCATTCGCATGGACTTTTAGCCACTCTTTCTAGATAGAGTTTATACAGCACTGACAAGGGGTGCATGTATTAACCACTTAAGACCCGGACCTTTTACGCAGTTAAAGGACCCAAGGTGTTTTTACAATTTGGCACTGCGCTGTTTAACTGGTAATTGCGTGGTCATGCAATGTTGTACCAAAACAAAATTTGCGTCCTTTTCTTCCCACAAATAGATTTTTGTTTTGATGGTATTTGATTGCCTCTGTGATTTTTATTTTTTGTGAAATAAATGGAAAAAGACCGACAATTTTGAAAAAAAATTATATTTTCTATTTTTGTTATAAGAAAAATCAAATAAACTAAATTTTAGTCAAACATTTAGGCCAAAATGTATTCAGCCACATGTCTTTAGTAAAAAAAATTGCAATAAGCGTAAATTTATTGGTTTTCGCAAAAGTTATTGGCCCAGATTCACAGAGCGATTACGCCTGCGCAACAGGAGATGCGCGTGCGTAAGTCTAAATGTGCGTGTGCTTTTCGATGCATGGCATCCCCGAAACGAGATACGTAAGAAATCTACTTTTTTTTGTCCAGCGTAATTTCGATAGACTGGCGCATCCGTCCGCGCAAAACTGCGCTAGACAGACCATCAAATATGCTAATGAGGGACTTACGGGGATCCACATAAGAACGTTGGGGCAGCGCAGGCTACGCAGTGTGCGCAACAGCAAAATGTCCTGTCTAAAATTAGACCATATAAAAGCTGGTCTAAAAAGAGAAAAAACTTCTACATGTTAGATAAAGCAACACTGTTAGTGAGGAGCTCAGCAGTCACACGTGTTGCACAACAATCTGTATGCCAACATGCCAGGGGCATCATCGCGCATAGCTATACTACTGACTTTAGATGAGCAAAGAAGGAGGAGGGCACGGAGGATGGCACGGGAGAGGATATACCGCACACGCATAGACCTCTTTGGCATGAGTGATTCTGAGGTGTATTGCATCTTCAGATTCACCCCTCATGCCATCATGGAATTGACCACAACCCTGCAGGAGGACATCACCAGCCCAACACAACGCTCACATGCAGTGCAGCCACTGGTCAAGTTCATGGCAACACTCCATGTCCTTGCCAGTGGCTCTTTTCAAAGAACATGTGGAGTGGTGGCTGGGATGTCACAATCCTCCATGAGCAGATGTGTGCACCAGGTTGTCCCATTAATCCTCAGACGCATGGCCAACCAAATCATCAAACCCACCCAGGAGGACCTGCAGCTGAAGGCAATGACAGATTTCTACAGAATTGCCAGATTTCCACGCACCATCGGGGCCATTGATTGCACACATGTGGCACTCCAGCCCCCCCATGAGACAGAGCACATGTACCGCAATCGGAAGCATTGCCATTCCATCAACGTACAGGTGATAGTCGATGCCCAAGGCCTCATATGGCACGTCCGTGCCAAACACCCCAGATCCAGCCATGACAGCTACATATACAATCAAAGCCACATCCGAATGGAATTCGAACAGAACGTGTATGGGGCCACCTGGCTGGTTGGTGAGTGACATGGGTGGCAGGCATGACTGTACCCCCCCATGATGCACACATCACAAGGGGCACATGCATGACTAACATCCTCCTGTCTTTTCCCTTACAGGTGACTCTGCATATGCACTGGGACCCCATCTCATGACTCCTATCCGGAACCCCTAAACCCCAGGAGAGGAAAGATACAATCAAGCACATGCCCAAACACGTGCAGTGGTGGAGCGCACCTTTGGCCTCCTGAAGTCACGTTTCCGATGCCTGGATAAGTCTAGGGGTACCCTCTTGTATTCCCCAAACTTTGTGTGCCAGATCATCGGTGCATGTTGCATGCTGCACAACTTCGCAGTAATAAAGGGCCTGCAGATTGACCTACGTGATGACCTGACCCCTGAACCAGACAATCCCCCCCTAACCGAGGGTTACACAACCCCCAAAAAAAAAATGACCAGCAAAATCAAAAAATTTCCAGAAAAAAAAAAAAGGGGAAAAATAAATTAGTGCCCTTGACGTGAGCCACGCCTAGGGGCGCCCCTGGCCACGGCCCCGGCTCCTCAGGGGAGACTCATGGGGAGGGGTAAAACCGGGGAAGGAGGAGCAGCCCCTGATCTCTGCCCACCTGGCGGCCTGCCCTCCAAGGCCACGGCTATTCTGTCCAGGGCACCACCTAGTGTTGCCGTGTTGGCCTGGATAGACTGGGTAAGGGCCCTCACATCCTGCCCAACGCCTGCTGATGTAGTCTGCAGGTCGTTAAGGCAGTTTGTGAAAGCCCGGGAGTGGCAGTCCAGGTTCCCCAGCGTATCCTTGATGGAGGACAGGCTCTCCTCCATCCGCACCAATGTCTGGCTGACCTGTCCCAGATGGCGGGTCTGGAGGAACTGGTCCCTTCTCAGAGTGGCAGGCAGGAGATCGGCCACCCCCTGGTCTTCTGGGTCGCCTTCCTGCCTCCAGCTGATGCTTGTGGCCGGGGAGAAGGGGAGGCCCTTGGGAGAGGAGCCATGTTGGGGAAGGAGGGGGGGGGCTCCCCCTTAGGGAGGGCTGGCTGCTGCCAGCCAGAGGGGAACGGTCCTCCAACAACAATAGGCCAGTGCCTGACATGGACTCCTCCTCAAACTCCTCCTCCTCAACCTCCTCCTCCTCCTCTTCAACCTCCTCCGCGGACTCCGGCCTTGTCAGGAGGGCCTCATTAGGCTGCTGTCCTGGGGATGGTGCGGTCAGGCCAGATGGTCCTTCACCCTCCTGCACATCTGTGGATGACACAAAACATTCACAGGTTGGAGGATCCACACACTTGCCACATATTCCCTTTCACCCCCTCCCCCACACATGCTACACACCTGATATAAAAAAAAACGTACCTGGCACCACGGGCTCCGGACTTGAGTCAAAGCCGGGCAGGCCCTCCACTTCATGCCGATGAAAGGTCAGGGCCACCGTACGCTCCTCCGCTGTCAGCCTAACATGGCATGGTGGGCCCCCTCCTGTGCCCCTGGCATGGGCAAGCATTTTGGCCAGCTTCTTTTTGACCAGACGCCGGAGGTCATTAATCTTTTTGTCAATCCCAGACCGGTTCCGTGTCTCCCCCTCCCCCGCTGAATTCACCTGCCCAGTGATGATGTCCAAAATCTCCCTCCTCCTGGCCGGGGTGGTGTTGGCACTGTCCGGGCCATGGAGGAAACGCCCATAATCGCTAATGGCCCGGGCAAGAATTCGTTTCTCCCCCAAAGTGAAATTTAGTTTTCTCTTTCTCTCTGTCATACTCATACAAAAACTCACTCCCAGTCAACAAAAATCAGTCACAAAAACAAGCACAACCAATCAAGCAAGAACACACACAAAGAGAAAACTAACACCCAAAAAATCACACAAGCACTCAGCAAAAATCAGCCACAAAAACAAACAGCAACAATTAAGCAAGAAAACAAACAAGCAGAAATATATCAAACAAACAGTCTCTCAAACACTTATCAAAAAACACTTTCAAAGATCTACTAACAAACACTTGATCACACATTACACTAATCTGACAAATACAAAACACAACGCAACTAACAACGGGACAAAAGCACTTTGTTAAATGGGAAGGGACAAAGGGATGTACTTTTGCAATGGAAGTGCGTTTGTGTCTGTCTATTTATGCTGTCTGCGTAGTCCTTAGTCCATTTCCAATTTCACTGATTGCGCCGTTCCCGAGTTGTGAGCATGCGCAGAGAGGTGCTGACCATGGTCTCCTTCAAGCGCGCATGCGCGAGCCAGCCGGCCCTTCATTTGCATGGGGTCACGGCTCATTTCAATGTAACACGCCCACGTCCTTCCCAATTTGTATTACTCCGCCTTACGCCTCTGAAATAACGTTACGCATGCGCAATTTTCTGCGCAAAAGCTACGAGAATAGGGTGATTACGCGGCTACATTGCGCAAGTCTAACGTAAAGGCGGTGCGCTACGCCGGTCCAATAATGAGCAGATGTACCTTAATCTGGCCCATAGCGTCTACAAACTAGGGTACATTTTCTGGAATTTACACAGCTTTTAATATATGACTGTCTATCTAATTTCTTGAGGTGCTAAAATGGCAGGGCAGTACAACCCCCCCCCCCAAATGACTCCATTTTGGAAAGTAGACACCCCAAGGAAACTGCTGAGAGGCATGTTGAGTCCATTGAATTATTTTTTTGTCCCAAGTGATTGAATAATGACAAAAAAAAATTTTTTTTACAAAAAGTTGTCACTAAATCATATATTGCTCACACATGCCATGGTTATATGTGGAATTTCACCCCAAAATACATTCTGCTGCTTCTCCTGAGTACAGGGATACCACATGTTTGGGACTTTTTGGGAGCCTATCTGCTTATGGGGCCCCAAAAACCAAGCACCGCCTTCAGCACTTCTAAGGGCGCAAATTTTTGATTTCACTCCTCACTACCTATCACAGCTCTCATTTGTTTTTGAAAATAAAGAAAGACATTTTTTTTATTTTTTTTATTTAATTTTCAAAACTTTGTGACAAAAAGCGAGATCTGCAAAATACTCTCCATACTTCTCAGCAAATAGCTTGGGGTGTCTACTTTCCAAAATAGGGTAATTTGGGGGGGGGGGGGTTGTGCCATCTGGGCATTCCATGGCCTCCGAAACTGTGTTGGTAGTGAGGAGTGATATCAAAAATATACACCCTTAGAAAGCCTGTAGGTGGTGATTGGATTTTGGGTTCCCGTACGCGGCTAGGCTCCCAAAAAGTCTCAGGCCTCGTACACACGAGGCAATCTATCTGTTCAAATCGGTCGGACCGACCGATTTGAACAGATCTGTCTGCTGGCATTTTGGTTTGCTCACGTGTACACACGAGCAAACCAAAATCCCTGCCAGCAGACAGCGCGCTGACGTGTCGGTGACGTGGCGGTGACGTTGACGCCGCCACATCACCGCACCAGGAAGTAAAACACTTCCGCGCATGCGTCGAAATCATTCGGCGCGTGTGCGAGAAGAAATGTCTGCTGGTTAGCATACTAACCAGCAGACATGTCGGGCGGACGGGTTCCCAGTCGACAGATTTCAAAGCATGCTTTGAAATCTGTTGGGTGGCCAAATCCGTCGGCTTGCCCGTACACACGGTCGAATCTGTTTGCTGGGACGGTCGGGCCGACCGTTTCCAGCAGACAGATTTGATCGTGTGTACGAGGTCTCCCACATGTGGTATCTCCGTACTCAGGAGAAGCAGCAGAATGTATTTCGGGGTGTAATTCCACATATGCCCATGGCATGTTTGAGCAATATATCATTTAGTGACAACTTTGCGCAATAAAAATAAAAAAAAATATATATATTTTTTTTCCCTGCAACTTGTGTCAAAATATAAAACATTCCATGTACTTGAGATTCCTCTCAGCAAATAGCTTGGGGTGTCTACTTTCCAAAATGGGGTGATTTGGGGGGGGGGGTTTGAATTGTCCTGGCATTTTATGCACAACATTTACAAGCTTATGTCGCACATCACCCACTCTTCTAACCACTTGAAGACAAAGCCCTTTCTGACACTGTTTGTTTACATGAAAACATAGGGCCAGATCCACAAAGCACTTAAGCCGGTGTTTCACGAGATGCGCAGCGTAATTCTAAATATGTGCCCGCGTATCTATGCGCCGTATCCCCAAAACGATATACGCCTGAAATCCAGAATTTTTCGACCAACGTAATTTGGATAGACCGGCGCATCATGCGCGCAAAAATGCACTAGACACACCATTGATTTGCTATGCAAATATGCAAATGAGGGAGATACGGCAATCTACAAAAGTAAGTTTGTGTGGTGCAGGCTACGCGCTGTGCGCATCAGCTGCACGTCCGGTCTAAAGTTAGTCCATATAAAAGCAGCTTTAAATTTGGACAATCTGTCTACATATCAGCTAAAGCAACACTGTTAGGGACGAGCTGAGCAGCCACACTTGCAGGACAACAATCTGTATGCCAACATGCCAGGGGCATCCTTGCTCATAGCTATACTACTGACTTTAGATGAGCGCAGAATTGAGGAGGGCACGGAGGAGGGCACGAGGCAGGGCCGGATTAACAGAGGGGCTGTTGGAGCTGCAGCTCCAGGCCCCTTTCTCAAGATAGGCCCATTTGCCCCCCCTCCCCCCCGCAAAAAAAAAAAAGTTTTTTTTTAGATCGACTTCGGGGGTTGTAGCTCGATGACCAGAGGTCACAGAAACCCCACATTTAGGGGTAGTCAGTTGAAGACCTACCCCACAACCGGTCAAAATATGGGATTGCTATCATTTATGGTTCCGGAGATACGGGCCTGCTTGCACAGCCTGTCAGAAGCTACATACAGAGCAGCCATTATAAATACAAGCTGACACACTGCAGCTGACTGAGAAAAAAAAAAATCATCATTTGTTTTATGCTAGAAAATTACTCTATGGTGGTCTTTGTAACTTTTTATGTTGCACAGTATAGAGCTGCACGATTCTGGCTAAAATGACAACTGCAATTTTTTTGCTTAGAAGATAGATCACAATTCTCTCACGATTCGTACGCATAACATCATCTTTCACATTAAAATGAAAAAAATAAAAATAAAATATGGGCTAACTTTACTGTTTTGTTTTTATGGTTTTTATTATTCATTAAAGTAGGCAAATGCAGCGTGACATAAAATATTGCAATTGCCATTTTTGTCTCTGCTAAAATATATATAATGTTTGGTGGTTCCAAGTAATTTTCTAGCAAAAAATATTGCTTTTTAACTTAAACAAGTGTTGGACTTAAAGTGGTTACATTTCCTGCATTTACACACAGAAGTTTGATCTAAAAAGGAAGTTGGTTACAATGTTTCATGTTGTTTACAAACTTGGCAGACAGTCAGATATTTTCTTTACACACAGAAGTTTATCCCTTTGATATAAGAAGAAAGCGTTAGTTACAATGGCCCAGATTCATAAAGCAATTACGCCTGTCTAACTGGTGTTAGACAGGAGTAATTTCAAATTTCGCGCGCCGTATCACTAGTTTGAATCCTCAAACCATGATACGGCGGCTTCGGGCTTCGATCCGAGAGGCTTACGTCTTCGTAAGCCTTCGGATCTACGCTGCGATATTTTTGCGGCCGCTGGGAGGAGTTCGCGTCGTTTTCATGCGTCATGATATGCAAATGTGTTTTTACGGCGATCCACGAAGATACGAGCGGTCTTCGCAATCGCTTACGTCTTTTTTTTTTGTACGTACTGTTAGACCAGCTTTTTGCTGGTCTAACGGTGCGTAGCCCATGTTAAGTATGGCCGTCGTTCCCGCGTCGAATTTAAATTATTTTTTTTTTTTTTGCGTAACTCGTTCGGGAATAGAAATGTCCGTAAACGACGCTACTCAAACAACGAATGACGTAACGACGTGATTTCGCGCAATGCACGGCGGGAAATTTGCGAATGGAGCATGCGCAGTTCGATCGCCACGGGAACGCGCCTATTTTAAATCCTTCACGCCCCCTACTCGTCTAGATGGATTGCGACGGGAGAAATACACTACGCCGCCGTCGTTTACTGGACAAAATCTACCTGGATTCCACGTAGAGCCAGGTAAAAAACGGCGGCGTAGTGTATTTCTGATACGCTACGAGAATCCAATTCTCTCTGAATCTGGGCCAATGTTTCCTGCTAAGAACTTGGCAGACTGCCCAGATATTTTCTTTTGACAGCTGAAAGTCTCTCCACTTGTTATATGAAAGAATCAGCAAACTCTGCATTGGAGATGTCAGGGGGGTTGAATCGAGATCACAATTTTAACGATTAATTGTGCAGCTCTAGCACGGTACTGTATTTGCGCAGCAATTTTTCAAACATGTTTTTTTTTGGAAATAAACTGTTTCATACATTTAAAAAAAACACTAAAGTTAGCACAATTTTTTTTTGGTATCCTAAGCAATGCTTTAAACATTTTTTAGGTAACATGTTTAGAGTTACAGAGGAGGTCTAGTGCTATAATTATTGCTCTCGCTCTAACGATCGTGACGTATGTAACCTGTGTGTATCTGGCTCTGATACTAGCCAGTGCCTACCCAGCCACTGACTGGTATCTCTCCCCAGCCTGTCCCCACACACCCTCTCACCTGCTGACCTGTGGATGGGGGAATCACTCCTGTAGTGTTATTGTGTTCTGCCAGTGAGTACAATGATCAGTGTTGCTATCTATAGCTGGCAGCACTGATTGTTTTTGGAAAAACAGGCTGGTTGTACTCAAGTCGATTAATAGATTAACTTGTGCAAAACCAGCTAGCCCATACATAGATCGACTATGGCTGGTCTCTGCATAATTGGTGTAATTTCAATTCATGTATGACCCGCTTAACCACTACGCAGTCCCTAAACATCCTTCCACTCCTATACATTGTGCCCACTGTCATACCCTCCACACTCCTCTCCTGTACATAGTGCCCACTGTCATACCCTCCACACTCCTCTCCTATAGATAGTGCCCACTGTCATACTCTCCACACTCCTCTCCTGTACATAGTGACCACTGTCATACTCTCCACACTCCTCTCCTGTACATAGTGCCTGCTGTCATAGACTCCTCTTCTGTACATACTGCCCACTGTCGCACCCTCCACACTCCTCTCCTATACATAGTGCCTACTATCATACGGTCCCTATTCCTCTCTTGTACATACTGCCCACTGTCATACCCTCCACACTTCTCTCCTGTACATACTGCTCCATCATACCCTCCACACTTCTCTCTGGTACATACTACCCTCTGTCATACCCCCACACTCCTCCTGTACATACTGCCCACTGTCATACTCTTCACACTTCTCTCCTGTACAAACTGCCCACTGTCATACCCTTCACACTCCTCTCCTATACATAGTGCCCACTATCATACTCTTCACACTTCTCTCCTGTACAAACTGCCCACTGTCATACCCTTCACACTCCTCTCCTGTACATAGTACCTGCTGACATACACTTCTCTCCTGTACATACTGCCCACTGTCATACCCTCCACATTCCTCTCCTGTACATACTGCCCACTGTCATACCCTCCACATTCCTCTCCTGTACATACTGCCCACTGTCATACACTCCACACTCCTCTCCTATACATAGTGCCCACTATCATACTCTTCACACTTCTCTCCTGTACAAACTGCCCACTGTCATACCCTTCACACTCCTCTCCTGTACATAGTACCTGCTGACATACACTTCTCTCCTGTACATACTGCCCACTGTCATACCCTCCACATTCCTCTCCTGTACATACTGCCCACTGTCATACACTCCACACTCCTCTCCTATACATAGTGCCCACTATCATACCGTCCACACTCCTCTCCTGTACATACTGCCCACTGTCATACCCTCCACACTCCTCTCCTATACATAGTACCCACTATCATACTATCCACACTTCTCTCCTGTACATACTGCCCACTGTCATATCCTCCACATTCCTCTCCTGTACATACTGCCCACTGTCATACCCTCCACACTCCTATCCTATACATAGTGCCCACTATCATACCCTCCACACTCCTCTCCTGTACATACTGCCCACTGTCATACCCTCCACACTCCTCTCCTATACATAGTGCCCACTATCATACCATCCACACTCCTCTCCTGTACATACTGCCCACTATCATACCATCCACACTCCTCTCCTGTACATACTGCCCACTGTCATACCCTCCACACTCCTCTCCTGTACATGGTGCCTGCTGTCATACACTTCTCTCCTGTACATACTGCCCACTGCCGTACCGTCCATGCTTCTCTCCTGTACATGATGCCCACTGTCATACCCTCCACACTTCTCTCCTGTACATTGTGCCTTTCGCTGTACCCTTTGCACTCTTCTCCTGTACATAGTGCCCAATGTTAGACCCTCCACATTCCTCTCACTCACCTGCAATATACTTCCCACTAATATACCGTCCGTACTCTTCCCCTATGTCGCTTACCCACAAGAACAGTTCTTTAAAATGATACTGAATACCCTCAATGTTACCAGCTCTAGAATGGACACACTTTTGTTAGTTCAACTAAAGGAAATCTCAGTTCTCATATTTGTTCTGTTACTAGAACTTAGTTAATTTTGTGATTACTACTGTGATGTACAGAGGAACATAGGGGATCTCAGCTACTCTAAATATAGCACTTTTGAAAAAAAAGTGTCCCTGAAAATATTTTTTAAATGTTGGCAACTATGCACGTATGCACTGCCCAAGGGCCACTGGGTCAGTAGTGGGCCCCATGAGAGGTTTCTGGGATCCTGTGAAATTAAAGCGGTAGTAAACTTTCCTGACATTACTACTTTTTAGAGGCCCTGAGGTAGGTTATGCCAGAATGTACAAGTATGCAGAGCATATTAGCACATTAGGGTACACTTACATTTTCAGACTGGGCCCTCCATTGCTGCGCTGTGATTCTCACACATTTATTTATTATTTATAAAAGGCCCCACCAAAATCCTCAGCACCAGGCCCATGATGTTCTTAATCTGGCCCTGCACAGAGGAGGGCACGGGAGAGGGCACGGAGGAGGGCACGGGAGAGGATATACTGCACAGGCATAGACATCTTTGGCATGAGTGATTCTGAGGTGTATCGCATCTTCAGATTCACCCCTCATGCCATCATGGAATTAACCACAAACCTGCAGGAGGACATCACCAGCCCAACACAACGCTCACATGCAGTGCAGCCACTGTGGTTCCTAGATCACACACACCACATCCTCATCACATTGGATTAGCACAAGCCCACCATGCAGGACTTGTGAACAGAAACGCCACGCCACGGCTCCAATTATGTCACTGTACATTCATACACCATTCACACGGACCTGGGGATCACTTTTCCCTGGTCCTGGGGAACCCTTCTCCACCACATATGAGGATGACACCCCTTTTCCGGCAGGAATGTCACCCCCACATTCAAAAATCTTTCACAAACAGAAAAAAAATCATAATCCAAAAAAAAAGAAAATGCCCAGCAAAAAAAAAAAAATGCACAGCAAAGAAACCACAGAAAAGCCAAAAAAAAATTACCGCCGCTGGCGTGACCCACGCCTGGGGCGGCCACGACCACGGCCCTGGCTCCTCAGGGGAGACTCATGGGGGGGGTAATCCGGGGAAGGAGGAGCATCCCTTGGTCTCTGCCCACCTGCTTGATTTTATCCGGCCCACTGGGTGCTTTTTTATTCATTGGCACCAATGATGGGGCAGAAGTCCTCCCAATGACACCAATGATGGGGCAGAAGTCCTCCCAATGACACTAATGATGGGGCAGAAGTCCTCCCAATGATGGGACAGAAGTCCTCCCAATGATGGTGCAGAAGTCCTCCCAATGATGGGGCAGAAGTCCTCCCAATGACACCAATGATGGGGCAGAAGTCTTCCCAATGATGGGGGAGAAGTCCTCCCAATGATGGGGGAGAAGTCCTCCCAATGATGGGGGAGAAGTCCTCCCAATGACACCAATAATGGGGCAGAATTCCTCCCAATGATGGGGCAGGAGTCCTCCCAATGACACCAATAATGGGGCAGCATTCATCCCAATGATGGGGCAGGAGTCCTCCCAATGACACCAATAATGGGGCAGAATTCCTCCCAATGATGGGGCAGGAGTCCTGCCAATGACACCAATGATAGGGGATTTTGTAGTCAGTCCGGCCCCCTTAAAGTCTGGAGGACAGTAATCTGGCCCTTTGTTTAGAAAGTTTGGAGACCCCTGCTGTAACCAAATGAAATTGTTGTCCTTTTTTCCCCACAAATAGAGCTTTCTTTTGGTGGTATTTGATCACCTCTGCGGTTTTATTTTTTTTCGCTATAAATGAAAAAAGAACGAAAATTTTGTAAAAAAATGAATTTTTCTTCATTTCTATTATAAAATTTTGCAAAAAAGTATTTTGTCTTCATAAATTTGGCCTAAAATATATACTGCTACATATCTTTGGTAACAAAACAAAAAAAAATGGATATTATTTAGTCTGGGTGAAAGTTATAGGGTCTACAAGCTATTGTACCAATTACTGAAAATTTATCAATTTGATCACATCTGATGTACTGACAGCCTCTCTCAATTCTTGAGACCCTAACATGCCAGAAAAGTGCAAATACCCCCCAAATGACCCCTTTTTGGAAAGAAGACATTCCAAGGTATTTAGAAAAAGGCATTGTGAGCTTTTTGAAGTTGTAATTTTTTCCCACAATTCTTTGCAAAATCAAGATTTTTTTTTTTTTTTCACCAAATGTTCATATTAGCGGGTTATTTCTCACACACAGCATATGCATACCAGAAATTCCACCCCAAAACACATTCTGCTATTCCTCCCGAGTATGGCGATACCACATATGTGATACTTTTTACACAGCGTGGCCAAATACAGAGGCCCAACATGCAGGGAGCACCATCAGGCATTCTGGAACACCCAGACCAATTCTGACATTTCTCTCCTACGTAAAAATCATCATTTATTTGCTAGAAAATTACATAGAACCCCAAAACATTATATATGCTTTTTTAGCAAAGACCCTAGAGAATACAATGGCGGTCATTGCAGCTTTTTATCGCACATGGTATTTGGACAGCAATTTTTCTAACGCGTTTTTTTTTGGAAATAAAACAGTTTTGTGCTTTAAAAATACAAAACAGTAAAGTTAGCCCAATGTTTTTGCATAATATGAAAGATGAAGTTACGCCGAGTAAATAGATACCCAACATGTCACCCTTCAATATTGCACACGCTTGTGGAATGCCACCAAACTTTGCTACTTAACCACTTAAGACCCGGACCAATATGCTGCCAAATGACCCAAGGGGTTTTTGCGATTCGGCACTGCGTCACTTTAACAGACAATTGCGCGGTCGTGCGACGTGGCTCCCAAACAAAATTTGCGTCCTTCTCTTCCCACAATAAGAGCTTTCTTTTGGTGGTATTTGATCGCCTCTGCGATTTTTTATTTTTTGCGCTATATACAAAAATAGAGCGACATTTTTGAAAAAAAATCAATATTTTTTACTTTTTGTTATAAGAAAAATCAATAAACTAAATTTTAGTCAAACATTTAGGCCAAAATGTATTCGGGGGGGTTAAATGTGCCTGCGTGAAGTGTTAGTGCAGTGTAGTGTTAGTGCAGGACTTACTGTGTTGTGATCTCTCCTCAGCTTTGGTTGAAAAAACCGCCGAGGGAGAGATCACATCGCTTCCTCCTTCCTGTGTTTACCTCTAGGCTGGGAAGCCTGAAAAAAAACGATCACAGGGAGTATTGCGCAGGGAGTATTGCGCGGGGAGTATTGCAGAGTATTGCGCGGGGGTATTGCAGAGTATTGCGCCAGGGGTATTGCAGAGTATTGCGCCGGGGGTATTGCAGAGTATTGCGCCGGGGGTATTGCAGAGTATTGTGCGGGGGTATTGCGCAGGGGGTACTTCAGAGTATTGTCCTGGGGGTACTGCAGAGTATTGTGCCGGGGGTACTGCAGAGTGTTGTGCCGGAGGAATGCAGAGTATTGTGCCGGGGGTATTGCAGAGTATTGAGCGGGGGTATTGCAGAGTATTGAGCGGGGGTATTGCAGAGTAATGTGCGGGGGTACTGCAGAGTATTGTGCGGGGGTACTGCAGAGTATTGTGTGTGGGTACTGCAGAGTACTGGCCGGGGTATTGCAGAGTATTGCGTGGAAGTATATTATATAACGTGATCCCAGAGTTAAGCAACCACCTTGCCGCCATTATTTGATGGCGGCTGGTGGTTAAGTGGTTAAAAGCCTTTACAGGTTACCACATTAGATTTACAGAGGAGGTCTACTGCTAAAATTACTGCCCTCGATCTGCCCTTTGCGGTGATCCCTCACATGCATGATACAATTGCTGTTTACATATGACTCCAGACTGACGCTTGCGTTCGCCTTTGCGCAAGAGCAGGGGGGGGAGAGGGGTGCTTTCTTTTTTTATATATTTATTTCGCTTTTTTTATTTTATTTGTAAACTGTTCCTTCCATTTTATTTATTTTTTACCGTTTTTATTTTTATCTCAGGGAATGTAAATATCCCTTATGATATAAAAAGTTATGCCGCATACACACGGTCAGACTTTTCCACGGGAAAGCCTCCGTAGGGATGTCAACCATATGTACGCGGCATTAGGAGCAAAATCGCTCCTCCGTCCCTAATGCCCCCATGCTTTGGCATATACTGTATGCTCCTACAGCATTGGAGTCGCAGCTTTATATATCGTGGGAGCAAATGATCTTGCTGTCACGCTAAATAAATCCGTGCTGCAACTGAATGGTGTACCTGCTAAGCAAATGATGGTTAACATTAAAACAAAGTAACATTACAGTATAACAGTAAGAGCATACCATACCTGCAAAGCAAATACCAAAAAAAAACATAGTAAAAAATAAAACATTTTTTAACGCAACCTGAAGCATGGGGGCATCCTCCCGCAAAAAAAGGTATGCCGCGTACACACGGTCAGACTTTTCCACGGGCAAGCCTCTGTAGGAATGTTGACCGTATGTACGCGGTATTAGGAGCAAAATCGCTCTGCCCCTAATGCCCCCATGCTTCGGCATATATGCTCCTACAGCACTGGAGTCGTGGCTTTATATATCATGGGAGCAAACGCTGTTGCTGTCAAAATAAATAAGTCTGAGCAACAGCTGAATGGCGTACCTGAAAACAGGAAAGTAAATTACATACCTGAAAAGCAAGCATGAAAAGACATAATAAAAATAACACTTTGCAGAATAGAATACAGTAAAAAATAGCAGAACAATAGAGAGAGAATAGAGAGGGAAAGAACAATAAAACGACAACTATTTTTTTTTTTGCGTTTTTATTTTTTACTTAAAAAACGCTTCCAAAAAACTGTTAGCGATCGCAGGGATCAGGTCTGTCTCTGCGAACGCTGCAGTTATATGTGTTGTGTTTTGTAAATGACAGTGATCGATCGATACTGCACTTGGGTGGGTTGGGCTGGGCTGGGCGGAGGGGCAAAACGCAGGTGCTAGCGGGTATCTGTGCTGATTCCACTAACAATGTGTTTTTGGGTACCCTAAACTGCTGGGTATGCTAGTATAGATCTGGTCAGATAAGGTATCATTCCGTTAACATACTATACCACTAAGGGGGGTGTAAACGTTACTGGCACTAACCTGGGGCGACGCAGGGTGACGCAGACCCTGACTAACACTAAAATGTAATTGATATCACCCAACGGGCGATCAGGGGGTTAAACCTTTATTGGGTTATATACGGCGGGTGTCCTGATGCTATAAACAGCAAACTAACCAGCGTCAATCGTAACACTAAAAGTCTAGGCCTATGCTTTAGTCTGTATCAAACCCCCTAGACTCAGCGCCTCATTGGGAGTCAATTGGTTGCAAGCTTTTGCAATTTTAGCAAGTGTAATTTGAAAAAAGGTGCCAGAATTTTTTTTGCCGCTTTTTTGTTGGTGAGAGTGGAAAGATGGATCCTTTTGTAAATAGGGTACCCTGGTCGGGAGTCCGTTCAAACTCTTGAGATGGGTTTTAGAGTGGGTTTTCATATCCTGTGCAATTTAAATGCCATTCCACCATCATCTAAAAATGTATGTTCTTTCTTTCTTCAGTGGTCTCGGAAAAACGTTTTAAAGAAGTTTCTCCGGGTCGGATGAGCGGCCCCTTTTTCTCTCCACCATTTCCAGGTTTGGTGGTGTCACCTTTAGGGGTTGTCCCGAAGAATAAATCTGGTAAATTCAGGCTGATCCATCTTCTTTCTATTCCTAAGTTTAGCTTTGTTAATGATGGTATTGACCCACATACGTTGTTTGATGCGGCTGTCTCTTGGGTACGTAGGTATGGCCGTGATTCGCTGCTGGCCAAAATTGATTTGGAGGCGGCTTTTTGACTGCTTCCTGTTCATTCAGAAAGTGTCCATTTGCTAGGTTGTCTTGGCCAAAATTTGTATTTTGCCAATTGTTGTCTGCCAAAGAGTATTTTTCATTTCATGTACCCTGTTCGAAACATTTAGTTTGTTTATACAGTGGGTGGTTCGGGATGTGATGGGGGTGAACTGCATTATCCACTATCTGGATGACTTTCTTAGCATTGGACCGTCGTATTTTAGAATTTGTGCGATTCTGCTGGGGGCTTTACAGCACATAGCGGACCATTTCCGCATTCCGTTGCCCCAGACAAGACGGAAGGCTGGTCAACAGAACTGGTTTTCCATGTCTTTGCTATTGATTTGGTGGCCACAGAATGCCAATTGCCCTTGAATTAATTGGTGGTGCTGCAGAGTCAGGTTGGTGATGCCTATGGACAACGGAAGATTCAGTAGTGGGAATTGCAGTCATTGATAGGTAAGTTTAATTTTGCTTGTAGGATCATTCCTATGGGCAGGATTTTCTGCCGTCGCTTTTCTGCGGCAACTTCAGGCATTAGTGCCCCAGGGCATAATATTCATCTGACCATGGAGCTCCGGGCCGATCTTCAGATTTGGGATATCTTTTTGGAGAACCAATGATGGCCCCTCACTGTGGATGGCTGGTCTCATTAGCAACATGGACATGGTCCTGCAGGTTCAGCAGAATATAGGGCATATTTTCAAGAGCAATGGAGTTCTGACGTGTGGCCCCAAGGAATGGCATTCAGCTGTTTTGCAAAACAATATCTGGTACTTTTGGAACTGTTTTCAATAGTCTTGGCTGTTGAGATCTGTGGTGAGGCCTTTCGGAAACAAAAAGGTGTGCTTTGATTGTGACAATATGGCTGTTGTGTCAGTGATCAATAACACATTGGCCTATTCACCACCAGTGGTGCTCCTCTTGTGCTACTTACAGTAGTTTTGCTTTGTCTGAGATTAAATGTTTTCATTTATGCTGTGCATATTCCAGGAATTTACAACAAAGTGACAGATGCTTAGCGTGTTGGCACAAGCAGCGTTTTTGGAGGATCGCTTTGGAGTCGCCACTGGATTAATTGGGGATTCGCTGAGAGCCACAACTTAAGAGGCAAACTATAGCACTTGGAGAGAATGGATCTGTCAGGGAAATGGCCGAAGAAGGACCGGCAATTCCGCCCAAGACCATCATGGCCACCATGGTGCACAGCATGACACAGCATGACTAAGGTGGGCGGTACTTCCTCCTTGTAACCTGAACAGATCACATGACTAACTTCCTGGTCTTTTTATGCCTGCTGCTGGAGCTGCTCATTGCTGGATTATCTCTTCAGTCTCCTGTGTACCTTGACCTTCTCCTGATCCGTGCTTATCCATTGTGACCCGGCTTGCCTTAACCTTATTTCCCGATCCCCTGTGTTTGACCCTTGGCCTGCTTCTGGACTCTGCTTCTGCTTTCTGACCACCCGGCTTGACCTTTGGCTTGTACCTGGACCCTGCTTGTGTATGACCTTGGCTCGCCCCTGTATATGCTCTGGACTGACCTACCTGTGTTTGACCCCAGCCTGGCTTCTGATATCTCCGTTCATCTGAATACAACTAACTCAGTTATGCCTACCTCAGCCATCCCTCAGTGGCTGAGCTCATCAGACTGCAAGCCAGCACCTGGCCAACTGTTCTTCTGTGGGCACCACACTCCCTGTTCCCAACTCCAGGGTTGTGCTGCACTCAGCTGCAAGGGGAGCCCTCTTTGCACCTCCATCTCCATACTCGTTCCTGACAGTATAATCCAGCCATGTCAGAGATCAACAGAGGCACTTGCCCTATAGAGGCTGTGTGCCAACATATCACTGTACTTACCCAAACAATGCAAAGAATGCAAGACGCCCATGAGCAATTAGAGGGTCACCTGCATCATTTGTCTACCGATCCGGTATCTCCCGATCCAAGACCTACCTTCAGTTGTACTCCCTCTGCTGCAATGTCTCAGAAAGCTCCTCTCACGGTGTCGATCCCACTTCCCAAACCACGTGTGCTGACTCCTGGATGGTTTTTGGGGGACCGAAGAAAGTTTAGGACTTTTAAAAATGCCTGCCTGCTATACCTGGCTCTTAAAACAATAACTTTCTCCTTTTAAAGTTGGTTTCATTATCTCCTTATTCTTGGATGACCCCCAGGTGTGGGCCCATGGGCTATTGGAAAAGAAGAGCAACATTACTGACTCTGTTGACACTTTCTTCATGGCTATGGCCCAGTTGTACGACGACCCCCAACATATGACTACGGCCGAGAATTCCCTGCACACCCTACAGCAGGGGCAATGAAGTGCTGGAATTCTAGAGGGGGCGTGGTCTCCCAGCGCTAATGGTGGCTGCTTAGTTCCTGTGCTCGTCTGCCAGTGAGAAGAACGGAGCGTCTAGTACCCGATCCAGCCAGCACCCATCGTTCATATGAACAATTGAACATGTGACTGAAAATATGAACAGAAAAAAGGATTTTTGTAATTTTGTACTTTCCTAAATATATCGCGGGATTCGCGGCACTTTCAACACGCGGCTCATCCATATTAACTATTGTTAAGCCCCATACACTTGGTCAGACTGTTTTAACAACAAACATAAAAACTATCGTTTTCCGATCATTCTCAGAAAATTTGCTCGTTTTTAAACTGCATCAGAAAACCATTTTTGGGTTCAAAAGTCTGGCCAACTGATCTCCCTTCAGATGAAAATCCACAGAAAAGTTTATTTGGCTTTACTGTACTACTCTCACTGTACTAGTGTACTCAGCACAAAAGAGAAGCTGCTTCACTCACTAACTCACTGGCCATTCAAAAAAACGATAATTACATCTATAACAAACGATTTGCATTTGAATCCCTTTTTTTTTGTTATTTTTGTATGTTGATATGACACCTATAATAAAAGATTTGCATTCAGTATTTTGAATACACAATACGAACAGAAAAAAGGAATTCAATACAATATACATAATGAAATTCTTTTGTTATAGATGTCATTGAACAATGAACATACGACTGAAAACAAACACAAAACGGATTCAAGCAAAATACAGAATGCAAATCTTTTGTTATAGATTTTATTTTCGTTCTTTTGCCGTTTTAGTTTTGTCGTTTATTTCCGTCGGATCGTTCGTTCGTATTTGCGTTTGTTCGTTATGCGGCTCATCCCTAATCCCTGTCGTTTTCGTATTTTGGTGCTTTAACGTTTTCGTATGTACACATTATCCCGCGGTATGAAAATAAACATTTTCGTACGAAAATAACATTTGTACGAACGGGAATGCACATATCTAGACTTTAAGTAATACTACTGGGCTTCAATTCTCACCCAGTTTAAGGATTGGTTCCAACCACACCCTCTTACTCTATGGGGACAGTTGAAATCCACCATGATTAAGCATAACAAACTTTGAGACTGGTCGGGGATTTCTCTGATCTCCAAAGTCTTGTTAAGCAGAGTCTAGTGGCCAGTAGTTTGTGGGTGGTAACGTATCTAAGGGGGGGGGGGAATGTCTTCAATAGTGAGGTTGAGCACTGCAAGCTCTGGCGTGGGGAGCACTGAGTGTCTGATGGCTGTGGATATTAGTTTAAATGTGTTATCCCAATATGTTCTGATATAGGGGCAGGCCCAGAATATGTGGAAGATGTCACCTTTAGAGGATTTGCATCTCCAACAAAGCTTGGAGGTTTGGGTATTAAATGATGCTAGTCTAGCTGGCGTCAGATACCAGCGCAGTGTTATTTTTTGGGTAAGCTCCCATAGTGCGGAGCACTTCGTGGACTTATAGATATATTGCAAAGCATGCTTCCATTGGTCATTGGAGTAGCAACGCTGCAGATCAACTTCCCACAATAGGTGAGAGTGTGATTTGGAGAATTGAGTTTTGTGATGGAGCAAAGTGTAGAAGTGAGAGATGCCTTTAATGCTGGGACTCGGTTCTGTTAAGAGTTTCCAGGTCTTTGGTGGGATAGTGTACACGGGTGAGGGTATTGATTTTAGACAGTGACGGATCCTCATGTAAGTAAAGAATTCTGTGGAGGATAAAGCAAACTCCTTCTGGAGTTGGGAGAAAGGTTTGGGGCTATTATCGTGGAATAATTGATGGAGGAAGCAAATATTCCTATGGGACCAGCGGGTCAGGGGCAGCCCTGGCGAGAGGTAGTGTAGCGATTCAAGGGGGATTTGGTCCAAAGGGACAGATGATTTGTAGGCGGAGTGATTATTCAGTTTTATCCAGGCCTTAGCGGTGGCCCTCATGGTGGGTGAAAGGGAGGACGGAATTGGCGCCCCTAACGGTATACTCAGAATCCAGTGTTTGAGGGGGTGCGGGTTAGTGAGAGGTGTTCTATTTGTCCCCATGGAGTGGTAGGGTGGTCACGGAACCAGTCGAGCAATTGGATGAGGATAGCGGCTATATAATAGTCTTCAAAATCTATGGAGCCCACACCCCCTGCCAGTTTGTGCTTAATAAGTTTGGAAAGTGCACATCGAGGTCTTTTACCTTTCCAGAGATGTTGGTTCAGGATAGTTTGTAGGGACCTGAAGAGGGAGGTGGGGACCGGTATGGGGAGCGTCCTAAAATAATATAGTATCTATGGGAGGCAAAGCATTTTAAATGCTGCCAGTCTCCCCGACCAAGAAATCTCGTGTTTCGTTATGAGCTGAGAATCCAAACTAATCTTTTGTAGGAGGGGTTGGTAGTTGGCGGAGAAAAGATGTCTGAGGGAGCGTGTCAACTTAATCCCTAGGTATGATAACTCTCTGTCTGCCCATTGGAACTTGTGTTGGAGTTGCAAAAGGTTTTTAGTAGTAGCGTCGAGGTTAATGTCGAGTATGAACGACTTGGTCGTGTTCACTTTATAGTAAGATACATTGCTAAACCAGGTGAGCAGTTTTTGTACTTCTACCAGGAAAGAAGCCGAGTTTGTGAGAAGTAGGATGACGTCATCCGCAAATAGACTAATTTTATGCGAGGTGTGTCCAATTCGTATGCCTGATATGGTGGGGTGGGCGCTAACGTGTGCAGCAAGAGGCTCCATAAGCAGGTTAAAGATTAAAGGGGACAGGGGGCAGCCCTGGCGTGTGCCGTTTGTGATGGGGAATGGGCGGGAAGTCATACTTGCTGAGAATACTTGAGCCGTAGGGGCCGAGTAGAGTGCCATAATGGCGTTAAAGATGAATCCGTGGAAGCCAAAATGGCGGAGCACCGACCTAAGATAGGACCAGTGGACCCTGTCGAACGCCTTCTCTGCATCCAAAGAAAGGAGCAGAGAAGGCGTTCCGGTTGTTTCTGCATGGTGAATCAGGTTTATCAATCTTCTCGTGGCATCTGATGCCTGTCTCCCGACGGTAAAGCCGGTCTGGTCTCCATGTATGAGAGAGGGCATTATGTCTTTCAGTCTACCTGCTATGGTTTTAGCGTATATTTTTAGATCCAAATTAAGGAGAGATATCGGACGGAAATTTTGGGGTACTGTCGGCTCCTTCCCTGGTTTCGGTATCGTCACAACAAGAGCATGTAAAGATTTAGGTGCAAAATGAGAGGAGGAGGCAGCGCCGTTGAACAAGTCGGTCATGTATGGGATTAAGTGTTCCGAAAATTGTTTGTAGTATTCTCCTGGCAAACCGTCTGGTCCAGGGGCTTTACTTGAGGGGAGTGATCTAATAGTTAGCAAAATTTCCTGGGCAGTCAGCGGTGCATTTAGCGACGAGAGTTGGTCAGTCGTTAGAGTGGGCAGTCGAACGTGTCGGAGGAAACCATTGATGTCGTCTTGTGAAGGCTGTGGGGTTTGAGGGTCCTGAGCCAAGTTATAGAGGTCTTTATAGTATTTGCTAAATGCATTAGCTATGTCTTGGGGATTCATCAGGGGAGCATTGGTGTGTGGGTAAAAAAGTTTTGAAATATTAGTCTTACTGCGTCTGTGCTTAATGCGTTGTGCGAGTCGTTTACCAGCCTTGTTGGACGTGGAGTAAGCTGTAGCCTTCACTTTCCTCTGAAGAAATTCATAGGAGTGAAGGAGAAGCATTCTAAGTTCTCGTCTAAGGGACATCAGTTGGTCTAGGATTAATGGGCGGGGGTTAGTTTTGTGTTGGGATTCCAAGGAGGTTATTTGAGATGTTATCTCGTCGAGGCGCTGCGTCCTCCTCTTCTTATGAATAGAGCCTAACTTCATCAATACTCCCCTCATGTAGGCCTTGTGAGCTCTCCACACAACCCCATGGTCGGACACCGAGCCCACATTAAGTGCAAAGTAGTTTTTAATATGATCAGCAATCTCTAGGGAGTAGTCTTCATGTTGTAGTAAATAATTATTTGCCCTCCATAAGAAAGTGTTATGTGGGCGCTTGGTGTTTTCAATGGTGATCGAGACTGGGGCATGGTCCGACCATGTGGCAGTGTGGATAATGGATTCAGGGACGCCTCTGATTTTGACGTTATTTCTGCGAGACCTGTCCTCTAAATCTGCTATCTTGGCGCGCATCCACGTCTGTTCCTCCCTGATATCATCATATATATCAATGACACCATTTACAGTGGAAGCACAGTCATTCATATTTCTCTCAATGTGGTTCACTCTATCATCCAGAGATTGTATATCTGAGGTGATCCTTGTGAAGAGGGAAGAGAGATCAGTCATTAGGGAGGACTGCAGGGACAGGAGCATTTCCTTTAGAGTTGAGTCTAGTACAGGCTGGCCTGAGGTGGGAAACGAGGCCATGGATGAGTGTAAGGCCTGGTTGGAGAGGAAAGTCGGGGCCTCAATTAGTGATGGGGCCGGCCGAGTCGGCGGCGCATCTAGCCGCATTCTGGTCTTGGCGGGGCTGCTAGTGAGGGGGTCCCTGTCTGGGGACTGGACGGAGGTTACAGGGGAGGTTTGGTTGCCCGATCCATCCTGTAATGTGGACGGGAGATCCATAAGGGAGCCTTGTGGCGCGGCCTGGACGGCGCCATCTTTAGCTGCACTGACCTTCTCCGCCGGCTTGAAGGAGAACTCGGTGAGTCTCTGAGGCTTGTATTCAGTCAGCCTCTTCCTCGTGGAGCTTGCCTTGATCCTGGGTGCTTCCAGAGCTAGGATGGCCACGAAGGACGTTTTAGAGAGGGCCGTTGTGTCGTTTAGCGTCGTTTATCTCCCGGGGCTGACGAGCAGAGGGATTATGCTGCCATCTTCAGCTCCGGCCGGCCACGCCCCCCAACCTGTCAAATTTTTTAAACGTCGCCTATGGAGATTTTTTTTATCATTATATTTTTATTAAGGTTTTCACATAACAATGCAATATATTGCAATACAGTGTAGTTCAATGCAGTAAGATACATTACAATCGGAGCAGTTCCGTCAAGTTTAACATCATAGCAGGTATACACTCAATGTAACGCAAGAACAAGCATGGTGGTCAAACAACACCATGGCCCTTTAAACAGGTTTTAACCAATCTATTATCTACGACTGGGTTTCGTTCTCGATAGAAGCCGCCTTGTGGCAGCAGGGAATAAGGTCAGGGTATCTTTGAGATGTGTGTTCCAGGGGAGGACCACCTCTAGCTCCAGACACCCCCAGCCGGGTTCAAGACTGTGTCCCGAGCCCCGAGGCGGGCCCCCCTCAAGTTTCTAAATAATAAAAAGAAAATAAAATGGATCCAGAGGTCTCATGGTAGGGCAGGTGGGCTCAAGCCATTACCATCATACCATGATGACCATAGCTGCCACTTCTTGGTTGCTTCATCTCTGTTCTTATCCCTGAATGCCAGTACTTTCTCATAGGTGCAGTGCAATTGGGTCATTTGTATGGCATCCCCTATAGTGGGAGGCAAAGGATTTTTCCATTTCCTTGTAATGCTGAGCCTGGCAGATAACAGTATATGTAGGACAGTGTGTCTGGCCTGAACTGGAACTTGGTCCAGGTCGAGCGACAGGAGCGCTAGTCCCGGTTGGGGAGTGATCACAGAGTGAGAGGCCTCGGAGAGAACGCGGAAAACCGAAGTCCAGAATTGGGATAAACTAGGGCAACTCCATAGAATATGAAGTAGTGTCCCTCGATGTCCACACTCCCTCCAGCACCTATCACTCTGAGTCCTACCAAATTTGGACAACCTCTCAGGAGTCAGATACCACCTCTGTGTTATTTTGGTGGAGAGTTCCCAGAGAGTAGAGCAACTAGTGACCCTAAGCGCGGCTGTACAGGCTTTAGCCCATTGTTGGGTGGTGTATGGACTACCTAAGTCTATTTCCCATTTGAGCAGGGCGGGTGATTTGGAAAAGGTGGTCTTCTGTTGGAGTGCATTATAGAAGAGCGATGTGCCCTTTCGGGAGGGCGAGGGGTGTTTAAGAAAGGACCAGGTGGACATAGGTATGCGACGCTCCCAGTGGGGAGAGGCAGTCAGGAAGTGTCGAGTTCTGATGTAGAGATATATGTCAGAGTTGAGTAAGTTGAATTCATGTTGCAGATTGGGGAACGATTTAGCCTTACCATTTGTGAAAAGATCATCAATAAATAGAATGCCTTTTTCACGCCAACGTTTGTAGGATATCATGTCTATATTAAATTGTAGAGTCTCGATCGGGATTTTTAAGGGGGTGTTTTCGGGGTAACCTTGACAGATGCGGACAAAATTGTTCCATGCATGTATCGTGGCAGACATAGTGGGGGAGATGAAGGAGGGGAGTTTAGTTTTAGAAGTGGTAGAGAGCAACCAGGGGGCTAGAGAGGAATTAGGAAAGAGAGCGGATTCCAACTTGCCCCACGGAGTGTGTGGTTCAGGAAGAAACCACTCTCTGGATTGGGTAAGGACCGAGGACAGGTAGAAATGGTAAAAGTCCACGTATCATGTGCCTCCTGCTTTGCGGTGCTTAATAAGGGTGGAATGTGTGCTTCTGGCCCTTTTTCCCTGCCATATGTAAGAGGAAAAAATGGATTGAAGGGATTTGAAGTATTGGGTCGGTATATTGATTGGTAGGGTTCTGTAGAGATACAGAAGCTGTGGTAGGTGAAACATTTTGAAGGCCGCTAGGCGGCCCGTCCAGGACAGTTCCTGAGACGCTAGCCCGTGTAGGTCGGTCTGGAGTTTACTACGAAAGTGGGATATAATTGTAGCTGAATAACTGGCTAGTAGACTTTGTAAGTTGGATGCCAAGGTAAGTGATGCTATGATCTGCCCATGAGTACGGGTACAGTTGTTGCAATAAAAGGGTAGTGGCGGGGTTAATTCCTAAGTTCAGGACATGGCACTTATTTTCATTGATTTTGTAGTAGGAGACTTTACTAAAACAGGCTAGCGCCTCCTGAACCGCAGGGAGTGACGAGGGCGGATCAGATAGCATGAGGATGACGTCGTCACCGAATAGGCTGATCTTTTGCTCTTGGCCCCCTACCAATATGCCCGATATGCATGGATTAGCACGGATGGATTGGGCTAGTGTTTCCATTAACAGATTGAAAATTAGGGGAGACAGAGGGCACCCCTGTCTGGTCCCATTGGTAATGGTGAAAGGGGAGGACAGTGAGTCAGCAGAATACACTCTGGCTGATGGGTTAGAGTATAATGCCATGATTGCGCCATGGATGGGGCCTGTGAATCCGAATTTAGTTAGAACCGAAGACAGGAACCCCCAATGTACTCTGTCGAACGCTTTTTCAGCGTCTAGGGACAAGAGTACAGAGGGGGTCCCAGATGTTCCCACTTGGTGGATGACATTTATCATCCGCCGTGTGGCATCCGATGCCTGCCGTCCTTTTGTAAAGCCTGATTGGTCTGTGTGTATAAGTGTGGGGAGGATATCGTTCATTCTATTAGCTATCAGTTTGGCATACAATTTAGCGTCCACATTGAGGAGGGATATAGGGCGAAAGTTTTGGGGCGATGTCGGTTCTTTACCCGGTTTAGGGAGAGTTACTACAATCGCAGACAACATGTCTGGGGGGAAAGATGAGGACGTCACCGCTGAGTTAAAAACTTCAGAGAGGGTGGGGACTAGGACACGTTGGAACTTTTTGTAGTATTCCCCGGTGAAACCATCTGGTCCTGGTGACTTGGCGTTAGGCAGATTGGTGATTGCATGTTCCAGCTCTATGGTCGTGAAAGGGGCGTTAAGTGTTGCTAGTTGGGATTCAGATAGTGAAGGAAGGCTAATTTGGTCCAGGAAAGTTGATATTTCCTGTAGGGATGGATGGGTGGTGTACTTATCATTCTTTAAGTTGTAAAGGTCCTCATAGTATTTACTAAATGCATTTGAAATGTCGTGGGGTTTCAGCAGTTTCTCTTTGGTGTGGGGGTGATAAATGTAAGGGATTTTTGATTTGAGTCTATGACCTCGTATCTTTAATGCCAACATCCTGCCTGCCTTATTCCCTGTTGCGTAGGTCGTAGCCCTAACTTTTGTACAGGCTTTTTCAAATGATTCTAAAAGTAATGATCGCAACTCGTGACGGAGAGAAAAGATTTTAGTCTGCAGAATTGGAGAGGGCTTAGCCTTGTTTTGGGAGTCGGCGAGCTCTATGTCAGCCATCAGTTGATCTATTTTCCGCGCTCTATTTCGTTTCGCTCTAGCTCCTAGTTGTATAAATACTCCTCTGATTACCGCTTTGTGAGCAGCCCACAGCACCACCGGGTCAGACACAGAGTGGGAATTTAGGGAGAAGTATTCCTCCAGGTGTTGCTGTATAAGATTAGCAGTGTGCGGGTCTCGAATGAGAGAGTTATTAGCCCTCCAGAGGTAAGAATTTGATGGGGAGACTTGGGAATCAATGGTGATGCTAACAGGGGCATGGTCCGACCAGGTGGTGGGGTGGATTGTTGAGGCAGTGATTCTTTGGAGTAACGACCTGTCTGACAAGAACAGGTCTATCCGCGAGTAGGTGTTGTGACGCGGGGAGAGGAAGGTATAATCCCTCTCGCTCGCATGACAACACCTCCACACGTCGAACAGCTCGTTCGATGAAATAAAGCTCTTCAGGGGGGATGCATGTCTCTTGGGTCCCGCAGTGGAGTCCATAACCTGGTCTGGGACAAGGTTAAAGTCACCGCATAGTAGGAGATGACCTTTCTGGGAGCCTTTGACCTTTTTCATAACGGATTTAAGAAATGATAACTGACGCTCATTGGGTGCATACAGCGAAACCAGAGTGTACTGAACATTGTTAATCAAACATATTAAAATGATAAAACGTCCCTCCGGGTCTAGAATACTATCTTGCAATTGGAAAGAGATGGAATCTCGGATAGCAATTAACACTCCCCTCTGCTTCTTCGTATAGGATGAAGTGAAGACATGGGGGAATTGCCGGTGTTGGCAGCGGGGGTGCGATTGTTGTGTCAGGTGGGTCTCCTGGACGCAGAGAATATCACAGTTGAGTGATAAGGCTGACTTCCACAAGGAAGAGCGTTTGACTGGATGGTTCAATCCTTTTGCGTTCAGTGATAAAATGGAGAATGACATGGTGGCTAGACAGAGGATCAGGGTGTGGGAAAGGAGACTTACAGTTAGCAGTGGGCGGACAAACGATTCTCAGACCTCTGTCAAAGCTGCAATAGATGAGGACACAGTATGAGAGTACTCCGAAGTCAAAGTTCAATGCCAGTTGGATGTGGGGTAGATTCAGGATATGCCGAGGAGTGCGAGCTCCTATACGAGAACTATTGATCAGTTAAAAGAAAGGTAATGATTAAACAAGATAGAGAAAATAAAAGAAAATAATGAAATAAAAATAAAAAGAAGAGCACAAATATCAAGTGCAGTAAGGAAGGACAAAGTCCAACTACAGCAATATCAATCAGCAGGGCAGACCAGGTCTGACTGCTGAGCAATGCGTGGGGCAGAGTTCAGGCTCAAAATAGCAATCAGTGAGAACAACAACAAAACGAGCTGCCAACCGGTGCAGTCTGTATTGTGGACCAGGATATGGACAGGCAGGGTTGATTACCGGGCTTGGTAGGATGGTGGCCAGTGGAGATGGCGTTTTTATGTGGAGGAGAGGGTCTTCCCAATTTGTCTTCATAGGATTGTGGGAGCTCCGAGATGATGCCCCAGGACAGCAGTAGTTTGGTGCCGCCTTCCGTCGTAGAGATGGTGTGAGGTATCCCATTGTGGGTCACCAGGATAGTAGCCGGGTGGCGCCATTTGTACGTTATTTTGTGATTTGTGAGGGCTTTGGTCACAGATTTCAGCTGTCTCCTCAACTGAAGCGTGTGTTGGGACAGATCCGCGAACATTTGAATGTCAGCGTATGGGGCAGGGAGATTCTGGAGAGTGCGTGCTTTGTACAGAATTTGCTCTTTAGCCTGGTAGAAATGGATCCTCAGGAGCACATCTCTTGGGACCGTGTCTGCCAGGTGCCGCGGTTTGGGGATCCTGTGAATGCGATCGATTGTCAGCTCAATGGGTGACAAATCAGGTAGTAGTGTGGAGAAAAGGGTACCCGCATATGAGCGTAGGTCGGCAGGCAGGACAGACTCAGGTACCCCCCTAATTTTGATATTATTGCGTCTGGACCTGTCCTCGAGGTCCGCTAATTTTGATTTGATCCAATCGGTGTCATCTTGCTGGGCCATACATGTATCAACCAGGTCGTTTACAGTCACTGTACACTCCTCCATTTTGTCCTCAATATATGACACTCTATCGCCCATATGCTGCATGTCTGAGGAGAATTTTTGCATGAGGGAGGATAGGTTGGACATTAGTGAGGACTGTAATAGCACTAGCATGTCCTTCATTGTTGTGTCTAGGACAGGTCGTCCTGATGTGGGGAAGGCCGCAATGGATGTCTGCAGAGAGGAGATGGCGTCAGGGTTATGGAGATGTGTACTCACAGTTCCGGCCTGGTGCGCGGGGTCTAGGCGCATCCGCGCTTTCGCTGGGCTCCGGGTGCCAGGGGATAGTGGTGGGGAGCCGGTGCGTACGGGTGATGACGATCCACCCTCTGCCTCTCCCGGATCGCTGCTGGGGAGGTCTGTGTAGGCCGTGGGTGCCTTCCTCGCGGTGCCGCCGGCGCCATCTTGGACAAGGCTCCTCCGTGACGGCTGGAACGAGAAGGCTGTGAGTTTTTGAAGGTACCGCTCGTCCTTCCGTTTGCGGGACATCGCTCCCCGAGCTCCGCTGAGTGGTACCCGCTGGTTTGGGTGATTTGATGCGCCGGTAAACCTGCCTGTATGTCGTCGCTTTAGACCGGCTGGCAGGAGCTCAGAGTTTATGCGGCCATTCAGCTTGCGTGCAAGCCACGCCCCCCTCGCCTATGGAGATTTTAAAGGGTAAAAGTTTGTCGCCATTCCACGAGCGGACGCAATTTTGACATGTTGGGTAATATTATCTTTCACAATATAAAAAAAAAATTGGGCTAACTTTACTGGTGTCTTATTTTTTAATTTAAAAAAGTGTATTTTTTTCCCAAAAAAAAGTGAATTTTTCAGACCGCTGCGCAAATACGGTGTGACAGAAAGTATTGCAACAACCGCCATTTTATTCTCTAGGGTGTTAGAATAAAATATATATAATGTTTGGGGGTTCTAATTAGAGGGAAGGAGATGGCAGTGAAAACAGTGAAAAACACATTAGAACTGCTGTTTTACTTGTAATGCCAACGGCCACCACAAGATGGCGCCATATCACAGAAGGAAGTTTAGGCCTTGCGGCCTCAATTATCACCGGGCAGGATCCTGTGTCTCTGTGCGCCTCCACCTCCCCGCCGCACGATCGTGGTGGGCCCGCGCCCGCCAGTAATTGAGGCTGCGGATTTGCGGCCTTCTGAAGACCTAAGCTTCCCCGGGCGTCCGGTCACAATTTCTTGTCACAATTGTGACCAGGCGCCTGAATTTTGTCGAGCCCTGGGTTACCCGACAATATAGTCTCCGATACAGAGGTTCAATTCACCTCTAGTTTCTGGAAGAATCTTTGCAAGATATTGTCAAATGACTTATGTCTTTCTTCTGCTTACCACCCTCAAAGTAATGGCCAAACAGAAAGAACGAACCTGCGGTCCTTCTGCTCTTTCTCTCAAGATGACTGGGTCTCCTTGCTACCTTGTGCCAAGTTTTCATACAATAATACCATACACACGGCCACCAATCAGTTGCCCTTTTGGGCAAACTATGGCTTTCACGCATCCTTTTTTCCCAACACCATTCTTGAATCTCCAGTACCAGCCGTTCAGGATAGGATAAACTTCTTCCAAACCAATTACCGAATCCTTCAAAAGACCATGTGTAAGGCTCAGAAAGACTGGGTGGGTGACAAGGTATGGCTGTCCTCTATTAACCTCTAACTTTCTTGTCCTTCCAGGAAGCTTGGTCCAAGGTTTGTGGGTCTATTCGAGATCAAGAAGGAAGTGAACCCTGTGACTTTTGAACTTGCTTTACCTACAAGATCCATCCGGTGTTCCATGTCTCCCTATTGAAACCAGCTGTGCCAAGTCCATTTCCAGGAAGAGAGGAGTTGCCACCTCCACCAGTTATCATTGATAACGATACCGAATATGAAGTTAAAGCCATACTAGAATGCCGGAAAAGAGGTAGGCAGACTCAATTTCTTGTTAAATGGAAGGGGTATTCTTCAGAGGAAAATTCTTGGGAACCAATTGATAATTTACAAGCTCCAAGACTTTTGCAAAATTTCCGCAACAGGTACCCAGAGAGATGGTATAGTTTGGGCATCCAGAGGCTGCCCCTTGGAGGGGGCACTGTCAGGGAAATTGACAAAGAAGGACTGGCAATTCCAAGACAATTATGGCCACCATGGTGCAGAGCCTGACTAAGGGGACGGTACTTCCTCCTTGTAACCTGAACAGATCACATGACTAACGTCCTGGTCTTTTTAAGCCTGCTGCTGGACCTGCTCATTGCTGGATTATCTCTTCTGTCTCCTGTGTACCTTGACCTTGTCTCCTGATCCGTGCTTATCCATTGTGACCTGGCTTGCCTTGACCTTGCCTCCTGATCCCCTGTGTTTGACCCTTGGCCTGCTTCTGGACTCTGCTTCTGCTTCCTGACCACCTGGCTTGACCTTCAGCTTGTACCTGGACCCTGCTCGTGTATGACCTTGGCTCACCCCTGTATATGCTCTGGACTGACCTACCTGTGTTTGACCCCGGCCTGGCTTCTGGCATCTCAGTTCATATGAATACAACAAGCTCAGTTCTGCCTGCCTCAGCCATCCCTCAGTGGCTGAGCTCATCAGACTGCAAGCAAGCACCTGGCCAACTGTGCTTCTGTGGGCACCGCGCTCCCTATTCCCAACTCCAGGGTCGTGCTGCACTCAACCGCAAGGGGAGACTTTTTAGCATCTCAATCTCCATACTCGTTGCTGACAGTATCTTTTCGCTGGAGGAGGTAGGTGGGGTGAACTCTTGGGTGGATGTTTGTTTATGGCTCCTTATTAGGTGTGAGCTTAAGGTTTGAGTCGAACAATATGGGGTGTTCGCGGCAAATTCAAAAAGCTGTGGAACACCCTTTAACCACTTCAGGTCCGCGCTATTGACAGAATACGTCAGCAGCGCGGACCTGAGGCGCCGGGGTCACGTCTTTGGACGTGATTTACTTGTAATTCCCCGCGCGCCACAGGGTGGCGCGCGGCGGGGAAAAACAGTCCCGACGCATCACCGAGGATTCGATGCGTGTACCCGGCGGCCGCGATGTCCGTCAGGTACACGCGATCGTCGGTGACAGAGCAGGGACGTGGAGCTCTGTGTGTAAACACAGAGCTCCACGTCCTGTCAGGGAGAGGTGACAGATGCTGTTTCTCTTGTACATAGGGAGACAGCATCGATCACCTCCCCCCACACAGTTAGAACACACCCAGGCAATACATTTAACCCCTTCCTCACCCCCTAGTGTTAACCCCTTCAATGTCAGTCAAATTCATACAGTAATTAGTGCATATTTATAGCACTGGTGCTATACCTTTTGCGCAAAGCACTCACGTTGTGAGATTTTTTTTTTTCTACAAAAATACGTAGAAGAATACGTATCGGCCTTAACTGAGAATTTTTTTTTTTTAATTGGGATATTTATTATAGCAACAAGTAAAAAATATATATATATATATTTTTAAATTGTCGCTCTTTTTTTGTTTATAACGCAAAAAATAAAAACCGCACGGGCGATCAAATACCACCAAAAGAAAGCTCTATTTGTGGGAAAAAAAAGGACGCCAATTTTCTTTGGGTGCCACGTCGCACGACCGCGCAATTGTCAGTTAAACCGACGCAGTGCCGCAAGCTGAAATTTTGCCTGGGCACGAAGGGGGTTTATGTGCCCAGTAAGCAAGTGGTTAAAAGTCTATAGGAGAAAACAAAAGTGCTAAATTAAAAGGCTAATATGCAAGTTATTGTCATAAAAAGTGTTGGGGACCTGGGTCCTGCCCCAGGGGACATTTATCGATGTAAAAAAAGTTTTAAATTCGTCCGTTTTTTCGGGAGCAGTGATTTTAATAATGCTTAAAGTGAAACAATAAAGGTGAAAAAAAGAGGTGGAGAGGTTCTTTGCCAGGAATGGGGGCCTAGTTATTAGACAGGTGGATTTGAAGTCTGGCAGTTCCTTAGAGGTGACATATTTCACCCTAATGCTGTGGGCACTGACCTATGGTTTTTGAAACTGGAGGTTGGGATGCAGGGTGCCTTTCGTGTGTGGAGGGGCACACAAGTGTAAGGCTTTTCACTTGTGATGCTGTGGCGGTTGGGATCCTTGACAGGGGTCTAAATCTGGTTATTGGGGTCATGAATATCATGATACATACAATGAATAAGGGTCATCAAGTTCTTCTTCTTGGTATACACTTCAGACTGTTTTATGAGCAATATCTTACTCTACTTCTTTGTATGTTTATTTTTATACATGGTGCAGAGTTTTATTTTTATTTTGTATATGTGGAATTGCACTTTTTTTTGTGAGTGACTATCATTTTCTAACTTTGTTAATAATAATAAAACATATTCATCCTTAAATCTGGTTATTGGGAAAACAGTGGGACCCATCTGAGGTATGGAGTCCTCGAGTTCGTACCGTGCCAGACCAGTGGGTGTCTGAGTTCAGCTGGGTTAGGCGGCTGGGGTCGCAACTCAGCTATCTGGTGACACAGACACAAATATTTTGGCTATATGGCACATCAAAGACCCTCTATCATTATGTGGATTTAGTTATTTTATTTATTGTTATCTTGTGTTTTTTAACCACTTGCTGAACAAGTATCCGCAGTTGTACTGCGGCAGGGCGGCTCTATTGCGTGAATCGCCGAGCCGGTATGACGATTCCTGTAATAGATACAGTGGGCACGTGTCTGTGGCAGCCGCAATGTCTGCCGGCAACCTGCGATCACTCCACAGAGAGCCAGAACAAGGATCTGCCAGTGTAAACAAAGTAGATTCTCATTCTGACAGGGTAGAGTAGAGAGAGAATGTCTGTTCCTAGTGATCAGGACCTGTGATCTCTCTCTACTCCCAGTCAGTGCACCCCCCCCACAGTTAGAAACACTTCCCTAGGACACACTTAACCCCTTGATCTCCCCTAGTGTTAACCCTTTTCCTGCCAGTTCTATTTATACAGTAATCAGTGCATTTTTTAAGCAATGATCGCTGTATAAATGTTATTGTCCCAAAAAGTGTCAAAAGTGTTGGATCTGTCCGTTGCAATGTCGCAGTCCTGCTAAAAATCGCTGATCGCCCCCATTATTATTAATAAAAATAATAATAATGACAATGACATCAATATATAATTTATGTAGACGCTATAACTTTTGCACAAACCAATCAATATACACTTATTTTGATTTTTTTTTACCAAAAATATGTAGCAAAATACATATTGGCCTAAACTGATGAAGTGGGGGGGGGGGTGGGATATTGATAATAGCAAAAAGAAAATTATTTAATTTTTTTCATAGTTATCAGTCTTGTTTTGTTTATAGCACAACAAAATTGAAACCGCAGAGGTGATCAAACACCTGGGGAAAAAAACATCAGTTTTGTTTGGGTACAAGGTCGCACAACTGTGCAATTAAAGTGACAGTGTCGCATCGCAAAAAAATGGCCTGATCATTAGGGGGGTAAATCCTTACGGGGCCAGAATGGTTAAGAAAAAGCTTATGTTTAATAAAAGGCAAATTCTGCCATTTTAACTCCACTTATACGTTGTGTGGACTTTCCTAAGAAGTATGGGGGGGGGGTGGTTTGGGGTAGACCTGGGTAGAGGTCAGGTTTGGAGGTCAGCTCTGATCCACCCTAGTCAAGGTATGCCTGGAGCTGAGGAGGAACGTATTTAGCAGAGGGCATACATGACAGGGTGGAAGAGGAACCAGTCAGAAGGGGTTAACTATTTAAAGTGATGTAGCCCATCTGAGGTATGGAGTCTTCGAGTTCGTACGGTGCAATGCATAGTGGTGTTAAGACCAGTGGGTATCTACTCAAGGTGCTTCAAGAACCCTGGGGATGGGGGGTTGGCCCTGCCTGACTGGAGGAAATATTATCTTGCCAGTCAACTAGTGTTTGCCCATAGATGGTTGACTTATGATGCTGGTGATTCTGCCACAGTTGTGGAAGTGGCTCATTTGGGGTCGTATGAGACCCTTCGCTTGGCCATCCACAGAGGTGCAAAATCAGACCTGCCCCTGACGTTGTCCATGAAGGCAACTGTTAAGGCATGGGATGAGGTGGTTAAGTTAGCATGCCCAAGTTATTTGGGTTTCTCGCCACAGACTCCGCTGTGGGGGAACCTTCAAAATGCCTTCTATGCAAGAGGCCACCCCCTCCCAGAAGGCCCTGATCTGAGGGCCAGTTGGCCCTGGAGGATATGCTTATGGTGGAGGACCTTCCCAAAACCCTGTCCGTCACATATAAAGAACTGTTTAAGAAGAGCCCAGTGGCACTGACTAAATGTAGGGAGCCCTGGGAGAGGGAAGTCCCTGGTATAGAGGGGGAGGAATGGGACGATATGTGGGACCACCCCTTTAAAACACTTGGTTTCTGCGAGGGATAGACTGATACACTTAAATTTTTTACACAGAATCTACTTCTCCCCTGCCAGGCTTTCAGGTATCTACCCGTCTGTCTCCTTGGAATGCTGGAGATGCTCCTTCTCACCGGCTGATGTGAATCACATCCTCTGGAGTTCCCCTCGGATCAGGGCCTTCTGGGAGGGGGTGGCCTCTTGCATAGAAGGCATTTTGAAGGTGCCTATCCCCCTATCAATTATGGTATGTCTCTTGGGACTGGTAGAAGAGGTGGTTCCCTCCAGAGCTCTCAGGACATTACTAAACATCCTATTCTTCTATGGGAGGAAGGCCATCTTGCTTAAATGGAGGTCGCCTGCATCCCCCAGTATATAATTTTGGAAGGGGCTTGTAAATTTCATGAAGCCCTACTATAAGGCAAAGTACCTTTCCAGAGAGTGTGAGAAGAAGTTTGATAAAGTGTGGCAAGCATGGTTTATTTCTGATACAACTTTTGGCTAGGTTGGCCAGTTGTCTAGTCTGTTGTGAATGACAGTCCCCTGAGCGAGGTCTGGAGGGTTCGCTAATATTGCCCTGACATGCTGTGGGGTGGATTGTCCATTCTTATAGGTTAGTCCTCGGGTTATGGTGTCAGTCTGCTGGTGTTAGAAATGCATCATCATGTCATTATTTTAGCCACATGTGTATGCCCGTGGTCGGTAGACCTGTGTATTCCCTCATCTTTGGTGAATCTGCCATCCAAGAAATGTGGCAAACTGAGTTCTGGTTTGTTGGGGGGAGAGGGGGTGGTTGGGGATATGTTTTCAAAAAGTACGCACAATTAATTACCTATGTTAGGTAGATTGAACAAGTTGTGTAATGTTTGGCCTGGTGGTTTGCCAAGGTCACTCTTTTTTAATGTTTTGAAATACCTTAATAAAAAATTGTTTTAAAAAAAAAAAAAGACCAATGGATGTCTGAGATCAGTTAGATTGGGTTGTGTTTGGCAGCTGGGGTGGAACTCAGTTATCTGGTGCAACAGACACAAAGGTTTTGGCTATATGGCACTGTCAAGGACCTTGAATAATTATCTGGATTTAGTTATTTATTGTTATGTTGTGTTCTTTAAGAAAAAGCTTACATTTAAAAAAAAGGCAGATTCTGTAATTTTAACTCCATTTATGTGTTGTGTTTTTTTTTATTTGGGGGTTAACCTGGGTAGGGGGTCAGGTTTGGAGGTGAGCTCTCATCTACCCTAGTCAAGAAAGGATAAAGAATCACATGCCCCCATACTCAAAAGTAACATATACAGTACCACAAACCAACATGGAACTGGGTGGAAAGTAATACCGTGTACACACGATCACTTTTTGTGATGAAAAAAAAAACGATGTTTTTAAAAACGTAATTTAAAATGATCGTGTGTGGGCAAAACGTAATTTTATATCTTCTGAAAAACGACAAAAAAAAAGAAAATTCGAACATACTTGAATTTTTTGTGTCGTTTTTCAAAATGTTGTTTTTTGTGTCATAAAAAGTTATCGTGTGTGGGCAAAACAACGTTTTTAAACCCGCGCATGCTCAGAAGCAAGTTATGAGACCGAGTGCCTTCGAACGTGGTGTACGTCACCGCACTTTGCTAGAGCTTTTTGGAAAAACGATGGTGTGTATGCAACGTCGTTTTTTAAAATTAAGTTTGAAAAACGTTGTTTTGTTTCGTGAGATAAAATGACGTTTTTTTTTATCACGAAAAGTGATCGTGTGTACGCGGCATAAGGAAGGTAAATAAATATAAGATTTGTGTGTGAGTGTTAATAAGTAAACAATAATTGTTAAATGTATTCACTTACAGAAGCATCAATTTCATTTTTTACCTGTTAGAATAAAGTCACCTTAAACTGGGTAAAACAGCATTTCCAGCCTCTGCATCACCTGACTGGTCCATACATTAAAGGTAAACTGCATCTGTTTGGGTTTCCCATGCAATTTAGTGAATTATCTTGTTTGAGGATTGCTAATATATGCATTGGCACCCAGAATTTAAATTTACATTTACAATTCTTCCAGGGTCCAGCACCTAGTCTCCTCCCGGGCAAGCAGGTGCTGGCATTATGGTGTTTCTATGGCAGCTCCTATTAGCACCACAGATGGTCAGGGGACAACTCTCCTGACTGGTGTGTCTTGAAATTGCAAAGTGATGCAAGATGATCCATTGGAGCAATTGGTCGCTATGCTTTATCTGAGCCCTAGCTGTTATATGTATCTGCTCCAGTGACTTTGAGTGATCCCCAGGCATTCGTGTCATTCTGTGACTCTGAGTGACCTTTGGGGGGTGACCTTGTTGGCTCCAGTGCTCCCAACCTATCTTTTGACTTCAAGTGGCCTTCCATGCACCCCAGTGTCATCTAGTGTGCTCCATTGCACGTGTGTGTGAGTCCAAGTAATCTCAAGTGCACTTCAATGTCTTCTAGTCTCCTGTACACCCTGTGATTCCAGAGATCCCCAAACCATCTTGTGTCATCTTATGACTCCAGTGAACTTCTATGTGCCTTATTGTTTCAATCTATCCCAGAGCATCCTGTGTTTTTTTTCTAGTGACTCCCAGTGTGCCACGTCTGACTCAATGACACTGATGTCTACACACAGTCTCTGGCCCACTCAGTTGTTTGGCCTGCTTCACTCCACTGTCAGTACCCACTGCTTCATTTTGACCCTCAGGTACCCACCTGAAAAATCTCTCAATTTATATGGACCCATGTTGGCAACACATTAATACCCTTTTTTGGATTTCCTGCCACTGGAAAAGTACTTAAAAGCAATAATTATTCTTGGTTTGCTGAAAGGCACAAAAACCGCTGCATCTCGTGTCTCTAACCTACACAGCTCTGTAGAATGACATACAATACACATTCTTCCCTTTGTGGAAAAGATGTATGAATAATAAGCAAAGGTTTCCATGGTAATGGAAACTTATACAAGCAAAGGCACAATCAGATTTTACAAAAAGACATAATTTGCTTTAAATGGAGACTTTTGTTACAAATGGGGAGAACACATTTGCTAGATTTGATTCCATCAGGCAAAAACCTGGAAGATATTATAATGCTCCACAAAACTATAATACTAGACACATGAGACCGCTTGAGCGGCTTATAAATCCTGATTTACAATTAGAAGACATAGAAGAAGAGGCTGATTCTGTTAATTCTATGAAACTAGTAATCTATCAAGTAACATGATGAAATCCACTCTTAGGGAAGGCCATAATGTCTACCATCAATGCTTTGCTGCACACATATATTCAAGCAAACCTTTCATGGCATTGTAAATTCTGATCTGTTCAGCTAGTGAAATATATGATGAAGTTATTTATAAAAACAGCACCTAGTCTCTGGATGTGCTGGCAGTACTTACTGTAATTTTCAGGTGTTGCATCCACCATAACAATCAAAGGAAAATGGCATGGCGGACCGTTTTCATCGGTTCACCGATGAAGCTGACTGATGGACTGATGTGCCTACACACCATCGGTTCATGAACCAATCGTGTCAGAATGCGGTGACGTAAAACACAACGACTTGATAAAAAAAACGAAGTTGAATGCTTCCAAGCATGCGTCGACTTGATTATGAGAATGCGTGGGTTTTTAACCGATGCTTGTGCATACTAATGATCGGTTTGGACCTATCGGTTAGCCATCCATCGGTTCAATTTTAAAGCAAGCCATCTGTTTTTAGACCAAAGGATAACGGACCGATGGGGCCTACACACGATCGTTTTGAACTTCAGTCCGTTTTCATCGGTTTGAACCGATCGTGTGTACGCGGCTTTATATTACATATGCTTTTCTACTCATATTGCTGGAGACTATTAACAACTAGACATGTGCGTTCCTGTTCGTAACGAATGGATTTTCATATATTAGTATTCGTACATTCGGATCAATTCGAACACCTGAAAAGCTGAAAGAACCAAAATACGAAAATTACGGAATTACGAATAAGCAAAATAACGAACAAGCGAAAATACGAACGTATGATTGGACAATCTTACTAAAATACGAGCCACCGAAACTGCAAAAGAACGAAAATGACATCTTTAACGAATGATTTGCATTCCGTATTTTAAATCTTTTGTCTGTTTGTAATTTCGTATTTTCATTCGTATGTTCGTATTTTCATTTGTGTGTTTTGTAAATCCGTTTCTTTGTCTGTTCGTAAATTTGTGTACTCGTATCGTTCTTTCGAATGGACACTGGGCAGTGTAGTTAGTGAGTGATGTATCTTACTTATCATCTTAGCCAATCAGCTTATGTCTTTTGTGCTGAGTCACATTGCACAGTGTAAAGCCTTGTACACACGATTGGACTTCAAACAAACTTTGCCTTCAGTATTTTGAATACACAGAAAACAGAAAAAGGAATTCATTCAATATACATAATGAAATTCTTTTGTTATAGATGTCATTGAACAATGAACATACAACTGAAAACGAACACAAAACGGATTAAAACAAAATACACAATGCAAACCTCTTGATACCGATTTCATTTTCGTTATTTTGCCATTTTCGTTTTGTCGTGTTTTCCCGTCGGATCGTTCGTTCGTATTTGCGGTCGTTCGTTATGCGGCTCATCCGTTATCCCGTCGTTTTCGTATTTTGGTGCTTTACCGTTTTCGTATGTACACATTATCCCGCGGGTACGAAAATGTACATTTTCGTACGAAAATAACATTCGTACGAACGGGAATGCACACATCTATTATTTACCAAAGATTCATAAGAATCAGACTTGCCCCCCGGGACGCCCTATTGTTAGTGGCATCGATTCCATCACTTCCCGGGTGGGCAAGTACATAGACTTTTTTCTAATGCCGCTAGTCCAGATGATCCCTTCCTACATCAAGGACACCAAACAAGTTATTAATATGTTGGCCAACATCAACCCCAAGTCAGGTCTGTGGATGGTAACTGCTGACGTCACGTCATTATATACTATCATCCCACACCAATTGGGACTTGAGGCAGTGTCTTTGTTTTTGGTTAGAAATTCTGGACTGACTCAGATTCAGATAGATTTTATCATGGATCTGTTAGGCTTTGCAGCTAGCCATAATAACTTTTATTTCGACCACCGGTTCTACAGACAGGATAGGGGGGTCGCCATGGGGGCTAAGTATGCCCCCAGTCTGGCCAATTTATTTATGGCCAAGTGGGAGGAGGACGTCGTCGATGCCTGCCGGAGACCTGAAGTAGTGCTCTGGGCTAGGTATATCGACGACGTCCTCCTCCTCTGGGATGGTAGTGAGTCTGATCTAAGAGAATTCATGTCAGAATTTAATAATAACACCAGGGGTATTGTCTTTGGGTTTGAGGCAAGTAGGGATGAGATTAATTTTCTTGATCTCAAGATCTCAATTAGAGACAACAGGTTCATCACCAGTACTTTCTTTAAATCTACGGATCGCAACTCCTATATCCCACTTGATAGCTGTCATCTACCGGCCTGGCTGAAGGCTGTCCCTCAAGGTCAGTTTACACGCCTTAGGCATAATTGTACGGACCTAGAGTCCTTTGAGAGTCAAGCTACAACACTCTCCAATCGCTTTATTGAAAAAGGCTATGACAGCTCTGTATTGTCTCAACTAATTAAAGATACTAAAGCAATGGACCGAGGACAACTTTTGGGCGACCGCACTAGGACCGATAAGATGGAGGACTTCACTGCTCCCTTCGTGACCACTTTCTCTGTCCAACACCACCAGATTAAGAGACTGATAGAAAAACATTGGCACATTTTGACTACAGATCTCGTGTTGACTCCGGCTTTACCCGAGAGAGCCAGGATTATATTTAAGGGAGCTTCTACATTGGGTAACCAAATAGCTCCCACTGTTTCTGATCCCCCCGAGGGAGCTAGATCCTTTTTTGGGAACCTGACCGGATACCATAAGTGCCGGAATTGTCAGGTCTGTACACTTAACAGCTGTCGGGATAGAAAAATTTGCTCTTTCCGGTCCACCAAAACGGGCCGTTCCTACGATGTGGAGCCTTTCATTACGTGTTCTACTAAAGGAGTTGTCTACCTGATCCAGTGCCCTTGCAGTCTTCAATATGTGGGGAGGACCAAAAGGGCACTGAAGGTTAGACTGAACAAACATATTGCTAAGATAAGGAAAGGCTTTGAAAAACACTCAGTGTCCCGCCATTATGATTTGGCGCATAACAAAGATCCCTCTAACACCTTGTTTATTGGGATAGATAAATATCGGCCCCATTGGAGGGGGAGTGCCATGGTCCGGGAAATTTCAAAACTTGAAATGGCGTGGATATATCGTCTCAAATCTTACACACCACATGGACTGAACATTGATACTGATATCAATGCTTTTATCAGTAATGCTTAGCCAGTTGAATGATGGCCCTAGCCTTCTTAAACAATTTTTAAATAACTTTTATATTTTCATTTTTTTTTTCCTCCTCATGTGTTGTGTGGAAGTAATGGGTTAATGCTACTCTCTGTCACCTGACTCATCGGCGCTAGGTGGAGCGTTTTCACATTTCACACATTTATAGATGGAGTCTGCCAACTGACCTTTCTTTGGGGTCAGTTTTCAGGCATAGTTGGGGTGACTGTTATGAATAAGAACTCATCAAGTTCCAAACTGTTTTATTCATTTTATATTCAATTGCAATTTTCTGACGTAATTGCTATATATGTAAATGATTCTTATACTTAATATTTTCATATGTTATTATATTGTAATGTTATTTTTTTGTTTGTTTTTTGGATGGGAATGGTAGGCTACGCTTATTTCCTGTGGTATGCCTTTAAATTAGCCATACCGATAGGCAGATTTCTGGTGGGGGTGTTTTTTTCATCACCTACCAGGATTGTTTCCATCCACTCATCGATGGTTGGACTCAATACTCTGCAATATCCATTTTGTCCACTGCATATTAGAGCACGCCTTGGTTGGTTATAGTGACACATTAGCTTCTGTCAATCCCAAAGAGATGCTTGGTTTTCCTCCTTTGCTTGTGCTCTAACTGCATTGACCAACTCCAGAGTGAGGCTTGGTCTTTAAGACTGTAATGGAGGATTTTAATTGGTTCTGAAGTAGAGGCTTGGTTTCTCCAGCTGGGGGCCTGTCAATCCCAAAGAGAGGCTTGGTTTTTCTCCTTTGCTTGTGCTCTAACTGCATTGACCAACTCCAGAGTGAGGCTTGGTCTTTAAGACTGGTAATGGAGGATTTTAATTGGTTCTGAAGTAGAGGCTTGGTTTCTCCAGCTGGGGGCCTGTCTGTCTTCAGTTTTAGTATAAATACCAGGGGTGTTGCAGTGGCCACCTGTGCCCTTTGAAAAAGTGTTTTAACCACGAAACTAGTCAGGGCGTACCGAGTGGCACACTGTCATCACCCTTGGACTACTCGATACTACATGGGTTTACCTGCATGCTGACCGGCCGGATGCTGCAGGTTTAAGGCCTTTCTTTTACTGCAAAATGTGAGTGTATTTCTTCATTATTTTGTACAATAAATTTGAAGTGATTTTACACTATCGAGGCATTCTTGTCTCCTTTTACATTCATGTGACCATTGTTATTGGAGCCACTGTCGGATGACCCAAGCTGAATTGTTTCACTCTCTCACCGAGCCAAGCTGTTTGCTGATCCTGTATGCTGTTTTTGTCTCCTCTCAGCCAGGGACCATTTACATTTGGTAAGCAGACTTGCATACGTGTGTGGTGGAGGTCTTCAGCTGCATGTCACATCAGTGTTAACCAATATCCTGCTGACTCATATTGGGATTCGGCTTCACCAGAGTGGATGTTACGTTTTATTTCCTCTGGACTTTTGTTGTTTATAATTTATTATTCACAATTGGTTGTGTATGGAACCTTGCTAGCCCTCTCACTTTGGACTACAAAGGCCTTTTTGTGTTTTATGGACACTCAATAATGTTTGTTTTTGGATTGTTTTTTCAACCTTGCATATATCACATTAATTATCACATTAATTAATCGGTGTGGTCCACATATTATTTAATGCATTTTATGTTTATTGGTCATTAGCGCGGTTTATTTTAATTTCAAAAGCCATAATGAGCTAGTATGCACCGCATACTAGCTCATTATGAAATACTTACCTGGTCCAAGCCGAGTGAGATGTCATCTTGACTCGGCGTGTCTTCCGGGTATCGCCGCTCCAGCGCTGTTATTGGCTGGAGCGGCGATAACGTCACTCCCGTGCAGGCTATAATTTATTCAACACATGTTTATACATGGACTGCCTGCTGCTAAATTGTCAGTGTTATATATGAAGAAAAGATAGGTGATCAATAAGTAAAGACAAACAGTGCACAACCAACCAAACAGAAACCCAAACCCAACACAGACAACAAATAGTTATATATAGCCAAAGCGGAGTACCAGAATCATACATGTTAGCCAGGCCAGGGTCATACACAGAGGATCAGCAGATAGACAAAGGGCAGTTCCAGAATCGCAGACGTAAGCCAGGCCAGGGTTGTCAACGGGAGATCAGCAGATGGGGTTAAGAACAACAGTACAGGGAGAGGATGGATGGATCAGGCTGCAGGACAGGGATACAAGGTAACAGGTAGGAACGGATGGGCATTAGAACAGGGAGACAGGGTCAGGTAACAGATTACAGGTTTAGGATCAGATCACATGCAAGCAGGTCAGGGCGCAAGGATGATACCAAGGTGATGAGAGCCATCATCAGCCAGGTATTTATGTGAATGCTTGAATTGACCTCAAGTACTACCTAAGAGCAGGAGGTGTTGTCTGTTCCACACTGCGGGGATACACCCGCTGGGGGACACCGGTACAATGGCCCAAGGATCGAGCAGTGCCAGCTTGCAGGTGAGTCCTCTAACTACAGGTCCTGAGTGTAGGAAGACACCCACTGGTGGACACTGGTACTGCGATCCAAGAGACCGACAGCGCCACCAAATGGTGAACCCTTTTTCTGACAGTAATCATCTATAAAAGTGTGAAAATACCTCTTCTTTCCTGTAGTCAATTTTCCTATTGAACTGCATAGAGCTGAATAAATTGAGTCCAAAGGCTTCTTAGCTTTGCTGTTACTCTGCTTTGGAAAGACTTTTCCTATGATTTTAACTTTCATACATCTGGTAAATTTCATTGTGTTATCACATGGACTAAATTTTATTCCATTTACATACTTATTTTTAGTTAATTTCTTTATTATGTCAGGAGTTATGTGCCCAAGTTGTCTGTGCCATGTGTGAATGCAGTTTGAATGTTTTTCCGCCTTATTATCCAGTATTAACTGCCTCATTGCAGATCAGTTGATACAGTTCATCTGTATTTTTAGCATTTGCAAGTAAGATATCTGCTTTTATGATGGCACAACTGTCATCTTAGAAGGTCACTAAATTGCCTTGTTTTGTGAGCTTGTTCACCGACAAAAGATTTGTTTCGAGGGCAGAAACATAGAGGGCATTTTCACAAGTATCTTTCTGATAACACTGTGGGAAATAGGACAGTAAAGAAAACTGTCTCCTATTCCCTCTGAAACAAAGAAAGTTCCCGTTCCAGGTGGATTGTGTTAGGATGATCAGTGTAGTCTCAGGAGATCAAGGGTGCTGGCAATGCACAAGGCAACAAATGTAAAATAAAAATATGGACAGCCGCACTCCAAAATACCTTGATGGTTGTCTTTATTTAAAAAAGGAAAAATGCACTACAAGTCACAGCACACTACACGGGAGTAAAACAGCTGATGCGTTTCGCAATATAAATTAGTGCTTAATCATAGCTCATAGCTATTCCCTATGGTTACAATATTTTCCTACTAGCTTTGGTGGCTTTTATGTTTTACTCTAGTCAAGGTGAATAAAGAAATTTCTGTCATTTGTCATGTGACTTGTAGCTCCTGAATAAACACACCATGCCAAAGATGAGGTGCAACTTTTGGTTTAAAAAACATATTCATTATCTGAAGCAAACTTTGTTTCTTCCTTCACACTTTTGGCCTTTTGTAGTTTAGTTTGTTTTTGCATTCTAGCTTTCCAGATTCTGCAATTTGCTTATTTTTGCACACAAATCATTCACATGTTTTTTGTTGCATGTTACTGATTTATTCTTATTTTTTGTCTTTAAATTAGATTCTTCTACAAAAGCACTGTCACTATTAATACTTTGTGTTTTAGGCTTATATTCATCCACAAGCTTGCCCTATATCAGTTCATCATCTGGACGTGCATCAAGTGCCGTGACATGTATTTCATAACTTTCTGTAAATCACTGAGTAATAGTGCAGCGACAAGGAAATCTTTTATTTCTTCTCTTATACCCCTCAGGCATTCAACTATTTCCAAGGTCAGCCTTATGTAATGCTGCATATCCTGAAATTTCATTAGCTTGGTTTGGTATAGCTTTCTAATCAAATACAGTGTATTGCTGAGATTGGCTCTTTAATGCACCTTTTGTAACCATTCCTACATTTCCTTAGCAGTTTCACTTACACAGATGTGTGATCATCTTCTATGCTAAGAGAGATTGTGCTCTGAACTTTTTGGTTCTTCTCTATTTACTTATCTGGAGGGTGCAGAGGCGTAGCCTATCCTGTCTTTTTATCCCCGACAGGGTACCATACTATCACAAGGGTTAAAGCAATGCTCCAAAATTTTACACTCCTATTACCTAGTACCCCCATATTTGCTCTCCTTTAGCCCAGGCTCACTTTTTTCCACCTTTTTCTTGCTGTACAACTCTTGCACTTTTACTGTATGTTTGCCTGTTTGTCCCTGTCATTGAACTGCCTTTTTTTTATATTTCTATTATATATGCTGCCTGCCTTGGCCTTAGCTACGCTTAAAGAGGAAATAAACCGTGTTGGGTGTTACTTCCTCTTTGTTTCCCTGTAAAGGTAAGGAATAATGGACTAGTATGCATCGCATACTAGCCCATTATGTGACACCTGCAGGAGACGCCCGCGATGTCCGCTTCTTCCTCGCTAGTAGCGAGTGGCAATTCTTCACCCCTCTTCCTTCCGGGGCCGCGAACTCCGGCATGTGCGCGGGAGCCACCTTTAACGGCATGACCCGAGATAGAAACGGCACAGCGTGCCCTTCCTAACTCCGGTGCATGCGCAGGAAAAATAGCCCTACGGCGATTTGCAAATATCTCCTATACCGTGCAGGCCTGGGAGATATTTAAAGCACCCACAGTTAAGCCTTAATCAGGGCTTACATGTAGGCTAAAGTGGTTGTAAAGGGTTTACAACCACTTTAATGGATACTTCTCCTGCCTGCTACCAGTCTTGACCTTTGCTAGGTTTGCAGATTATGCCCGCTGCTGACAGACAATTCTAAATACTCCAGAATGACTTCCATTATGTTTCTCCCATAGCTGTATTGTATGTGTAGCACCCTGGTGTTTAGAGAGGGTTGCTAACAAATTAAATTTTTCAGATAGTAATTGTCCTGGCTGATTGATAGGAGATCCACTAATTCCTCTCTAAATTCTGAAATTGCTGCACCCTTTCTCTTCTGTCACTGGGTGGCACTGTGGCTGGTGACATTAGGTTGACAGGGGCTTAGCAAAGTCAGATCATTAATGGATGGGGTGTCTCAGCCAATGTTTTTGTTTTAGTCCCTTGGCCTGCTGGGAGAGCATATTTAGTTGGGTGGAGTCAGGTGTTCAGAATTCTGTGCCACCTGAATGACTGTCTGGGTGGATGTGTGTTATGTCGGGGTGCTAGGCCATATGCCTGAGGCCTTTCCTGGGGACACCTGGCTGCTAGGCTGCCTGAGGACTATCCAGGAGCAGGAGAAGCAGCATAGGGTTGGGACTGCAGGGTTGGAGTGCAACCGAGTTGTGAAGGTTCAGCCAGATGGGGAACCAGTTGTGGTGGGGGGCAGAGGGGAAGCTTTCACCACTAAGGAACCATCCACCTTGTCACCAGAGACTACTGTGAGTAAACTGAAGCAAGTACCTGAGCAGTCTTCTCACGAGCTGGGGACAGTGAAGAAGTGGGAAAGCATAAACAAGTGCCAAGCCAGGGACCCAGCAGGATAGCAGAGGTGACACTTGAGGAGTATACAGTGGGATAGCTGTGGAGGAGCTCAGGGGATCCAGTGGAGACTGGGATCTGAAAGTCTTGTGAGACTGGGAGCTCAGTGAGTGAAGATCTACAATGGGATACTGTGAGAAAAGTAAAGGACTGTTTTGTGTTACCAAGACTTATGTACAACTACCGCTAGTGACTGTTGCAAGATTACTTGCCATAGGAGACAGCCATCCTACCTATACAGAAGTGTTATCCAGCTGGAGGCCTTCCACAGTATAGCTATCTACCTATAGAAGTCTCGGAGTCTGCCAATTATCATTGCATCTACTCAAGGGTGTCTTGTTCTGTTAAGAGACAATAAATCTCTTGTTCGCATTCAAAAAGTGACTGGCGCCCATCATTTCTTCTTGCATCATGCCCACTATGTATGGTAACCCACTCTCCAGGGAAGGATGTCAGCTCTCCCTAACCTTTGAGGTCACCATTAGGCTTCTGGGGTTCCCGAGACCTTGCTACATAGGTCTAATTTTTTTCTACCATGGGTCTGCTGGCAACATTTGATATCTACAGTATATTGTTTTTTTTTGTAATAATTCCTGGGGCCATTCAAGTATTGATGGATCTACTAGCCTTAAGGGAAGAGGGGTTGCTAAATGTGAAGCTGCACTCACCTGTTATTTACATAGAGAACGTAAAGCAGAGTGACCCAGTTTACAGTAGGTACAAAATATGAACATACTAGTAGAGTTATTTTCTTACCCTTAATAAAAAAAGTAGCTGTTGCTTTGCTCAGTCCACGTCTCTAAAGCTGTCTGAAAGCCAAATACAAATGAATGATTCCTGCTCCATCCGGACATCAGTCAGCAGTACCCGCATATGATTTAACAGCTCACCCTATTGCCGCTATCACTCATAAACACAGAATATGTAGGCAGGTGCAGTCCTCTATGGTTTCCTGGGTTAACTGGAGGAGCTATCCAATTGGATGCTGGCACCCCATGTGCCTCTGGTGGCCATCTTAAGTCAGGCAGAGTCTATTTAAGACCCTGTCTCCCCGTCTTGGCGTGCATTCCACTTGTGGGTAGTAAGGGACAGTACATCCATCTGTCAGGGACAGAATTAGCGGCAGGGAGATGTTCCAAATGTATTCAGGAAAGTTTGGGTACATGTCATCCTTCCTGGAAGCCATTTGGGTATGACTGGCCAGGCCACATTCCGCCCCTAGAGACAGATGGTGTCGGCGCACCTAAGACCTACTGCTATACTCATCACTGTAACATTCCTGTGACTGTGCCTGGTTCCGTCGTCTTCCCACCAGGTTAGTTGTGCTTTGCTGACCTTTAACTTTAACCACTTGCCAACGGCTGGCCGTTATATGACGTTCTGGGCTTTGAGTGGGGATATCTGAAAGATGCCTGCAGCTACAGGCATCATTCAGATATCGGCTTTTTCAGCCGGCAATTCCCTACACCATAAGAACAATCATAGCAGTTGGTCAGCTGCTTGGTCGTTCTTATGGGCGGTGAGAGGGGACATCCCTCTTTCCGCCACCCTCTGGTGCTTCTACCGACTCACCACTGCAATCAGTGAGTTGGAAAACAGATCCGCCTGGATGTTTAATTTTCTAGCAACAAAAATTATGATTTTTATATGTAGGAGAAGAATGTCAGAATTAGCCTGGTTGGCAAGTGGTTAATACAGTTCTGTTTCTGCAACTGGACTCTGAGGCCGGGATTCAGATACATTGGCATATCTTTGTGCGGGCGTAGAGTATCATATTTACGCTACGCCGCCGCAACTTAGAGAGGCAAGTGCAGTATTCACAAAAAGCACTTGCTCCGTAAGTTGCGGCGGTGTAGCGTAAATTGGCTGGCGTAAGCCCGCCTAATTCAAAGTAGGAAGGAGGTGGGCGTCATGTATTTAAATTAAGCGTGACCCCATGCAAATGAATGGCCGATTGAACGGCTCAGATTTACGTTGCATCTACTCCCTAAGATACATCGGCGCAATGCCTACGACGTGAACGTAACCTACGCACTGCCCTATTCACTTAGTACTACGTAAACGGCGTACGCAACGTAAAATTTGACGGCGTCGTTCACTGGCCCATACCTTTGCATTAGCTGCGCCTGCTATATGAGGGGTAACTTTACGCCGGACGTAAGCCTTACGCAAATCGCGTATATGAAGCGGCCAGGGGCGCATTTACATTTGTGAATGGGCGTATCTTACTCATTTGCATATTTATAATGGGACGCCGAATGCGTCCAGCGTAACTAAGTGCCCACGATACCCCGACGTAGGCAAGTTACTTGGCTGAAGCCATGTTTTTCAACGTATCTCGCTTTGTGATTCGCCGCAAAGATGCGACGGCGCACATTTAAAATTACGGCGGCGTATCTGGAGATACGCCAACGTAAATCGTTTCTGAATCCCGGCCTGAGTGTTTACTATTGTTGCAACACGCTGCACCTCCCCACAAGCGAACAGGGGAACCCTTTCTATGCATTATATGGCAGCGGCAATTGGATGAGCTTATACAGCCACTGTGCCCAGGTTAACCGCAGAGATGCTTTTTGCTCCTTATCCCTCGGACCATGACATGGCTGCCCATGGTCCGGGCCCCATACCAACTGTGTGGTAATAGTTCTGCAACTGGCTGTCATGTTTGAGAATGATCTCTATAAACTACACTAATGGTTCCCAAACACAGGGGGAATTCAGTATAATAACGTTTTCTTCCTTTGCACATTCAACATTCAGCAACTAATATTTAAATCTATGCCAGCCCTTTAAAATGATTTGATCATGGTTGTCATCTCTCATGTCTTTACATGAGACTGTGGAGATTGATTTAATGATTATGTATTGAAGCCTGGGAAACAGAGCCGCAGGCAAGGTCCAGTGGAGACGTGTCCCAGTTCTGGAGGTTAATCACTTTTATTTAAAGTAATTCCCAAACTTACATTTTCACAGTACTTGCTTTGAATGAGAGCTACATTTAGGATTCAGTTGAACAGAAGGAAAGGGGAGCATGCTGTAGTTCTCTGCCAAAGAGATACAGTATGTGGGGCTTGGTGTTCTTAGAGCTCAGCTGAAGAAACTTTCTTCATTCTTCCTAATTAAATCTGTGGACTCTGTGGTGTTGTGTAACCAGTTTTCCTGCACTGCATGCACAATGTCCCTTTGTCTTATCCCAATTTTATTTTTCACAATTTGGAAGACATGTTATTATGAAAGAAAACAAAACAACACAGGAAAATCTCACAGGGAAAGAAGGAGGAGATGAAGGTAAAAAAAAAAAAAAAAAATGTAACATAAAGTCCTACATCAAATAAACTTTCTGTGATATGAATCCATCATTATGAAATCTGGGACCCAGGATTGTGCTTTGAGAGTGAGTGGTCTCACCTTGACTAATAGCGCTGAAACATAACAATCACACATCATATTATTCAATAACATGTTTCCTGGGTTAGTGTGATGTGGGGGAAGGGGGGTTACTCCATTATATATCATTCAGGAAGTGCCTACAGCAATGATGGCACTGCCTTCTTTTGTGTTCTTTGTTTTATCTAGTATTGAAATTGTAGGCAGATCGCTGTCAGAAAATGAAACCAGCAAACTACTACCTATTACTTAAAGATCAACAACTAGAATCACCACAAATGAGAATCGTTGATGGTCCTATTTATATCCTATTCATCTCTCTATTAAGGGTCTGGCTATTAGGGTAATTAGAGAAATGGGTTTGTTGTGTAAAATTAAGAACAGAGAGAACAGGAAACAGACAAGATGGGCAGAGTGGAAAGGCTGCTTAATTTCAGAAAGATTCAGAAGGAGAAAATGTTCACAAAGGTGACTGCACCTGTGGGCAGGACAGCCATCAGAAATTTTGTGGCCCCTTACACAGTTTTAGGCCTGGGCCCCCCGGGGCCTGACTCCAACATTCCCCAGGGCCCACCTGCGAAAGTTGCAAGCAAATCCAGTAGTCTGGGTGTGCCCAAGTTGATTGATCAATCAACTTGATACATTCAGCCTGCCCATTAACCACCATCGTTTTTTTCCCCACAAATAGAACTTTCTTTTTGTGGTATTTGATCACCTCTGCGTTTTTTTTTTTTTGCACTATAAACAAATATATATATTTTTGTTACTTTTTGGTATAATAAATATCCCCCAAATAAAAAAAAGCCAATTTCTTCATCAGTATTCTTCTACATATTTTTGGTAAGATGATACTCAGTGTTGGTGGGGATGTGTTGTGAAGACTGGAGGGATGAATGGTGCTTGATGTGGGTGGTAATGCCTTGTGGATACTTGAGGGATGGATGGTGCTGGGCATGGGTGGAGATGTGTTGTGTAGACTGGAGGGATGGATGGTGCTCGGCGTGGGTGGGGATGCGTTGCGGAGATTGGAGGGATGGATGGTGCTGGGCGTGGGTGGCGATTTGTTGTGGAGACTGGAGAGATGGATGGATGGTGCTCAGCGTGGGTGGGGATGCCTTGTGGAGACTGGAGGGACAGATGGTGCTCAGCGTGGGTGGCGAATGTTTGGGGAGACTGGAGAGATGGATGATGCTCGACGTGGGTGGGGATGCGTTGTTGAGACTGGAGGGATGGATGATGCTCGGAGTGGGTGGGGTTGCGTGCGTTGTGGAGACTGGAGGGATGGAGTACATGCTGGGTGAGGATGAAGATGATTGAGTTGCATTCTGAAAATGGATGAGGATGACTGTGGGTGGGGATGAGAGTTATATAGAGAAGAGGCGTGCAGCGGGCTCTCCAAAATGTAACGAATTTGCACCCAGAGTCATCCATTTTCACAATGCAAATCAATTATAGGCAGCTAGTCAGCCTAAGGATGTCCCATCCAAGAAGAAGAAGATAAATAAAGTCCAACTAAAATGTACAGGCAGCACAGGGGGCACCGTCAGCAGCACACAATTTTTTTTTTGCAACTTACCCTCCTCCATGCTGCACTCTTCAATCTGTTATTTCTGTCTGTGTCCATTGTAATATTGGGGGTGTTTAGCTCAAGTGGGATATGCGATTTTAAGCAATTCACGTCAGTCCAGAACTCTGTTTAAGGGCTTGTTGGCCCACTTTTATTCAAAAGGCAAAAATAAACAAAAAAAATCCCAACAGAGTATTCCCACACAGGGGTTCTTTACTGTCCACGAAAAATGATACGTTCAGCCTCCTGGCTTACCTGTGCAAGGAAAATACCGAGCCACCTGGCTCTCCACAGCAGTAGCCTGACTCCTGTCAGCCACCTCAGACTCAGGTCTCTTGTCTCTGGTCTATTACAGTGCAGCCTGCACTCCAGCTTGTTCAGTGCACACGTGCACTCTCCCTTGCATGCTTGGACTCCTCGGGAGGGTGGTGCCCAGAATGCTAGTCCTGAGTCTTCTATCAGGCCCACACACACCTGCACAATCAGTGTGCTGATCTATTTGAAAATCTGGACCCAGGACTGGGGATTTCATCCCACCCAGATCTCTTTGAAATCCCCGAGCTTCAGGTCCCAAAGTGTACTTTACTACAAATACAGGGAACTGAAATGCCAGTTTCCTCTGAAACCAGTAACTACGCTGGAGCCCCTCAACCCGACCGGTTGAGAACCCTGGGTCACCACACCCCTGGGGTACCATACTACTACATACCCCCCCCCCTTGTTTTGATCCGGAGGGAGAAACACCTGCATCCACCATAGCAGTTGGGACACCTCTGTGTTGGCCATCAGCCACGTAGGCCCAACCTTTTTTCCGGGTGTGTTTCCAGGTAAATCCCAGCTTGGATCTTAACAGGGTCCTATAAGTTTGTATACTCTGCCTTCCCACTCTTCTCTTGGGGTCTCTGAGCATACACTCCTCTCTTGGGGGAAATCTGCCTTCCCTGATCCTACCTTTCAGCTTACGGAAGCAAGTTTTATCTTTCACCACAGGTCTTTCAGGTTCAAGAACCTCTCTCTCGTTACCCACGGCAACCACATCACTTTTAACAGCACCACTCATTAGCCAATCAGACATTTCAATGTCACCCAGTCCAACACAATCAGTGTCATCCATCTCAGTGTTTGTTAGAACTAGACCCGAGGAGGGACCACACACAGGTAAGTGACTACAACCCACTGGTCCATAGCAAATCTCCACCTCACCTGTTGTCCAACACTCCATGGGCAACTGATCTAACAAATGACACTGATCCACGCATAAACTACTTCTTTCTAATGTACACATTACATTGTTGCAGAAACCAACATTAGTAATTTTTTTCACAGCGTCTCCGGGTACTTTAAGTTGTACCTCTTTCTGAGTGTTAGAAAGCATCTCTGCTAGTGCTGCGTCTATTCTGGGCCCTTCCTTCTCATGAGGCTCAGCTGGTGAGACAGTATCTGCGCCCTCCACTGACCTCTGCTCAGCTGCAGCTCGGACCACACCAGCAGGGATGTTTCTAGTCACTACATCAGCCAGAGAGACCTTTGATGTCTCCAACAGTTCTGAGCGCCTTCCATACCATTTAGTAACTAGGGGCATCCTCTTAGAGAACCTCAGGACTATTCACCACATTGTTAATAAGCATTGGACCCACCAATACAACTCTTGATCAAAGTTTCCCTGCACGGCCTGTACCACCTGGCTCCACCTATTGGTACTATGCAGCACAACCTGGTCCGTCTGCGGTGGAGACACCCAAGTGTACAGCGAGTGCGTTTTTACCATCTCCAACATTTCTAATAAAGTTTTTGTCATCTCTATGCAACCCATGTCTAAATACCAGACCTTTCTAGGGACCTTTTCCCTGTCCAAGACATGGAGGGGCTCATCCACTGCAGGTTGATAGGTTGAGACATATGAAGAGACCTCCACCTCCTTGGAGGTACCCATCACCGCCTGTTGCTCCCCTAGAGCGCTGTCAGACACATGTCTCACACTTATCACCTTCTGCACCAGTGTCAATGAGCCTCTGCAGTTCATTACAAGTCACATTGTCACCTTGACACTTGCTACCACTTAGTTGCTGGGTTGTGGACAACACATCTGCCATGTCTATGCCAAGAACCGCTCCTTCAGACTGGAGGGGATCAACCTTCACAGGGACTGACATGCCCTTGAGCACTGGCCACTCTGCAAACCCTCTGTCTGGCATAACAGATGTTGTGTCCACACACTTGTCTCCCATCATTGCTTTATAACTCATGGTTACTTTGTTTAGCGCTGCGACTGTTTCCTTGCACCATGCTTCCCAGTCTGTGGTACTTCCCTGACAGGCATTCTGCAGCGCTGCAACACCTGTCCCAAGAGGCACCAAAGGAACCTGGGAATCACTAGCCACAACATCACCTGGGTCATTTCTATACATATCCCCTTGGGATGACACATCTGACAAGGCAGGTTGCAATACATGCTTTTGCCCTACCAGCTCTGGGGGCGCTACTGACACACACAGCTCTGCACTTTCAGCTTTTGCAGGCTGAATTAACCCCTTGACAACTGGGTTACACTTAGTGTTGTGGGGCTCCGCCCACACACACTCACTGTGTGACACAGTCTTCCCTTGTTTCACCAGAGTAGCACCACAACTATTCTGGAAAACCTCTGGCTCCAACCCATGGAGACCCCATGAGACTTATCTGGACAATCCTGTGCTTCTGGTTGCTATGGGAGATATCCTCCTCCCACCATTGGTAGTAAACACATTTTCAACATTTGCAGACATGACATTAAAGGAAACACATTTTTCAATGTCATCATTACCAATACCATCACATTTGCCAACATTTACCCTTTTTTCAGCATAACAATCAGAATTTTCATTACGCTTAGACATAACTTCTATTTTTGCGGATTGTCCATTACCCACCACAGCCTGTGAGCCTCTTCTCACAGCACCCTCTATATTTAAAGGGGAACTCTTTGCTCCTTGAGCAGCTCTATAGCTGACCTGGGAAACGCTGTGCTTCATCACTGCAAGCTCCTTGGAGGTTTCCCTGGGCAACTCTGCAGCACCTGTCACTAGGGAACATGGCACAAAGACACTTTTGGTCACCCCTAGTTCAACTTTCCCAGTACTCTGCTGGATTATAGCAGGCGCATGCACAGTCCCCATGTCCATTTGAATCTTTAACCTTGCTGTCAGCTGGGCTTCCCCATATGCCATCCCACTGCTCGGGGAAGCACACTGCAGCAAGTCCATGTCCATTTGTAGTGCAGATCTCTCCGCTGGACACACTCCCACTTCACTGCGATACATTGAAACAGTCTTACCATTCTCAGTGGCTGGAATCATAGTCTTCACTTGAGTGCGCTGTCTCTGAGCTGCATTTATACCAGCTTAGCTACTGTCTCTTTGGGGCCACAGGATGACACTGCAGCCTTTCCAGATTCCTCAGTGGTGTTCCAGAACTTTGGGCAAGTAAAGATGCCATGTCCCACTCGGCCACATTCCAGGTACGGTACTGGATGCTGAAATTTCATTTCTTGGCATTTCCTCAATGCATGGCTCTCTGTTGCCTGGGGAGATCGCACTCTCCCAGGAAAGCATTGTTGCCTCTCTCCAACAGGCTGTATTGGCTCCTCCGGAAGCCACTTGTCATGACGCTTGGCAGGCACATCCCATGGTGCACAGACAGCCCGACTGGCCTCATCTGTGTTGCTATGGGCAACCACTCCCCATCCTGGCCTTTGGTCAGCTTCTCTTCTGGCACAGAACACAGGCTTCCCTCCGCTGGATCCTGTCTTAAGCTGTGTTGCTTTCACACTTTTTGCAATAGCTGCTTGTTTAACTGCAGCAGCGTTGCCAGGGGCAACAGCACTTCTCTTTGAAGTGAAAGTTGGCTTGCCTTCCACTATAGCTTTGTCCATTCCTGCCAGGTGCCACTTGCACCAATCCACTGCAGATTCAAATGCTGGTGGATGCTCCACACTAGCAGTCCCATATGCACTCATTGCAGCCATGTTGCTAGGGGCGACAGCAGCCCTCTTTTCACTTGGAAAACGTTGTCCAGGCATGTATGGGGTTCTATCAGGTGGTAACAACTCCTCCAGCCACAGAGCTCTATCTCTGGCTTCAGCAAGAATCGCCTCCTTTTTCTGTTTTGACCGCCCCATCCTTGCGGTGTTGCACACAGCAACCAGTAACACAGTTCACAGCAGAGAAGAGAAAAAAAATGTGATTCCCCTTTCACAGGTACACAACCTGTATGCAACACAGTCCATCAAATTTCTGTGCAATGCTGTTTGCCTGGCTGCCACACACAGCTAGCAGCAGTTCCTGATGCGACTCACCACTGTAGCAAGGACCTGGATTTCACCGCCTTGTGCCCGCATTCTCCACCACTTGTAATTTTGGGGGTGTTTAGCTCAAGTGGGATATGCGATTTTAAGCAATTCACGTCAGTCCAGAACTCTGTTTAAGGGCTTGTTGGCCCACTTTTATTCAAAAGGCAAAAATAAACAAAAAAAATCCCAACAGAGTATTCCCACACAGGGGTTCTTTACTGTCCACGAAAAATGATACGTTCAGCCTCCTGGCTTACCCGTGCAAGGAAAATACCGAGCCACCTGGCTCTCCACAGCAGTAGCCTGACTCCTGTCAGCCACCTCAGACTCAGGACTCTTGTCTCTGGTCTATTACAGTGCAGCCTGCACTCCAGCTTGTTCAGTGCACACGTGCACTCTCCCTTGCATGCTTGGACTCCTCGGGAGGGTGGTGCCCAGAATGCTAGTCCTGAGTCTTCTATCAGGCCCACACACACCTGCACAATCAGTGTGCTGATCTATTTGAAAATCTGGACCCAGGACTGGGGATTTCATCCCACCCAGATCTCTTTGAAATCCCCGAGCTCCAAGTCCCAAAGTGTACTTTACTACAAATACAGGGAACTGAAATGCCAGTTTCCTCTGAAACCAGTAACTACGCTGGAGCCCCTCAACCCGACCGGTTGAGAACCCTGGGTCACCACACCCCTGGGGTACCATACTACTACATAATGTACACTGTCGACAAACTGGCCACTCCCCCTGTTCCTGTCCTGGCCAGTCACAGTCCAAGCAATCCCTGCAGCAGCCATCAGGCTCTGCCTTTGCAGAGAATGGATGAGGAGAGAGCTCTGTCTGCGGTCACCTGTCTGCGGTCACCAGCCTGGGGATGTTAACACTGGCAAGTTGCCACTGCCAGCCTTAAAAAAACGGGGGGGTTTGCTTCTGGCAAAAGTGAAAGTGTCACCTCCTCATGATTCTCTGCAGCAGCGAGCTGTTTATCGGCGGAGGGAGGGAGGTTGGTTCTGGCAAAAGCGATAGTGTCATCGCCTCTTGATCTTGATGATTCTCTGCAGCAGAGCGCTGTTTATCGGCAGACCAGGTGCAAGGTTCTTTACATGCTCTGCTGTTGGGGGGAATGTGTTCTGGCCGGCAGGGACCCTGGGGACATTTGGGTCCCTTACATGTGTAATGCCTGTACCCCCCTGATGGCGGCCCTGCTTGTGGGTAATACGAAAGAGAAAATATGAATGATTTTGAGGCCTTGCTGGAGAAGGCCAGGACTGCAGCTGAAGGCAGAGGTCTGCAATAGCTGACTTTCAACACAGTTTTTAGAAATGTTAGGAGGGTCTGATCTCCTCAGCACTTGAGTCCTTCCTACACCCCCTGGGTCCAGCCTCAGAGGGAGAACCACCCTATTGACAATCCAGTGCTTCATGTGGCTCACTCAAGTCCTTTTTTGGCATGTGTGTGAGAGGCCTGGGAGGAATTCCTTTTACCGTCAAGATTAGGGACCAGAGCAGAGAGTTGGCTCAGCACAGGAGAGGTTCAGCAGCAGGAAAATACAGGGATCTATTTCTGCTGCTGCCTTAAGGGAGACTCTGGGACAGGAATCCACTCCACAATCCTGTGCACAGGACAGGACCAGACGTCTTCTCCTGCCAAAGAACAGAGAGAAAACGTGGCTCAGTGCGGGAAGGGAACAAAACAGTTCACAGTTCCAGTGAAACAAGGAACCATACAATAGGAGGAATAGCTGCTTCTTAAGTGCAAATGACCAGCAGAAAATCCATGAGCAGATTGATGGCTGCAGAGGGGAATACCAATGTCACTTTTCAGCAAGTGAGGGTGCCTGTGGGCCCAATGGCTTTTAAATTGCTGCCAACATAAATGGGGTGGGGGCAATAGGGCATTAAGGAGTCTGCAGGTTTCCCAGTTATACCAGGGCTTGAGGCTAGGTCACCTTGTGATACTCCAGGTTTATGTTTTCTGCTGGCTTTAGGGACGTGTCGGTGCATTTTGACCTTTCCAAGACATCCTAGCTTGTGGTGCGGCCATTGGGAGCATGGGTTCTTGCTGTTAACATGTTGAGTTGGATATTTCGCACTGTGCATTCTACTGAATTGCCTTCGATGATGGTGGATGAGTTGACAAAAGGAAATGGCAGCAGCAAAACAAGGTTCCTATACAACTCCTGCATTGGTGACACATAACAAGAAGACAAGTAGTGTAGAATCTCACAAGAGCATAGTAGAGACTAAAGAATATTAGGTCTGTTTGACTAATTTGGCCAAATGTTTGCCCTGTACACTGAGCAGAGCTACCTATGAATGAACTCCCACACATGTGCAGGAGTAATGGGATCTCAGCAGGGCCAATGAAAATGGCCAAAACTCAGTACCCGGAAGCCGATCAGGCCAGAGATAACGATGACTAACAAGGAACTCTGGGAGACCACAGCACTATATAGAAGATGAGTAACTTTTCCCTATAGGTGTTAGTCCTATACTTCTTCCATACAATTACAGTATTTTGGCTCTTTTAGTACATCAGTCCAATAGTTATACATAAAAATATATACTGTGTTTTAAAGTCTCTTGTTAACGAAAGCCTTCACTACAGAACACGATTACAGAACACAATTAGAGAACACAATTAAACTACTTGAACAATGACACATTAGGGAGATATTTTTTTATACCATATGCTGAGGGCTTGAAATTACTAGCAGTCATTTGTAAATGCAAACAGGTAACAAAGAGCTTTCATCCGCACAAAGTCAAACAAGACTGTTCAGAGTTCCAGTGAAACAAGGAACCATACAGCTGGCTCACCACCAAAATCTTGGCCCCACCACACAGGGGTATGGTTCTTCTGTCTTTCAGGGTGCTGAGCAGAGGTTCAGCAACACATCTCTCAGTTCCCAAGAGCATTCACTTTCTTACAAGTTGTGAGCTACTCCACACTGCCTCACTGACACATGTGCTGATTTCTAGGGATGAGCTTTGTGTTCGATGCGAACACATGTTCGCAACGAACATTGGTCGTTCGATCGTTCGTCGAAAACAAATCGTGTCGTTCGCGCCAAATTCGAATGACCCATAATTCACTGCGGCGTTGCGCGCTGATGATTGGCCAAGCATGCACCATGACCCTGCATGCTTGGCCAATCACAGCGCCCAAAAAACGAAGAGACCTAATTGGCCAAAGCCTGGGTGCTTTGGCCAATTAGGGCTCAGGGCTTTAGCACACGCCCCACACTATAAAAGGCCGCCTCCCGGGCGGCCTCGTGTAGTGTGTTCCGGCTTGCTTAGAGAAGTGAGACAGACAGACAGAGAGAGATAGATAGATAGAGACACAGGGCCAGATTCTCAGAGGCGCTACGACGGGGTATCTCAGATACCCCGTCGTATCGCCTTTTTTTTAGCCTCGTATCTATGCGAGTGATGCTTAGCATCACTTTGGCATAAATACGCTTCTACATCCGACAAGTGTAATACAATTACTCTTGCGGATCGTAGTTGTAATGACAACTCCGGCCACTAGGTGGCCTTTACGTTGTTTTCTCATTTGCCTATGCAAATGAGGCTACTACGCCGATTCCCGATCGCTTTTACGCCGCCCCGTCGTCGCGTACGTAGTTTTTGTTCGCGTAAGGTTACCCCAGCTTCTATGTGGAGTAACCTTACGAAGTTCCGTCGGATGCCGTCGGGTGCCGTCGGATGCCATGTTAAGTATGGCGTCGGGTCAGCGTCGGCTTTTTCCGTCGCTTACGTCGTTTTACTAACTCGTTCGCGAATAGGGAGTTGCGTAAATCACGCTCACGTCGTTTTGACGTCGGTTTCAACTACGCTTTCCGACGTGAGCTGGAGCATGCGCACTGGGCTTTTTCCCCGGCCGGCGCATGCGCAGTTCATTCGACGCGGGGGCGTGCTTAATTTAAATACAAGCCGCCCCATTTGAATTGCGCGGGTTTACGCTGCACGATTTACGCGACACAGGCGAAACCTACGGAGCAAGTGCTTTGAGAATAAAGCACTTGCTCTAGTACGATGCGGCGGCATAGTGTAACTGGCTTACGCTACGCCGCCGGAATTCTTAGAGAATCTGGCCCACAACAGTGTCTTTTTAGATAGATAGATAGATCAGGGAGGCTACTAGTTAGTATAGTTAAATGTACAGTTTGTAGAGAATATATTGACATCCCTAGGAGTTGTCAATATATTTATAAACTGTATATCTTAGCTAGTTCTGCTATTAGTATCTGTCAGGCAGGAGATTGTGCTTGATGCTCTAACGTGTTAGTGTACACGTGTTAGTTAATTGCACATAGACGCATTAACTGTTACTGCACGTGTGCTATTTATTTGCACAGAAAGGCAGTTGCTGTTAATGCAAGTGGGCTATTGAATTGCACAGAAACGCAGTCGCTCTCACTGTGTGTGTGCTGTTTAATACCACCTGAGCGCATTTGGTGTCACCGCACGTGTGCTGTTACATACCACCTTAGCGCATTTGGTGTCACCGCACGTGTGCTGTTACATATCACCTGAGCGCATTTGGGGTCACCGCACGTGTGCTGTTACATACCACCTTAGCGCATTTGGTGTCACCGCACGTGTGCTGTTACATACCACCTTAGCGCATTTGGTGTCACCGCACGTGTGCTGTTACATACCACCTTAGCGCATTTGGTGTCACCGCACGTGTGCTGTTACATACCACCTTAGCGCATTTGGTGTCACCGCACGTGTGCTGTTACATACCACCTGAGCGCATTTGGGGTCACCGCACGTGTGCTGTTACATACCACCTTAGCGCATTTGGTGTCACCACACGTGTGCTGTTACATACCACCTGAGCGCATTTGGTGTCACCGCACGTGTGCTGTTACATACCACCTTAGCGCATTTGGTGTCACGCACGTGTGCTGTTATATACCACCTGAGCGCATTTGGTGTCACCGCACCTGTGCTGTTATATACCACCTGAGCGCAGTTAGTGTCACTGTACGTGTGCTGTTACATACCACCTGAGCGCAGTTAGTGTCACCGCACCTGTGCTGTTATATACCACCTGAGCGCAGTTGGTGTCACTGGACGTGTGCTGTTATATACCACCTGAGCGCAGTTAGTGTCACTGTACGTGTGCTGTTATATACCACCTGAGTGCAGTTAGTGTCACCGCACCTGTGCTGTTATATACCACCTGAGTGAAGTTAATGTCACCGCACCTGTGCTGTTATATACCACCTGAGCGCAGTTAGTGTCACTGAACGTGTGCTGTTATATACCACCTGAGCGCAGTTAGTGTCACTGGACGTGTGCTGTTATATACCACCTGAGCTCAGTTAGTGTCACTGTGCGTGTGCTGTTACATACCACCTGAGCGCAGTTAGTGTCACTGTGCGTGTGCTGTTACATACCACCTGAGCGCAGTTAGTGTCACTGTACGTGTGCTGTTATATACCACCTGAGCGTAGTTAGTGTCACAGGACCTGTGCTGTTATATACCACCTGAGCGCAGTTAATGTCACCGCACCTGTGCTGTTATATACCACCTGAGCGCAGTTAGTGTCACTGTACGTGTGCTGTTATATACCACCTGAACGCAGTTAGTGTCACTGTACGTGTGCTGTTATATACCACCTGAACACAGTTAGTGTCACTGGACGTGTGCTGTTATATACCACCTGAGCGCAGTTAGTGTCACTGTACGTGTGCTGTTACATACCACCTGAGTGCAGTTAGTGTCACCGCACCTGTGCTGTTATATACCACCTGAGCGCAGTTAATGTCACCGCACCTGTGCTGTTATATACCACCTGAGCGCAGTTAGTGTCACTGTACGTGTGCTGTTATATACCACCTGAGCGCAGTTAGTGTCACTGGACGTGTGTTTTTATATACCACCTGAGCGCAGTTAGTGTCACTGTGCGTGTGCTGTTACATACCACCTGAGCGCAGTTAGTGTCACTGTGCGTCTGCTGTTACATACCACCTGAGCGCAGTTAGTGTCACTGTACGTGTGCTGTTATATACCACCTGAGCGTAGTTAGTGTCACAGGACCTGTGCTGTTATATACCACCTGAGCGCAGTTAATGTCACCGCACCTGTGCTGTTATATACCACCTGAGCGCAGTTAGTGTCACTGTACGTGTGCTGTTATATACCACCTGAACGCATAAATATGTCTGGAAGGACAACAAAGAGAGGCAGAGAGTCACGAGGGCAAGCAGGCTCTGCATGTAGAGGTAACGCTGGTAGTGTATGTGGTGCATCCTCTTCAGCACGTGGCTGTGGCCGCTCGTCCTTCTTTTCGGGAGCTGGCCGTGTTGAGCCTCAACATGCAGAGAAATTAGTAGAGTGGATGACCAAGCCGTCCTCATCCTCCTCATCCTCTCTCACACAGACTGATCAAAATGTATCTGGCAAAGCAGCTGCCAAGGCGTCCTCTTCCCTCTGCACAATGGCTTCACACAATACTTCCCTAGTACCACCATGTCCTCCTGAGGAGTCCCCCGAATTGTTTCAACACAGTGTTGGGTACATGCTGCAGGAAGATGCGCAGCGTTTTGAAGACTCCGATGACGGAACACTGATAGAGGAAGGCATTGATGTGAGCCCAGGGAGAGGGGGTGTCCGAGAGGGACAGCAATTTGTCAGTGATGATGTTCCCCCAGCTGGAGCATACTGCCAGGTTGTTGACAGTGATGAGGAGGGAGGGGATGATGAGGTCACTGACTCTACCTGGGTGCCTGATAGGAGAGAGGAGGGGGAGGAAGAGGAGGCACATCTCCAAAGAGGCAGGATGCCCTCCAGGAGTCAGCTTAAGGTCACACCCACTGCATTACAGCGCACATCTACGGCGCTTGTGCATAGCGCTGCTGTGTCTGACCGGTACAGCAAAAGTTCTTTGGTGTTGGCCTTTTTTGAAACATGTCCACAAGATCATACCTTTGCTATTTGCAACTTATGTCGCAAGCGTATCTCGCGTGGCCAAAACATCAACCGCCTGGGTACCACATGCTTGTCCAGACATATGTCGACCTGCCATGCAGCTCGTTGGCAAGCACACCAGAAAGACCCACACCAAAGACAAAAGCGTACCCCCCTTGCCCTTCTGGGACCTCCAACCCCAGTAGACCCCCAGTCCTCTCTGAAGCCTGCAGTGAAGGTGTAGAAATAGGTGTGTCACAAGCTAGTAGTAGCGGTCAATCTACTGATAGTACCAGGCAAATGTCCCTGCCCCAGCTGCTGCAGCGCCGAAAGAGGTACAATCCCAGCCATCCACATGCCCAGCAGTTGAATGCTAGCTTAGCGAAATTGCTAGCACTTCAACTGCTACCTTTTCAGTTGGTAGATTCTGCCCCCTTCCGTGAGTTTGTGCAATGTGCAGTACCTCAGTGGCAAGTACCAAAACGCCACTTTTTTTAACGGAAGGCTATTCCGGCTCTCTACCGGCATGTGGAAGGCAATGTCCATGCCTCGCTGGACAGGGCGGTCAGTGGTAAGGTGCATATTACCGCTGACTCCCGATGGTCCAGCAGGCATGGACAGGGACGTTACCTGTTTTTTTACGGCACATTGGGTGACTCTGCTGGCAGCTGGGAAGAACGCAGGGCAAGGTCCAGTAGTTTTGGAGGTTGTTCCGCCACCACGCCTCCAAAACAATACTACTGCTTGTGACACACGTCTTTCCTCCACCCCCTCCTCTTCTTCTTCCTCTGTGGCCTCTTCCTGTGGGGATGTTTTCTCCGAACCAGCCGTGCTCCATAGGCGTACGAGGGGATACGCAGGAATGCAGGCCAAGAGATGCCATGCGGTGCTAGAGCTGGTGTGCTTGGGAGACAGGAGCCACACTGGGGAAGAGGTTTTGTCAGCTTTGCAGGGTCAGGCTGAGAGGTGGTTGACGCCACGCCAGCTGAAGCCTGGAATGGTGATCAGCGATAATGGCACCAACCTCCTCTCTGCCCTGCGACAGGGAAAACTCACCCACGTGCCCTGTTTTGCGCATGTCCTCAATTTGGTGGTGCAGCGGTTCTTGGGCAGGTACCCGGGCTTGCAGGATGTCCTGAAGCAGGCCAGGAAAGTCTGTGTGCATTTTCGAAGGTCATATAATGCCACTGCTCGGCTGACTGACCTCCAAAGGGAATACAACCTGCCCAAGAACCGCCTAATTTGTGACATGCCCACCAGATGGAACTCAACGTTGGCCATGCTGCAGCGGCTGCACACGCAGCAACGGGCCATCAATGAGTACCTGTGCCAATATGGCAGCAGAACTGGGTCAGGGGAGTTGGTTTTTTTTCCCCACGCCAGTGGGCCTTGATCAGGGATGCATGCACTGTCCTGTCACCATTTGAGGAGGCCACGAGGATGGTGAGCAGTGACAGTGCATGCATCAGTGAGACTGTCCCTCTTATTCACATGTTGGAGCACACGCTACGTGGAATAATGGACAGGGCCCTTGAGGCAGAACAGAGGGAGGAAGAGAAGGACTTCCTTACCTCTCAAGGCCCCCTTTACCCAGACAGTGGTCCTGCTTTCCCACCTAGCACACAGGAAGAGGAGGAGGAGGAGGAGGATTGTATCAGCAGCATGGAGGTGGAGCCTAGCACTCAGCAGCAGCAGTCTTCAAGGGATCATTTACAGTCCCAAGGAGCACGTGGAGTTTTACGTGGCTGGGATGAGGTGCCTGTGGATCCTGTCGTCCTCAGTGACCCAGAGGACTGTGCCCCAAATGCCTCTGCAAACCTACACTGCATGGCCTCCCTGATCCTGCAAAGCCTGCTTAAGTATCCTTGTGTACGTGCTATTAAGGAGAGGGATCATTACCTTCTGACGACTCTCCTTGATCCACGTTACAAGAGTAAGGTTGCGGACCTTATGTTGCCATCGCAGGGAGCAGAAGATGAAACTTCTGCGGGAGGCCTTGCAGAAGGGTCTGTGCAATGCGTTCCCAGAACCAGGGGGATTACCAAAACCTGGCTCTGGACAACGTCTTGCTGAGGCTTCGGTGAGTCACAGAAGGGGCGGTGGAGAAGGTGGTCGTCTGACCGATGCGTTCAGGCAGTTTTTTAGTCCGCAGCCCCAAGGTCTGACCAGTTCCAGCAACCATCGCCAGCGTCTGGTTTACATGGTCCGGGAATACCTAGGGGCAAAATCCGACTTGGACACCTTCCCCACCGAAAATCCTCTGGCTTACTGGGTCTTGAGGATGGATCACTGGCCAGAGCTTGCCCAGTACGCAATTGAGCTACTGGCTTGCCCTGCATCCAGTGTTCTTTCAGAACGGACATTCAGTGCTGCTGGAGGCTTTGTGACTGATCACAGGGTGCGCCTCTCCACCGGCTCTGTTGATCGACTGACCTTCATCAAAATGAATCAGGCTTGGATCAACACCAGCTACCAAGCACCTGATGCTGATATTAATGAATAATATCTTTTTGTTGAAATGTCGGATCCCTTTTAGACTGCTGATGCTGAGTGACTGTCCTCTTATGCTACTGATGGAATATTCTTCTCCTCCTCACTTTTCTTGCTGATAGCTAGTAAGAAATGTTGTGTTTCTGGGCTCCGCCACCAGTGCCTAAAGCACAATTTTTCAGCCCCTGTTTAACAGGGGCGCCTAATAACAATTTTTGATGCAATACTTTGCACGTGGCTCCTTGTTTCGCTCCAATTGGAGTTATTGTAAGGGGTTGCAGTGTTGTGTTGTGCCCAAGGCCCAATTTTTCTGCCCCTGTTTAACAGGGGCGCCTAATAACAATTTTTGATGCAATACTTTGCACGTGGCTCCTTGTTGCGCTCCAATTGGGGTTATTGTGAGTTGTTGCAGTGTTGTGTTGTGCCCAAGGCCCAATTTTTCTGCCCCTGTTTAACAGGGGCGCCTAATAAAAATTTTTGATGCAATAATTTGCAAGTGGCTCCTTGTTGCGCTCCAATTGGAGTTATTGGGAGGGGTTGCAAGTGTTGTGTTGTGCCCAAGGCCCAATTTTTCTGCCCCTGTTTAACAGGGGCGCCTAACAACAATTTTTGATGCAATACTTTGCATGTGGCTCCTTGTTGCGCTCCAATTGGAGTTATTGTGAGGGGTTGCAGTGTTGTGTTGTGCCCAAGGCCCAATTTTTCTGACCCTGTTTTAACAGGGGCGCCTAATAACAATTTTTGATGCAATAGTTTGCACGTGGCTCCTTGTTGCGCTCCAATTGGAGTTATTGTGAGGGGTTGCAGTGTTGTGTTGTGCCCAAGGCCCAATTTTTCTGCCCCTGTTTTAACAGGGGCGCCTAATAACAATTTTTGATGCAATACTTTGCACGTGGCTCCTTGTTGCGCTCCAATTGGAGTTATTGGGAGGGGTTGCAAGTGTTGTGTTGTGCCCAAGGCACAATTTTTCAGCCCCTGTATAACAAAGGATTTAAAGGAATTTTTTTTTCTTCACTTTAAGCATCATTAAAATGGCTGCTCCGCAAAAAACGTCCTTTTTAAAAAAAAAAAAAATTCCATTGATACATGTTCCCTGGGGCAAGACCTGGGTTCTGAACGATGTTTTCCAACATTTAATTGAATTTTGGCCTTTAAAACGACCGTTTTTGAATTCGAACGTTCGGGTCCCATAGACTTCAATGGGGTTCTAAATATTCGTGTGAACCCGCGGTCTGTTCGAACATTCTGGTGCGAACCGAACCCGGGGGTGTTTGGCTCATCCCTACTGATTTCCCTCTGCTGCCTTACAAGCCTCCCTTGCCAGGGGCTTAATACCTTCGAGCCCCGGTAGTCAGGGTTTTCAGGTTATTCCCATCCAACACTCTTTGAACCTCCGAAATTCTGGGTCCTTGATATCCTTTTCAATTGAGAGAGTACAGGAAATTAGTCCTCTCTTTAGCGAAGGTTCTCTAGAACACCTCATCGTGCATGGGTGAGAACCCCTGAGTACCAAGCAATGTCTCCAAACTGTCCCCCTGAAAGGGACCACAACTCAAATACTGGGATTATATTCATGCCATCCAGGACACATTCCTGATGTCCTGTGAAATATACAAACAGTATTGTGCAAACGTTTTTTTTTAGGCAGGTGTGAAAAAATGGTGTTAATTAAGAACTCTTTCATAAATAGAAGTTTTAATAGTTTATTTGAATCAATTAAAAAAAAATGGAAAGTAAATTAACAGAAGAGAAATCTAAATCAAATCAATATTTGGTGAGACCACCCTTTGCCTTCAAAACAGCATCAATTCTTCTAGGTACACTTATACACACTTATACACAGTTTATGAAGAAACTCGACCCAGATCAAGGCTCTGTGGGGCTTGTTTATAGTGAATGCAGAAAGCTGGGCTGTATGCTTTCTCTGGATTTGGCAATTCCAGATCAGGACCGGGAGCTTGAAGGTTCCAAAGAGTATTGGGCGGGACAGAATCTTCAATCCAGTGTCCAGGCTTTGCTAGTTGCCTACAGCCTGTGTGAGTGCATAGGTGGTCGGGGTCATTATAAGCCAGATCTAAGCATAGCTCAGGCACTTGCTGTCATTTGGAGACAGGGCCTGTCAGGGGAGCTGGGTGTTCCTGCAAGAGACTGCAACCCTTGTGAGGGCGATTTCTCACCAAAGGGCTGGGAAAGTCTGGACAGCTACAAGTGTCTAGGAGACCAAGAGAGTGAAAAATAAGCTTGATGATGATGTGTAATACCTGTTGGGTAGTGAATATGTGTGTCTATAAAGACTTGCTGGGGAATGTAGGGCTGTTGCATGAATAAAGGTTGGCTGGGTTCAGCTGAACTGTGGCAAATTAATCCACTGGGCTTCTAATTAGGTTATATTATTTATAATTTCGACTTCTGATGAAGAATGTAGCAGAATGCCCATTTACTCTTTAAGCTCAGATGCAGACACAGGCAGGCCCCTTTTATTCAACTCAAACTTCCCGGATTTCTTGACATGCTAAGATAGGTCACACCTGATGAGGCAAAGGTAGCTGGGTAAGTGATCTGCAGCCAGCTAAGACACCTTCCACAGTCAAAAATTAGGTACCAAGTAGGAGCCTAATGGCATACAATGGATTTGAAAGGCCCACTGGATTTGAAAGGCCCAATTGCTACCAATGTATTCCAGTTCCAGTTGGGTGGCCTTTAGTCTTTTGCTTGTGGATCCCTCCAGTAGAGATGGTCTGCCGGTCCACCAGGCGGTCGTCTTGCGGCGAACTTTCGTTGTTCGCGGTCCGCCAAACCGTCATGTGCCGATTTTCGCGTCGGTCCGCAATGTTACATAGGTAAGAACTTTGAACTATGACACATCCATCAGGTGGTGCAGCACAGCCAATTGAGACATTTCAGCACATGGACATACCCCCTACCTTATAAATAGACCCGATCTGGCGGCCATCTTACATTCTGCTGTTTGTCAGTGTAGGGAAAGGGTGCTGTGTTTGGAGCAGAGAAAGGCTGTATTATTTAAAATAGCTATCCAAAGGTCCACAAAAGTCCTTTTAAGGACTAGTATAGGTGTGCTACTTGCTCTAGTATATAGGTGTCTAATACATTCATATACTTTTTGTCAGTGTAGGGAGAGGCTGCTGTTATAGGTGTGGTATAGGTATAGGTGTGCTACTTGGTCTGCACTGCAGTACATGATAGTGTGTAATACATTCATATACTTTTTGTCAGTGTAGGGCGAGGTTGGGGTTTCCAGCAGGGATAGCGTTTAGCGACACAAATCGCTACCTAACAGGGCCACAAAAAGCCTTTCAAGCACTGGTATAGGTGTGCTACTTGCTGTGTACTGCAGTATATAGGTGTAATATACACCTATAATATAGCAAGCATATTATAGTGGATGTGTATTGTGCAGCATTGTGACTGGCGGTGTATTTGGTTTCTGCTGGATTTTTGCCTCTTTCGCTGCGTTTCCTCTGCTACACATATTAAAAAAAATATAAAATAAACCAGTGGTCCCCCAAAATGACAGATTTTGTTATATACCTTCTTCCACATATACTGCGCTTCTTTAGAGACTTTTGTCATAGGGTAATTTAAAAAATGACAGGCAGAGGAAGAGGCAGGCCCTTCCGCAGGGGTGGTAGGGGTAGGGCAGGAGAACCAGGCTGGAGCTAAAGTTTGAAGTGGCACAATGTTCTTTTCAATTACGTCAAAGGACGCACCAGACTTGGTTGAGTGGCTCGCCACCAACACCACCACCACCATATACCCTCCGCTTGAGTCACAGGAATTATTTTCCGATCCATCAGAAGACATTTTGAATGCGCAGCCATTCTTGGCATTGGTTTAGGAAGAGGAGGTAGCAACAGCTGGCACTCAGCAGTCTGATGACAGTACTCGGATCAGCCCAAGGATGTTGGTGCCCGCTGTTGCTGCCTACTCTGAGATCTCTACTGTTAGTGATGGGGAAGGTGACGTCGATGATGACTTCTCTACAGACATCACGTGGGTGCCCACAAGAGAGAAAGAGGAGGGGAGTTCTGAGGGAGAGATGGACCAACATATAGGGAGGAGAAGCAGGCTGAACTTACATTTCACAGGAGGGACAGAGCAGACTCCTAATGTACCAGGAGCGAGCCATCAACCATGTACGGTCGCACCTGATGTTCCGAGGACGCCGGCCCATGGCTCCACAGTTGTGGGCTTTTTTTAACGTGTTGCCATCTGCAGTTTTTGCAGTCAACGCATAAGTCGCGGTAAGCCCAACACTCATCTAGGGACGACTGCCTTAAGAAGGCACCTGGCCTCCCATCACCGAGCCCAGTGGGAACAATGCCATCAGAACCCACAAAGTCACACTCCAGGCTCTCACCGTCCAGCCTCTTTTCCTTCGTCTTCCCCTTTATGCTCACAATTGTTCTCCACTCCACCTTCCATCATGCCTTCCTCGCGTTTTTCTGCAAAAAGGCAGGCTTCCGTGGCCCAAATGTTCGATCATAAAAAAAAGATGACGTCGAATAACCCTCTTGCCCAACGGTTGACCGCTAGCTTGTCGGAACTGATAGCCCTTCAACTACTGCCATATAAACTGGTGGAGTCGGAGGCCTTTCAAAAATTTGTGGCCATTGGAACACCACAATGGAAGGTCCCAGGAAGGATATTTTTTTCACAGAACGGCATACCAGAGCTATATGGCCATGTTCAGCGGCAAGTGAATGTATCTCTGGCGCACAGTGTCGGTGCCAAGATACATCTGACCACAGACACGTGGTCTAGCAAACATGGGCAGGGAAGTTATATAACTTTTACTGACCACTGGGTGAACCTTCTGACGGCCTTCAAGCATGTAACCAGTAGTGATGAGCGGAATACGCCATATTCGATTTCGCGAATATTTCGAAGAATATTCGTGAATATTCGTTAATATCGAATATTCGTGATATTTTATAAAAAAAAAAAAATTGCGAATTTTCGCCAATGCGAATTTTCGCTAATGCGAAATTTCGCGATTTTTTTTTTTTTATAAAATATCACGAATATTCGATATTTACAAATATTCGGTATATTTTATAAAAAAAAAGCGAAATTTCACATATGCGGTCGCGAATATTCGTTAATATCGAATATTCGTGATATTTTATAAAAAAAAAAATGCAAAATTTTGCGATTTTTTTTTTTATAAAATATCACGAATATTCGATATTTTCGAATATTCGCTATATTTTATAAAAAAAAAAAAAAAATTGCGAATTTTCGCCAATGCGAAATTTCGCTAATGCAAAATTTCGCGATTTTTTTTTTTTTATAAAATATCACGAATGCGAATGCAAATTTTATTGCGAAATTTATTGCGAAATTTGAAAAATACGAATATTCGAAATAGCGAATATCCGCCGCGATATTCGAGATATTCGCGAATACTCGAATATGCAATATTCGTAGCGAATATTCGCAATGCGAATATTCGTGAGCAACACTATTAACCAGTGGCACCCATGTAGATTTGGTTTTGTCACCATGGATTACATGCAGGCCTGCCTCTTCTTCTCCTCCTACTCCATCCTGCCTCTCCTCCTCGGCTGACTCCTCATTTTCCGATGCTACGTCTCTTCCGCTGCGCCGCCCAAGATCCCCAGAACCTATTTGACATGCCAGGTGAGACGTTGCCATGCTGTGCTGCGTCTGTTGTGCCTGGGAGCCACACTGGTCCTGCACTCCTTTCAGCTTTGCGTTCACAGGCAAATCAGTGGCTAACACCGCTCAATTTGACAGTTGGTAAAGTGGTGTGCGACAGCGGTGCCAATCTGCTGAGTGCGCTGAAACAGGGCAAAATTACACACGTGCCATGCATGGCACACATCCTGAACTAGGTCATGCAGCAATTTGTTGCCAAATACCTTGGGCTCCAGGACGTCTTGCGGGAGGCCAGGAAAATCTCAGCCCATTTTAGAAGATCTTACACGGCCATGGCTCGCCTTGCTGACATTCATCGGCGACACAACCTGCCCGTCAGACGTCTTATTTGTGACTGCCCGATGCGATGGAACTCAACATTGTATATGCTTGATAGGCTGCCTGTACGAACAACTACCTGTACGAACTCTGCGGCAGGACAGGTTCTGGGAGCTTGTTTTTTTTCACCGCGCCAGTGGCTGCTTATGCGTGACTCATGCAGACTTCTGTGACTTCTGCCAATTGATGAGATCACCAAACTGGTCAGTCGCAGCCAGGGCCCCATCAGTTACATTGTAACTTACGGCTTCCTCCTGGAGCGTGCATTGCGTTGTGTCATTGATCAAGCCGCCGAGGAGCTGGAGCTGGAAGATGAGGAAGTCGCAATGCTGGATGAATTTCCAGGGGGGGCTACTCCACTTGAGACAAGTCAACCAACGTCTGAAGAGGAGTCAAAGGAGGATGGTGCAGGGGCGGAGGAGGAGGAGTAAGAAGAGCATGCTTTAAACCTTTCTGGGATCCCTGGTGTTGTCCTTGATGGGGGGAGGAGAACGAGGACGACATTATCCTGGATGATGAGCAGGAGCCAGGCCAGTACAGCGCTTCCAGTTTAGTGCAAATGGGGGCCTTCATGCTCCAGTGTTTTAAGAGGGACCCCCGTATAAAAAGCATAAAAGGCAAGGACCAGTACTGGGTGGCATCGTACTTAGACCCCCGGTACAAACAAAACATGGCGTAAATGTTTCTACCATCACAGAGGGCTATCAGAATGCAGCACTTCCAGGCCTTGCTTCGAGAAATGCTGCATTCTGCTTTTGCGTCCACTGACAGAGGAATTTCCACTCACAGAGAAACAGTTTCGGCTATCAATCCAACAGCGCCTGCAAGAAGAGGGCGGTTTGAAGATGTCTTAGTCACTAATGATATGAGATCATTCTTTCAGCCAACCCATCGACAGCATTAGGGAATGCCTAGACCGACAGGTGTCCGACTACATTGGGTTAACGGCCGATGTGGACGCACTGAGAAGTGATGAACCCCTGAACTACTTGGTGGGCAGGCTTGAATTCTGGCCAGAGCTTGCACAATTTGCAATGGAACTGTTGGCTTGCCCCTCATCCAGTGTTCTGTCCGAAAGGACGTTCAGCGCAGCAAAGGGGGTCGTGACCAATAAGCGCACTCTCCTAGCTCACAACAGTGTTGACTACCTCACATTTATAGAAATTAATGAAGCATGGATCTCGGAGGAATTCAACACATGTGACCAGTAGACCATGTTTCATTCAAATTCGGGTGAACGCCTGCGGGCTAATTTTGTTTACAAACATTTATTGAAGAAATAGATGGTGGTACAAATCCATACAAGCAATACAGAAACATCAATTTTTTGGGACTGTACTGGTCGACACTTTATTCTGTATCCGGTGAATGCCTAATGTACCACCAGCTACAGAATGCAAAGTTGTTTGCTGTCCGGTGAACGCCTGTGGCCGTGGGCTAATATTTGGGGCCTGTAATGGCCGACACTTACTTCTGTATCCGTTGAATGCCTAATGTACCTCCAGCCACAGAGTACAAAGTTGTTTGCTGTCCGATGAACGCCTGTGGCCGTGGGCTAATTTTTGGGGCCTGTAATGGTCGACACTAACTTCTGTATCCGTTGAATGCCTAATGTACCACCAGCTACAGAATACAAAGTTGTTTGCTGTCTGGTGAACGCCTGTGGCCGTGGGCTAATATTTGGGGCCTGTAATGGCCGACACTTACTTCTGTATCCGTTGAATGCCTAATGTACCTCCAGCCACAGAATACAAAGTTGTTTGCTGTCCGGTGAACGCCTGTGGCCGTGGGCTAATTTTTGGGGCCTGTAATGGCCGACACTTAGTTCTGTATCCGGTGAATGCCTAATGTACCACCAGCCACAGAATACAAGGTTGTTTGCTGTCAGGTGAATGCCTGTCAGCTAATTTTTGGGGCTTGTAATGGCCGGCACTTACTTATGTATCTGGTTTTTCACTTAATACTTCTGATAGGTCAGTGTCTATGTTGTGGGACTATTTTTGCACAGCTAGTAAGTACTTTGTGACTGCAAATATGACCTGAAGGTTTTTAATATTTGCCTGGCATTAAAGTCAATGGGGCCCACCGCGAACTTGCGTTTCGCGGACATTTGCGATCGGTCGCAGTTAGCGTTCGCAAACCGTCCCGTTGGATGTTCATCCATTACTACACTCCAGCTGTTTACCTGTGTTATTCTCCCGAAGTCCTCTAGGAGGAAGGAGCGGCGCCTTATATGTTCACAGTTACACTATTTTTGCACTTACAGTTATTAAAGAACAGACTACAGTAATCACACTACTTTGTGGCATCTTCTCTCCACCTGCTTCCTGCCTAACCTGCTCTTTCCCTGATTCCCACACCAATCAGTTTCAGAGCAGACCGTTGCCCAGTCATGCTGCACTCTGTCAGTTAGCAAGCAAGTCCTGTAAGTGGCTGAAAAAGGCTGTTGGAGATAATCTGTTCCAATATACAAAAGGCAATAGAAAAGAGGCAAAAACAGTTGTTTATGATATTTTAGTGCTTTGGAAAACGAAATATATATAACATATGTGTGAACCACACAGCAGTAGGATAGCAGAGGTTGCAACCAGCTCCCAGTATCCTGAGCTTCATCATTTAAAAGTCTTTCTTGCTCAAAAATGTGTATACATTTTCCAAAGATTTTTGTGTGCTGTCAGTGTTTTTTAAAAAAAATAAGTAGTTTACAAAGTAGTTTAGCTAAAACATAAAATGTTGCCGTGCTGCTGCAGACACCATATAGAGTTTGTAGCACATCACTAGAGGCTTAGCAGGATCTCTGGAGATGTAGATTCCATTAGCAAAGATAAGATTAGACACTGAGACTGTGATTTGAGGACAACTGTTTATTAACATTTTCACAGCAGTACAAAGAATAGACTAAATACACATAATTTACCATAGGGCTAAATGAAACTCGTGGGCACCAGCAATCGACAAATATGTTCTAGGTACATTTATAAACCAATTGACCTAGAGCTGCCTGTATCTTACAATTAAACTCCAGGCAAACATTTTAGAACAAAGTTGGAATACATATAAAACCTTATAATATAAGTTTACTGTCTATCTTCCAAAGGTTTGTAATTCTGGACAGACAGTTTTAAGATTTACACACATCTGGCAGACCCCACCCAGACACACGTCACACATTTTCCTGATTCAGCATGAAAGAAATGCACACATTGTTGTCAGGGACATAAACTCTGAAATGTTTTTACTGTACTGCCCCTGTAGAACTTGGGGAAATCTCGCGCCAAAGTGAGGCGGGGGGGGGGGAATTATGCAATTATTTATAAGCTGCTCCCTAAATAATACAGATTACTGGATTATACATGTGAAACAAATGGGATTGAGGGGCGCTGACTAATAGTGGTTATACCATAGATTATACAACATATATGTGAAAAATAAATTGTGAAAGTAGTGCTAAATCAATATAACAGCAAGTGATAACAAAGCAATAGGTGCAGAGAAATATATAATGGCAATGGACAATAAATGTCTACCCAGAGTCAAAATACAATAATGTGCTACAAAACTATAGCAATAGTGTTCCAATAAGGTGCTCCGTGTGTTGTTCTTCTAAGTGTATTCCACCTTCACCAAAAAAAACACCGCAAGTGAGTATGGATGGCTCCTTACCCGATGGTGTTGACCTATTAGTTAAAATAAGGTCAAATGAGCTCAGGGATCAGCTGCTGTCCGTGGAGAACTCGATTGTAAGCCAGGTGGTGGACAAATCTCATATAAGGAGAAAAACAGCTTCCATAGTATAAAAACCTTTTATTATGATAAATGGCTAAAAATACAATGCCAAATGGCCTCTTACTTGGGATGGTGCCCGTATTCCCGGCACTGAGGCTGTGAACGTGTAGGGATCGGAGAGAGATATTGTGGTAAGCTGGGGAAGCTGGCGTGCGTTCCACCGCCGTCAGGCTTGAGAACCAGGAAACCGGAAGTGAGCTAGTAGTGCGTGCCCAGGTACCGCCTCGACGTACGTTTCGTTATTGTCGTCATCAGGAAGCGTACCTGGTGCACGCCTTGGGCTACTATTAGAGGTCTGTCAATCAGCAAATGGGAGGGGCAAGTTCACTGGACGACAGCCTCTGTCCCGGTCACTGCAGCAACCATGTATATGACTGCGAAATTCAACAGCAATTCTATACATAGATCAAATTGTAGTTAATCTCTGTGTATAATTACAAGTTCATACCAAAGTACAAATAGGTACAATATATATGTTTTCAATTCTATCTCCTATTTTACCGATCTATTTTGGAGACTCAATGGCACTGTAGAAAATTCCTATATTGCAAGGAGTATATTTGTTTACTAAAAAGTTTATATTATATGAAGAGCATATGATATGTAATAATCCTATAAAAATATAAAAATATATTAAATACATATAGATAAAACCAACCTAATAGATAGATATAATTAACAGTTATGTTGACAATAAAATTAAATAAAATATAATAAAATAAAATGTCAGTAAAGTACCTAGGATTGAACCTATTGGGCAAAAATCTTAAACATTTTACAGCTCCTTAGATATCAGTTAAAAAGCAATTAAGGTCCAGTTCTATGTTGAGGCCCTGTTAATTTTATTGTCAACATAACTGTTAATTATATCTATCTATTAGGTTGGTTTTATCTATATGTATTTAATATATTTTTAATATATTTTTATATTTTTATAGGATTATTACATATCATATGCTCTTCATATAATATAAACTTTTTAGTAAACAAATATACTCCTTGCAATATAGGAATTTTCTACAGTGCCATTGAGTCTCCAAAATAGATCGGTAAAATAGGAGATAGAATTGAAAACATATATATTGTACCTATTTGTACTTTGGTATGAACTTGTAATTATACACAGAGATTAACTACAATTTGATCTATGTATAGAATTGCTGTTGAACTCCGCAGTCATATACATGGTTGCTGCAGTGACCGGGACAGAGGCTGTCGTCCAGTGAACTTGCCCCTCCCATTTGCTGATTGACAGACCTCTAATAGTAGCCCATAGCGTGCACCAGGTACGCTTCCTGATGACGACAATAACGAAACGTACGTCGAGGCGGTACCTGGGCACGCACTACTAGCTCACTTCCGGTTTCCTGGTTCTCAAGCCTGACGGCGGTGGAACGCACGCCAGCTTCCCCAGCTTACCACAATATCTCTCTCCGATCCCTACACGTTCACAGCCTCAGTGCCGGGAATACGGGCACCATCCCAAGTAAGAGGCCATTTGGCATTGTATTTTTAGCCATTTATCATAATAAAAGGTTTTTATACTATGGAAGCTGTTTTTCTCCTTATATGAGATTTGTTCACCACCTGGCTTACAATCGAGTTCTCCACGGACAGCAGCTGATCCCTGAGCTCATTTGACCTTATTTTAACTAATAGGTCAACACCATCGGGTAAGGAGCCATCCATACTCACTTGCGGTGGTTTTTTTGGTGAAGGTGGAATACACTTAGAAGAACAACACACGGAGCACCTTATTGGAACACTATTGCTATAGTTTTGTAGCACATTATTGTATTTTGACTCTGGGTAGACATTCATTGTCCATTGCCATTATATATTTCTCTGCACCTATTGCTTTGTTATCACTTGCTGTTATATTGGTTTAGCACTACTTTCACAATTTATTTTTCACATATATGTTGTATAATCTATGGTATAACCACTATTAGTCAGCGCCACTCAATCCCAATTGTTTCACTGTACTGCCCCTATTATAGAGATTTGGCCTCTCCCTTTGTTGTGGAAGCAACTGTCCCTGGAACCCCTCCTGCCTGCAGCCTCTTAAATTTAAACCAAGGGGAAAAACTCTGGGGACAAAGGACGCTATCATACCCTATGTACCACCTTATAATTAGCCTCTGACGTATTTATAATGGATCTAAAAGCATTCTGCACTAACTGATGCCACTCATCCATTTCGAAAGTTTCCCCCAGATCACCTTCCCATCTATCCATATAGAATTGCTTTACTGACACCAATGTTAAAATGGAATATATTTCTAAAATGCGGCTTTTGCGTTTATCAATCTTAGTATATCATTAGAAATGGATAAGCTGCGCTTAGGAAAGTAAAGATGGGGAGTACAATAAAATCTAGGGTAATGGACTGCAGCCCCCCCTATATGAACATTCCCCTAAGGAAGTATGAATAGATAAATGAAAAGAGGGGTGGGGGTAGTGGCGCTGTCACTAAAAGGTTGTTGGACTGTGCCAATAACTGTACCCCAGTCAGTAGGTAGGTATGTACAATAAAGAAAGCAGTGCAGCGCAAACCAAATTTGAAATGGTAATGGATATACTCATAAAAGTGAAAACCAAGAAAGGAAAAATAGTCCAAAATTACAATATGTCAACAAAAATACTTTTGGGATTTTGTGAATGTCCTTTTTTGGTGTCCAGCTTGCATCCATATGAAATACACTCTGGAAGTTGTTTTTTCATTCTTACATTTATTGGCACACTATTATACTACTATATATATTGATATTTTTGATATTTTTGCGCTGATTGCACTCTCTACTACTGTTATAGTAGGTAGGTATGGCCTTCAGGGGCAACCTCCCCTATCCTAAAATGGGTGGTAAAAAGGTAGGAGTATGCCAAGGTTAATAATATGTGAAAAAGATATACAACAGTAAGTGTAAATACATATGTGTGTCACCAGTATATGAAAAATAGTTTATGAAATTCTGGCATGTGACCCATATAACTAGGATCTAAGTGTTGATCCCATATATACCTAGAATTTGAAAAACAGTACAAATAACAATATAAATGAAACCACAATATAAATGAAAACAGCAACGTCCACTTTTGATAGTGAGTGGTCTCCTGACTGTAGCACTAAAAGCACAAAGTGTAAAAAACTCCTTGGGCAATCTCTAGAGGAGTATTCCAGTGAAGATGATCAATAAATGAAAATCAATAACAAATATCAGTCTTCAGCTGCAGATTCTCTGCACGATAAGAATGATCAAAGCGGCATTTCCACCTCTTGATCGTTCTTATAGGCAGCGGGAGGGGACATCCCCCCTTCCGCCGCCATCCGGTGCTTCTCCGGGCTCTCCCGTGATTTCGGGGGCCCGGAGAGCGAATCAGCTGGCGCTAGCTGGAAAGCATAGAGATGACTGGTGACCAGATGGTGCATAGAGATGACTGGTGACCAGAGATTCTCTGGTCCTTTCACCCACCTTATCAAAACCATGTATATCGCCCAGACAGCTAGGATTGTAGCAGCAGGACTCCTTTTCAGATGAATTCCGCCTCCACAAAGGCACGAGACAGAGCTGTCCCCTATTCCCGCTCCTTTTCAACATTGCATTGGAACCCCTGTCCAGGTACCTATCCTACATGGCCCCATTACATGGCATCAATATCGGCAAACACGAATTACGAACCTCATTCTTCACCGACAATGTCCTTATTTTCTCAGCGAACCCCACCTCTGACATGCTCACGATTAAATAAATCTTTGACCAATTTAGACTATGATCGGGCCTCAATTACAACAAAAGTGAAATACTCCCCATAGGCACGCATTCCAAACCTCCCTGGACCCACCAATCCATCTTCGCTGTCGCAAAATCCCACATCACCTACTTAGGAGTAAAAATAAGAAAACTACCCTCCTCTCTCTACCACCTCAACTACCCCCCCCCCCCACACTCACAGAAATTTCTCAGGAACTAGAAAACTGGATGGATCTCCCCCTTTTGCTCCTGGGAAGATTCCATCTGGTGAAAATAGTCAGTTTTGCCCGCCTACTCTACCCGCTTCAAACCATTCCTTTGCTTCTACACCATAAAGACACAACATTTCTCAATACTACTATATCTAAATTCCTTTGGCGAAAAAAAAGACCACACATAGCTTTCACAAAGTTATATCTTCCAAGACGCGAAGGGGGTATTAGTCTCCCTGACATCAGAACCTACAATTTAGCCTGTCTATTGAGGACAGGTCTGTACCGGGTAGCCCAAATGTCTCGCTACTCCAATTATCACATGGAAACCGCAAGGGTACACCCATACTCCTTGGTAGCCCTCCTCCACTGCAAGTGGAAATCCCTTCCACCGCCACTTCAACACAACCTCCTGCTACGAGACACAGCAATTGCTTGGAGAGAAGTAAGGACAAAACTCAAACTCGCACCCTTCATATCCAGATATCTTCCAATACAACCCAAGCTTCCCTCCAGGTCTGGAACATCTCATCCTGATGTTTGTGGCTATACCTGCCATTTGCTGTTTTCATACATGTGCACAGCTTGCTTATGTTTTCATTTGTGTGTGTGGGATAACAGGGTTGCTTACAATTTTTTATTCATTTAATTATAATTAGATTTGTAACATTTAATATTATTGCTATCACAAGGGGGCACACAGAGCCCCTATGCAATATCATTGAAAGGTAATAGATTCCACAGATTGTGCTGGATTAGCTGTTTCTATGGCCAGAGCAGCTCTCAACCCCGGAAATGGCAAAATGCTTGTCACTGATAGGTTTATTGGTCACAGAGGGGGTCCAGGAACAAATGTTTCCTGAGTTCCTCTTTCTCTTCATCCTGACAACATTTACTGCAGGCCCAGGTTTGTTGGAGGAATGGGAGAGCCTGGGAGCCCTGGGTGGGAAAGTACGGGGGCCAGCCCCATCTCTTCAGGACCATAAAAAGGGATCAGACTGAAAAACAGTATAAGTGTTTAAACTGAAAGTTTATTTGGGTTTTAACATCGTATTGTCATTTCACATTCTTTTCAATATTTTTAAATATGCAGCTTTTATAAAAGCCATTATATGTAGGGCTCTTACTGCTAAGATGCATTGCACACCGTTTACATTGTCCTCTATAAAACATATAAAAAAAGGAAGGGTAATGATTTTAGACAAAGACAAATTTGATCGTGTGTACGGGCGGACAGACGGGTTTTTCCAGCAGACAGATTTTAAAGCATTCTTTAAAATCTGTCTGCTGGGAACCCGTCCGTCCGACATGTCTGCTGGTTAGTACGCTAACCAGCAGACATATCTGCCCGTGCATGCGTCGAATGGATTCGACGCATGCGCGGAAGTGTTTTACTTCCTGGTGACCGTGACGTGGCGGCGTCAACGTCACCACCACGTCACCGCGCTGTCTGCCGGAGGGGATTTTGGTTTGATCGTGTGTACACGATCAAACCAATATACCCCAGCAGACAAATCCGATCAAAACGGTCTGTCAGACCAATTTGATCAGATTTATTTGGTCGTGTGTACGCGGCCTTAAACACAGCTTATGGTTTCTGCTATAGAGTCATGAACTTCTGGCTCTGGCCTGTAAATTATACATCGACAGTTAATGATTTTTGCTAAACTTAGTGGTGATGCAGCTTCAGTTTTTTACAACCATGACACTGGCTCTATTAGCTACAACAAGATTAAGTCAATAAATATAATTTGTATGTTTCCTTCTTAATGATTTTTAAATGATCAAAACCAACATTTTTATACTGCTTTAGATTCATGTATCTAGTTCTCTTCCCCACTAAGGCCCCTTTCACATTGCAGTGGGAGCGGCGCTATACCATCGGATTGGCCGCGAGTTGCGGCCGCCGGGGATGCGGTATTAACACCCGCTAGTGGCCGTGAAAGGGTTAATACCCGCAATGCACCTCTATAGAGCGGTATTGCCACGGTCTCCCATTGTTTTCAATAGGAAGGAGCGGTGAAGGAGCGGTATACATGCCGCTCATCTCACTGCTCCAAAGATGCCGATGACAGGAGATTTGTTTATCTTCCGCCAGCGCATCGCCTCAGCGTGAAAGCCCTCGGGCTTTCACATTGAGGATGCAGTGAAGGAGTTTTTCAGGTGGTATAGCAGTGCTATTTTTAGCGCTGTACCGTCTGAAAAACTCCTCAATGTGAAAGGGGCCTAACAACTGAAAACAAAATCAGATTATATACAGTATCTCACAAAAGTGAGTACACCCTTCACATTTTTGTAAATATTTTATTATATCTTCTCATGTGACAACACCGAAAAAAGGACACTTTGCTACAATGTAAAGTGTACAGCTTGTATAACAGTGTTAAATTTGCTGTCCTCTCAAAATAACTCAACACACAGCCATTAATGTCTAAACTGCTGGCAATAAAAGTGAGTACATCCCCAAGTGAAAATGTCCAAATTGGGCCCACTGGAAGTCCAACATGGCATGGTTGGCATCCCATGGCAAAGAACTCTCTGAGGATCTGAAAAAAAAATATTGCTGTACATAAATATGTCCTAGGCTATAAGAAGATTGCAAGACCCTGAAACTTAGCTAATAACAAAAGTATACTGCACTTATTTAAAGTTCGAAAGTGAGACCAAGCTGCGACCAAAAGATGTTATACTACACCAAACATTATATAAACAGAAAGAATGTTGCGCTAATAAGAGTGATTGGTGCTGTGTGTTGAAAACAGCTAACCCAAAAAATAGATTTATACAAAAAAAGTATTGAAAAGTGAAGATACTGATCAGTAATTATATCAGATAATATAAATCGACTCGGGAGGAAGTAGAGGGAAGACATTGCTGAAAGTGGCAGCAGAGGAGATATTATGTGTTGGCATATCGATTGAGACCATCCACCATCCTGAGCATCCAAAGTTGGATATTTTTTTTCCCAGGACATCATCGGTTTATGCTGCATTTGATCTCCTATGATTTAGAGACCATTTGAATTTGGTAAGAGGCTGTATATGATCTTGGTGGAAGTGCCTGTCGCATTACCCTTTTCCTGGGTTGTTTCTTGACCTCTTCACTTGGGAGCCCATTCATTATGAACTTTTCTTTTTCTATGGTGGACTGTACATTGTGATGACTATCCATTTATGAAATTCACATATATTTTTTGATTTATATTATCTGATATAATTACTGATCAGTATCTTCACTTTTCAATTTATTTTTTGTATAAATCTATTTTTTGGGTTAGCTGTTTTCAACACACAGCACCAATCACTCTGAAACTGAGCTACAGCACAATGGCCAAGACCATACAGTGATTTAACAGGATGGGTTCCACTCAGAACAGGCCTTGCCTTGGTCGACCAAAGAAGTTGAATGCACATGCTCAGTGTAATATCCAGAGGTTGTCTTTGGGTAATAGATGTATGAGTGCTGCCAGCATTGATGCAGAGGTTGAAGGGGTGGGGGGTCAGCCTGTCAGTGCTCAGACCACACTGCATCAAATTGGTCTGCATGGCTGTCATTTCAGAAGGAAGCCTCTTTTAAAGATAATGCACAAGACAGCCGGCAAACAGTTTGCTGAAGACAAGCAGACTAAGGACATGGATTACTGGAACCATGTCCTGTGGTATGATGAGACCAAGATAAACTTATTTGGTTTAGATGGTGTCAAGCGTGTGTTGTGGCAACTAGGTGAGGAATACAAAGACAAGTGTTTCTTGTGTCTTACAGTGAAGCATGGTGGTGGGAGTGTCATGGTCTCGGGATGCATGAGTGCTGCTTGCACTGGGGAGCTACAGTCCATTGAGGGAAACATGTACTGTGACATACTGAAGCAGAGCATGCTTTCCTCCCTTCAGAGATGGGGCCACAGGGCAGTATTCCAACATAATGACCCCAAACACGCCTCCAAGACAACCAATGCCTTGCTAAAAAATCTGAGGGTAAAGGCGGTGGACTGGCCAGGCATGTCTCCAGACCTAAACCCTATTGAGCATCTGTGGGGCATCCTCAAAGAGAAGATGGAGGAGCACAAGGTCCCTAACATCCATCAGCTCTATGATGTCGTGGAAGAGGACTCCGGTGGCAACCTGTGAAGCTCTGGTGAACTCCATGTCCAAGAGGGTTAAGGCAGTGCTGGAAAATATTGGTAGCCACACAAAATATTGACACTTTGGGCCCAATTTTGACCTGTTCACTTAGGGGTGTACTCACTTTTGTTGCCAGAGGTTTAGACATTAATGGCTGTGTGTTGAGTTATTTTGAGGGGACAGCAAATGTACACTGTTATACAAGCTGTACACTCACTACTTTACATTGTAGCAAAGTATAATTTCTTCAGTGTAGTCACCATATAAAGATATAATAAAATATTTCCAAAAATGTGAGGGTGTACTCACTTTTGTGAGATAGTGTTTATTCTCTAAAGCAGGACACCGCTCAAAAAGTGAAGATTTGCTGTCTTATGCCGCGTACACACAATCACTTTTTGTGATGTAAAAAAACGTCGTTTTATCTCACGAAATAAAACAAAGTTTTTCAAACTTCATTTTAAAAAACGACGTTGCCTACACACCATAGTTTTCTGAAAATTCTCTTGCAAAGCGCGGTTACGTACACCACGTTCGGCGGCACTCTGTTCCATTGAACCTCCCGTCTCATAACTTGCTTCTGAGCATGCACGGGTTTAAAAACGTCATTTTAAACATCGTTTTGCCCACACCAACAATTTTTTTGACACAAAAAATGACATTCTGAAAAACGACATAAAAAATTAAAGCATGTTAGAATTTTCTTTTGGTCGTTTTTCAGAAGACATAAAACGACGTTTTGCCCACACACGATCATTTTAAATGACTTTTTTTAAAACGTCGTTTAATTTCATCACAAAAAACGACCGTGTGTACGCGGCATTAGAGGGGGAATTTAGTACAATGTAATGATGACTGTACCTAAGATTGACGCTAAAAGATTTACCACCTTAGAAAAAAATGCAGTGTACATCCTGGGCCAGATTCTCTAAGAAAATTGCCGGCGTAGCGTAAGCCATTTACACTACGCCGCTGCATCGTACTAGAGCAAGTGCCGTATTCTCCATGCACTTGCTCCGTAGTTTGCGGAGGCGTAGAGTAAGTCGCCCAGCATAAGCCCGCGTAATTCAAATGGGGCGGCTTGTATTTAAATTAAGCGCGCCCCCGCGTCGAACGAACTGCGCATGCGCCGGCCGGGGAAAAAGCCCAGTGCCCATGCTCCAGCTCACGTCGGAAAGTGCCGTTGAAACCGACGTCACTACGCAATGCCCTATTCGCGAACGAGTTAGTAAAACGATGTAAGCGACGGAAAAAGCCGACACTGAACCGACGCCATACTTAACATGGCATCCGACGGCACCTGACGGCATCCGACGGGACTTCGTAAGGTTACTCCTCATAGAAGCAGGGGTAACCTTACAAGTTCGTGAACGACGTACGCGACGACCGGAGCGGCGTAAAAGCGATCGGGAATCGGCGTAGTAGCCTCATTTGCATAGGCAAATGAGAAAACAACGTAAAGGCCACCTAGTGGCCAGAGTTGTCATTACAACTACGATTCGCAAGTGTAATGGTATTACACTTGTCGGATGTTCAAGCGTATCTATGCCAAAGTGATGCTAAGCATCACTCGCATAGATACGAGCCAAAAAAAACGGCGATACGACGGGGTATCTGAGATACTCCATCGTAGCGCCGCTCAGAATCTGGCCCCCTGTGTCTATATACAGCCTTATAGCTGTATATCTGCAGCGTAACAGCATGGTACCACTCACTGCTAGTTTTATGATATTTGGAATGAGATTTGTTGAATTCCTAACTGTGCTGCTCAAATCATCTTGCTAGAGAGAAAGCTGTACATGAGGACTTGCTGTGCAAGATCTATTTTCTTCACTTTCATCCATTCAGTGGATGCGTAATTTCTGAACATCTTCTGTTGTTTATTAACCACTTCAGCTCTGGAAATTTTACCCCCCTTCATGACCAGGCCATTTTTTTGCAATACGGCACTGCGTTATAGACATGTGCACACTGAAATATTTTGTTTTGGAATGTCGTTTTCATCCGAAAAGTAAATTTATTTAGTTGTTCCCGAAATTCGTTTTTATTTATTTTGTTTCGTTAAAAAATGCATTCGTCCGAAAATTCGAATGAATTAAGATCGAATCTGTCATTGAAGGCTTATGGTGTCTGTCGAATTTTCTAAGACGATTCGACGGAGCAGCTAAACTGTACATTTCCGGTCGAATGCTCCGCCTACAAGCTATAGAAGAATTCTAATGTTGTATGACACTAGTAATAATTATATTTATAAATTATTATTACCAGTCAACCAACATTTGAATTCTTCTATAGCCTATGGGCCGAGCAGTTGACCAGAAATTTATGATTGCCGCGTCGTACAGTCGCTGCTTGTCGAATCTTCTTAGAACTTTTGACAGACACCATAAGCCTTCAATGACAGATTCGATGTTTGTATGTTTTTGACTGCTTCGTCGAATCTTCGTTGTTCATGTCAAATGGTCTACCCCAACACTGTCTCTATAATGTCTAATCTTTTCTCTCTATGTAGAATAATCTTGGACTAAAAGAGTTAAGGTTAGGCACATTCGACCACAGGATCGATAGACACAGATTGCTATTGTCAGCGTCATGTTCGTTTTCGTTAAAACGTTTGTTAAAACGATAATGAAAATACCCGAAAATGCATTCTGACGAAAACGAATGCACATGTCTACTGCGTTACTTTAACTTACAATTGTGTGGTCGTGTGAAGTTGTACTCAAATAAAATTGATGTCCCTTTTTTTCCCCACATATAGAGCTTTATTTTGGTGGTATTTGATCACCTCTGTGTTTTTTATTTTTTGCACTATAACCAAAAAAAAGAGACAATTTTGAAAAAAATATATATATATATTTTTTTTTTCTGCTACAAAACATATCCAATAAAAGAAAAAAGTAAAACAAATCAAATGTCCTCATCAATTATAAGTGTATATTGATTGGTTTGCACAAAAGTTGAAGTTTCTACAAACTATGGGATATTTTTATGGAATTTTTATTTATTTATTACCAGTTATGGCGGTGATCAGCGAATTATAGCGGGACTGGGACATTGCGGCAGAAAAATTGGACACTAAGTGATATTTTTGACACTTTTTTGGGACACTAATACGGTGATCAGTGCTAAAAAAATATGCACTGTCATTGTACGAATGACACTGGCAGAGAAGGTGTTAACAGCAGGGGCGATCAAAGGGTTGCATACATTCCCTGGGTGTTTTTGCTAACTGTGGGGGATAGCTTTGACTGTGGGAAGACCGAGATCCGTGTTCCTGCTTAGCCTAGTCCTTTACCTCCTGCCTGCCTTTTTTGGGTACAGCTTTCACAGTTCCGTTCCTTTTAAGCTAAGTAAAGGGTAACTCCTACATTAACACTATTTGGAATGTGTAATTAAATTATTAAACTTCAATATCTAAAAAAAAATACAAAACGTTAAATATATCCTTTTGTAATTTCACCGCCTTTCTGATATGCAAGTGAAGGCTGATATGCACAAATTTTTGTCTTTAATTATTCCAGGTGTGCAGTCTTCTCTATGTCAACTTCTGAATGACAAAGAGGTGACAAAGAGCTCCCTTGCTGTCTGTATCAAAATGGTCACTCTGTTGCTGATTCTTCGCTGGCAATCGAGAGTCCACTGCATTATGGACAGTGATGGATGGTCATCCGTGATGAACATGTCGGGTACATTTCAGTGATTACACTCACTGGTTAGAAATAACCCTTGGGGTTTATTTGGCCTTATATTTGTAAGATAGCTACTTTATTTTTTAAGTACTAAGAATCATTACAGATTAGCCAATTGTGTTCATGTTTTTTTATGCTTCTTCTCTAATGACTATACTCTTTGAAACTCAGTGTTTTGAGACTCAATAAAGTTTTGGCTTGCATTAGTTATGCTGTACTTGACCTCTCCAAGATCAATAGGGTAATGGTATTTTAAGTTGTTTGCATTTCACTTAAATTACCTATTGATAGTCCTGTTATGGCGATAACAAATTTCAGGCATGAACTATTTAAAGCACTAGTATTGTCACTATTATCTTTACTACCGCGATTTTTATGAACTCTTTACAGCTTTTGACATCTTTGAAACTTTATGTTCATTTTTTCCTAGCACATTTTTTAACTGAGTAATGGTTGTAGTACAAAACGCAAAAAAAGCACTGAAGGCACTTTAAGGAAAATGTGTTTTGGCAATTTATTTTCTCTTTCAAAATCATGTAACACCAATTAACACCAATTAAAAGACTTTTATAGGGCCCTGTGAATATTCAGAAAACTTGTAGGTTTTGTATGTTCATGCAACACTTTTTTTTCCTTGTGCTGCCGGGTGCTAAGCTGGCCAGAAGTAGAAACCTAATTGACACTGTGCTGCAGCCACATGTTCACACAGCACTGACTTAACAAGTGTTGTTCTACCTTCATCAACTAGAGGGAGGGACTAGAAGGACTTCTAATGCAGACCGCACTGTTTGATGGGAGATGTAGTTTGTGAAGAGATCTCTGCTGTGTAAGTAGTTATTGTACAGATTACAATCCTCAGGGGAGAAACAATGAAAGAGTAGGAGAGATGAAAGTTTTCCTAGACAGAGAAAAAAGGACTTGCTCTTGCTGTGAGGTTACTGGAGGTTGCGCATCTCTGTTCCACCATGTTTTCCCCTATGAAAGTTGCAGCCTGATACCTGAGACAACAAACCAGACAGTTTGCCTGGAGGGGGATTCACCTTGTATGCAGAGCCAGAAGGATTGCTGACAGCCAAATTTCCAGACCAAGTTTTGCTGTGTGAATGGGACTGGTTAGCCACCACTTGCTGTGTTTTATTTTACTGCTGCTAGCGGATTAAGAAAGAGAGAGACTGACCATCTATTCTAGTATTCAAATTAATGCATGCTGTGTTTGAAGGGACTGAACTGATGTGCACCACCTTAAAGACTGGGCCCCACCAATTGGCTGGCTGAAGGTTGACAGTCAGAAGCCATATACTTACCAACTACTTCACAGGGACCCTGAACCTAATTGCCAGAGTTAACCTCTCTCAAGTTATATGCAGGGTTATATAAACAGAGTGGACTATGAGACATGTACTGACTATTGATTGCAGAGGAGCTACTGTGGAATCGGTTATTCTTCTTGATATGGTTGATACTGTTCATTGCTGATACTGTTTTTTTTTTCCTGGCTAGTGGTTCAGTGATTTAGACAGAGCTGCTATAATCTAGTAATTACCTCTTTTAGCGTACTGTGAGGGACAGTTTCTTCCACCTCTGCGTATAATGTATATATTCGTGCATTACTATTTACTTTTAGCCTGTGACAATATACATGTTTTACTTACAATTGAGCAGTCTGGTGCTTATTTTCTGATACACCAGTTGTGTGTAGGATACTGATATTGGTTCTCAAACAGGTATGTGCAGCAACCCCTTTACCTCAACCAGGTGTGTCAGAGTGGACAAATGATTCATTATAGTGGGCTTTGTTCACAATAGATGGTTTGAATCATGCCATCTTTCCCCCAGCTTGGTGTCAATGCCCCCATAACTCCCAGTAGATGCCAAGATCAAATATTAGCCTCCAGAAGGGCCCCATCACAAGAATAAAATCTTGCTCCAGCACAAGCCCCCTGCCCTAAAAGAAAAAATGTCCATATCAATAATTTCCATCTCTCTGCTCAGACATCACTTACTGTGCAGGACCCTTAGTACATCGCGAGTTAGTGGGTCCTATATGTCCCTTGGCTATGTCATGTGACAGAGATGGGAAAGAGCCTTAGGAGCCTTCCTCCACTTTGAGGTGCACTGTTTCTGAGGTCTGAATTTTGTGGGTGACAGGAATTGCAGTATTACAAGAATCCCCGTTTACTATGACAGTGTGGGTTTCACTAACTTGAGGCAGCACCAAAGAGGGGCACATGCTGCAGAAGCTCTTGTGGAGATTTGGACCCCCATATGCCCCCCCCCCCCCCTTATCTATGTCCCTGCCCTGTTTCGTTTTCTTTTTCTTGTTTCTACCTTTCAGTCCATTCTTGATAAAAATGTATAATTTTTTTTTAAAGTTAGCTGTTCTGCTTGGCCTGTCCAATTTGTCTGCTTCAAAGAAAAACATGAACTAAAATATATTTTTGTTTTACACATTTTATATTTAAATTCATTTTAACACATACAAAGAGGGGAACATGATCATCAGTGTGCATTAGATCAAAATGGTAGTTACCAAAGTGTATATAATATTGTACAATTAATTAAAAGTATGACTGAAGCATGCATATAACATTACAAGTATAAACAGAGATATAATGAACAATGGTGGGAATATAAGAACATATATTTTTTACTGTCAGTTCCAGGCAGAGGAACTTGAATCAGATCAAAAGGCAGATCAGGCAAATTGTTGGCAGAGTTAGTTTAATAAACTTATTTCTAGTAGATGGAAATTATCCAGCACCATGTATCAGGAAGTTGCCCATTAGACTGTGGCAGCAGGAACATCCTTTGCAACCCTTGTTATTTCTAAAAGAAGTAGCAGGACTGCTTAAAAACATTGCTTTTATTTAAGAGAATTAACATCATTTTGACCATATCTGCTCACTTCCAGAATTGATATTTGAGTTAAGCAGAACAATGTAATATGTTTAAGTATTAAGCACCAAATTACAGAAGGATCTTGTATCTAGTAATTCCTGAGCCCTAAGAAAAGTAGATACATAATGATGTAGAACCTTGTCTCATTGTCTGCTTAGTAATGAGCTTTGAGTGCCCATGATAGCGGTATTGGCTGTAATTCAAGCCTGCACCTTAAAGCGGAGTTCCAGGCAAAAATGTAATTCCGTTTGAAACCAACATACACCACACCCTGTTCAACCAACCCCCAACCCCACTCCTCGTTTTGGGATAATTTTTTTTTATACCTTTTTGCTATGTATTTTTCCAGACTTCTGTCCCATGGCGCCCTGGCGAGGTACATCACTTCTGCGTTTTTTTGTGCCCTCCTCCTTTTCTCCACTTGCCTTCTGGGACCTGTGTGTGTCCCAGACGATGACGGGACCATTCAGAAAGTACAGAGCGACTCGCGCATGCGCAGTAGGAGACAGACTTCCTGTTTCCCTTAGTAAAGATGCCCGCGCCTGCACCTGGAAGGCCGATGGAAGGTTCGGCTTTGGGTGCCAACATTGCGGGAAGTGTCCTTACAAATACTGTAACTGCTGACATTTATTATATCTGCTGACTTTGAATTTTTTTTACCTAGGCTGGAACTCCTCTTTAACCACTTAAGACCCGGACCAAAATGCAGGTAAAGGACCTTGCCCCTTTTTGCGATTCGGCACTGTGTCGTTTTAACTGACAATTGCGCGGTCGTGCGACGTGGCTCCCAAACAAAATTGGCGTCCTTTTTTCCCCACAAATAGAGCTTTCTTTTGGTGGTATTTGATCACCTCTGCGGTTTTTATTTTTTGCGCTATAAACAAAAATAGAGCGACAATTTAAAAAAAATGCTATATTTTTTACTTTTTGCTATAATAAATATCCCCCAAAAATATCTAAAAAAACATTTTTTTCCTCAGTTTATGCCGATACGTATTCTTCTACATATTTTTGGTAAAAAAAATTGCAATAAGCGTTTATCGGTTGGTTTTCGCAAAATTTATAGCGCTTACAAAATAAGGGATAGTTTTATTGCATTTTTATTAATAATTTTTTTTTTACTACTAATAGCGGAGATCAGCGATTTTTTCGTGACTGCGACATTATGGCGGACACTTCGGACAATTTTGACACATTTTTGGGACAATTGTCATTTTCACAGCAAAAAATGCATTTAAATTGCATTGTTTACTGTGGAAATTACAGTTGCAGTTTGGGAGTTAACCACAGGGGGCGCTGTGACTTTGAGTGTTCCCTGTGTGTGTGTTTACAACTGTAGGGGGGTGTGGCAGTAGGTGTGACGTCATCGATCGCGTCCCCCTATAACAGGGATGACGCGATCGATGCTGCGGCCACAGAGAAGCACGGGGAAGCCGTGTTTACACACGGCTCTCCCCGTTCTTCAGCTCCAGGGACAGTTTGCCGCACTGCAGCGGCGATCGGGTCCACGAGTCCCACGGTCCCGGTCCTGGAGCTTCGGACCGGGTCACGGGCGCGCGCCCGTGACCCACGGCTGGGTACTAAAATCAACGTATGTATATATACGTTGATGTGCCCAGACGTGCCATTCTGCCAACATATATGTGCAGTAGGTGGTTAAAGAAGGTGATACGAGGGAACAGAATGAAGTGTTCGCGACTGTAATGTCAGGTGACAATATTTCTCAAAGGCTGGAAGATGTACTAACACATGCACAGAATAAAAAAAATTGTGGAGGGTAACTGTGAGAGCCTTCCTTGTATTAGTGGCAAGATGAAGAAGGCTGGGAATGCTGTAAATGGTAATGAGTCAAAGCTACTTTAGAAGGGATGGGGCCTTGCGAGAAAGGACTACACTGGTAAATTGTCATGCTGTTAATAATATTCATGCTTGTTGCCACTGGAAACCACTGAGTTACAGTTTTAAACAAAGTCCTCTGTTTTCTTGCCTGATGGCTGAATAAATGGAAAAAAAAGATGTATTGAGGCCTATAATACACCTCCCAGCGCCTAACAAACAACACTTGCAAACCACTGAATATACCAAAAATAATAAACAGTTAGAGATGATAAAGACTGGATTAATTGGCTGGAAACCCCAGTCAACAACCAGAAAGAAGCAGCTATTTAAAACAAAAGCAAATATAAAAAATGGTAAATAAACTATATATTAACATTAAAAATGTCACAACAGTTAAAACCATAAACAGCGCTAATGGTGATAGTCCAGTGCAGATCCCAAAAAGAGATATCACCTCTACACTTAAGTGCAGTATCAATGATAGAGTGTATCAATGGGAGATAAGAAGTCCGTAGATAGCAACATGTGAAAAAACAGGACAGCAAGCACCTTCCACCCAAATCTTCAATCACCTCGTGGGACTATAGATCCCCCTCTGGGGTACGCACTCACCGGAAAACCAAAAGGTCAGGCAGTGTATGAATATCCACAGAATGATAAAACTCTTCACGTCAGAAGGGATCAGGTCACCTGTCTACGGGTCTCCAGATCGTACAAAAAACACAGGAAAGAGGCATATAGCGTAATTCCGTTTTAATGTAACATACACGAGTCTCTCCCTCTGTCGAAGTCTAATGACGAAACGCGTCAGGGAGGGGCTTCTACGACGCTAGGAAGTGACACGTGCGCTTCACCAGAGTCACGTCTGCAACCAGGAAGTGCTGGCAGTCAGCTCATCCATCGGGACAGCACGGCTCGTTTCCCTTACAGGAGAGGGTGATTATATGCGCTTGTTTTGATTTATCTAATGTACGTGCATTGATTGAAGGGTTCTTGTATCTGTGGGTTCTCGTGTATGTTACATTAAAACGGAATTACGCTATATTCCTCTTTCCTGTGTTTTTTGTACGATCTGGAGACCCGTAGACAGGTGACCTGATCCCTTCTGACGTGAAGAGTTTTATCATTCTGTGGATATTCATACACTGCCTGACCTTTTGGTTTTCCGGTGAGTGCGTACCCCAGAGGGGGATCTATAGTCCCACGAGGTGATTGAAGATTTGGGTGGAAGGTGCTTGCTGTCCTGTTTTTTCACATGTTGCTATCTATGGACTTCTTATCTCCCATTGATACACTCTATCATTGATACTGCACTTAAGTGTAGAGGTGATATCTCTTTTTGGGATCTGCACTGGACTATCACCATTAGCGCTGTTTATGATTTTAACTGTTGTGACATTTTTAATGTTAATATATAGTTTATTTACCATTTTTTATATCTAATGGCTGAATAACAGGTAATTTCCGAAGGACCATCCCCTTTAAGCAGCAAAATGCCTTCTTATGAGAAGGCAATTAATATTATTACTATTATTCAGGATTTAAATACACCAACAGTTTGCACAGTGCTTTACAATATTGGACAATACAGTTACTGTACAATACAAAGGGTACGAGAGCCCAGCTTGTGAAAGCATAAAATCGAACAGAATTCTTCTAAAAAATCTATTTCTGCTAATTACATTAATATGAGTGGTTTATTGGAGTTCTGTGGAAAAAAGCAAGTGGAAGTAAAGATTCACAAGGCTAAATTTATGGAAGGCTCATGGGAGTCTTGTTGGAGTCTTGTTTCTTACTTGTATATTCACTCACATGTTCAGGTTCTGAGGTCTGTGCCAGTAGGTCTCGTGTCAGTACTCAATTAGAGCTGGTTTATTTAATTAGGCCATGATTTTATCTGTTTAATAGTTTGGTTAAATTCTGTAAATGCTTTCAGCAGACAATCGTTACTAACAAATAACCAAATAAGGAAGATATACAGTATACAGTAGCTTAACAACTCAGGGACATCATACTAATTATATACATTTGAACTATATAAACATAAAAAGAAGCTAACCATACAATGTTGCTATATTACCTAGGGTTGTCCCGATACCACTTTTTTAGGACCGAGTACAAGTACCGATACTTTTTTTCAAGTAGTCGCCGATACCGAATACCGATACTTTTTTTAAAGGTCCCCCACAAATGCAGCCATGTCCCCCACAAATGCAGCCATGTCACCCACATATGCAGCCATGTCACCCACAAATGCAGCCATGTCACCCACAAATGCAGCCATGTCACCCATATATGCAGCCATGTCACCCACATATGCAGCCATGTCACCCACATATGCAGCCATGTCACCCACATATGCAGCCATGTCACCCATATATGCAGCCATGTCACCCACATATGCAGCCATGTCACCCCTACCTAGCCACCGCCACCCTGGGAACATCACAGCATTCATTTAAATAGCTGTAGTGTTCCCGCCCGTATAGACACTCCCCCTTGCTCGGGATTGGACAGATCACGATCACCCATCCAATCCCGAGCAAGGGGGAGTGTCTATACGGGCGGGAACACTACAGCTATTCAAATGAATGCTGTGATGTTCCCGCACAATGTTTAACCATGCGGTGGCAGGTTTCGATGCGGCGGCGGCGTTCGGCGGCAGCGGCAGGGGACGGAAAAAGTATTCTATTCTGGTATCGGGGGTATTTGCGCGAGTACAAGTACTCATGCAAATACTCAGTATCGGTCCCGATACCGATACTGATATTGGTATCGGGACAACCCTAATATTACCAATAAACAGTAAAGTTGCTGATCATTATTTCCCGCCTGTTATACTGATGCCTGGGGGCTCCCTTTTTCCTATTCCATAGGCATAGACATGCACAGGTGTGTATCACTTACCCCCCGCAGGAGCCACTGCGATGATGGGCCCTCCATTCTGCCTTGACTCTCTTAACTGCTCGATCCCCACTGACACACTTAGTTATAGGCTAAGGCCGGTAATACCTGTGTAACTTAAACATTTGTAAGCTACCACACTGTACCTATGCACAGGAATCAGACCACAACAACTTGAAGGTGAATTAATTAAATGTATTAAGGCAATGCAATGAAACAAGGGTCAATCAATAAATATATAATTACACAGACTTAAGAGTACTATAAACAGTGAAATGACCAATTACTCACTAGCTGTCACTCAAGATTAGATTAAACTAAAACTGGGTAACAAGCGTCTCTAAGCAACACCAATCAATTCAGAAGAATCCAAAATTTTAATATAAAATCAATGCTATGGTAAAGAAGGCTTCTAGCAGAAAGGTTGTTATACAAAAACCCTATTGAACCATAAAGAATTATCTTGCCACAGTGCCACACAATCAGAGTGCAACAGTTAATCACAAAGTGCAACCATTAGTCAGTTTTAGTTGAACCAAAGAGGGCAGCAAGACACTTGTGTACATTTTGGTGGTTCCAATTGGCGAACACCTATAGTGGCAGAAAGGTTGTTATACAAAAACCCTATTGAACCATATAGAATTATCTTGCCACAGTGCCACACAATCAGAGTGCAACAGTTAATCACAAAGTGCAACAATTAGTCAGTTTTAGTTGAACCAAAGAGGGCAGTAAGACACTTGTATGCATTTTGGTGGTTCCAGTTGGTGAATACCTATAGTGGCCCAGTTGGTGGTTCAAGATGATAGAGGCATCCATTTTGTTTCCATGAGGCTGGACTGCCAGAAGAAGTAGCATACCTTAAACGATACGTTTGTTTACATAAAGTTCCTCAGCCTGTTAGCCATCATTGACAAGTGGGTGCAGCGCACCTTCAAGAACTACAATTCCCATCATTCATGGCATCTGAACAGTAAGTCCTTTCTCATGCTCCCATTGGCTCTCTCATTTCTGCCCTAAGATAGGATCCGATCCACCTGCCAGGAGAGAGGGAGGAGAGCAGAGGAGTGATTGAGGATTTCACACTGGCCAATACACACAGATGCTTTGTATGCACAAAATCCATCATCGAGGGGCATGGTGTGCTGGGCGCAGGGTACACACACACACAGCCATCCAGCCTGCTCTCGTCGCGGCATACAGTGTCCCAAGTTTGTGCCTGTCAAATGGAGGGGTGTTTGTAGGTACACAGATACAAAGATGATCATATAGGAATCAGAGTACTTTACATAATCTAAATGTAACGATAAGTGTTTCTCAAAAGATATTTTAAATATTGAAGACCAACCCTAGAAATCTCACACAAACATGTGGCAGGTTAAAGTGGCAGATGAACATGTGGCAGGTTAAAGTGGCAGATCTGCCACATCTTGCAGTCCCTTGCCTTTTCTGCTGGCTTAAAAGCTGAAAAGCAGACTTGTAGGGAATTTAATGAACTAGATTACCTCTATTTATTAATGAATTTTCAATATTAAAATAAGCACAATTATGTATTCCTACTTCAACAGTAAATCTATGCTTAAAGGAAATTAGTCAAAGTATTTGTTTAAAAGAAACTCAGAAGGTATACAGACTGGTCTATTCCATACTTGGCTGCAACTGGATTATTGTTTTATCAAATTCAATCTTTTGAGTTAAAACCTATTTTGAGTTAAAACGTATTCATGTTTTTTAAACTGATTTGTTTGGTATAGAAAAGTTAATGACCATGTTGGGAAATTTAAACATAGCTTCTGTCACCTTATAGGTAGGGATGAGCTCGATGTTCGAGTCGAACATCTGGTGTTCGCCGAACAGCGAATATTATGGGGCATTTGCGGGAAATTGGAGCGCCGCAGAACGTCCCATGAAGCACTGCAAGATTGCAGTGCATTGCTGTATAATGATTGACAAAAGCTTTCACCTGACCTGCATACTTTGGTCAATCACAGCACACTCTGCTGGGAGAGCCATAATTGGCCAAAAGGCAGGGTGCTTTTGGCCAATCATAGCTCAGGGGGACTAAGTCCACGGCCCACACTATATAAGACTGGTTACATAGTGGGCGTGTGTAGTTTTGATGGCGTGGACGGAGACAAGATAACTTGAGTTAGATTAACCGCTTGCCGGCCACCCGCCGTCATATTACGCAATATCACTCCTGGGCGCTAGGGAGCTATGTGTGTAAACACATAGCTCTCGTTCCTGTCAGCGGTGGAAACGCTGATTTTCTGTTCATACAATGTATGAACAGAAGATCAGTGATTTCCCCTAGTGAGGCCACCCCCCCATACAGTTAGAACACACCCAGGAACACACTTAACCCCTTCCCTGCCTCCTAGTGTTAACCCCTTCACTGCCAATGGCATTTTTATAGTAATACAATGCATTTTTATAGCATTGATCGCTATAAAAATGCCAATGGCCCCAAAAATGTGTCAAAAGTGTCCGAAGTGCCCGCCATAATGTCGCAGTACTGAGAAAAAATGCTGATCGCTGCCATTACTAGTAAAAAAAAAAATTAATAAAAATGCCATAAAACGACCCCCTATTTTGTAAACGCTATAACTTTTGCGCAAACCAATCAATAAACGCTTATTGCGATTTTTTTAACCAAAAATATGTAGAAGAATACGTATCGGCCTAAACTGAGGAAAACATTTTTTTTTATATATTTTTGGGGGATATTTATTATAGCAAAAAGTAAAAAATATTGCATTTTTTTTCAAAATTGTCGCTCTATTTTTGTTTATAGCGCAAAAAATAAAAACCGCAGAGATGATTAAATACCACCAAAAGAAAGCTCTATTTGTGGGAAAAAAAGGACGCAAATTTTGTTTGGGAGCCAAGTCGCACGACCGCGCAATTGTCAGTTAAAGCGACGCAGTGCCGAATCACAAAAAGTGCTCTGGTCATTGGACAGCAATATGGTCTGGGGCTAAAATGGTTAATCAGGCAGGTTATTTAGTTTTTGGCAGTGTATTTGATATATATATATACACATACATATATATATATATATATATATATATATATATATACACTCACATACACACACACACAAGTCCCACCCACATATGTAAACGTCGTTCAAACCACACATGTGAGGTATCTCCACATGCGTTAGAAAGAGAGCAACAATTATGGCACTAGACCTCCTCAGTAACTCTAAACTGGTAACCTGTAAAAAAAGTTAAAGCTTCTCCTATGGAGATTTTTAATTTCAATAGTTTTTATTAATTTCCCATTTAAGAAACATAGTACAAACAGGTACACACACGGTGCCGAGGCAATATGGCACATAAAGAGCCTTTAACATAGTATATGGGTATGCGTAATAGTATACCAACACTTGTGGCGACAGCCGCCACCACAACCGCATATGAAACAATAAGGATAATAAAAATAAACTGCAAAATTAAAAGCAGTGATATAACCAAAAAAACAAAAGAGCATGAATGATCAAAAGAAAATGAAAAGAAAAAAAAAAGAAAAAATCTTAGAAACAAAAACAAACAAACAGAATAATGTGAGGCAATATACTTGGTGCAGTCAGGTACTTCTTAGGACAAGTTAAGAATCAAACATTACCAGTAGAATCCTATCTAAGAGAATAGGAGTACCATATGTTCCATGGTTCCCAAATTTTTACAATTAAAGGGTATCTCCCCCTACCGTGAGCGAAAAGTTGTTCATACGTACCATGAGTGTGAATAATTTGTGTGACCTCAGAGAGTCCTGGGCAAACAACATCCCTCCAATGCCTAACTATAGCAAGCCTAGCAGCTATGAAGATGTGGGACAATAGATTCCTTGAACTATAAGGGACAAGATCCATTCCCAGGGAGAGCAGCGCCATTCCCGGCAACGGGGTCAATTTAGCATGTATAACCTGCGATATTAAGTCGTAAACCCCCCTCCAGTAATGAGATAGCTTAGGGCATTCCCATAGTATATGATAAAGAGTGCCTACCTCCCCACATTGTCTCCAACAAAGGGGAGACCCACCCTTAGCAAATTTAGAGACCCTATATGGGGTAAGGTACCATCGGAGCAACATTTTTTGGAACAACTCCCATAAATTAGCGCAGCACTTTCAGTGCTGAAGCCCATTGTTCCTCAGAATACGCTGTTTTGAAATCCTTCTCCCAGGCGCACATAGAGGGTGCCTTTGTAAACCACTGCTTATTCTGAAGAGTAGAGTAGAATAGGGAAATACCCTTAATATTAGTGGACTTCGATAAGTAATACTGGGCTATTTGCCAGGGGAGGGAAATCTGCAGTCCACCCACCTGTTTTAGGAAATGTGAGATTTGAATATACCTATAGAGTTCGCTCCCAGGTAAGGAAAACTCCAACTGGAGAGCCCTAAGGGATTTGAGGGCTGGGCCTACAAATAGATCTTCTAGGTTTAGGTCCCTAACCGAGTTCCATTTCGTAAGTGAGATACCCGGTATGTACAGGGACAAGGCAGACAAGGGAAACTTCAGAGTGCTGAGTTTATTAGCAGAAAAATCATGAGTGACCAACTCACGCCAGGAAGTAGTAGACGCAAGGATAGAAGGCCCCACGCCTGTCGACGGTCTTATCGAGGATCCGTTGGAAATGAGATAATTGTAAAGGCTTTTACCATGTACTTGCTGTTGCTCAAGAAGAGCCCACAGTGTAGGGGTAGCGTGTTGGAACCAGCCATTCAATTGAGCCAGTATTGTAGTAGTAGTAGTGTAGTAGTCTCTGATGATCGTGTGACCAATCCCTCCCACGGACCTATGTTTGATAATTCTGCTAAAAGCGCAACGCGCTCTCTTGCCCCCCCCAAAGGAAGTTGTAAATAATAGATTGTATGGTGGAGAAAAAGGATTTGGGAACTGGAATAGGAAGGGTTCTAAATAGATAAATCAATTGTGGGAGGATCTGCATTTTAAATGCGGCCAGGCGGCCTGACCAAGACAGTTCAAACTTTGCTAATCTGTTCAGTTTGGAGGGAAGTGACTGTATCAGAGGGGTATAGTTTGCTTTGAACAAGTCGGAGGTACTAGAGGTGAGCGTAATGCCCAGATATGAGATACCATCCTCTCTCCATACGTATGGGAACCTTTCGCTCAAGATTTTTTTGGTGTACTCCGAAACTCCCATACTTAAAATAAATGATTTGGTGTCATTGACCTTGTAATAGGAGATGGACGAGAACAACTGTAATGCCCTCTGGACTGAAGCCAGGGAGGATTCCACATTAGTGAGCATTAAAACTACATCGTCTGCGAACAGGCTGATGATCCGAGCTCCCGGATTTGAAACCGCTGATCCCCGAGTCAGAGCGGATGTGTGAGGCCTCCATTATTAAGTTAAATATGAGTGGGGAAAAAGGACACCCCTGACGGGTCCCGTTAGAAATTTTAAATGGAGTAGAAAGCATACCCGAGACGAACACTTGGGCTGAAGGGTCTGTGTAAAGTGCCATAATGGCAGAGTGTATTCTGCCCTCGAATCCAAAGTACTCTCGCCAAAAACTTCCAGTGAACTCTATCAAACGCCTTCTCTGCATCCAAGGCAAGGAGCAGAGAAGGTGTTTTTGTAGTGTTGGCCAAATGAATAATATTAATTAGGCGTCTCGTTGCATCCGATGTTTGCCTGCCTATAGTAAATCCCGACTGATCCGGGTGCACAAGAGAGGGAAGCAAATCCACCAGCCTGTTCGCGAGGAGTTTAGCATACAGTTTTAAGTCGTTGTTCAACAGCGATATGGGTCTGAAATGCTGTGGTACAACAGGGTCTTTCCCCGGCTTCGGCAGCGCAACAATCGTAGCCCTCAACATCTCCGAGGGGAAAGAGGAGGAGGAGACAGCTCCATCAAACACGTCAACCAAATAAGGGGCTAAAACACATTTAAAAGTTTTATAGTATTCCCCGGAAAAGCCATCCGGGCCCGGTGATTTATTATTGGGGAAGTGGTCAATAGCCTTAGATATTTTATCTACTGAAAACGGAGAATTTAGGAGTTCCAACTGATCCTCCGATACTTTGGGAAGGTCCAATTTATCAAGGAACTTCGAGATCATGGCTTCTGTAGGTTGAGCCGTAAGTGGATCATCCTTCAGATTGTAAAGGGAGCTATAGTAGGTGCTAAAGGCATCCGCTAAAGCCTGTGGATGACATATTTTTTCATGCGTGATAGGGTGATAAATGAAGGGAAGCTTTATTACCGCTCACATAATAAGTCATCTTGAGACGTTTAGAAGCTTTCTCAAAATCATTCAACAGAATAAGACGAAGCTCGCATCTGAGATGGGACAGTTGCTCTGAGATTAAAGCGGAAACTATTTGTTTGTTCTTGGCTTCCAGCCTCTGAATTTTAGACACAAGGTCCTGAATGGACTGTATCCTCTGCCTCTTATCCCTAGCACCCAATTGTATAAGAATCCCCCTCTTATAGGCCTTATGAGTATTCCACAGGACCATGGGGTCCGACACAGAGTTAACATTGCAAGAGAAGAAATCATTCAAAGTCTTTAGCAAATAGTCTTTGGAGAGACCATCCTGGAACAGCCTCGGGTTGGACCGCCAAACAAAACATGTATTCACGCTTGACGAATCGTCAACCAAAAGCGTCACAGATGCATGGTCCGACCAAGTAATATCATTTATCTTAGAAGCCTTGATCCTAGTCATCATCCACTTATCCATTAAGAAAAGGTCCAATCGAGTGTAAACTCCATGGCTGGCAGAAAAAAAGTGTAATCCCTTTCTGTACCATTAAGGCATCGCCAGGCATCATAAAGGTCATGAGTGTGCAAAATAGGTTGTAGCGAGTGATGTCGCCTGTGGGAACGAGACGTGGAGTTCAATTGAGGGTCTGGAGGGAGATTGAAATCTCCGCAGAGCAGTAGAAAGCCCTTCTGAATTTCCCTGACTTTCTTGAGGAGATGTTGTAGAAAGCGGGCTTGGCGCTCATTAGGTGCATATACGTTCACTATGGTATAAGTAGTGGAATTAATATCACAGATGAGCACGTGATAACGACCTTGAGAGTCCGCAAGTTCACTGTGTAACGTGAAGGCGACTGTGTCCCTCACTGCCGTAAGCACCCCCCTTTTCTTGGCCTGAGCGCTCGCTGTAAAAATGTGTGGAAATTTAGGGTGGGTGCACTTGGGCGCCTTCAAGCTATGAAAGTGAGTTTCTTGGGCACAGAGAATGTCAGACCCATGGTGGAGGGCCTCATTCCACAGTGATCTCCTCTTAACCGGATGGTTTAGCCCCCTCGCATTGATAGTCATAAATTTAACAGTCGTTCCCGAAGACATGAACACTCTGATGGGATTTGGTGTCTGTGCACATCACTTACATTTCCGATGACAAGGTCTGGGTCATAACATGGAGAGGAGCATTCCGCCGAAGTAAACCATAGAGTGGGACCCACATTTTCCAATAGGATAAAGACGGTGGATGAGTAGCCAACTGCACACTGGAAACAAAATATTGAAGAGAAAAAAAAACGAGCATGAAGACGGATAAAAGAGAACATGAACAGGAAAACGTATGGGCCCTAATGACCCAGTGTGAACCATCACCGGTCCAAATGAGGGGTATCAGTCTAGCTCAGCGAGTTACCTCCGTAACAGGGACCTATGGTAGAACAACAAAGTAGTATATAACAGCCCGGTATTTAACAGTGCGAACGGGCATTTTTAGAGTTGACCAGATGCCAGTCATCAGTGGCGCGATTCAGGTTGCGGTTGCTGGAGCTGTGGGAGGAGTCCTCAGGGATTATGTTCCAAGCTTTAAGCAACTCGAGCCCTTTAGTAAGGGAGTCAACTGTGTGATCTCTCCCTTCATTAGTAATGATCAATTTGGTCGGGAACCCCCACCTATAAATTATCTTGTTTTAGAGATGGTGTTTAGGCTTCTCCTCTTTTGTAGTGTGAACTGTTAAAGGTCTGCAAAGAATTGCAGATCCTTGTGTTGGGCGGGAAGGAGATCTTTGTTGCGCGCAGTGACCATAAGGCGTTCCTTCACTTGAAAAAAGTGAAGACGCAATATCACATCCCGTGGGACTTGATCTGGTAAATAGGAAGGTTTTGGTAGCCTATGGATTCGGTCAATTGTAGTGTCTATATCAGAGAGATCGGGCAGTATGGATTTAAACAGCTGAATAACATATGCACGCAGCTCTGTTTGCGAGACAAATTCAGGGATTCCCCTTATCTTGAGGTTATTCCTCCTGGAACGGTCCTCAATGTCCGCGATTTTGGCTTTAACCATTTCCATTTCCTCATCCCTAGCATCGTGAGCATCTACGAAGCTGTTGATAGTAGCCGCATACTCCCCCATTTTGACCTCCACATGTTCCACTCTAGCTGTCACTGACTGCAAATCACTGCTAAACTTGCGGACACAGGCCATCATGTCACTATATAGTGAACTTCTAAGAGAAACCAACATGTCTTTGAGTATAGTATCCATGACAGGCTGGTTACTAGTAGGGAAACGATCAATGGAATCAGGGAGCTCTCTAGTGTCATCCCCAGAGTCCAGGCCTGCACTCACCTCCTGGGCAGGATCCATGCCATCCAGCTTCGGTCTCGACTTCTCCGCACTTCCAGAGGCTGAGGAGGGTGCAGGTGAAGGTTTCCCAGTTGAGGGAGATGACCTTTTAGGTGGTTTGTCCTTATGATGAGGCAATAGAGGAGTGCTAGCTGCAGATGGGACGGGAGACTCGGCGCCATCTTGCTTTTGCTCCCAGGAGAAGAACTCCGTGAGTTTTTGCGGCCGCTGGGCGCCTGATCTTTTGCCCGTCATGTCGGGTGATGTCCGCGGGGGCTAGACGGCTGGTCTGTGGTCCTGGATCGCCGCTGTCTGGGCTGATTTGTGCTGCTCGGTCCCTGCTATGCATGGGGCTCCGTGATAATGTGGCCATTGCGGTCCTCGGCAAGCTCCGCCCCTTCCCTATGGAGATTTTTAAGTACCGAAGTTTGGCACCATTCCATGAGTGTGCGCAATTTTGAAAGAGTGACATGTTAGGTGTATATTTAATCGGCATAACATAATCTTTCACATTATCCCAAAAAATTGGGTTAACTTGACTTTTTGTTATTTTTTTATTCATTTATTTCCCCCAAAAAAGGCGTTTGAAAAATGATTGCCCAAATACTGTGAAAGATAAAAAGTTGCAATGACCACTATTTTATTTCCTAGGGTGTCTACTTAAAAATCATATAGTGGGCCAGATTCAGGTAGATGAGAGCATCTTTGCTCTGGAGTAACGCTTCTCATTTACGTTACTCTGCCGAAATTTTAGGAGCAAGTGCTGTTATTCATGAAGCACTTGCTCAAAAAAGTTGCGGCAGCGCATCGCAAATGAGCCGGCGGAATTCAAATTGGGCGGGTACGTGGCGTGTATTATTAAAACTAAGCGCGATCCCGCGGCGAACGTACTGCGCATGCGTCGAGTGTCAATGCACCCCAGTGCGCATGCTCCAAGTTCTGTGAGTGAACGTCAATGACGTCACATCCCCATTCATGAAAGTTTTACGCAAACGACGCGATTTTTTTTTCCGTCGCGATGACGACGCCTATACTTAACATAGGATACTCCACTAGGGGGCTGCTTTATCTTTACGCCGCGTATCGCTTCCGGAAACGTCGTAAAGTCACTGCGTCGCGCCCGAAAAAGATCGTGAATTTCCAACACCCGCTAAATAACATATTTTTTCAGCGTTAACCTCCCTGGCGGTATCCCCGAGCGTGACTCGGGGTGTTTTTTTTTGCAGAGATCGGTATCCCCGAGTCACGCTCGGGGTAGCCATGCAGAGCCTGCAGCGCGCGCTGTCTTACCTTCTTCCTGGATCCAGCGATGCATCCCCGCTGTGTGAGCGAGCGGGTGCTCGCTCGATTCACACAGCGTCCCCGTGTGCCGCCGATCTCCGTTCCCTGCGACGTTACGACGCACGGGAGCGGAGAACGGCGCCAAATTTAAAAAGGTAAACAAACACTTTACATACAGTACAATGTAATCTTATAGATTACAGTACTGTATGTAAAAAATACACCCCCCCCCTTGTCCCTAGTGGTCTGTCCTGTGCCCTACATGTCCTTTTATATAATAAAAACTGTTCTTTCTGCCTGGAAACTGTAGATTGCCCATAACAACCAAAAGTGTCCCTTTATGTCAAAAATGGTTTTAGATCAGCTAGAAAACAGCGATAATAAATTATAATTACTTTCAGAATTGAGCGATAGCGATTTGTGGGGAAATTTGTCATAAAAAAAATAAATAATGACAGCGACAATTCTGCAACTGAGCAAATTTCAGTGTTTTTGAGTTGATTACATTATTGAATATTTTTTATTATAATTTGTTATAATTATTTATAGTTTTTTATTATATAAAAAATTATGATTTTGTTTTTCAAACTTTATCATACCCGGGATGTCTTGTTTGGACAGATTTAAGCAAGTTATTCCTAAGAATTGCAGGCCTACAGTATAAAACGCCAAACTTCCATGCAAATAATTGTACCGCTTTTGGTACGTAATTCCAGACAGAATCATACCGCCAGGGAGGTTAATCAGCGGGAACGCCCCCGGCGCCATTTTTAAGTTGAAGTAACGATGCGATGGCGAAATTCAATTGCGCCGATCGCATCGGAACTCCAACCCGGCGTTTCTTGTTTTCTGGTTACAGAAAACAAAAACGCCGGCTTAAAGTGACAGTTAGGCTGGCGGATCCATTGATCCGCCAGCCTAACTCTACCTGAATCTGGCCCATAATGTTTGGGGGTTCTGAGTAATTTTCTAGAAAAAAAAAATATGATTTTTACATGTAGGAGAGGAGTGCCAGAATAAACTTGGTATGAAAGTGGTTAATGCATAGACCTTTAGAACCACTTTAAAATGTTTGTTTGCATTGTAATTACAATGCTGTTATAAAATTAAAGTGTATTCTGTGGCCATAGATTTCATTTAACATTTCTAAATGCTCCCTATAATATAGTAAATCTTATTTTTTTTCATTTAGTTCCACTTTAATACAGTTCTATATATATATTTTTTTTTTTTAATACAATGAATATCAGCATCTGATTACAAAGTGATTGTAAAGCCACTTTGTGTACTTAATAGATTCCCCTATGTTCCACAAAGTTTTGTGTCCCCGTGTATGTTCTATATAAAAACAAATGTAGCTGTATACCTTATTTCAGAGCGGCGATCAGGGCTCACGTGACCACCCGCTGCTCTCTTCAACGGGAGGGGCTGAGAATATAAGCGAGAAGAGGAGAGCGGCAGGCAGTCACGTGAGCACATGCGGTGCTCTGAAAAAAGGTATACAGCGACATAAGGTATATAGAACATACGCTTGAGCGTAGGGAGAGGGGGAGAGGAGGAGAGAAGAGAGACAAAGGGATGACAAAGGCACCTAAACTGACCATGTTATCAGGGCTCAGCAGTCATGATAAACATGGTCAGTTCATAAAAGGGAAGGGCAGCACCAGGCAGCATCAGCCAGGTATTTTATATGATAGAAAGGGCCAGGTTACATATCACAAGCACTGCGCTGTTATTCATGCTTTAAAGGAGCAGAATATTTATTTTTATTGATGTGATATCTGTATTTTAATACGCTATATGTATGTGTTCATTAATTTAATTTATGGGAATTTTACAAACATCATCAAATATTGTCTTTTTATATATTTATGGTCTATAATACTACAAATCATTATTAATTTAATGTAATTACTGTTTACCTATACCTAATTAAACTATTTATAATTACAATTATATTGATGGCTGTTTTTCCCTAAACTGCGCACTCCATATAAAGTCCCAAATTGTTTATAGTAATCCATTCCCCTGTTCCTTTATTTTTTAATTTTTCATCAGATCGGAACGGAGGTACATGTTCCTTATTGGCCATGACCTCACTTAAAACCCCTATTGTTTCTTCCTTTTCTACAATCGCTTTAACTTATCTGCCTCTTGTAGCCCACTTTATAGCAATGGGGGTGGAAGAAGCAGAACAAGGAGCTAGTCAGCTCTGCAGTGCAAGAAGCTTGCTGATAGGTGGAGAAAGCAGAATGATGGAAAGATGAGTTCATCTGTGTTCTGCTTCTCCCTTAATTGTCCAATCACAGGCGAGAGTGGAAAGGAGACCTGTAAGGCCTCGTACACACGAGGCAATCTATCTGTTCAAATCGGTCGGACCGACCGATTTGAACAGATCTGTCTGCTTGGATTTTGGTTTGCTCGCGTGTACACACGAGCAAACCAAAATCCCCGCCAACAGACAGCGCGCTGACATGGCCACGTCACCGCACCAGGAAGTAAAACACTTCCGCGCATGCGCGTGTGCGAGAAGACATGTCTGCTGGTTAGCATACTAACCAGCAGACATGTCGGGCGGACAGGTTCCCAGCCGACAGATTTCAAAGCATGCTTTGAAATCTGTCGGGTGGCCAAATCCGTCGGCTTGCCCGTACACACGGTCAAATCTGTTTGCTGGGACGGTCGGGCTGACCGTTTCCAGCAGACAGATTTGATCGTGTGTACGAGGCCTTAGTGTTGCTGAACTGCAGAGAAAATCAGGTCTCATGTCCTGACAGAACTACAAAATAGCTTTGAATATCTTAGAACCTTATGGACAGAAATACAAAGCTTTTGGAGACTAAAACATCTCTCATATATGATTTTAATTTGTGTATTTAGATGTTTGCCTGGGGTTAATCTTTACTTTATTTATTGTTTATTGTCATTGTGCAGTGTATGAATTAGACAGAAAAGTATTTTGTTTATTTCTAAGTGGGCTGACAACCTGATTAGAGAACTCATCAGAGTCAAACTATCAAAGCTCTATCTCAGAGCCAGGGTAAACATGAATGCATATCCTGTTAATGCCCAGAGAAGGTTTGTTTGTGAATGGCATGGTATGACACTATTGCTTGCGTGAATTTAAGCAGTGCTGTTAAGTCACATGTCTTCATGCTGACATTCCTTATGCCTGATCTGGAATGTCTGCCGTCTTTTATTTCTTTTGCATTGCCAGCCTGCCTTCTGTGACACTTCCTGGCATCCATGCCAGCTTTAAGGCCACCTGCACACATTCTCAGAATAAATAAAGCTTAAAGTCACTTAACCGGTTCTTTTCCACAACCCTCTTGGGAATCCACAGTTACTAGTTGCTTTTATGAAATCATACTAGAAGAAGCTTAATCCTCTTTATTAGGGGATCAAGGTGCCCTACCAACTGCTGTCTAAATCGTAGGAAATTTACACAGGAATCAATAATGTAGAAGAAAGGATGGATGAGCAGAGACACCAAACTTTAAACAACCTTGCTTAAAGGGTAACTCCACTTTTGTGGGGGGAAAAATGGCAAATAAAAAAAAACAATATATATAATGTTATTAAAAATGACTTTTCCTTTTCAATCAGCAGCTCTGTAATTTTCTGGAAATGCAATGCGATATGCCTACCTGGAGGTGTTCTGTACACATACATATACAAAACACCCCCCAGAAACATAATTTCCTGCTGATTGGCCCCCCAATACAGATGTCGCGTACATAAAATTTTCCGTTCGTGAACGGGCGAACCGGGCGAACCGCCATAGACTTCAATAGGCAAATTTTAAAACCCACAGGGACTTTGGTTGTTTTAAGGGGACTAACACCTGGACTGTGGCATGCCGGAGGGGGATCCATGGCAAAACTCCCTTGGAAAATTACATAGTTGACGCAGAGTCAGGTTTTAATCCATAAAGGGCATAAATCACCTAACATTCCTAAATTAGTCAAAATAGTTTTTTTTTTTTAAATGTAATCCACTGTGACACCAGATATGCGTGGTGGCACTGCGCAAGTGGGCACAGTATACGCTGTGAGCCTGACACACACGCTGGCAGGCAACTGACTGCTATTCTATTACAGTCAAAATTGTTTTGTTTTTTTAAATGTAATCCACTGTGACACCAGATATGAGTGGTGGCACTGGGCAAGTGGGCACAATATACGCTGTGAGCCTGACACACATGCTGGCAGGCAACTGACTGCTATTCTATTACAGTCAAATTTTTTTTTTTTTTTTTAAATGTAATCTACTGTGACACCAGATATGATTGGTGGCACTGGGCAAGTGGGCACAGTATACGCTGTGAGCCTGACACACGCTGGCAGGCAACTGCAATTAGATTACAGAGGGAAAAAAAAGCAGACTGATATTCTAGCCCTAAAAAGATCTTTTTGGGGTGCTGTCAGGACGCTGTCCTTACAGCAGAGATCAGATAAGTCTTTCAGGACTGGAGTGGACACTGAATACACTGGCCTTGCTATCGATTTCCCTATTAAAGGATCACTAAAGGAAATTTTTCTTTTAGCTAAATAGCTTCCTTTACCTTACTGAACAATATGAACAATAATAGCTTTTCTAAGTGCATGCAGATCTAAAAACAGAAACAGTTTTTTAGAACTGGAAGTGTCAGTTTAGTTAGGGTGACTCCCGGTCCACAGCACTCCTGCCGGACTAAGCTGTCATTTCGATGAGCATTAGCTCGAAACATGTCGGGTACATAGCTTTTTTATACCCAACTACCACGCTCTTTTTACATTCATGTGATCACATGTGCCAGATCCTTTCCAGAGTACTGGCATTTCTCCTTTTTTGTTGTTTTTATTGCTCTGTATTTTACCAGCCTAATAAAGGCTCCCCTTTTCAAACAAACTACACCATGTGGAGTTTTTTTGTCTCTTTTATGGATACCTACAAGTGTTGTTCCATCTGAAAGCCTGGAGCCACTCTCTACCTTGGACCTTGGGATCCCTGGGAAGGATCTACAATTCCTCCAACCATCACCCTCCATAGAGCCATCCATCCGAGGAGCTCTCACAAGCGCATCTGACACAGTGCTCCCGGCATATGTGTCCACCTTATGCGGTAAGAGTACCCATTCTCTTAATTTATCAGTTTGATTATCCTGCATGCCCATTGGATCACGCATACCATTCAAATCTCCAGTAACACAGGAGTGTTCCACAGGAGTGTTTCATATGAAGACCCACCTGTATTTATACTTTGTTTTTTGAAGGGCTTCCTACATATTTTATATTGTATACTTCACTGTTTGCATTCCAAAGGGTCTCATCATCCTTTCTGTACATTTTGGTATTGTGTTTTTGGATCACTCATTATAATCTCACCCATTTGGATGGGATTTGTGTAAACTGCTTCACGCAATTTCACGTTTACAAGCGATGCACTTATTTTTTCTTTGTCATTTCTATTGCTGCTCCCAGTGAATGGAAGAGTGTTTGTGACGGGAGGAGGAGAGAGAAGATAAAGAACATTTTGGTAGAGCTGCATCTTCTGCTGAAGAAGACCCCCTCAACTGCCCATGACAGCAGTTGACACTGAGTGGCTGCTGTGCAGACATGGAGAGAAAAAAGACTGCATGGAGCTGCTTGGAAACTATGGGGACAGAAAGCTGCAGCAGGAGAAAAAGGCTTGGATGTGAGAAGTGGGTAGAGACTGAGCTTCTGAGTTGGATAGCTGCCTGCCCTAATGCCGCGTACACACGATTACTTTTCGGCATGAAAAAAAAACATTGTTTTTCAGCATGTAAAAAAATTAAAGTTTTTTCAACTTCATCATTAAAAACGATGTTGCCCACAAACCATCTTTTTTTAAAAATGATGAGCAAAGCGCGGTGATGTACAACACGTACGACGGCGCTCTAAAGGGGAAGTTCCATTCAAGCTCCCGTCTCATAACTTGCTTCTGAGCATTCGCGGGTTTAAAACGTTGTTTTTAAGGTCATTTTAGCCCACACACGATCATTTTTTACAACCCAAAAAAAACAAAAATTTTTAAAACAGCATTAAAAAATTAAGCATGCTCAAATTTTTTTTTTTTGGTCATTTTTCAGAAGATCTGAAGCCCACACACAATCATTTTAAATGACGTTTTTAAAAACGTATTTTTTTCATGCCGAAAAGTGATCGTGTGTACGCGGCATGAGAGTTTGGTGTTGGAGAGAGACTGGGCTTCTACATCTGTGTCGAGGGCTCAGTTGGAGAGATGCAGTGAACTGGAAGAAAGGAGTGGCACTGGGTTCATTAAGACATCATCATGACAGCATTCTGTCACCGCCAGCATCACTGATTTCTGATGTCAGAGAGCGTAAATTGACTTAATAAGAGACTGAATAGTGGTGAGAGACCACAGACCACTACTTCCTTGTCTACCTCTTAAAGGGACAGTGACACCTTGCCTTGGGATACAATTTGGATCTTTACACCTCAAACCATTGTTATCCACTTAAGCCATTCTGTATTCTGCATTGTGGGCAGTATTTCCCAATATAAAATCTCTTTCTTTAGCTTTAGTGTGTCAGAGTGTGGCATTGCCAGAAACATAATTTTTATCTAGAATTAGAGGATCCATACATCATCGGCTCCTTCAATCGCATGTGCTACAATACATTTTATGCGCCCTTGGGCAGGTTAGGCAGTGTAAACTTTGTAAAATGAATCCGGGGAGTTGCATGAAAGGTGCACTTATCATTTAAGCCTATAAGCTTCTAACAAGGTCCAAGTAACGTATAACTACATAATAATTGCTGTAAATCCTAAAGTAATCACCTTACTTAAATACTAATATTTGTTTGTGGAAATTAAATCTCACATTCACGTCATGTTTATATACACTAAAATTATGGGGCCAGATTCACGTACATCTGCGCATTATTGGACCGGCGTAGCGCACCGCCTTTACGTTAGACTGCCGCAATGTAGCGGCGCAATCACCGTATTCTCGATTGATTTGCGCAGAAAATAGCGCCTGTGCAACGTAATTTCAGAGGCGTAAGGCGGAGTAATTCAAATTGGGAAGGACGTGGGCATGTTACATTGAAATGAGCCGTGACCCCATGCAAATGAAGAGCCGGCCGGCTCGCGCATGCGCACATGAAGCAGACCATGGTCAGTACCTCTGTGCGCATGCTCACAACTCGGGAACGGCGCAATCAGTGAAATTGGAAGTGGACCAGGGCAACTTAGTGAACTACGCAGACAGCATAAATAGACAGACACAAACGCACTTCCTTTGCAAAAGTACATCCCTTTGTATCCCTTCCTATACAGCAAGGTGCTTTTGTTCTGTTGTTTGTTGCGTTTGTTTGTTTGTGACGTGTCTTTGAGATATTTGGGGACTGTTGTGCAGAGTGATTTTTGTCTTTTATGTGTTTTCTTTGTTGTTATTTTGTTTAAATTAGATTTTTACTGGGCATTTTTTATTTTTGCTGGTCAATTTTTTCTTTTTTGGTTTTGTTTGTGTATGATTTGGGAATGTGGGGGTGACATTCCTGCCGGAAAAGGGGTGTCACCCTCATTTGTGGTGGAGAAGTGATCCCCAGGTCCGTGTGAATGGTCTATGAATGTACAGTGACATAATTGGAGCCGTGGCATGGCGTTGCAGCTCACAAGTCCTGCATGGTGGGCTTGTGCCAATCCAATGTGATGAGGATGAGATGTGTCTGTGCTAGGGACCACAGTGGTGTGCATGCATGCATTCTCATTGTGCCATGATTAATGTGTGTGTTTAACGTGCAAAGATGCCTAATGTGAGCTGGCTCCTGGCTGCTCTTCCCTCAGAAGACGGGGTAGCCTTGGTTAGGGGGGTTCCGTATAGGAGTAATGAGATGGGGTCCCAGTGCATATGCAGAGTCACCCTGAAGGGATAAGACAGGAGGATGTTAGTAGTGCATGTGCCCCTTGTGATTTCAGCATCATGGGGGGGACAGTCTTGCCTGCCACCCATGTCACTCACCAACCAGCCAGCTGTCCCCATACATGTTCTGTTCGAAATCTGTGGGGATGGGGCTAGGATTGTATATGTAGCTGTCATGGGTGTCATGGGTGGTGTCATGTGTTGGGCTCCTGCAGGGTTGTGGTTAATTCCAGGATGGCATGAGGGGTGAATCTGAAGATGCGAGACACCTCAGAATCACTCATGCCAAAGATGTCTATGCGTGTGTGATATATCAAGTGAAGAGTGAGGGGCTTGTATCAGATTAGATTATTATATCCATCAAGGTTTTAAAGGGCTATTGAAAGATAGTGAGACAGTGTTTGTAATTTGTATGTATGTTATGTATTGATGTATATATGTATGTATATTTTTTGTAAAAATGTTTCTTAAAGCGAAGAATTTTTTTTTGTAAAAAAAAAAAATATTCCTCTCCCGTGCCCTCCTCCGTGCCCTCCTCTGTGCCCTCCTCCATGCCCTCCTCCTTCTTTGCTCATCTAAAGTCAGTAGTATAGCTATGAGCATGGATGCCACTGGCATGTTGGCATACAGATTGTTGTGCAGCAAGTGTGACTGCTCAGCTCCTCACTAACAGTGTTGCTTTCTCTGACATGTAGACAAATTGTCTAATTTTATACCACCTTTTATATGGTCTAATTTTAGACAGGCCGTGCAGCTGTTGCGCACAGCGCGTAGCCTGCGCTGCACCAACGTTCTTTTGTGGATCCCCGTAACTCCCTCATTAGCATATTTGAATAGCAAATCAATGGTGTGTCTAGCGCAGTTTTGCGCGGACGGATGCGACTGTCTATCGGAATTACACCGGTCCAAAAAAAGTAGATTTCTTGCGTATCTCGTTTTGGGGATGCGGAGCATCGAAACGCATGCGCACATTTAGACTTACGCCGCGCATCTCCTGTTACGCTGGCGTAATCGCTCTGTGAATCTGGCCCATGATGTTTTCTTTGGAAGACAGGGATTCTTATTTACACTAGGAATGTTATAGATCATAAGGCCCCAAGGCTACAACACATTTAACCCCCCCCACACCCTACTAAGTAAATCTCTAAATGACCCCTGAAGTTGTAGTTTCATTGCCAGGGTACGCCTCCAGAATGCCCAGCATGCTTAGAAACTTGAATGCTTTGACCATGAAGAACAATAGCTAGTTTGAGTGCATACAGAAGCTGGCTTTTTTTTATGGCCAGACCTGATATATATATGCACATTATTATTTTTTATCAGCTCTGAGCAGGTGTAAACATGTACATGTAACAGGCATGTGGTCCTATTTGAAACTGTACATTAAAGGAACTTTATTCAGGGAGTTGCATTAAAGATGCATCTGTCATTTAAAGCTCTATTCCTATAACAAGTTCAAAGTAAAATGTAAGTACATAATAATAGTTGTAAATCCTAAAGCAGTCACCATACCTAAAATACAGTACTAATATTTGTTTGTGGAAATTAAATGTCATGGTCATGTCATATGTTTGTTTATCAAAATTCCCTCAAATGGGTGTACCAATACATCTTCGGGATTCAGAGGTTCAGTGGGCTGCAGTCATGACCCAGTATCAATCTTTTCAGTCAGCAATGCTAAATAAAGGAAAAGTAATCCAGGGGGCCAAATAGCTGCTGGATCGCTTTTATGTAGTGGAATGGGTTCTCCTTTTGCCTCCTTTCCAGGCTCTCCCGGCCCACGGTTCAGCTGGCTTACCTTAGAGATGTACAAAGACTGGAACTACCCTGATCATCTCTTTGGTCTAAGAAACTGGAAGTGACAAGTAGTTTGTCACTTCCGGTTTCAGTTTACTGTAAGCAGGCCATTACTTGCCTAGGCATCTGATCAAACCGATCTCAGCTTGATCAGATGCTTTTAAGGGCTGAGAATAAATCCGGGATATAATAAATCCATGATGTCTCAGTAAAGAGAACCTATTACTGCCCATGCTATCACAAAAGGATGTTTATCCCTTGTGATAGCAATAAAAGTGCAACTTTTAAAGAGACAGTGTAAACATAACGGGCCAGATCCACAAAGAACTGGCGCTGGCGTAGCCTATCTAAGTTACACTACGCCGCTGTAAGTTACATTGGCGTATCCTTATCCACAAACACTTTCCGCTGTAACTTACGGCGGTGTAGTGTAATTGTTGCGGCGTAAGGCCACGCAATTCAAATTATAAAGCTGTGGGCGTGATTTAATTTAAATCAGCTTGACCCAACGTAAAGGAATTTTTTTTTGAACGGCGCAGGCGCCGTCCGTGGAGATATCCCAGTGCGCACGCGCGAAATCACGTAGAAAATAGTCAATGAAAACGACGTGAACTTAACTTACGCAATTCCCTATTGGCGAACGGTTACGCAAACAACGTGAACGATGGAAAAATCGTCCATACTTAACATTACATACGCCTCTATACAGCAGGGGTAACTTTACGCCGGACCTACACTTACGCAAACAACGTAAAAACACTGCGCCGGCCGTACGTACGTTCGTGGATCGGAGTATCTAGCTCATTTGCATATTCGACGCAGAAAAAATTTACGGCAGCGCCCTTAGCGTCCAGCGTAAATATTAAACTTAAATAGGACGGCGTAATAAATAAAACTAATAGCAAAAATGTCAAAAAAAATGTAAACCATTCCGTTCTCCCCAGTAATCGTGTGCAAAGGCAAACACATACATAGGTCGACCATATTGCCACAAACATTATAGTGAGAGCGATATTTCTACCACCAGACCTCTTGTGTAACTGTAAACTGGTAACCTGTAAAGGCTTTTTTTTTTTTTTCCATAATAATTTTAAACAAAATGAGATTTACAAAACATTTGAACAAGGAGTCCGATATAAAACAGCAGGTTTTACAGCAATGAAGATCAGAACTAGCATGTAATAGTGACTGATTACAGAGAGATTACAGCTTTAATCAACATAATGAATAATAATTGGGACATGAGCTACAGTTATGAACGGCTAGCAAGATGCTCATGTTTTACACAGTGACATTATGCCCATCTGATGTCAAACTATACTTAGGCGTAATTCGCGGATGGAGGTGAGGGTGTACTAGTTCATGGGGTATTAACCAACTTGGAGTAAATACAACCTCTTAATAGTCCAGTAGCTGAAGTCGGTATGTTATCGGTACTGAATGAAAAGAGCTGTAACGGGTCAAGGGGTTGGAGCAGAATGTGGACTCCTCGAGGGTAGAGGGGGGAAGGATAGGGATGGGGGGAGAACAGGGGAGGAGAAAGAGGAAAGGAGAAGAAGACCAGAAGTAAGAAGAGGAGAAGAGAACAAAGAGAGGAAGAGAGAAAAAAGTGGATTATAGTAAGTAAAGAAACATCAGCATGTATACACAACCATATTTATAAACAGGGAGAGGTGGGGGAGAGGGAGTGGAAGGGTGGAGGTAGGGGGTACCTCCCAGTCTACGCCACCAGTCTCCAAGGGTTGAAGTACTGCGACTATAGGCAGTTTGGTTTGAAGATAATTAAAAGTATATTTGTCAGGATAAATTGTGAATAATCCCCCCTCAATCTTCGCTTGTGTAGGGGAGGGGGGCCAAATGTCTCATGTTTTTTTTTTTTAGAGGTTAGCCTACAAAATGTAACAGTAGAGTCATCCGGGGGTTCAATCATCTGGCGTTGATAGGTTCGTAGTCGTTTTGCTCATCAGTAGTTTATAGTTGTCTGTGGTGCGAAAGTGGGTCCAACAAGCCCAAGTGTGTAAAAATTTGGTCGGACAATCTTTGGCTATGGAGATTAATTCTTCCATCTCAGCAATTTTGTTCAACTCGTTTGAGCCAATCAGGGATGGTCGGTACATGTGTCGTTCCCCAATAGATAGGGATATACTGTATAGTTTGGCCGCGTTTATTAGGGGAGGTAATAGCGTTTTGCAGTATTGATGAGTTGGCATGTCCGAGTAATGCAGGAGAAACTGTGCTGCGGAGTGTTCTATTGTGTATGTGGAAATTTGCGATGTCAGTTCCCGGATTTGGGTCCAGAACGCCTGAATTAAGAGACAGGACCACCATATATGTTCTAGAGTACCTGCACCACTGGAGCATTTCCAACATTTGTCTGAAAGGGCGGAATTATATTTATTAAGGATAACCGGGGTTCTGTACCAGCGCATTAAGACTTTATAGTTGTTTCCCTGTATCGAGACATTGAGAGAGCCCTTATGAGTTATCGTAGATATGAGTTCCCATTGTGCCTCTGTCATTTCTATCTGTAGGTCTCTTTCCCAGCTTAAGCAGGCTTTGTTAGTTTTCAGCGAGCTATCTGAGGTGAGGATGTTGTGGATGGTGGATATCATATGTTGCTGTGGTGCAGAACTAGAGCAAAGCTGTTCGAACGGTGTGAGACAGAGGATATATGGTCAGCTTCTCTTAGGAAATGTCTGATCTGGAAATATGCCCAGAGAGGAAAAGCAGTGTTGTCAATATTGGCTGGTAAGGAAGAACGATCCAGAAAAGTGCCTGAATGGAAGAAGTGATGCGCAAGAACTTCTAAATGCTGCCAGGTCTCCCTCAGAAAGTTTATGGAACCTGTAAAGGCTTTTAATTGTCACCTATAGAGATTTTTAAGTAATATAGTTTGCCGCCATTACACGATTAGTGTGACATGTTAAGTATCTATTCATTCAGCATAACATCTTTTATATTTTACCAAACTTCTAGTATGATATTGTGTTCTTGTACATTTAAATTCATTAAAGTGTAGTTAAAAAAAATTGTGTTTAAAAAACCGCTGCACAAATACCGTGTCACATGAAAAATACCCACCATTTTATTCTGCTTAAAACAAATATATATGTATGTGTGTGTGTGTGTGTGTATATATATATAATGTATATATATATATACACACACACATATGTAGCGCTACCCCCGATGGAGCCGCTGGTTTGTTTTGGGATTGGCGTGTTACCTTTGTAGCATGTCTAGGGGTATGATGAAAGTAGATGATGTGAGCAGTAATAGAATGTCCAAACAGCAAGATGTCATTTTCTGTGCTTTTATTCTTGGCCCTACATAGTCAACAGTCAACTTCAGGTGTATAGCGGAAAATGGTGAAAGAAGAAGGAAGTTGCAGACAAAGGCCTTAACTCTTTATAGAAGCAGTCCTGCTTCAAACAGTACCTTTTGATTCGTCGCCATTCCAGTGGGTATAGCGCACCCAGACAGTCTCTCTCACAGAACTGGCAGCCGGAGTGTCGCTCGGACGCCCGTGAAGGAAAAACAAACCTCTGCCACAGGCTTGGCTCAATGGAAATAGGAGAGGTACCTCTGCCACAGGCCCTTGCTCTGAAATGCAACTTGACGGAGCAATTCCTTCCCAGTAAAGCATTTGTCTGAAGTGTCTAATAGTTCTCGACTATTAGGTCACCGACTAACAGGTTGCCATTTAACAAACCCCCAGAGTCCGGTCACCTTGATCCTCGATGGTTCATCTGGGCCTTATTGGATCGCCTGCCTCCGGGCTCTCCTCAGACTAACTCCCCACCGAACAGCACAACTCGCTTGGTATCTTCTCATAGAAGTGAGGACCCAGTGAGTCACTGGGGCCTCTCTGCAGTTTTAGTTGCTCTGGGCCATGAGGGCCCAGAGTCGGGAACTCCGAGTAGCACGTGTGCCCCGGCCTGGTAGGCCATAACACCGGGGCCGTGATGTGCGCGCACCCCAAAGGTGGGTGCCGCACCCGGATCCAACCTCGAACTCCCGACGCCAAGATGGCGTCCCAAAGAAGTACCCTCCCCCAGCATGCCCCGTGAGGGAAAACTTCCTCTGATTGGCTGCTGGCGGGAAGGCACTCTCGCTGGTCTCCACTGCTGCCACCTGTCGTTTCAAGATGGAAAGGTATCTTTGGAACACAAGATGCAACAACAGCTCAGCACAGCACTAAACTAACATAAATCACATGGATAAGAGCTGAGTAAGTCTCTCATCCCCCTCTAAATTTGAACAGTGTCCGTACTTAGAAGTACAGGGGCGCTACACATACATACACACACACACTATATCACCAAAAGTATTTGGATGTCTGCCTTTACACGCACAGGAACTTTAATGGCAACCCAGTGTAGGGTTCAATATTGAGTTGACCCACCCTTTGCAACTATAACAGGCTATAACTCCCCTGGGAAAAACAGTAATGAACAATGGCGCTAGACTGATGTCATTAGGTGAAAATTATATGACAACTGGAATGACCAAAATGTGCATATATATATATATATATATATATATATATATATATATATATATATACACACATACACACACACACACATACATATGTACATATATGAAACACACTAGATCATGTAGTCCATAAGTTAATCCATGATTTTATTCAATCAGCACCTGAAGGCAGCACCCTTAGAGCGAAGCAGTGTACTCTGTAGGTACAGCAGGAACATAGGGGTGCCAGATTAAGTGCAGCATTAAATTGTAGGGTTATTAGTAAAAGAAGAATAGCAACTCACAAGATAGATTAATCAAACTAGCATGTATACAATAATTGCCAGTTCTCGAGTCACTCCAAAACATCCTGAAAGCCGTGGCAGCCTTGAGCACAAATGGTGTTTGTGATGGATTCAAGAATCAGGAATCAGGAATCCGGAAGCAGCAGATCACAGCCGTGGCCAGTGAGAACCACAGGATGGCGCTGGGCATCACAGGAAAAAGATGATTGTCATTCAGACAACTGGCGGTAATGCATTTCAAAGCTGCTGCTTCTTCTTCAGACCTTGATTGGCTAACATGTCAAACAGTCTTATAATAAAAGGAGGGCTAGAGGAGAGAATACTGTATGATAGGCTGGCAGACCTATCAATCAGAAAGCAAGCTAGAAGAATAAATGATATAAATAAGCATGGAAACCAACATGAATATGCTAGCTATTAACAAAATTGGTTATGAAGCTCAGCGTATTTGTACATTCATTCCAACTAATAATTAGTAACTAAATATGTAAACAGAAAGAATTAAGTAATTATGTGTGAAAAAATTAATTAACCAAGTAATTAAAAGAACAATTGACGTACTTAAGAATTGATTATTAAAAAAAGTATTAATTAAAAAATTGTAATAAAAAAGGGGGGGGGGGTATGTGCATGAATTATATTAATAATAATTGGGATACAAAAACACATGCATTATATTAGGACAAGGAATAGGGTACTTCTTAACGTGGAATTGGTCATAATAATACAATTATATATAGAAATAAAATTAGAACATATAAATGAATTAATGGTATGAAGTGACCATATATATATATATATATATATATATATATATATATATATATATATATATATATATATATATATATATATATATATAACACAGTATACAAAAGCATACTTGGGGGCACACTCTAAAAATGCTATACATCCAAGTTGGTGCTGCTATAATACCAAAGACAGTACAAAACAGATTATAGCACACACATGTATAGCATTTTTAGGGTGTGCCCCCCAAGTATGTTTTCATATAGACCCTGACCAGGTCTCTTGGGCTGGAGCACCCCTCTCCCTCTTAATTACCTCTCATTAGTGGCCACCAGTGTATAGGAGGAATCCCTTCAGTTCTCCCCTAGAGTCCGCCCTGTTACTACACCTTGTAGTTTCCTTCTTTTGACTTAAACATTTCGGATGTTGGCATAATGTGAGTGCCTTTTTGTTCTTTCCCCTCCCTATAATTTTTGAATCTCCCCTAGGGCTCTTTCACACATGCGGACCGTATGTCTGCTTTTTCATCCATCCATTAACGGATAAAAAAGGGACATACATCGATCCTATGAGATTGCGGGTGTCAGTGGATGGACATGGACATCTCATCTGTGTCCGCAATCCTCAATTTTCCATCCGTCTGCGGATCGGATCAGGTGAACACAGATAGACGGTCTATATTCATCCGATCCCCCCATAGGGGAGAGTGGAGATCTGAAAGGGCGGTCCCTGCACAGTGTGTGAGGACCACCATATCATCCGCCGGCTCAGCAGGGATCAGCGGAGCGATCCCCGCTGAGCCAGCGGAGGTTCACAGGGCAGATCATCACGGATGTGTGAAAGAGCCCTTATAGAGGAGTTTATCTCCCATGGTTGAGAAACAGGTACTTTCATTCTATTAACAGGTTAGGACCCAATAATTTTGGGTACATTGTCGCAGTAAGTGGGCTTAGCACTATATGACCATATAGTGTGACCAAACCCCTGGATTTTTGAATATGCTTAGGTGTTTTTAACTAGCCTTGCAGGATAAATGTAATATTTGCATGTGTGCGCTATAATCTGTTTTGCCTATATATATATATATATATACACACACACAGTATCTCACAAAAGTGAGTACACCCATCACATTTTTGTAAATATTTTATTATATGTTTTCATGGGACCACACTAAAGAAAATTACACTTTGCTACAATGTAAAGTAGTGAGTGTACAGCTTGTATAACAGTGTAAATTTTCTGCCCCCTCAAAATAGCTCAACACACAGCCATTAATGAGAGAAAAAGTTAACCGCTCAGAGGTCCCAAGGAGCTAAAGCTGAAAGGTAGGGTCCAACCCCTGGGTGCAGGCACTGCAATAGTATGCAAAATTGTATGGAGAAAAACCAGGACGGCCGCACTCCAAAAAATGTTCCTTTATAATAAAACAGATCACAACATCAACATGTCACAGCAAAAAACAGAAAGGAGCTGACGCGTTTCACACAAAAATACAGTGCTTATTCATGAATAAGCACTGTATTTTGGTGTGAAACGTGTCAGCTCTGGGAAAAGGACTAAGATGAGAGCTCGAGTGTTGCGCTCTCAAGAAGGCCTCTGCTGCAGACGATTCATGGAAGGAGAGTTGTTCGCCGTTGGGGGCTTTAAGCCGGAGAATGGCTGGGAATGCCAGGGTGAGTTTGACTTGTAGTCGGTGAAGCTCTGAGCAGATCTGTTGGAAAGCTTTCCTTTTCTTGGATACTTCAGTGGAGTAGTCCGCAAAGATCAGGATCTTCATACGGTCGATCTGGACTGCCTGAATGTCTGCATGATGAGAGTTTTGTCCGAGTAATTGAGGTACTTGGCGATAATGGGGTGAGGCGATTTGCGATCGGAATTAAAGAGTCCCATGCGGCTCAACTGTGCAGGGGCCTGGGAGACCTAAGGCTTCAGGGATGCGATTCGAGCATAGATCTGTAAGTGCCGAGGGTTGCAGCGATCATGCGATACCGACGAAACGAAGGTTGCTCCTCCTGGACCTATTTTCCAAATCGTCCAGCTTGTCGAGGATGTATTTGTTCATCTTGTCTTGGGCCTGTTCTGTGGACTGGGCCTGATACAATTCTTCCTCTATATTAGAAATGCAATGTTCAGCCTTGTTTAATCTTGATGCATGCTCCTCTAGCTGGGCCTGGAGCTTTTGCATGCCTGTACCGATGGCCTTCTCCACAGAGGCTGAGATCATGGGAGATAATAGAGCTGCCACTGCCTGGGCGATGAGCTCAAAATTATTAGAGTCCCCAGTGTGTAGAGGAGCTGGAACAGCCTGTGGGGAGGAGGGGGGACAGAAGCACTGCTTACCTCCATCGCGGGAGCCGTTTCCGCGAATGGATCCGTGCAGGCCGAAGCCAGGGCCTCAACTTGCGGCTGTCCCACTCGATCGCGGGCCGTTTTTTTTAAACAAATTTGTCCATCCTCCGCCGGGGGGGTGGCCGATGGTGCTGCCGGTGGTCTGTGGTGGGTTTGCCGGCTTTATAGGCCGCTTTTTGAGCCTGGCTGCGGGAGCTGAGGTGAGGGGCAGCTACTCCATGTGGCGCCGAAACCGGAAGTGAGACTGTTATAAACACGGGAAACATGCGCTACTTTACAGGCATACAATAGACACCCCCAGTTCAAAATTTAAAGGAATACTTTTATTGTTTCACTTTAAGCATTATTAAAATCACTGCTCCTGAAAAAAATGCAGGGTCAGATTCAGATACAATTACATTGGCGCAGAGTATCAGAGATAGCCTACGCTGCCGTATTTTACCAGGCTGTACGACGAATCCTGGTAGATTTTGTCCCTTACGGTACGGCGGCGTAGTGTATTTCTCGCCGCGTAATCGAGATACGCGATTAGGGGGCGTGAAGCATTTAAATTAGGCGCGTCCCCGCGGCGATCGAACTGCGCATGCTCCGTTCAGAAATTTCCCGCCGTGCATTGCGCGAAATAACGTCGATACGTCATTCGTTGTTTGAGTAGCGTCGTTTACGGACATTCCTATTCCCGGACTTTTTTACGTCAAAAATAAAAAAAGACGTCGGAAAACGTTGATATTTGACGCGGGAACGACGGCCATACTTAACATGGGCTGTCTAATATTAGACCAGCAAAAAGCTGGTATAGTTTTATGCAGCAAAAAGATGACTAAAGATGCCGTAAGAGATTGCGATAGACGTTCGTAATTTCGTGGATAGTCGGCAAAAGCTCATTTGCATACCCCGACACGGAAAACGACGGGAACTCCACCCAGCGGCCACAATTTTATTGCAGCGTAGATCCGAAGGTGTACTAACACGTAAACCAGTCGGATTGAAGCCCGCAGCCGTAATTTCATGGTTTGAGGTTTCAGAGTAGTGAAAAAACGTGCGTAATTCGAAAGTACTCCAGTCTAACGTGAGATAGACAGGAGTAATCGCTCTGTGAATCTGGCCCGCAGTTTTTAAAACTTTTTTTGCATTGATACATGTCCCCTGGGGCATGTCCCGAACCATTTTTTTTTTTTAATATTTAAGGATTTTATTAAGGCTTTTTCAGGTTACAAGAAAATAAAATGCAGAGTTACATTAAAGTATACGAACTATAACAGATACATCCAATCTAACAGCTTCGGGAGTACCATTCCCACATAACAAAACAGCTCATTTAAGTCCACTCCCCTGAACTAATCAGTCAATAAGGGCTAAGTCTGCCCTACTAACGCTCCAATGGCGATCCCTCGAGAATGGTATCGCCGCGGAGAAACCGTGAACCCCCGCTCCCCGGGTGCCCCTAAAAGGGATCACGCTGCGCCCCGAGAGCCGGGCCCCCAGCCCCCCCGCCGCCTTAAATCAACAGCGTCTATCCTCCTTACGGAAAGGCGTTCGCCTGTTCAGGGGAGGTCAACTATGTTTAGCACCCAAGACAAAACACTGTAATAAGCCCGACAGCAGAGAAGCTCACCAAGAGAGGTGTGAAAGAGGACAGAGGGGAAGAAACGTGGGAAAGTAAGAGAAAGAAGAGGGACAGAGAGATACAATCAAGCCGATATTGGAGTGGACCCGCAACTAGGCTGAATCCCAGGAATGAGTGATACCTTACAGTAGGTAGCCCAGGGTTCCCAAATAGATAGGAATCTGTCTGTGTGATCTGCCCACTTAGCTACGATGTGTTCCTGGGACATTATCCAGGATACTTTTCTTCTAAAGGCGAGGAAGGACACTGAGTGTTTCTTCCATGATTTGGCTATGGTCATTTTAGCCCCTAATAAAATAAAAAAGCTTAAAGTTCTAGAATTCTTAGGAAGGCCTGATATGCACTGATTCAGCAGTGCCACATGAGGTTGAGGCGCCACCACTACCCCTAGCAAGGCACCGATGGTGCGAAACACCCTTTTCCAAAATGACCTAACGCGGGGGCAGGACCACCAAGTATGCAACATGTTACCCTCCAAACTGCATCCCCTGAAGCATAGTGGTGAGGTCCCTCGAAACATCCTCGCTAGCCTGGAAGGGACATAATACCACCGAAACATAAGTTTGAAACTGGCCTCTATCATCCTTACGTTAAGAATACCCTTATATGCTTGGGTCGATGCTCGGTACCATACCTCGATGCTCCATGAGGTGTTCAGGTCCTCCTCCCAGGCAAAAGCATAAGACGGCTTATCCGACTTGGACATCAAGGCCACATATATCAGCGAGATCCCACCTCTCTGATCCTTGGTGTTTGCGCACCAGTTTTCGTAGGGCGTTATGCCAGGGGGTAACGATTTGTCTGACCAAGTAGAGCGGAGAAAGTGGGAAATTTGTGAGAGCCTAAAGACTTCACTGTCGGGCATACCTAGATGTTTTTTGCAATGGGACAAGGAAAGCGGGCCCGCTGAGGAGAGAAAGTGTCCTATCCTATACAGGCCTTTGTCAGTCCACCACGGAAAAGCCCTGATATCCATCCCTGGAGGGAAGTCAGGGTTATGAAATAAGTGGGAAAGGGGCTTCAAAGGGGAAATCAGGGTGCGCAGAGGGCTACGGAGTGGGATAACGTGGGGGATAAATTGGCTGGTCTGCGTTTGGACTCACACCCCAAAACATAGTCAATGGTATGTGCAGGGATGGCTTGTCGTTCCATCGCAATCCAGTCAGGCTTAGCACCCTGAGCAAAAACCATCGACATTTGTGACAGTTGGGCCGCTTGATAATACCCCCATAAGTTAGGGAGTCCCAGGCCCCCTTGCGTTTTTAAGCGAAAGAGGATGCTCGAGGGACACCGATATCCCTTTTTCCCCCAAACAAACCTAACAATCTCTGATTGGAATCTGGCGAGGAAATGTTTCGTCAATGGGATCGGGAGAGCACGGAACAAATATAAAAGACGCGGCAGAAGTGTCATTTTTACCGCATTCACCCTTCCCAACCAGGACAATCCACACTTGGCCCATCTCTCCAGGTCCCCTGTACACCTGACAATCATAGGGGGGTAGTTTGCTTTAAAGAGGCTGTTGAAGTCCCTTGTTAGTTTGATGCCCAGGTATGGAATGTGTGCAGGAGCCCAAGCGAAAGTGAAGTTACTGGACAGCTTGTGGAGTAGCTCTGGGGGGACGGAGACATTCATAGCGAGAGACTTACCCAAGTTAACCTTCAACCCAGAAAGTTCACTGAAAATCCGTAGAGTCTTCAGTATATTTGGGGTGGAAATATGGGGAGAAGTGACGAAGAGCAAGAGGTCGTCAGCATAGAGAGCACATTTATGCTCCCCTGGCCCACAGGTTACCCCCCTAATGTCAGGATTCGACCTCAGAGCTACTGCCAATGTCTCGATTGCAACTGCAAATAGGAGAGGGGAGAGCGGACACCCCTGTCTAGTTCCCCTGCCTATAGGGAAGGAATCCGAGTACCTGCCCAGTAAACGGACCTGTGCGGAGGGGGTTGAGTAAAGTGACCCGATGAGGTTAAGGAAGCTAGGGCCAAATCCCCATCTTCCCAGGATTCCCGTCAAGTATCCCCAGTCTATAGAATCAAAGGCCTTGTGTAGGTCTATGGATAGTAAGTAGCCCTCCTGTGGCGAGTCCCCATCCCAATGTGATCTAAGTAGGGAGATGACATCAATAGCCCGTCTGATCTGATCCGTTCCCTGTCTCCCAGGGATGAAGCCCACCTGATCTTTGTGAATATATGAAGATATGAAGCTGGACATTCTGTTTGCTAGGATTTTTGTCATTATTTTATTGTCGTTGTTGATCAGGGAAATGGGGCGGTAATTACACACCTCGCTAGGGTCCTTAACCGGCTTCGGAATGACCGAGATATAAGCAGAGTTTAAGTCAGCTCCCAAACGGGCTCCATCCCTGAGAGAGTTGAACAGTCACGTCAGGTGAGGGGCTAGATACGTTCCAAATTTTTTGTAGTAACCGGTAGAGAAGCCATCCGGACCCGGGGAGGAGCCCAGTTTGAGGGCCTTAATAGTGGACAATACCTCCTCCTGTGTAAAAGGGGATTCCATGATATCCCTATGTTCTCTAGATAGTGTCGGTAGAGGGAGATCATGTAGGAATTCCCCCCTCTCGGGTTGGGAGGAATACTGGCAGGGCCGTACAGGTCCGAGTAGAACCGAGAAAAGGATTCCATTATTTTCAACGGGTCCTGTGTCAGGTCCCCTGTGGGTCCCCGGATTTTAGGGAAGGCTAGTGCCCTTTGTTTGGGGCTTAATTTAGTGGCCAAACGGGAGCCTAGCCTGTCAGTTTGGGAGTAAAACCTGGCCCCAGACCACCGGAGGTGCTGCTCGGCCGCAGTCGTCAGGGAAAGGTTAAGAAGGGCACGAGTTTCGTCCAGTCGGGCAAGGGAGTCGGGCGTAGGCTGGCGTTTGTGGGCCTTTTTCATTAAACGTAATTCCTCTGTGAGTTTAAGAGTTTCAGCCCCGTGAGCCCTTTTAAGTGCAGCAGCTAATTGGATCAGTTTTCCCCTGATGACCCGAACCAGTTTTTATGACAATAACTTGCATATTAACCTTTAAAATTAGCACTTTTTATTTTTTATGTTCGTGTCCCATAGACTTTAAAGTGTTCGCGTGTTCGAACAAATTTGTTGCCTGGTCACATGAACCGAGCCGGGGGGTGTTCGACTCATCCCTAAAAGTGACTGCAGTATATTAGCTGTATTAGCTGTAAAGAAAGGTTGCGAGCACTGAACTTATTCTCTCTGGAGAAGAGATGCTTGAGAGGGGATATGATTTCAATTTACAAATACCAGATTGGTGACCCCACAATAGGGATAACATTTTTCCACGGAAGGAAGTTTAATAAGACACATGTCCACTCATTAACCACTTAAGGACCGCCTCCAGCACATATATACTCGGCAGAATGGCACGGCTGGGCACAAGCACAAACAGGTACGTCCTCCGTGCCCAGCCTTGAGTCGCGGGCGTGCGCCTGTGATCTGGTCCGAAGCTCCATGACCACGGCCGCAGGACCCGATCGCCGCTGGAGTCCCGCGATCGGTCCCCAGAGCTGAAGAACGGGGAGAGCTGTGTGTAAACACAGCTTCCCTGTTCTTCACAATCAATGACGTCACACCTACAGCCACACCCCCTACAGTTGGAAACACAGATGAGGTCACAATTAACCCCTTCAGCGCCCCCTTGTGGTTAACTAAACTACAATTGTCATTTTCACAGTCAACAATGCATTTTTAATGCATTTTTTGCTGTGAAAATGACAATGGTCCTAAAAATGTGTCAAAATTGTCCGAAGTGTCCGCCATAATGTCACAGTCACGAAAAAAAATCGCTGATCACCGCTATTAGTAGAAAGATGCAAACTATCCCCTATTTTGTAAACGCTATAAATTTTGCGCAAACCAATGGATAAACGCTTATTGCGGTTTTTTTTTTTACCAAAACTGTGGGAAAAAAATATATATTTTTGGAGGATATTTATTATAGCAAAAGGTAAAAAATATTGCATTTTTTTTTCAAAATTGTCGCTCTATTTTTGTTTATAGCGCAAAAAATAAAAACCGCAGAGGTGACCAAATACCACCAAAAGAAAGCTCTATTTGTGGGGGAAAAATGATGCCAATTTTTGTTTTGGAGCCATGATCGCGCAATTGTCAGTTAAATCGATGCAGTGCCAAATTGTAAAAACTGGCCAGGTCCTTTACCTGCCTAAAGGTCCAGGTCTTAAGTGGTTAAAATTAGAAGAACAGAGGTTTCATGGCTCTTACTAAATACCTCAGACTGTCTACCTTCCAAAATGCGTGATTAGGGGGGAATTTGTAATTGTAACGGAACCCCAAATGGGACAGTAGTTAACGCCATTTAAGATATTCCATTCCAAACCCAAGACAGTTTATCGACACTCCACAATACGGCGAACACGACCCATACGGATTTCCCCCAGAAACAAGACACACAGCTCTGTTCTCTGGTTCAAGACAAATTTATTGAGAAGGCAGGCTCTTATATACACCAAAAAGAATACTGCAGTAATCGAATGGACAGTGACACACTCCACCCACAACATCACACAATGGTTCCTAACAAACCCCCTCAATACACATCATTTACCCAGACAAGGTGACTCCGAGATATGACCTTTCAATATACACACCTGCTATACAATACACATTTCTTTAGGAGACATGATTTACATGCGCTAATTAACTACAGCTGACAAGTCAGACATCTGACCTTTAGACTGTGCTAACTCACAACACACATCTATCACCAATAGAACTTTCACACAATACAGTGTCATTTAGCATAACACAATGAAAGGTTCTTAAGAGCCATTCTAAGGTTCATTTACATCACAGTAGCAGACATTAACACAGCAAGCTTAATAGTACACATCAGCCAACACACAATATATATAAAATATATACAATATCTATACCGCATTAATTGTGACTAGCACAGACCATAGTGGGATTCTCATTCACCCTGTGCCCCTATTAGAGACACAGGGTGATCTACACATAAGAGGCATTGGTGAAGCTGTAACAGGAGTATCTCATACTTTCTAAGCGCTTCTGGATTCCACAGGCCCTCCCGTTACAGTAGTGTTCTGGCATTTTAAGGGTCTTAAAAAATGTAATAGTTTGTCAGTACATCAGGATTGATCAATTTTCAAAAATGTGTATTATAGTTTGTAGATGCTATAACTTCCATACATCTCTGCACAGAGATGTCCTCAGCTGGCTCAGTACCTTCCCTCCTGGTCTGTTGCTCCACTGACAATCCAAAGAAAAACCTTTCGTCTAGTGTAGATTTCCCGGGGGGGTTGGATCAGTCTCAGGGGATGGTATGAAAATGTGTGGGTAGAGAGGAAAAAGGGCGTTTCATAGTGCAGTACTTAGATAAAAAGATTTCACTTTATTCCACTCAAAGGACAAACTGAAATCTGAGAAGCTTCATTAGTTTACAGAGTATCGACTAGGAAGCACAAAAACTCAAACCAGCTTTGGTTCAGAACGATCAGCTGGGGGCGTAATGAAATGAAAGTTTTTTCTTTGGATTGTCAGCAGAGGAACGGACCAGGAGGGAAGGTACTGAGCCAGCTGAGGACATCTCTGTGCAGAGCCTTGTTGATCCCCGTGGGGATCCAACGGATCTGGTAAGCGGCCATTTTTTATATTTGTCCGTGGAATCATGTTGAAGATTTTTGCATCAACCTTGTCATTACTTAGAGGACTGACTCCAGTTCAAATTCTTGGCATCGGTGTGATACCCTAAGGACTTTTTGTTCCTCTCTCTCCCTTTTTTGTTTTTATGTTTATTCCATTATTTGGAACAAAAACACTTTCACAATATATTTATTCATTTATTGTCACAGTTTGGTTGCGCACAAACTTTTTCTTTTACATGTGTGCATCCATAGACAAAAATATAAAGCATCTGCTCCCAACCCCCCGCTTCCTCCTCAAAGCATTTGATTATTTTTTTTTATAACTTGATATGCTCCCCACCTTGCTATATACTTACCTTATATACTTACCTATATACTTACCTGAGTCCTTAGTGAATCCATAAATGTGCCTGGATGCATCGCTTCTCTCCTCTCTCCCTCTACTCACAGGGAATATTGCAGCAGCGCAGCCATTGGCTCCCGCTGCTGTCAATCAAATCCAATGATGTAGGTGTCGGGGTGGCGGCACTGAGTCCTACATTCTGCGTCTATTAACACTGACTGCTGGACTCAGGAGCATGACCGCAAGGTGACCCCCCAGGAGAGCACTTCTCCTAGGGGGTTTCACGATGCAGTGAGGAGCTACCAGAGAAGCTGGGGACCCCAGAAGATGAGGATTGTGGCCACTCTGTGCAAAACAAACTGCAGTGGAGGTAAGTATGACATGTTTTATATTAAAAAAAAAAAAAACTAAGCCTTACAATCACTTTAAAGGGATAAGAGCAGACTTAGCAGTCTTAATAAATTTATGTTTTTAAAGTGTTAAAGAAGTTTTAACAGACTACTAACACTTTAAGGGTGCAGGTAACAAAACCCACAGTAGGGTTTAACTGCCAATTGTACTTACTAAGATTAGTAGATATAACTGAAAATAACAAATGTAATGTTATTATTCCGCTACAGTGAATACTTTTGATGTCACTTAGCACTTAGACAAAATGCTTTCTAAATGCTTTCGATCAACTTAGAATTTAATAATCATTTTTAGAGTAATTTCTATATCCTGCTACTTACATACCCAAGTCTTCTTATTTAGCTTCATTAAATTTTATTGGATCCTCCTTTTAATCCTTGTTCTTGTGTAAATGATGATGCTCTTTTGCGTGTGTGTAAGACAGATTACCCAAATGCAAAACATTTGAGAGATATCTCCCATGGGACTGTGTTGCAGCAATATAAATCACATAATTGAAATATACAAAAATTAAAAAAATCTTTATTAAAAACAATGTTAAAATATAGCTGGTCTATACAATTAATGTCCTGATTTGTAAAATGTTCCTGATGAAAATACAGAGAGCAGAAATAAAAGTATGACATTTAAAATAAAACAACCTAGAATCCTGGCGGGAAAATAGAAAACCTTGCTCTCTATTTTCTCATCGTGTTTCCCGGCCGAGTGTTTCCTGACGAGAAAACTGGTCGTCTGTATGCTTACCTGTCCCAGGTAAACCCGCGCATGCTCGATAAGAGTTTGACGCATGCTCAGTAGCATACAATTTTAGTGTAGGGTGTAGCAAGATGGCCGCGACGGCATAGATAGATAGATACAAGTGAAAATGAACTACAGCGCTAATTAAATTAATAATCCCAGGAACACCTATTAAAAAACCAAATAACACAGCTGCTATCCGAGTGATACCAAATCAAAAAACAGTGGAAAAATATTATTATAATGTGGATGCGCTAGTGTTAACTTATAGGTGTAAAACGTACAAACTAATCAGGGAGAGACAATCTCCATATACTGTGAGTGAAGGTGAACACACAAAATTCATGTGATAAGTCCTAATCCAGGTGCACAGTGATAGGCAGAAACAAAAAAGTTCCAAACCAGGAAAAACATACGATGCCTTCCTCCACTATAACTGCAAATCCCAGCACTACAACGCTGCTATCCGGTGAATGGGCACTCATAGGCAGATGTATATGAAAGGAAAAAAAAGAGAAGGAAACCTCATTGCACAGACATCAAAAACAAATGAATAATGCGATCCAATGCATCAGCAAATACACTCACGAATCCCCGCTTTGTGCAAGCATGGAACGCCGCTCAGTATGCAGTCTCCTCAATTCGATCCAATGGATTAGATCGTAGGCTCCTCCCTACGCGTTACGTCACGAGCACGCGACTTATTCATGGATGAACCCATGAGCTTTTTAGAAACAATAAATTGACATTTTATAACTGCAGTTATCGCTCTAAAATCATATTTTAAAAGTGATATACAGTAAAGGCTAGATTATTGTAGGGGCTATTGGAGCTGTAGCTCCAGGCCCCTACCTTAATATAGACCTAGTCATCCAAAAAGAACAGGCACTACCAGAGGGTCTGGGGTCCAGTAGGAGGCCCTATCAGGGTTGTCTATATTTTTTCAAAGGGGACAAAACTATCCATAAAAATAGGGGTGCTGATTTCCCCCTTTAGGCTGCTGGGATTTACAACAGGCACCGGGCAGGCAGGGCAGGCAGTCCTAATGGAAGGTGTGTAAATGTAGCACTAACCCTAATGTGATATAAAATAAACACTAGACATGTGCATTCGTTTTCGTCCAAATGCATTTTTGTCCAAATTTCTGGTATTTTCATTATCGTTTTAACAAATGATAACGAAAGCAAAGGTAATGAAAACCGAAAGATCCGACATAAACAAATGCTTTATTTTCGTTTTCGTTGCGGTGGAATGTGCCTAATCTTAACTCTATTAGTCCAATATTATTCTACATAAAGAGAAAAGATTTGACATAGAGAGAAAAGGTTCAACATTATAGAGACATGAAGAAGATTGGACATAGAGAGAAAAGATTCGACATGGAGAGACATGAATTTTCGACATAGAGAGACATGAAGATTTGACATAGAGAGACATGAATATTCGACATAGAGAGACATGAATATTCGACATAGAGAGACATGAATATTCGACATAGAGAGACATGAATATTCGACATAGAGAGACATGAAGATTTGACATAGAGAGACATGAAGATTCGACATAGAGAGACATAAAGAGTCAATTTTTTTTTTTTTAAGATTCTGTCGAATCTTCTTCATCTTTTTTTTTTTCTTCTTAGAACATTCGACAGACACTATAAGCCTTCAATTACAGATTCGACCTTAATTGTGCCTAACCTTAACTCTATTAGTCCAATATTATTCTACATAAAAGATTCAACATAGTGAGAAAAGATTTGACATTATAGTGACATGAAGAAGATTCGACATTATAGTGATTCGACATAGGGAGACATGAAGATTCGACATAGAGACATTACATTTCTACATTTTTTTTTTTAAGATTCTGTCGAATTATATATATATTTTTTTTCTTATTCTTCTTCGAACATTCGACAGACACCATAAGCCTTCAATGGCAGATTCAACCTTAATTTGGATTTTCGGACAAATGCATTTTTTTTAACGAAAAACAAAATAAATAAAAACGAATTTCGGGAGTAACTAAATTAATGTATTTTTCGAACGAAATTACGAAACAAAATATGTGCACATGTCTAATAAACACATTAAACAATGGACGTAACTGAATACTAAATGCAAATGTCCCACATGATGGTATACATAAAATGGGAAAAAATTATACAGGAAAGTCCAATGTCCTAAACAGAAATAATAAATAAATAAACAAATAATGCTCTTATAGTGGGTCACAATAGGCTGGTGGACAAAACATCCGCTGAAGACATCAATCCTCTCAAATGTTGTAAGAATGGATATCCTTACTGCAACTTTGGGACCCATATATCAGCGACAGCGGTTCGTACAAACTTAGATAGCCAGATCGGTACGTGGCCAGGAAGATGGAAGGAATCCAGGATCTCCAGTGGACACTCCGTTGGACCTCGTAGAACTCCAAGGAATCTAAGGCAGCCAGTTGAATGGAGAACCCCTCTCAAAGATCAGATCGTCCAACTATCTAGCAAATGTCACTCCCAATGTGTGTCCATCGAATGCGTTCTCAATAATAGATCCATATTTTTGTCCTTAAAGATGAACTTCATTTGTTGCAAACTACACAGCACAGCAACAATCAACTGTTGACATAGGCAATCTTGGAAATTTGGAGATCTACATTTTGTTGGGAAACAATAGCTGCTCCTTTCACCAGACTGATTGTAGACTGATCCTGTATGGGAGGGGCCCTCCCAGACAGAATCACACATGGGGAAATGATATTTGCTGCATAGCCTAGAGCTTCTGTAGCACCATTTCATCTCTGGGTGCATTCCATTACAGAAAGGCCCTTACAGAAGTCTGGTAAGTCAAATGCCAGGCTTCCATAGCATTATACTTGCATTGGCAGTGCCTTTTCTCCTCATGCCAATGCATGGCCCTTTAAGCCCACCAAAATCTTCAAAACCAGGCCCATGATGGTCTTAATTCAGTCCTGTCTTCAGGGATATTAAAAGTGTTTTGTAAAGTTTAGAACAGAAGGTTACAGAAGGTATAGGTACAGTAGTATAACATATTGCAATATCAACATGAGATCCTAGTTTACAAGTATGTTAGAAATTATAGAACAGGGCAATGACTTTTACAAAAAAAAAAATGCAAAAAGAGAGCAATGGTGTCAGAGACATCTATGTTACAGAGCAGGGAAAAAAAAAAAAACATGCATATCAATATCAACATATTGCCAGATTCAGGTAGCTTTACGCCGGCGTATCTCCAGATAAGCCATCATAAGTACAAATGTGCACCGTCATACTTTTAAGCCGATTTGCAAAGCTAGATACGCTGTAAAACAAGGCTTCAGCCGCCCGACGTAACTTGCCTACGCCGGCGTATCTTGGGCGCATAGTTACGCTGGACGCAATCAGCGTTCCAATGTTAAATATGCAAATGAGTAAGATACGCCGATTCACGAACGTAGATGCGCCAGGCGGAAAAGATACGCGGTTTGCGTAAGGGTTACGTCCAGCATAAAGTTATTCTACCATATAGGTGGCGCAACCCATTCAAAGGTATGGACGTCAGAACAGTCGGCGTCTTTTACGTCGTTTACGTAGTACTATGTGAATAGGGCATGGCGTAGGTTACGTTTAATCGGCCATTCATTTGCATGGGGTCATGCTTAATTTAAATAGATGACGCCCACCTCCTTCCTACTTTGAATTTTGCGGGCTTACGCTGGCCAATTTACGCTACTCCGTCAAACTTACGGAGCAAGTGCTTTGTGAATACTGCACTTGCCTCTCTAAGTTATGTCGGCGTAGCGTATTTGAGATGCGCTACGCCGCTCTAAAGATACGCCCCCCTACGTGAATCCGGGCCATAAAGATGATGATGGAATTCTGAAAAGCTTAAGGGGAACATTTAAACATTGTGTCATGATCGAAATAAGGGGACCGTTTTTTGTCATAATAATAGCATAGTATGGTATAGAGTGCGAAATATCTTTTCATCTCTGCTTATGGGAGAGAGGTACATATTGAGTTTTCCAGTGTAGGGCGATCACCCAATGGATGGCAACACAAAGTGTGTGAATTAGTCTCATTTATCTCGGTAATTGGAGAAGATAATAGATACTGAGATGGGTTAAGGGAAAGTTGGGAATCTGCTAATTTTATATATATATATATATATATATATATATATATATATATATATATATATATATAAATAAATATAAAAACACTGAAGCTAGATTTTAGAAAATCATGCAGATATTAATGCTATGTTAAAACTGTTTTTTTCAACCAATCTTGATGACTACATTAGGTCTGCTTAAAAATTGAGAGTGAAGAGAATTTTCTTAAAAAAAAAAAAAAATTCTTCTTACCGCCTTTCCACTCTATTTTGATGTTTGTGTCTCCAGTGGAAAGATTCCTATAACTTTCTGTCCCAATCCAGAACGTAAAAAAAATAAGAGACTTGGAGAGGTCCAGACATCAGTTGAGGAGTAGTAGCCGTCAAGTTCAACTGGTCTAGATTTAGAAGAATACAGTACACATAACAAAGAGTTCAAAATTAGCTATTACTTCCTAATAAATACTGAAACAGTTAAAAAATAAATAAAGCGATAAATGATATTTAATTTCTAAATGTAATGGATATTATTTATATAATATATTGTATGTAAAATATATGCAAGAGGTTATAGCAATTAATACTAATTAGATTACATAAACAGTTTAAGTTATTTTTCTTTTTTCACACATGTGTTTTGTGAATTTGATGAATTTGAAAGATATGTGTTGATATTATCTCATGTCTATTTGCAATGTCTAAAATGGGCAAAAATTGTCACTGGGATGTTTTGTTTTTCCGGGCATTGTTTTGTTCTAGTTTTAAATTTGCATGCTGACAGGATGTACCTTTCAGCTACAGTACAGGATAAAACACGCGCTCAGGTGTATTTCATATATTTTGTATTTGTAATACACACTTTCTCCATAGTTAATTTCATAGTGACCTTTTGTTAAAGTGTGCTTTATGTCAATATTACCGCAGACAGAACTTTACTAGCAAGGGTTCAGAGCAGAAACAGATGATAGAAAGTTTATAAATGCATTAAGTGGGCTTAACGCTCTAAGATTTTGTCAGCCTTCTTTTTATTTAGTTCCTCTGTTATTTTGTTTTAGGCTTTACATGCTATGTGACATATTCTGTCAAGCTCCAGTATATAATCAAACAGACCATAAACACTGTTCAGTTATTGACATTTATATGCTTCATTAGGCAGCTCCAAGAGCAGCTGGCTCAAAACCATCTTTAAAAGCTTTAATGTCTTTCACAGTCTAAAAACCTGGATATTGTAACAGATTGAAGCTTAGCTTCCAAACAGCAGTTACTGCATACTGCAGTATGTACCTTGTAGGGTAGACTTTTATGCATTGCTTTCATGAAAAATATATTGCAAGCATGCTCTCTTGGGCCGCTTAAAAGGTTCCTTTCAGCCAACCTACATCAGAGAATACATGCGCTGGGCTCTTCAAAACATCCAAATACAAACATCTAAGTAGTAAGAATGTCCATGGGGGTTCAATAAACCCTTAAAGCAGTATTAAACCCAAAAGCAAACATTATATTGCAGCTTACCAATTGTTAAATGTGATGGCTGCATTAATTTTCTTTTTTTTTCGGCTTTCTTTCTTCTAGTTTGATCTGATGATCCAGTAAATACGTATTTTTTTTTTCAAAAGAACAAGTTCTCTTCCAGATGTATCAGTTACAGGGATGAGACAAACCATGTATCACATACTTGGTTATGACCAGAATGTTGTGGAGGCTTCTCTTGCACCTCCTGCCCAGTACTCCTGAAAGTGGAGACACAGAGTGTGAGGGCACGGAGTGGCATGAGTGCCAGAGTAGCTGGCTGGTGAATGCTGCTCTTAGGTGGATAAAGCTGGGGGTCGCAGTCCTAAGAACAGGATACTGAAACAGCAGAAGATGGTAGTGGAGTCAGTATGCAGGCAGTGACCAGCAATAGCTGGGCAACAAGGGACCGAGTCAGCAGACAGAACAAGTCTGGTAAGTAAGCCAAGGTCAGTAACAGCCGGGCAGCGCAACATAGAATCAGCAGGCAAAGACAAGTCCAGTAAACAGGCCAAGGTCAGAGAAATCAGATGAACAAGGTTAATGCAGGAGCTAGGGCAAAGTCCAGGAAAAGTCTGGGTCTTACACAGGTAAGCAGGATCAATGGATCAGGTCACATAAATACAGGTAAAAGCTGAAGACCATTCAGCAACTGCTCACAGTGACAGGCCAGTTTAAATAGGCCACTGGGCGCAAATTATGCACTCTAATTTTAATGCACATGTGCACATTGAATGCCAACTGTAATAGTACATCTATTGCCTCTTTGCCTAGACGTATTAGCACGTGAGCAATACACACAAGTACAGATATGAGCAAAATCTGGACTGGTTTTCTGGAGCTGGGAATCTGGTTTACCTTACACCATTTACTACTGACAAGGATGCCTACAAATATTTTCAAGTAGAAAAGACAGTACAGCTGTCGACCGGCAGGGATGGACTGAGACCAAAATTTGGCCCTGGACTTTATCCAGACCGGCCCACTTTATGTTTGCAAACAAGAACAAAAACAGTATACAAACTATACGGAATTGTGCAAAAAAACATAAGTAGCATAACATAAGGAGTCCTCACTCACCTCTTTTATTATTTCACTTATTCTCCTCTGTATTTTCCTCATTCTTCTCACATCACTGCATGAAGTGGAGGGCGCGCTGCGCATCCATTACTTTGACAGGCTGTCACTGAAACCGGCCCACTGAGCCATCGGCCCACAGGGAAACTCCCTGTAGTCCCTATGGCCAGTCCATGCCTGTCGACCGGTACAAAATGCATACAGGGTCAGCATCTAGTATAGGTCACATAAAAAGATAAAAAACACAAAGGGAGTTGCCAAACTAAATCGACATAAACACTTCAGTAGTGTACTGTTGACAAGGCATAAATGGTATGTCAAAGATACCGGAGCCAAATATAAGGCCTTAGAGGCAACCAAACAGATGATTATATAACCAATAAACTCTATAAATGCAGATGGTGCTATACTATACAGTAACATTTTGTATTTTAATAACAGTTTGGGGGGCAGAGCAAACCAACAACCAGATGGGCCCGGATAAAAGGCCCACATAGTTATCGTCATTCACAGGATAGTGCAGTTTCAAAGTAAAAAAAAAATCCATTATTGGATGATAGCTAGGGGGAAAGGACATCAGCAAAAAGAGAGGAGGGGGAGAGAAAGAGTAGAAGGCTGAGAACCGACCCTTAAAGAAGGGGAGAGGGGCCAGAGAAAGAGGGTGGAAAGAACAAGAGAATAGAATAAAAAAAAGGAGTGTGAGAGAATGCCCCGACCAGGAGGCAAGGCAAGCCCTGCAGGTCAACCAGACCTAGCTACTTCACGGAGATACTCGTCCGTGTAGATGAAATGTTGCCAGGGTCTCCAAGTCTCCCGAAAGGTCTCCTCCCTGTTGTGCAAGGTGGGTTCTCCGATCTCTAACAGAGAGGGATGCATGCCTTGGCAGCATTCAGCAACTGTATGGTAAGGGAGGCCTTATATTTCCGAATGGGGCGCATGGAGAGATGAAGCAGACATGCTGCTGGGTTTCCCTCCAAAGAGACGTCAGTCAAGTGCTTGATCGTGCGAGTCAGAAAGGTAGGAGTTTGAGACAGGCCCAAAATATGTGCAACATCGTCCCCTCCGCGGCACCACAACGCCAACACACGTTTGGGACCTGCGGGAAAAAACGGTGCAGGGTGGCAGGCACCCTATACCATCGAGTCAAGATTTTATAGCAGGTCTCCTGAATTCTGGTAGCCATGGAGGACTTCTGTGCAAAATGGAGAATCTTCTCCCTCTGTGTGTCAGTGAAATGGGTGCCAAGATCGGGGCCACCGAGGAGTGCCGAAAGGCATCCCTAATCACCAATAAGGTGCTGCCCAGCGTGGGGTGGGCAGCCAAGTCCTTAGGCAAAGTTGTGGTGATCCACGGCCAGCTTTTAGCTGTGTCCACCGAATCCTCCAACTCCATGGCCACCCAATGCTTTGCCTCCGCATGGCAGTGCCAGTGCACCAGCCTAGCTAGATGAGTGGCCCTGTAATAGGCTTTCATGTCTGGGAGGCCAACTCCTCCTTTATCCTTAGCCAAGTGAAGGAGTTGGAGCCGGATTCGTGGCTTGCGGTGCAACCAGACAGACAAAGGCACGAAACATGGAGTCAATGCAGGGGGAGGCGGATGGGAAGCGCCTGAAGCAAATACAATATTCTCGGCAGCAGGGTCATCTTTAGGGAGAGCCAGTGGAGAAGATCCGTCTTGAGACGTAGAAGCAACGGGGCAAAATTTGCTGAGTTTAAGTCAGCGGGATCACACATCCAAATTTTCGGATCACATTGGTCGCCCATGTCAAGGGGAAGGCCGAACGCAAATGTCGGACAGTGGCCCCATCAACTGATATGTATGAGTATTGAGGGCTTGGACAAGTTAATTTGAAAAAGGTATAATGCACCATACTCCTGAAGGGTCTTAAGCAGATTCGGGAGGGAAACCTCTTCCGTCAAGAAGAAGATGAGGTCATCTGCGAAGGCCGCCACCTTGTGGGACCCCGAAAACTTCTGATAACCAATAATACCCGTGTCTTCCCTTATCTTGCAGAGAAGAGGCTCTAAAGAAAGTATGAAGATCAGGGGAGACAAGGGGCATCCCTGTTGTGTACCATTGCCGATATTGAAGAAGTCAGACCTTGTTTCGTTAACTTTGACCGCCGCAGAGGGATGAGAGTACAGGGACAGGATACAGCCCAGCATCCAAGACCGAAGGGCGATATGTTCCAAGGTGGCCTGTATAAAAGACCAATCCATGCGGTCGAAGGCCTATTCCGCGTCCGTGGAAAGCAGGAGAAGAGCCCGTTTGAACGTCTTGGCCGCATGAACCAGGTTGACTACTCGGATGGTGTTATCACGCGGCTCCCTCTAAAGGCACAAAGCCTGCCTGGTCCCTATGAATGAGACTCGGTAAGTGAGGGAGCAGCCTGTTCGCCAAAATTTTGGCAAACAACTTAAGGTCCGTATTCAAAAGCGCTATCGGGCGATAGTTTCCACAATGCAGCGGGTCCTTACCCTCCTTGGGGATAAGAGAGATATAGGCTCTCAAAGTGTCAACCGGGAAAGAGTCACCCCTCGGGATGGAATTTAAAGCCGAAACTAAGGGTGGCGACAGCAAATCAAAGAAGGTCTTGTAGTACATCGGAGTTAAGCCATCAGGGCCAGGGGTCTTCTTCGGCTTTGAGGCAAACAAGGCCGCCCCCAACTCCTCCGCCTTGATGGGTTCCTCTAACTCCTCCTAAATCACACTTGGTAGTGAGGGCATGCCAGATGCGGCCAAATATGACTGAGGAGTGAGTCGGTCACCCGTGGTGGGATCATCCGAGTCGGGCCTGTCGAGGTTATAAAGGCCTTCATAGAAGGAGAGAAACTCCGCTGCCATATCCGATGACTTTGGCTTCAATTCGTTTGTGTATTTAAATCATCGAAACCCTCCCTTCCCCACAAAACTGACAATGCTCATGTCCAAAGTTGCTCCTGTTCTCATTCATCCAGCATGGAGGCACTCGGCGTGTTCCTGGCCAGATCACCAGGTGAAAACAGAGAAAAAAAACTATTGCATCCACCCCATCTAATGATTAGTAAGCTGCAATATATTTCATTTAAGCTCTAAGGAGTTCTGAGTTCTGAGTTCTGCATTGAATTGTATTGTAACTGTACTGTCTGCCCTCATACTGTAAAACACCGCCCAAACTGTTGGTGCTAAATAAATCCTGTATAGTAATAATAATTTTTGATTTGGGGTTTAATACCATTTTAAGCAACGGACAAGGGTAAAAGCATTCAAGGAGATGGCTCCCCTGAGAGCAGCTTGTTGCAGTTGAGGTTCACAAATCTTTTTCAAGTTTCAAGCTACAGGAAACATACATTTGATTGGTTACACTTGGATATCAGATACACCTTGCCCATCACATTTTCTTTATACTGCATAATAGGATAAGCTGGAGGTTCCATTAGATTTCTAAGCGCTTGTGTTTGATTTGGATTTTTTCAGACCTGAACTTTTAGTCTTATGTACATATCAAAGTGTCAACCTTTTTATTATTTGTCAGATTAATGCTAGTAACCACTTTAATACAACATCAAGATTATGTGTTCTTTCTGTTACAAAGGCTTTATGAGAAGGAATGCATTTGTATTAATTAACCAGACTATTACCAGTCCCAGAAGGGATTTATTACCATGGTGCCATTGATATAACAGCTGATAAGTGCTTTTGATAAGAGCTGGTAATTAATATGGAAATGGTGCTGCACATCTGCTTTAAATGCCTTAGAGATGGACATATTTCAATATTGACTCTGCATTGAGGTTCAAGTACCACTGAAGTACTTAAGTTTAAAACCGTGCCCTTCTGTTAATTAGGCCGGGCTTATAGTGAGTATCCTATTTATACAATGACACTGATGTTCATGCATCGCATCTTAACTCAACTGCATTTTAATGAATGGAATTGTGACAAAAAATATGTAAATAATGACCACTGTGTTCATCCTTCTCTGGATATTAATCATTTTAAAAAGTGTTTTTCTTCCAATACCAGTATAAGGATGGTCTAAACATTTGCCTAAAAAATAGCAACAGGTGTACCCATAGATTTGTGTGAATAATCCACAAACAGTTCTATGCGTAATGTAAACCACATAATTGGAATTTTAAAGACAATAACCAGAATTCATATTGTTTTTAAATATATATTTTCCGTTGTTCATTAAAAAGTATTGTAAATATTAAAAAAACAGTAAACCATCTTTGCAAAGTATTCCATCACAGTATATAGTACTACTCAAGTTACAAAAAACATCCAAGCATATTGAATTGGTACTCCCCAGCTACTTGCTGTTTAGTTTGATTGGTAGATTGGGATACCAACGCGTTTCAAAGTATACAAAGTATACAAACAAAATCTTCTTCAGGGAGAATACCACTTATTATATTCCAACCACAAATTTGTATGCTCCCCAAATTCATCATTCCGAGAAAATACACTGTCCCGTGAAATGTCCAGTTTAAAGAGAATACTGTAGCTGACGACTTTTAACCTCTTGACCACCAAAGACGTCCCTGGGACGTCCTCGGCTTTGTGCGGTGATATCTGAATGATGCCTGCAGCCACAGGCATTATTCAGATATCCACCTCTTCAGCTGCCGATTCTCTGCACCATAAGAATGATCAAAGCAGCGGTTCCAGACGGTCACAGTCATCTCTATGACCGTCGGAGGACCGTGCACTAATATTTATAACGTCACGCCCGGTACCCGGAAGTAAACAAAGCCGCAATCGCGGCTGTCGGCATGTGATTGGTGAAAACCACATAATTGGGATTTTAAAGACAATTAACCAGAATTCATATTGTTTTTAAATATATATTTTCCGTTGTTCATTAACCACTTGTCATCTGCCCACCGTCAAATGATGGCGGGCAGACGACTCCATTGTTCTGACATCACATCATATGACGTGATGTCCCTTTAAAGCCGCGGGCGGGCGCGCGCGCGTCGCCGGCGGCGCGCACCCGCCGCTCTGCGGGGATCCCGTGTGAGTGCCCGGCGGCAACAATCGCCGCCGGGCACATGCGATTGCTCAGTAACTGAGCTGGGACGTGCAGCTCTGTGTGTAAACACAGAGCTGCACGTCCCTGTCAAGGAGAGAGGAGATCGATTGTGTCCCTTGTACATAGGGACACAATCGGTCACCTCCCCCAGTCACCCCCCCCCTCCCCCTACAGTTAGAACACTCATAGGACACACATTTAACCCCTTCCCCGCCCCCTAGTGGTTAACCCCTTCACTGCCAGTCACATTTATACAGTAATCAATGCATATTTATAGCATTTTTCACTGTATAAATGTAAATGGTCCCAAAAATGTCAGAAAAGTGTCCGAAATGTCCGCCATAACGTCGCAGTCCCAATAAAAAAATCGCAGATCGCCGTTATTAATAGTAAAAAAAATAAAAATAAAAAATGCCATAAACTATCCCCTATTTTGTAAACGCTATAAATTTTGGGCAAACCAATCGATAAACGCTTATTGCATTTTTTTTTACCAAAAATATGTAGAAGAATACGTATCGGCCTAAACTGAGGGAAAAAATATTTTTTTTATATATTTTTTGGGTTATTTATTATAGCAAAAAGGAAAAAATATTGCATTTTTTTAAAAATTGACGCTCTATTTTTGTTTATAGCGCAAAAAATAAAAACCGCAGAGGTGATCAAATACCACCAAAAGAAAGCTCTATTTGTGGGAAAAAAAGGACGCCAATTTTGTTTGGGAGCCACGTCGCACGACCGCGCAATTGTCAGTTAAAGCGACGCAGTGCCGGAAGCTTATATTTTGTCTGGGCAGGAAGGGGGTGTAGGTGCACAGTAGGTAAGTGGTTAAAAAGTATTGTAAATATAAAAAAAACAGTAAACCATCTTTTCAAAGTATTCCATCACAGTATATAGTACTATTCAAGTTACAAAAAACATCCAAGCATATTGAATTGGTACTCCCCAGCTACTTGCTGTTCGGTTCGATTGGTAGATTGGGATACCAACGCGTTTCAAAGTATACAAAGTATACAAAGAAAATCTTCTTCAGGGAGAATACCACTTATTATATTCCAACCACAAATTTGTATGCTCGCCAAATTCATCATTTTGAGAAAATACACTGTCCCGTGAAATGTCCAGTTTAAAGAGAATACTGTAGCTGATGACTTTTAACCTCTTGACCACCAAAGACATCCCTGGGATGTCCTCGGCTTTGTGCGGTGATATCTGAATGATGCCTGCAGCCACAGGCATCATTCAGATATCCATCTCTTCAGCTGCCGATTCTCTGCACCAGAAGATCGATCAAAGCAGCGGTCCCACCACTCGATCGTTCTTATAGGTAGCGGGAGGGGACGTCCCCCCTCCCGCCGCCATACGGTGCTTCTCCGGGCTCTCCCGTGCCATGGGGGGCCCGGAGAGCGAATTGGCTGGTGCGTGCTGAAGAACCATAGAGATTACTGGTGACCAGACGGTCACAGTCATCTCTTTGACCGTCGGAGGACTGTGCGCGACTTTATGACGTCACGCCCGGTACCCGGAAGTAAACAAAGCCGCAATCGTGGCTGTCGGCATGTGATTGGTGATTTTTTTTTTTTTTTACCGATTTCATGCTAGTAAGCCTGAAGAAGAGATGTGGGGTCTTATTGACCCCACATCTCTCCATAAAGAAGACCTGTCACACTGATTTATTTTACAAGGGATGTTTACATTCCTTGTAATAGGAATAAAAGTAATAAAAAAAAATGTAAAAAAAAGTGTAAAAATTAAAAAAATTGAGTAAATTTTTTTTTTTTTTTTAAATTACAAAACGCCCCCGTCCCCCTTATTTCCGTGCAGAAGCGAACATGCATGCAGGTCCCGCCCACATATGTAAACACCATTCAAACCCCACATGTAAGGGGTTCTAGCACTAAACCTCCTCTGAAACTCGAAAATAGTAACCTGTAAAAAATGTTAAAGCGTCACCTATGGAGAATTTTAAGTACCGAAATTTGGCGCCATTCCATGAATGTGCGCAATTTTAAAGCGTGACATGTTAGGTATCTATTTACTTTGCGTAACATCATTTCACATTTTCACATTATACAAAAAAATTGGGCTAACTTTACTGTTATGTTATTTTTTTATTCATGAAACCATTTTTTTCCCAAAAAAAGGCGTTTGAAAAATTATTGCGCAAATACCGTTCGAGAAAAAAAATTGAAATGACCTCCATTTTATTCCCTAGGGTGTCTGCTAAAAAAAATATATAATGTTTGGTGGTTCTGATTCATTTTCTAGCAAAAAAATTTAGATTTTTACATGAAGGAGAGAAGTGCCAAAATTAGCCCGGTGGTAAAGTGGTTAATATAAGGACACTTACCTGTCCAGGGATCTTGCGATATCGACACCCCGAGCCAATTTGTCAATTGACTTTGGGTGCAGGCACCAGCATTGTAAATAAGGTAAAGTGACCAGATCTTTAATTTTAAAATTAAATAAACTACCAAATGTCAGAAAGATACAAATATATTTTGTATTTTATTCTTACAAAAAAAAACTTAAAAAAACCCACAGAGGAGCGATATGTACAGAGTGCACAGTTCAGGGGTGTGCTATGTACAGAGTGCTTATACTTCTAAGTTCCCCCCTTTTTTCAGCTTAATATAGGGTGACACAGATTGACACTTATATGAGAAACCTTAGATCACAGATTATAAAGCCTCTCCCACCAAATTTTTAATGCCACAATAAAAACAAATACAATAGCATATAAAAAAAGGCATAAATTATTACTCCCAGCTTATCACATGTATCACTGGTCACCAGAGGATAGCATGGTGGAGCACATTTGCTGGATTCATGGATAAAACTATGCAGCCTTACATACTGTCCCCCCTCGTCATCAGTGACTTAATCAGTAGACATGTGCACAGAAAAAAAATTTGTTTTTTTTTTGTTCTGTTTCGTATCGTTCCGTTTTTTCGTTTTCGTTCGTTTTTCGTAAGACGTCCGTTTTCCTGTTTGTTCCCGTTCGTTTTTCGTATGAAGCGATTTTTTCGTATTCCGATCGTTTCGTATTTTTGTTACTGTTTTATTTTCGTACATGCGGGATGGTTCGTTATTCTGTTTAATTCATGTTCGTTACTTGTTAGACAATAATTTTCGTGAATTTTCGTCAATGTTTTGCAGTATCTTGAAACCCTTTTCTTTTGCTATTTTCAGTCGTATGTTCATATGACATCTATAACAAAAGATTTGCATTCTGTATTTTAAATTCCTTTTTTCTGTTCGTATTTTGGATTCAAAATACAGCATGCAAATCTTTTGTTATAGATGGCATATGAACAATGAACATAGGACTGAAAACAAACAGAAAAAGGATTGAAACAAAATACAGCATGCAAATCTTTTGTAATAGATGTCATATGAACAATGAACATAGGACTGAAAACAAACAGGAAAAGGATTGAAACAAAATACAGCATGCAAATCTTTGTTATAGATGTCATATGAACAATGAACATAGGACTGAAAACAAACAGAAAAAGGATTCAAACAAAATACAGAATGTAAATCTTTTGTTATAGATGTCATTTTTGTTCTTTTGCCGTTTTTGTTTTGTCGTTTTTTTTCATCGGATCATTCGTTCGTATTTGCGGTTGTTCGTTATGCGACTCATTCGTAATCTCGTAGTTTTCGTATTTTGGTGCTTTAATTTTTTCGTATGTACACATTATCCTGCGGGTACGAAAATAAAAATTTTCGTACGAAAATAACATTCGTACGAAAGGGAATGCACATATCTATTAATCAGGGTCATAGATAGGGGGTGGATGTAGTCGTTGCTTAAACAATGACATTGCTAATAGAATCCAGGCAATAGCTCCCCATAAAACCACAATAATTAAAAAAATGCTTAGGCCGCGTACACACGATAAGACATGTCCGCTCAAACATGTCCGACGGACCGTTTGCAGCGGACATGTCTCATCGGATTTTGGTCCGATGGCGTGTACACACCATCGGACGAAAATCCCCTCAGTCTGAGGACGCGGTGACGTGGCAGTGACGTTGACGCCGCCACGTCACCACTCCAGGAAGTAAAATACTTCCACTTCCACGCATGCATTGTACTAACCAGCGGACATATCCGACTGGCAGGTTTGTAGCGCACAAATTTCAAAGCATGCTTTGAAATTTGTCCGATGGACAAACCTGTCCGCTAGCCCGTACACATGATCGGAGATGTCTGCTGAAACGGTCCGTCGGACCAGTTTCAGCAGATAAATTCGATCGTGTGAACACGGCCTAAAAGGTGTGTGACATTTACTCACTGTACTATTCAATCTATAATTAATTTATAAGTTGATACCCCATTTTATTTTTTCTTTACTTACCTGTCCCTATTATTGGAAGATATGCATAGAATGATATGGCTTAAAAGTTATACGGACAGTATATCAATTAATTTACTATGCATCTAAACTGTCTTAGTTATTGCTGTGTTACTACATCTTGCCACATTCTAAATATTGCCAAAAAGTCAGAAGGAGGGTAACATATCAAAAGAAATGGTTAAAATCAGCACCCAAAGCCTAGCTACAACACTTATAAAAGATCCCAGGAGTTCAGCTGCAGAAGAGGCACCCAGTAGTGTCAGAGAGGTATCTAGTGGTATCTCCCGCCCATCCCCATATAAACTGCCCTGAAGGTTGCACCTCAGTAGTCAGAGGACAGTACAAGAGGTGAAATGTCTAACATTGAATCACTGCAAGGGACTTTGGTATGATCTGGTATGATCAAGTGCTTTGGATTACAAGCATGTTTCTGGAACTAATCATGCTTGCAATCCAAGGTTTTACAGTATTGTAACAGATGTAAAAAAAAAAAAATCTTGTAGCGCCCCTCTACTTTCAGTAGGGACGCTATTGTAAATTTAGTGAGGTGAGAGACTTATTTGCTCTCACTCAATGTTGATTTGCTCAAATTCGGCTGTTGCCAGCCCTGTGGGTCATTCTGTGCTTCAGAGATGTAGTTCCATCTCTGGGCAGTAGGTGGCGCCAGAGGGGTCCAGGCAGAGCCGCTTTTCCCCAGCAGCCAATTGGAGGAGTTTCTCCTCGCGGGGCATGCTGGGAGGGGTATGTCTGTGGCAAACATAATTTTTTCAGGGTCTTTGTGGGTTCCTGGTTCCGGGTGCGGCAACCAAAGGGAGAGGATTCCAGTGACTTACTGGGACCCCACCCTTAGAGAAAGATCCCAAGCTGGATGCTGTTTGGTGGGGAGTCAGTCTGAGGTGAACCCGGAGGCAGGTGATCCAATAGGATTTAGACGGAACCATCGGGGATCTGGGTGACTGGACACTGACAGGTTGTGAGTTGCAAACTGTCAGTCGGTGACCCCAACTATTAACTGAGAGGATCCACTTTAATTCTTGTCCTTCAGTATTGGACCTGTGGCAGAGGCCTTTACTAATTTACTAAAGCCAAGTCGGTGGCAGAGACTTGTTCCTTCTCAGAGCTCACAGTGACACTCCAGCTGCCAGGTTTGTGAGGGAGGCCTGTCTGGATGCACTGCACCCATCCCGGCTGGGGTGGCGACGAAAGAGAGAATACTATTTGGAGACAGGATTGCTTCCTGCTATCCAAAGCCTGAATCTGCAAGGTTGCTCTTTTCACCAATTTTTCCTATCTATTCCAAGTTGACTGTTGGTTGTGTTGACCGAGAATAAAGCATTTTAAAACGTCAACCAACTGTCTGGACATTCCATCACTCCTATCACCCCTAGACATATTACAGAGGTAACTTCAATTATGCCGATCCCACATTAAACCAGCGGCTCCTGTGGGAGTGAGCGCTACACGTGGGGGCTCGTCCAGGATTCTGCTGTTACCTATAGCAACGGAACTGTGAGTACTTTATTGGTGAAGACCAAGGAGTGTCATGTATTGAACTGTGTGGGGCACAAGGAGTTAATCCCCAGAGGTTCAAGTTTCTGAGTATGTGCAGTGAAGTGCGTGCCTGAAACGTGTCCAGACAAGTTCTTCAGGTGGGAGGAGTTATCCACCCCTGCGTGCGTGAGACGTAGGGTAAAAACTTTGCGCCAAAACGAGAAAAGGAACGCCCATCTTTGCGCCAAACCAGCAGACCAACCATTTTTACCCGCGAAAGACAGACCACGTGAAAGATGTCTGCTCCATCGGAAAAACCTGCTGCCTATACCGGATTGAGACACCCGATGACCACTCCAGAGTCTTTGCTGTGTCTGCCGCATCCGGAGTACCCCTTACTGACACAGGGATCCGGATGGACAGTTTGTGTTGTACACGAGTGGTGGAACGGAGGCCCTGGGACTTTCCTGCCCTCGCTGTAAACAGTTGGCCGTCCGCCTCCTGCCTTTTGCCCGATGCCACCGATGCCGGGCCTACCTCTTCACCGTCAAAACACCTGCTGAACCTCCTCGGGAGTATCAGGTGGATTGGTTCTCCGGGACTGTTACCGCGGAGGTGGAGGCCCCATGGCCGAAACCCTCCCCACCTGTGGAGATTGTAGAGCCGGAGGCCGTGGACGCTGAGGTCATCACCGCCTCGTCCACCAAGACTCGGCTGTCGGCTACCTCGCCATCCCACTCACCGGAAGTAAGCCTGCTGGTCGAGACAGGGAAAAGTGACTATGTGGCCGGCGTGTCAAGCACGCAGGCCGAAGCCATTACAGAGGCCATTTCAGAGACTGCATCGGAGACTGCTCCAGTTAACGCAGTCTCCGTCTTGTGTGCCGCTATCAGAGAAGGACCCCTCCGACAACCTAGCTGTAGCGACTGGAAGCTACCTAACCGTCTGGACTTGTCTGTTGTCCCGGCTGGGACCCACAACTACCTGCCAGCGGAGGAGTATAATTCCTCAGACTTGGAATACCTGTGAGATGACGGGGGGATTGAACAATATTTCAAAACCATCTTCCCGGAGCAACAGGGCTACGGAGGATTTCAAGCCACTTACACGAGAAGGAAGAAACGCTTTGGCTGGAGCGCACTGCGTGAATCCAGCGCAACGTACCCGAGCATCCCTCAGCTGACCTGGGGAGTTGGTGAATCTGTTTCTGCTCATCCCATTACCACTGCTCCCCCAACCCATGTTATGCCCACACTTAAGCGGGCGGCTGATGCTCTGGTGAAGCCTGGACTTGGAGACCCGTGCCTGCTGCCCAACTTGGCTCGGCTGCAGCGATTGGTGATACGCAGAGTTGCCACTGAATACGGGTAAGAATACCCGTACGTGCCACCCCCTCTTCTTTACCATATTGACCAGGAGAGAGAGGGATGGTACCGTGAAGCTATTTATGAACACCTGAAGGTTCCGAAGAAGGACCGTGAGACGCCATATGCTCTGGTTTGTTGTGGGAAACGCCTAGAGGACTGCCTCAGAGAGTGGAGTTTGGCTGTCATATTTTCTGCCACTGAGTGGTCTTGAGATGCCCTGGGAACGACGATCAGGTTTTCTCAGTGTCTTCTACCACTGTCAGAGGTGACATTGTCACATTGCCAGACCCCCGGTTTTACAAAAAAGCTTCATGACTATGTTTTTGGGTCTGTTACTCTTAAAAAAAAGACCTGGACGATTACTTTCGCCCCTATGCACATTTGGTTTGATCATCCCTTTTTCCGGATCCACATTGGGCTGTGTGTGAAGAACTTCGGGGGGAGGGATTTGCCTCAGTTAGCCGGAATGGGTTTTTACGGGTCTTTTTTTTTTTTTTGCAACACTGAAAGACTTTTCAGCGCAGGTGGTACTATGTTCTATATTTCCCTCTTGCTGCTGTGCATTTTGAACTGAACAGTTATTGGACTGCCTTGCAGTACCAGTGTGTTGACCCCTGGGGGCAGTGTTCTGCAAATTTCACTTGTGTTTTTTTTTTCTTCTTCTTTCTTTCTCTTGCGAGCAGAGTAAAAGAAAAGAAATGTGTGTACATATTTGTTTTTTTCCCCCCAAGGTTCTACAATTTAGTAAATGCCTAGCACTTATCTGAAAATTATTCCTTGGGAGGAAAGGAGATTTCACTCTCTGGCTAGAGGGTGCAGTCTCAGATTCTCCTATTGAGTTGATGGGTATACACGGCTGTGTGTACCTGTGTGTAAATATTTATTGCATTTTGTGTGTATATTCTCTCATTTTGTCTTACAGGATTTCTGGACCCACTATCAACATTGCCGGAGAATGGGGCAGTTAGATAGATAGGATTATTGTGTCACTTGTGTGTAATTCCATAGTTCTTACTGTGGTGTTCAATGGAGCTAATATTTGTATCTAAATGTTATGCATTCATTTTCTTTTCTTCCTCCTTTCTCTATTCTTTTAAGCAGATTTAGGCTGGCATTCAGGACTGAATGCCATGGACACTGGGGACAGTGTCATTTCAGGTGGGAGGAGTGTGTAGCACCCCTCTACTTTCAGTAGGAACGCTATTGTAAATTTAGTGGGGTGAGAGACTTATCTGCTCTCACTCAATGTTGATTTGCTCAAATTCGGCTGTTGCCAGCCCTGAACCATCCTGTGGGTCATTCTGTGCTTCAGAGATGTAGTTCCATCTCTGGGCAGTAGGTAGCTCCAGAGGGGTCCAGGCAGAGCCGCTTTTCCCCAGCAGCCAATTGGAGGAGTTTCTCCTCGCGGGGCATGCTGGGAGGGGTATATCTGTGGCAGACATCATTTTTCAGGGTCTTCGTGGGTTCCTGGTTCCGGGTGCGGCAACCACCTTCAGGGTGTGCCCACATCACGGGCCCCACCACTATGACCTACCTGACCGGGGCCCGTGCAACGCGGATTTCCTGGCTCTGGGCCCATATGGCTCAGAGAAACTGAAGCAACCAAAGGGGGGGATTCCAGTGACTTACTGGGACCCCACCCTTAGAGAGAGATCCCAAGCTGGATGCTGTACGGTGGGGAGTCGGTCTGAGGTGAACCCGGAGGCAGGTGATCCAATAGGATTTAGACGGAACCATCGTTGATCTGGGTGACTGGACACTGACAGGTTGTGAGTTTACTAAAGCCAAGTCGGTGGCAGAGACTTGTTCCTTCTCAGAGCTCACAGTGACACTCCGGCTGCCAGGTCTGTGAGGGAGGCCTGTCTGGGTGCACTGCACCCATCCTAGCTGGGGTGGCGACGAAAGAGAGAATATTATTTGGAGGCAGGATTGCTTCCTTCTATCCAAAGCCTGAATCTGCAAGGTTGCTCTTTTCACCAATTTGTCCTATCTATTCCAAGTTGACTGTTGGTCGTGTTGACCAAGAATAAAGCATTTTAATTTTTTTTTTTTACTTTCAAAGATTTTTGTTGAGTATAGAAAAGTGACAAATAAGCAGGTCAAAAGCATACATTACAGAGGAAACAAAAGGGACATAGTGATCTCAATGACATCTGAAAATGGCTAACCTGTGAGAATAGTGTCCGATCAGAGAGTTACAGAAAAAGAAAACAAATAAAACAGGGAGCATTAAGAAATACAAATAAAAAAATAAAAAAAAGAACCATTGAGACTTGGAGGAACCACTCCGACACCCCAAATGGGACCTTCACTATGTCGTAGTAGAGCTTCAAGACCCTCCAAGAGACATCAGCACTTCAGCTCACCCCGTAACATAAACAAAATAACTTGAGGAACCAAAAAAAAAAAACAGATGTCATATAATCTCTCCAATTTCGTGCATATTTATGGTTAAATTGCAACCATGACATAAGGCAAGCATGACACCATCTAATAAGAGAGCATGTAAAAGAAAACTAGAAGGCTTCCAAAGAGGAAGAAAAGGAAAATAGAAAAAGGAGAAATAAGAGGAAGAGGAAAGAGAAGATGAGCCAGTCTACGGTACCTCAACCCAAGAAGCGCCTAGTTAGTTTGAGCTAAAGACAGACTCCTGGGAACAAAGAAATGCTGACAAACTGAGCCCATGATTCCCAAATGGATTCAAACTGATCTTTAGTGTCAAGTAAAATACTAGACAATTTTTCTTGGGACATGACCCAGGAAATTTTGCGTTTCACAGCTAGAAAGGAAACCGAGGGCTGTTTCCAAGCCTTAGCTAACGTTGCCTTAGCGCCTAAGAAAATGAAGTGAATCAAAGAACGTGTGGATTTATCAATATTGGGAATGTAAGCATTGAGAAGGGCGACATCAGGGGTTCTAGGGATCTGAAGACCAGTTACTCTAAAAATTAAATTAAACACTCTCTTCCAGAAAGGTCTAATTTTGGGGCATTCCCACCAAATTCGGGCCATAGAACCCATGATGTCACATCCTCTAAAACATAAAGGGTTAGCGGAGGGGAACATAAGAGATAATTTTGCAGGGGTGTAATACTATCTAGTAAGAACCTTTAGATTGGCCTTGATCAGGGAAACATTTTGGATTCCTTTAAATGCTTTCGAAAAAGCGGACGACCATGATTCTAGACCCCATTGAAATTGGAAGTCGGTTTCCCAAGCCAGCATATATGACGTCTTACTATCTCGATGGACAAGAGAGTGATATGACAGAAATTCCACCCCTCTGTTTAAAAGCTTCCCCACACCACCGTTCATAAGCCGTAAACCAAGGCGGGATGGGTTTCCCCTTCCAAAGTTTGTGAAGGAAGTGTTGTATCTGACCAAGCCTAAAAAGTTCTGACATCGGGAGCTTAAGTTGTTGCTTACAAAATTTTAAAGTAATAGGATCCGACGCCAAAAAGAAATGTCCAATTCGGTACAGTCCCTTATTCAGCCACCATCTGAATGCCTTGATATCCAGACCAGGGATAAAGTCAGGATTATTAAAAATGTGGGCAAGGGGATGAAATTCTGAAATCAATGCTGCATTGGATCGCAACCTGTCCCAGAGAGAAAGAGATTGTGAGAGGGTAGGTGAAAGAATAGGGGGGCGATCCCTGGGAGGGATCCAAAGTAAGAAATCTAGAGTGTAAGACGGGCCGCTTGTCTCTCAATCTGGATCCAGTCCGGTTTCTCAGACTTGGAATAGACCGCCGAGAGCTGAGATAGTCGCGCTGCCTGAAAATACCCAAACAGTCTCGGTAGACCCATTCCCCCAGTCCTTTTGGGTCTGAGAAGGGTGGAACATGGCAACTTATATCCTGACCCACCCCATACGAACCTATTCACTTTCCTCTATAGATATTGTCTTTCCTAATATTAATTGGGAGTGCTCTAAATAAATATAACAGTCGGGAAGGAGGGTCATTTTGACTGAATGTATTCTGCATAGCCAAGAGAGATCGCCCCTAGCCTAACTCTTCAGATCTGATTCTAGTTTTTTATAAGTGGGGGGGAAAATTCGCTGAATATAATTGTTCTATTTTAGGAGTAAGATTAATTCCCAAGTATTCTAAGCAAGTATCCCTCCATTGGTAATGTTGCCACCGTGTCAGGAGTTAAGGAGATATTAAGGGCATATGACTTTGTAAAATTAACTTTAAGACCTGAAGCCGAAGAGAAATCTTTTAAAACTTTGAAGAGATTGGGGAGAGAGGTAATAGGGGAAGTAACAAACAACAACATATCGTCAGCAAAGAGGCCACATTTATGGGTCTGGGAACCACATGAGACTCCCAAAATATCTGGATTGGATCGAATAGCGATTAGAATAAAGCATTTTAAAATGTCAACCAACTGCCTGGACATTCCATCACTGCTATCACCCCTAGACATATTACAGAGGTAGTGTCAATTACGCCAATCCTACATCAAACCAGCGGCTCCTGCGGGAGTGAGCGCTACAATCTCTTTAGGTCTCTTGCAGTTTCTGACAGAGCAGGGAAGTAAGATTTCTAGGGAAAAGCTATAATGGTGCCAGGAAGAGGTAGTTTCCCTGGGACATTGTATCTTTAAGGGGGGTAAGCATCTCACATCAAGAGGAAAAGCTGTAATACAAGCCCAATCCTCTCCCAAAGAGTAATTTTTGGGTCACTGCAGAGCCTGGATCCCAGACATGTCACAGCCTTTATATGGATTAACATTTAGTTATGTCACACATTTTTGAGCTGACAGATTAATAAAAACAAAAAAAGGCGTAGAAACACTGATGACAAAAACATGTCAGATTGCAAAGAGTAAATCTGTTAATATATATACTGATTCACGCTATGCTTTTTGGAGCAATACAGGATTATGCTGCTTTATGAAACAGCAGAAACTATAACATCCCAGGGAAAAACCTATAAAAACAATGCAGCTCAGATAATGGCTTTGTTAGAAGCTGTTACATTAGCAGCTGCTATCGCAGTAATAAAGGTAAAGGCCCATACTAAAGGAGATTATCTTATTACTATAGGGAACCGAAGACGAAGCTGCTAAAGAAGCTGTTATGTTTCCTTTGGAGGTAAGATTAAGTCAGAGAGTGTTTCCTGAAAGGTGTGCCTGAGGAGGAAACTGTAGGACAACTACAAAAAGCAGCATCCCAAGAAGAAATAAAGAAATGGAAAAAATAGACAAACAGAGAAAGGTGTGTAGCACTACCCTGAAGGAGCCACTGGTTGATTTTGGGACCTACCCCTGTCTTTTGTCAGTTCACCCCTTTTCAATTAGCTCGAACCCGCCCTTGACACATCAGAACCTGGCAATTATATATTGTGACCCCTGTTGGACTGAAGTCACAATAACAGACCCACAATGTACAAGGACAATATACTGATAATTTACCAGCTGCACGATCCTTCTGGGCAAGAAAATACACTTCACACAATGTATATGATTGAATGAAAGAAAGTTAAGTTATTTTACTGCATAAAAATTAGAGATAACAGGCATAGGACTTTAAATGCAAACACAATAAATCAGCAGTAGTTCACTCTGGAAAGCAAGGGCCCTTGCAAGAATCAGAAATTAACATAGATCAATAAGCTACTCTAAAACCTAAGAGTGGCACCACTCGCCTGAATATAAGAGATCAGTCTATGCTCGCGAGCACCCCTAGCGGGCAACCTTCCGGAACAATTAATGTACGAGTAGCGGTCGGTTGGTGCATATTAACTTATAATCCAAAGGAAGCAGTTAGAGGGGGAAAAACACACACAGCGTGATGTCAGTAACGGTAGAGGGTGATGTGATTGATCGCTTGCCAGCATCAGTCGCTACCTTGAAACCCTGAGGCAGTTTGACTAGGCCTCTTAGTCTTGTCTGTGGGTCAACAAGTGCCAGTGGCTTTTATAAAGGCGACCCCCCCCGGCGGCAGAAGAGAACCAGACGGCGGCGAAGAAGAGCGGCACCCACCCCCACCGAAGACGTCGGAGGAAGCCCGCACGGGGGGCGCTTTTATAAAAGCGCCCCCCCCCCGGCGGCGGAAGAGAACCAGATGGCCGTTTTTTCGGCTTAGGGGGGTCTCCTTACAACCCATACCAGACCTAAGGGCCTGGTATGCTCCTGGGGGGGGGGACCCATGCAGGATTTTTATTTAAAAATCCGGCGGGAAGTTCCCCCTCAGGAATCATACCAAACGCTGCGTGTAGAATTGGCAGGAATCCAAGTCGGCGCTTTTACTATTCCAGCGAGTGCGAGATGTCGGCACCCTGTCGCCGAGAATCAGCACGATGCTGTCGTGCTAAAAACACATTCTCGGCGGCAGGTACTGTATCTGTTTTCTGTATGCAAAAAACAAGATACGCCGGTTTGCAGCAAAGATCTGACAGGCGTAGTTGTATTACACCGTCGGATCTTAAATGCAGTTTTAAAATGGCCGCCGGGGGCGTTCTCGCTGATTTATGCGAGAATATGTAAATCAGCGAGATACGTCTATTCCCGAACGTACGTGGGCCCGACGCAGTCACTTTACGCCGTTTATGTAAGGGTTTTCCCGGCGTAAAAATAAAGCTGCCCAAAGCAGGCGCATCCTATGTTAAGTATGGACGTCGATTCAGAATGGGGCTGGCGTAAGTTACGTTTACGTTGCTTTCATTGACAAGTAGCGACGAGATTTGGAGCATACGCACTGGGTTTTTTCTATGGCCGGCGCATGCGCAGTACGTTTGGCGAGTGGACGCGCCTAATTTAAATAGGAGACGCCCCCTACCCGCCTATTTTGAATTAGGCCGCCCAATTTACGCTACGCCGCCGCAACTTAACACGCAAGTGCTCTGTGAATACAGCACTTGCATGTTAAGTTGCGGCGGCGTAACATAAATAAGAAAAGTTACGCCGCCGCAACTTTACGCACGGCTTGATGAATCTGGCCCCATATCCCCTGCTACTTGTAGTCCCGCAATGCATAACTGATGTAGCGGTATCTAACATATGTACAGTTGTAAGTAAAGTTCCAGCGGGAAAGACCTGTCACTGGACTCTGGCAGGTTGACCCCGCTACAAGTGTTTGGCATCATGGGGATGGAAAGCCTTGTGCCCCTCTGCTCTGTACTCAATGGCACAACTTCCATCTCATGTGGCCAAAGGAGGGATTGTGGATGCTATTCTAAAAGTATGGTTTGCACCAGATATTGAGACAATGGCAAAACAATTTTGTCAAGCATGTCTAATATGTGCACAATTTGACCCAGGAAAAAAAAAAGTACAAACACCGTCTGGTCATATCCCAAGACCTTTGTACCCATTTCAGAGGCTACAGATAAACTATATACAGTTACCAAAGGTAGGAATGTATGAATTTTGTTTAACATGCGTAGTTGTGTTTTCAGGCTGGTTGGAGGCTACAGCTTCAGCAGCAGCTAAGAAATTAACACAGTCAAGCGGCGTACACACGACCGAGGTTCTCGCTAGAAAGCAGCGAGAACCTCGCTGGAAGCTGCATTCCAGCGAGAACCTCGGCCGTGTGTACGCTCCTGGCTCGCCCCGCCCGTCGGGAATCCCGTCGAGCGAATAGAGAGCACGCTCTCTTTTTGCTCGACGGCCTGCCTGGATGAATGGCTGGTTGCCATTCCCGACGGGCGGGTCGCCGATTTTGACGGCCGGCAGAGAACCTCGACGGGCGGAACGATGTGTTCTGCCCGTCGAGGTTCTCTGCCGTGTGTACGCGGCTTTAGTGTGTAGGTATGGAATTCTAGAGACAATAGAAAGTGATAGGGGAAAGCATTTCAAAGGTCAGATAATGACAGCTTTCAACATTGAACAGTGCCTACATACACCATATAATCCTGATGTGAGTGGTAAAGTAGAAAAATATAGAGGGTTGTTAACAGCAAAGCTGGGAAAACTCAGAGCAGAGATGGGATTGAATTGGTTGCAAGAATTGCCAATTGCATTGTTCTCTTTGAGAATGACTCCTAAGCAGAAGAAGATATCTCCTTATGAGATACTATTTGGATCAGTACCAAAGACAGGTTTGTACTACCCACAGGCCTCAACTAAATCCTATGGCACACTCACTGAGTATGTGGTAGGATTGCAAAGACACCTTAATCAGGTACATAAAACGATCTATGCATCGCTTCCAGATCCAGATGACCTTAAAGGAGCACATAAGTTGCAACCAGGTGACTGGGTGATGCTTAAAGCCGCGTACACACGATTGGTTCAAACCGATGAAAACGGACTGAGGTTCTGTGTTAGTGAGCACTTCTCCATTGCCAAGATAATCCTTCCACCTCTCATAAGTGGCATATTCAGATGCCGATTAGACAGCATGATTATTGCACAGGTAAATTTGACTAAAATAAAAAGGCCACTCTAAAATGTGCAGAGTAACTGTATTGAGGGGGTCTGGGGGGTCCGAGAACTGGAAGACGCTGTTGTATAAGCCGATCCAGAGCATCCTAAACATTCTCAATGGGTGACGTGTCCGGTGAGTAGTGTTGCTCACGAATATTCGCATTGCGAATATTCACTACGAATATTGCATATTCGAGTATTCGCGAATAACTCGAATATTGCGGCGAATATTCGCTATGGCGAATATTCGTATTTTTTCAAATTTATTTTTAAAACACATCACATCCTAGTGATCTCCATCGACGTCTAAAAGCATTGCTGGTATGATTAGAGAGAGACCCTGGGCCGAGTAGCTGATGCGATTAATTTATGTTGCCGAAAATTCGCATTGCGAATTTTCGGCAACATAAAAGAATCGCATCAGCTACTCGGCCCTTCTTTTGCATCAGAGCCAATCAGAATAACTCGAATATTCGGAAAAAGGAATATTGCGCGATATTCCTTTTGCCGAATATTCGAGTTATTCTGATTGGCTCTGATGCAAAAGAAGGGCGGAGAAGATAATCGCGCAATATTCCTTTTGCCGAATATTCGAGTTATTCTGATTGGCTCTGATGCGCCCTTCTTTTGCATCAGAGCCAATCAGAATAACTCGAACATTCGGCAAAAGGAATATTGCGCGATTATCTTCTCCGCCCTTCTTTTGCATCAGAGCCAATCAAAATAACTTGAATATTCAGCAAAAGGAATATTGCGCGATATTCCTTTTGCCGAATATTCGAGTTATTCTGATTGGCTCTGATGCAAAAGAAGGGCGGAGAAGATAATCGCGCAATATTCCTTTCGCCAAATATTCGAGTTATTCTGATTGGCTCTGATGCGCCCTTCTTTTGCATAAGAGCCAATCAGAATAACTTGAATATTCAGCAAAAGGAATATTGCGCGATATTCCTTTTGCCGAATATTCGAGTTATAATGATTGGCTCTGATGCAAAAGAAGGGCGGAGAAGATAATCACGCAATATTCCTTTTGCCGAATATTCGAGTTATTCTGATGCAAAAGAAGGGCGGAGAAAATAATTGCGCAATAGGAATATTGCGCGATTATCTTCTCCGCCCTTCTTTTGGCCCCCTTATTCTCCTTTCTTTTAAGTAGAGTTAGTGTAGAGTTAGTGTTTAGTGCATATTAGTTTAGTAATACAGGAAATGATCTCCGTTTATGAGAATTTCGCAATCATTTTCGCATTAGCGAAATTTCGCATTAGCGAAATATCTCAAAAAATGTTTTGGATAAAATATCACGAATATTCGATATTAGCGAATATTCTTCTATATATTCGCGCAATATTGCGAAATCGAATAGGGCGTATTCCACTCAACAATACCGGTGAGTATGCTGGCCATGTAAGAACTGGGATGTTTTCAGCTTCCAGGAATTGTGTACAGATCCTTGGAACATGGGGCCATGCATTATCATGCTGCAACATGATGTGATGGTTGTGGATGAATGGCAAAACAATGGGCCTCAGGATCTCGTCACGGTATCTTTTTGCATTCAAAATGCCATCAATAAAATGCACCTGTGTTCATTGTCCATACCATAAACCCACCGCCACCATGGGCCAAATTGTTAACATCAGCAAACCGTTAACCCATACAATGCCATACACACTGTCTGTCATCTGCCCTGTACAGTCAAAACCGGGATTCATCCTTGAAGAGAACACCTCCAAAGTGTCAGACACCATTGAATGTGAGCATTTTCCCACGAAAGTCGGTTACGACGACAAACTGCAGTCAGGTCGACACCCCGAGGAGGACCATGAGCATGCAGGTGAGCTTCCCTGTGATGGTTTCTGTCAGTTTGTGTAGAAATTCTTTGGTTATATAAACCGATTGTTGCAGCAGCTGCCCGAGTGTCTGGTCTCCGATGATCTTGGAGGTGAAGATGCTGGATGTGGAGGTCCTGAGCTGATGTGGGTACACGTGGTCTGTGGTTGTGTGAGGCTGGTTGGATGTACTGCCAAATTTTCTGAAATGCCTTTGGAGATGGTTTATGGTAGAGAAATAAACATTAAATACAAGGGCAACTGGTTGGCATTCCTGCAGTCAGCATGCTAATTGCATGATCCCTCAAAACTTGCGACATCTGTGAAACTGTGCTGTGTGATAAAACTGCAAATTTTAGAGTGGCCATCTAATGCCCTCCTGTGCAATAATCATGCTGTCTAATCAGCATCTGGATATGTTACGCATGTGAGGTGGATAAATTATCTCAGCAAAGGAGAAGTGCTCACTAACAAAGATTTAGAAAGATTCCTGAATAATATTTGAGAAAAATAGGCCTTTTGTGTACATAGAAAAAGTTGTAGATCTTTGTGTTCATCTCATGATAAACAGGATCAAACACAAAAGTGAGTGTTGTGTTTCTAATTTTCCCAGTGTATTATATATATATTGTGAGGGATTAACTCGGTAGCGGGTGTGTGTGACCCCCTCTAGGGGTTCACTACACGCTGAACTGTACAAAAAGGCAGTTGAGGAGGATTGAAAACAAATGATATGGTTTATTTTTCCACCTTGCTGGATACACGTGCAAGCATAAAAACAGCATAAACAAAACAAAAAATAAAGTAAACCCTTGCCACTTGGGGCGTCTACCTTCCCAACACAGGAACCTACCTATTGAGTCTGGCACAGCCTACTGCTGGGCAGACACTGCTGGTTCTACAGCAGAAAACAACAAAAAAAGTCTCTTTGATATTTCTCACACAGAAATATCCATCAGCACCTCACCTCTTCAGAAGTGCTTGTGTCTGCTCCTTCACTCACAAAGCCCCCAGGATGCAGCAATCAGTCATTATCCTTGGGCTATATTTATAGGGGCTTTAATTGCTTCATTTTGAACAGCTGAAGGCTTCTAACTCCCCAAACCTCTCTGGCCATTTCTACAGCCGACACCCAATAGTAATTGGTGTATTGTCTACACAAGGCAGAAAAGTATCTTCCATCTGGGACAACACACACAGATTTACCTGACTTCCTGTCACAATATATATATATATATATATATATATATATATATATATATATATATAAGTCTCATAGTGTTGGGGGGACTCATTGTTGGATTGTTTGGGGTGTGGCTGTACTCCATTGTTCTGTTTCTTCTGTCTGCATTGGGTATTATGAGATGTGTATGTAGATTAGCTGTGAGAGGGGGGGGGGATTCCTCCAACAGCTCTTCCTGCTAATTGGACAGTCTACAGATGAGAAGTTTTAATATCTCTGTGTACCTGTGTTTCAACAAATAGTTCATGTTAAGCAACCAAAACGAGTACTGTCTAGTTATTGGTTGTCAGCCGTTTGGAATATCTGATATTTATATTCAGACTGGAGGAAGCTGTATATAATGAAAGCACTCAAGCAGAGTGTGGGACGTTTCCTTACACTCACTCCTAGCATAAACCCTCCTCACAAATCCCCACTCCTAGTACAAATCCTCTCCCCCAATTCCCCCCTCCTAGCGCAATGTATGTAATGACATCAGAGTGCCTGCAACCAACGGTGCATTGAAAAAAATATCTATGAATGAAGAATGGCCAGAAAAAGTAAATTTCCACCAATCATAGATCTTCCAATGCTACTTGCTGCAATGGCCAGTTATAGGTGGGGGTAGTGAACACATTTTTTTGTTGTAATATTACTGTTATATGGGTCAGGCAACACACTGACACCTTTGTAGCCATTGTGTGATTTGCTGGGTGTTCAGTGTACCCCTGTAACTTTAAGAAGGGGTGGGCTCCCTTCAATCCACCTGACATCCACCTATCATCAAAATGCATGTGCTTCCATTGCGGAGTAATTCATAAGCTAGAGATTGGACCACAGATACCAGGGTGCCATGACAAGGCTCTGTGGCTTACGCATGTATTTGCAAATGTGTGCAGACTAAACCCCTGTTTTAAAGGCATACTGTTAGGTTGATTTGGTTGTCAGCGGGCTGGCCAGTGAGTAAAGCTTGGATGTTTCCTTGAATTTATCCTTGGTCTTGTTTATATCCATTCATAGATCCCATTTCATTCATTAAAGCTATAGTAGAGCTCCTATGAATGAAGGAGGTGGGTGAAAAGGGTGGTCATAGCCAGAACTCTTAAAGAGTGCCTGTCACAGGTCCAGAGATTACAGTGGCAGGGGTAATGGGGATGATAAAAGGAGAAAGATTTCAGCTAATGCAGGAGCCAGCAACACGCTGGACACATCTTATTGACTGCAGGTAGTGCCCCTTTTGCTAATTTTTGTCTTTTAATTTTCGACTAAACTTAAGCCTAAATGTGATTTCAGTAATATTTTTCACATATTTTGGGGAAACACTGAAAGTGTGTGAGTTTCCGAAAGCACAATGTGATTTCTGCATAAGATGTTGTTTAAGTGCAATCTTTTAAATGTTATAAATACACTGTATAACATTATCTCACAATGCCGATTTCATAAAAGGACTTTCGAATGATCACTAGGCATGAATAACTGTTTACAATCTGTTCAGTCTGTAGGTTCAAATTAGCCTGATCCTGGGCAAGTTTTACTCAGGCCACACATATCTACCAATTAAAGTATGTGCAAGGACATGAGTAAGTGTATGAAAATCTGTCCTGTCTGCCGATTGTTTGGTTCACCTTTAATGATCACATGAGGTTATTATCACTGGAGCATTTCCTTATGACAAGGAATTTACATAACCACTGAGAATATTACCATAGCAGGGAGGAGGTGGACAGCTATAAATGTGATAGTTGTTAATATCGGTATGTACAGTACTTACTGTCACTGCAATTACATTTTTAATGCGGTCATGCTTTTATTTTTAGCACAACAAAGTAAAATTCCCAACAGAGGGAAAGTCCAAAACTCAGTTAAAACAATAAAATCCTATTCAAGCCCTTCTAATGGCCATTGTTTACTTGTACATTTTTTATTTTTTTCTAAGTTAGTTCTTGTGTTCATGAGTAATGTTGATACTGTATAGCTGCTTCTCTAGACATCACGTATTCCTAGCCTGACTTTATTTTACCATATTTTCTATCCCACAACCATCTTGAACTCTGCCTGAACTCTGTATGGCATCTAAACACCTTCCCAGCTTATGTCCAAGACAAGATACTCATCTTGTTAAAACCTATGCTCCATAAAGTAAAAGCATTCCCAACAAGCAGATATCACAAGTTACTATTAAGTAGACATGTGTATGACGAAAAAAAAAATCTGTTTTGTTTCGATTTGCTAATCTAGTTATTTTGTTTAATTCAGTTGATTCGTTTAATTCATAATCATATACCATTTTTTTTAAATTAAAAACATTAGAATCGGTCGAAAGTAAAATTTTATAGGCTTTTTCGATACGAATGAACAAAGTGAACAAACAATAGAGAAATCTTCATCAAATGATTAAAATTACTCTTTTGTCTTAAAGCGTAACACTTTCATGGGGAAAAAAAATAGCAAATAAAGAATAAAATAATATAGCATATATACTTGCAACACTAATCATATTGTAATTTAACCACTTAAGACCCGGACACTTACGCTGCTAAATGACCCAAGGTGTTTTTACAATTCGGCGCTGCGTCGCTTTAACAGACAATTGCGCGGTCGTGCGACGTGGCTCCCAAACAAAATTTGCGTCCTTTTCTTCCCACAAATAGAGCTTTCTTTCGGTGGTATTTGATCGCCTCTGCGATTTTTATTTTTTGCGCTATAAACTAAAATAGAGCGACAATTTTGAAAAAAATCACTATTTTTTTACTATTTGTTATAAAAAAAATCAAATAAACTAAATTTTAGTAAAACATTTAGGCCAAAATTTATTTAGCCACATGTCTTTAGTAAAAAAAAAAAATCGTAATAAAAAAAATAGCTACCTAGCGGGAACAGCGACACTAATACAGCGATCAGAAAAATGATCGCTTAGTGACGCTGGCAATAGGGAGTGAAAGGGTTAACTAGGGCGGTGATCAGGGGGTTAAAACTTTATTAGGGGGGGTGGGGGGGCTATCCTGAACCTAACACTAACTGTTTTTTACAGTGCCTGTCACACTGACACTAAATGCAGTGATTAAATCACTGCATTCAGTAACACTGTGACAGGGGGGTGGAGGGGGCGATCACAAGGGGTTAATATGCCTATGTGAGTGTGTGTCAGTGTTGTGTTGGTGCACACTTACTTGGCATGTCTTCTCTCATCAGCAGCACTGGGAAACAGCGCTGCGATGAGAGATTACATCATTTCCTCCTTCCTGTGTAAACACAGGAGGAGGAAGTGACAGGCTGGGAGCGCGCTCCCATTGGCTGGGAGCGATCGCGGGGGGGGCGGAAAACACGGACATCCGCCCGCTCGTCGGCGATCGCTCCCAGAGCCAGGGGGACCGCCGCACGCCGCGGAGGGGGTCCCGATGGGACCCCCGAACCGCACTAAGGCGAGGACGTAAATTTACGCCCTTGTGCCTGTATGAGCCATGTTGTGGACGTACATAGGCGTGCGGGGGTCCTTAACTGGTTAATGTTATTAAAAATGACCTTTCCTTTTCAATTTGCAGCCACTGTAATTTTCCTAGAATGCATTGCAATATGGCTACCTGGAGTGGTTCTGTACACAGAGTGTGTACTGACCACTCCCTAGAAACATAATTTCCTGCTTATGTGATTGATTTACCAATTTCCCCAGAAGTCTGCCTAAGATACAAGTCCGATTTCAGGCACCCCCTGCAACAAAAATGTCATTTTTGGAGAGCTACTTTTAATAGGAGCACTTCTAAAAGGGATGCAGGCCCAGCAGACTTCCTCATAAGTGCCCTGCAGCTGCACACCTGGCAGTCAATTATGAAACCACTCCCATTAGACCGACTTGGTACAGAGGCACAGATGAACACACATGGATTTCTTCAGAATAACAAAAAGGTAGGAATCTGCAACAAAGGTTGTTATAATCTTTGCAACCTACATCGATCACCCAGAGGGGAATGTTTTTTTCTCAACAAAAGTGGAGTTACACTTTAACAAAAACAGCATCATTTTGAAATGATACGCTAATAACACACACAGTCCTTGATTTAAAAAACATGCTTACAGTTCGAATTCGAATGGAATTTGGTGTAAAATTATATTCAAATTTCAATTAGAATTTAGAAAATTCTGACTAATTTCATTAAGTTATTTAAAAGATTCGGTAAACTGCGTTTATACTGTAATTTGGGTATTCAGATATACAGTATCTAAATAACGAAAAATGTGTCCGAATAATATTTCGGAACGAAATGAACCATACATGTCTACTATTAAGCTTATTATCTAGAAAGGCCTATTCTCTGTGACTCTTTGATTTAGTTACACTTTGGTCCTGGACCTTGAGTTTCCCTCACTTCCCAGCTGACATTGGTCTTACACTGCTTTAAATTTGTCCAATTACTGCTGGCTTGGCTAAAATTTGAGCAGTGTATAACTCTGCCGACACCACTATGTGTGCTAAAAGTCGATTGTTCAATTGCCGAAGGAGCTTATTGAAATTGGCCAACTGGAGGGGTGCACACAGCCGGCCAACAATGCCGCTACTAATTACAAGAATACGTGCTGTCAGCCTGAAAAGGGATATGGTGTTAAGAATTAACAGAGAATGATTTGCCTAACAAAACTGTGTAGAGTGAGGCCGCGTACACACGATCAGACAAGTCCGATGAAACATGTCCGACGGACCGTTGTTATCGGACCAGGCAGAAGTGGTCTGTTGGTCTTATGTGCGTACACACCATCGGACCAAAATCCCCTCGGACCAGAACGCGATGATGTAGAACACAACGACGTGATGAAAAATCAAAGTTAAATGCTTCCAAGCATGCGTCGGCTTGATTCTGAGCATGCGCGGGATTTTGGTCCGATGATTTTGTGTACTAACCATCGAACATGTCTGACAGACAGGTTTCTAAGCATGTTTGGAAACTTTTGTCCACTGGAAAACGGTCCGATAGGCCGTACACACGATCGAACATGTCCGCTGAAACTGGTCTGTGGACCAGTTTCAGCGGACATGTTCGATTGTGTGTACGCGGCCTAAGACATGATGCTAAACATACTGAAAGACAGTGGTGGTGTAAAGAATAATGAAAAATAATAGAGCAGAATTAAAAATATATCTAGTGTCACAATTTAGATCAACAGGGTTTTAAAGCCACTATGTAGAGTAAGTACATATACTGTATAGTATAAATTGAGTTTATGAATTAAACATTTACAATAAGATTAAGCTAATGTATAGGTTGTGTTTTGGTGTAGGGTAGCCTCCGCGCTACTATGCGTCAATGATGTAACAATAAAACAAATAGGTGAGTGCAGCAAAACCTGATAGTGTTTACAATACACAGGTGAGATACAATATAAAAAAAGGGGGTATGTGCAAACACTACTGGACGGCGTACACCTGGAGTGACGTAGGCAGGGGCTGAGACGCCGCTGTTTGTTTACCCACTGTTGTATATTTTTTGTTTTAATGTGAGCGCAGGTTATTCTATTAAATTTTTCCCTGTGCTTTGACTACTACACCATTGGAGGCTTCTTTGTTTATCTCTCCCTCCCCTTCCGAGACGGTTTGCTGTGTAGGTACCGTGCCTTGGGTGGGTGTTAACACCATTAGGTTGGAGAGGCTGGAGATATACCATTGAAGTGGGACAGGCGTGAAGGCTCTGTGGCGATCTATGAGTTGGATAACGGGACAGGATTCTTTAGAAGGCGCTTTTCACACTGTATTGAGGTGAGAGTTTTGGGAGCCCTTTGACGGATACCGCACCTGATTGTTTACATCTATTTATCCCTATCCTTTGAGTGGACATTCATTCCATTCCTTTAGCTTGGCAGCTCATCACTGCAATTTCTTGGTTATGGGACGTTATTATAACCCTATTTATCCCTATTTGTTTATTCACACTTAATTTTTGACACTCACTTTAATATTGTTTATTTATTTATATTCACATATTTTTCCTGGTAGTGTTAGTGTTTGCGCATACCCCCTTTTTTTTATATAGATTGTGTTTTGCACTCTATAATTTTTGCTTTTCTTGTTCAAATATGGTAGAGCAACAAGAACAAGATGACAATGCAGTAAATAGTTGTGTATCATTACCAGTCTACAAGAAATGTCTGGAATGGGCACATGGATTATCACCCAACATTCACAGCCTGTCTTAGTCACAGCTGCCTGTCATGCCTATGTCACCTTGCGAGTATTGTAGGAATATCCTGTCTTTCACTTTTTGCTCCTCACATACTACAGTTCTGAACATTTCATTCTTGAGTTGATATTACATTGTCATCTTAAACAGTACTTGTCCTGACTTCAAACCATGCTTCAGAAGTCTACAGTGATAGAATATTCATATCCTCAGGAGACAGCTTGTACTCTAGTGCATTCCATTGTATTCACTTTCAGAGGACAAAGTAAACATATCAGCTTCATAACAAATGCCAGTAGCCATAGATTCAACTAAAGGAGACTAGATTTTAGTTATTTCATGCTAGGAAAAGTCTCTGAGTTTTAATAGACAAGAACAGAAATGTATTACATTTAGTGATTTATTTTCCATGCTACCATCAGGACCAAATGTACACTCCCTGCACTCCCAGACCAACTGCCTTGTGCTACCTCCTTCCTAGTCTTATTATCACTAACAAGATCACGCGTTATATCTACACAGGTACACCGAGGCTGGGGATGGAGACAGTTTGTCCTCTCTGCCTCAGTGAATCTAGAACTGAAAACTTAACTAGTAGTTTCGTTTTAGATGTAAAGAGCCTGGTAGGTAAACACTAAAGCCGTGTACACACGATCAGTCCATTCGATGAGGCGGGTCTGATGGACCGTTTTAATCGGTTAACCGATGAAGCTGACTGATGGTCCGTCGTGCCTACACACCATCGGTTAAAAAAATTATCGGGTCTGAACGCGGTGACGTAAAACACAACGACGTGCTGAAAAAATTAAGTTCAATGCTTCCAAGCATGCGTCGACTTGATTCTGAGCATGCATGGATTTTTACCGATGGTCGTGCCTACTAACGATCCTTTTTGACCTATCGGTTAGTAATCCATCCAACAAGTTGGCTTTTTTTTTTAACCGATGGATAACTAACCGATGGCGCCCACACACGATCGGTTTGGTCCAATGAAAACAGTCCATCAGACTGTTCTCATCGGTTTAACCTTTCGTGAGTATGCAGCCCAAGTTCACTCTTCACTATTTTACCAACAAAATGCACAGAGGGGGCAATGAGGATCCATGGGATAGCAGTGGCAGGTAGGGTGGCAGTTTGGAACCTTTTGTTAGAAATGGGGATGTGTTACTGATGGCCAGCAACAAAATTGGAGGGTGACTTTGTGTCAACCCTTGCAGACCTGCTGTCCTAAGTTACAGTCTATGGGCCAGATTCAGGTAGATGAGAGTATCTTTCCTCTGGAGTAACGCTTATCATTTACGTTACTCTGAAGACCCTTTCAGCGCAAGTCCTGTAATTCACATAGCAGTTGCGCGTAAACTTGCGCCAGAGTAACGATAATGCGCTGGCGTAACCCGACGCAAGTGGAAGTGGGTGTGATCATATGTAAATGATGGGCGGAGCCCAGCGCAGAGGCTTACGTTCAGCGCATCATCCACGGAGCATGCGCAGTGAGTGCGGCTCCACTCGCCCCCTTGTGCGCATGCTCACAACTTCCGTCGGCACCACTTCCTGGGAAACGTCAGCGCAATGCGTTCCGCTGGGCGCTTAAAAGCGCTGGCGGAAACGCCATTCCGGCGCAAAAGTAGTTCCATTTCCCCCCACCCCAGGGAAGATACTTTTGCCCTGTAATGGCTGCTCCCGCTACCCCCAAAGAGAGGAGGAACCTAAACTATAATGCCCAGGAGGTCTCTGTGATAATCTCGGCTATGGAGACGTTTAATGATTTCCTCCATGGGAAAAAAAGCAGGAAGACCAGCCGGGAAAGGAAGCAGGGTATCCTGGCCACCATTGCTGCCAGGGTCAATGTGCTAGGGTACTCCACCCGGACTGCAGGCGACATTCAAAAAAAAATCAATGACCTGCGGCGCAAGGTGAGGGGCAAGGTGTCCACCATTAGGAGCCATGAGAGGGGCACAGGTGGTGGTCCACCATGTCCTGTCACCCTGACCGCGGAGGAGGAGGTGGTTGCCCGCTGCCTGGACAGGGAGCAGTTGGAGGGGGTCCCTGGCTATGACTCCGTAGAGGAAGGCTCCAGGACAGGTAAGTGATTTTTACCCCCTTTTTGGTGTGTTGCATGTGGGGGGGGGTGGGTACATGTGCCAAGTGTGTGGGACCACCAACATGTGTCTGCTTTGTGTCATCCACAGATGACGGAGCTGGGCCATCATCTCGTGCCGGCCAGTCCACCCCAACCTCCCAACGGGATGCTGATGACGAGGCCCTGGGTGCTGGAGACACCGAGGTGGAGGAGGAGAGTACCCACACCACTTCAGCAGAGGTGGTTGTGGAGGAGCCTGTCCCTGAACAGGAGTTTATTTTAATGTTGGAGGAGTCCTCCTCCTCTGCAGGGCCCTCTGTGATCCCCTCCCCCATCCTAGGTAGCCCCTCAAGGGCAACTCCATCCCCACGGGGACAACCTTCTTCTGCCCCCAGGAAGGCCACCCGGAAGACCAGGGGGGTGTGTGATCTGGTCGAGGACCAGGTGCTGTTGGACCACGCCAAGCAGACCCAGCAGATGGGGGAGATTGCTGGCCACCTGGACCGGGTCGCTGACAGCCTGGGCTCCATGTCACAGCTGCCCAGTCGTGTGCAGGGCGTTGTGACCAGCCTGGGGGAGGTGCAGGCTGATATCCGGCACTTGACAGCAGCTGTCCGAGACAACACAGCTGCCATCCGGGAAGAGGGGAGGCAGCGGCAACGTGACCAGCGGCATCAGATCACCCGCCAGCTGAGGATGCAGGCCCAGACAAACCTGTATCTGAGCCGTATCGCTGTGGCATTGGAGGGCAGGCAGCCAACAGCTCCCAGGAGTGGCCCACCCGGGGATCAGCCTCCTCCTGATGCCCCCCCACCCCCACCACCACCCACTCCCTCCAGGCAGATGAGGAGCCCGAGAGTGCCCCCAAAGAGGAGCCCCCGTCATCCCAGATGAGGGTTTTTTGTTTTTTTGGTTGTTATATATTTATGTTTATACTCAGGATATGAGTTTTTGTTTATTTTTGAATATTATTGTTTATACTCAGGATATGAGTTTTTGTTTATTTTTGAATATTTTTGTTTATACTCAGGACATGAGTTTGTTTTTTTTTTGGTTCTCAGGTTATGAGATATTTTTTTTAATTTTGTACTGCACACGGTCAGGAGTGCAGGGGACAGTGTGAATGGTGTGTGAATGTGAGAGGGTGGCACTCCTGAAAGTAAGGGGTGTCACCCTCGGCCGTGGTGGTGAAGTTAACCCCACGGCTGAATGAATGACGTGTGAAAGGTGTGTGAATGGACAGTGACATCATTGGGGCCTTGACGCTGGCGTTGCTGCTCCCAACTCCTACATGCTGGACTTGGGCTAATCCAATGCGATGTGCATGTGGTGTGTGTGATCCAGTGGTGTACACGCGTGCACTGTCTGTGTGATTAATGTATTGGTTTAGTGTCCAAAGATGCCTACGGCGAGGACCCTCCTGACTGCTCTTCCATCAGCAGACTGGTTCTCCTCTGGCAGGTGGGGACTGTGTGGGTCGGGGGTCAGGTCATCACGTATGTCAATCTGCAGGCCTTTTCTCATAGCAAAGTTGTGCAGAATACAACATGCAGCGATGATCTGACACACAAAGGTTGGGGAATACAATAGGGTCCCCCCGGACTTATCCAGGCAGCGGAAACGGGACTTCAGGAGCCCAAATGTTTGCTCCACCACTCCACGGGTTTTGATGTGTGCTTCATTGTATTTTCTCTCTCCTCTGGTTTGGTGGTTCCGGAAAGGAGTCATTAGATGGGGTCCCAGTGCATATGCAGAGTCACCTGTAAGGTAAAAGACAGGAGGATGTTAGTCATGCATGTGCGACTTCTGTTGTGCATCACGGGAGGGGATAGTCATGCCTGACTCCCTTGTCACTCACCAACCAGCCAGCTGTCCCCATACATGTTCTGCTCGAATTCTGTAGGGATGGGGCTCTGACGGTATATGAAGCTGTCATGGCTGGACCCGGGGTGTTTGGCACGGACGTGCCATATGAGGCGTTGGGCATCAGCTATCACCTGTACGTTGATGGAATGCCAATGCTTCCGATTGCGGTATATGTGCTCTGTGGCACTGGGGGGCTGTAGGGCCACATGTGTGCAATCAATGGCCCCCACAGTGCGTGGGAATCTGGCAATGTTGTAGAAATCTGTCATTGCCTTCAGCCGCAGCTCCTCAGTGGTGGGTCTGATGAACTGGTTGGACATGCGTCTGAGGATTGCAGGGACAACCTGGTGCACACATCTGCTTATGGAGGACTGTGACATCCCAGCCACCACTCCACTTGTACGCTGGAATGATCCACTGGCAAGGAAATGAAGTGTTGCCAGGACCTTCACCAGTGGCTGCACTGCTTGTGAGCGGTGTGTTGGGCTGGTGATGTCATCCTGCAGGGTTGTGGTTAGTTCAAGTATTACATCAGGGCTGAATCTGAAGAGGCGATACACCTCCTCATCCCCCATGCCAAAGAGGTTCATACGAGTGCGGTATATCCTCTCACGTGCCCGCCTCCTCCGTAGCGAGGGACCCAGTACTAGTCTTAGGACCACAATTGCCCCTGGCATGTTGGCACACAGAGGTGTTGTCCTTGCAAGTGTTGTTGTTCAGCAAGCTCCTATCGTCGGTAACGCTGCTGTAGCTGCTCTCCTGCTGACCTGTGGCCGTCTGGAGTAAAGATAAAGCAGCCTTTTGTAGAAATAACTTTGCGCCGGACGGACGAGATACGCGCGGCGCATGTAGCCAGCGTATGGTGCTAATCCGTTCGTGAATTGGGAAAAATACCTAATTTGCATATTTGCAGGGGAAATCAATGGGCGCGACTGATGCGCCCAGCGAAAATAAGCGCTGACGATACTCTGGCGTCGGAACGTTCCGCCGGTCGCAAATGGCCCGTTATTGGGCGCATCTAGTTTGGTGGGTACGGGCACATAGAAACGACGGCGCATCATCACAGTTACGCGGCGCATATCGAAATACTCCAGCGCAAGTGTTCCTGAATCTGGCCCTATATTGGCCATGTAAAGAACTGGCCTTGACAAGTTCGTGCAGTTCGTTTAGTTCAGAATTATTTTTTTGAAATTCGGATGTATTCAAAATTCCAAATTACAAAAGTACTGAATTTCCGTGACCGTGGCCACGGGACTTGCGGACCCGATCACCACCGGAGTCCGGCAATTGGTTCCCGGAGCTGAAGAACGGGGAGAGCTGTGTGTAAACACAGCTTCCCCGTTTTTCACAGTGGCAGCTTCATTGATCGTAGGGAAACACTATCAATGATGTCACACGTCCAGCCCTGCCCCACTACAGTTAGAAAAACATATGAGGTCACACATAACCCCTACATTGCCTTCTAGTGGTTAACTCCCAAACTGCAATTGTCATTTTCACAGTTAATGCATTTTTATAGCATTTTTTTGCTGTGAAAATGACAATGGTCCCAAAAATGTGTCAAAATTGTCCGATGTGTCCGTCATAATATCACAGTCATGAAAAAAATCGCTGATCGTCGCCATTAGTAGTAAAAAATAATGTTTTTTATAAAAATGCAATAAAACTATCTCCTATTTTGTAAACACAATAAATAAATATTGTACAAACTAATCGATAAATGCTTATTGCGATTTGTTTTACCAAAAATAGGTAGAAGAATACGTATCGGCCTAAACTGAGGGAAAAAAACGTTTTTTTTTTATATATCTTTTTGGGGGATATTTATTATAGCAAAAAGTAAAAAATATTGCATTTTTTTCAAAGCTGTCGCTCTATTTTTTTTTTTTATAGCGCAAAAAATAAAAACCGCCGAGGTGATCAAATACCACCAAAAGAAAGCTCTATTTGTGGGAAAAAAGGACGCCAATTTTGTTTGGGAGCCACATCGCTCAACCACGCAATTGTAAGTTAAAGTGACGCAGTGGCGAATCGCAAAAACTGGCCAGGTCCTTTACCTGCATAAAGGTCCGGGTCTTAAGTGGTTAAGCTTGAGTTGCATACACATGGTCACACATAATTCCAACCATCATTGCGGTGGCGTACAACACTACAACGAGCCAAGAAAAATGAAGGGCACTAGAACACTCTCTCTCTTTCTTTTGAGCACAAGGAGAAGAAAACTGCACAAAATGGAAGGCTGCCGCTCTCATTTCAGGGCAACTTTCAGTGAGCGCTGCACCGCAGTGGTAATTTTCGCAATCCTCCACCTTACTCATTACTTCCTGCTCTCCAGCTACATTGGTCAGGGCTCAGGGGGAGGGGACAGGCTCAGAGAGGTCATACTGTAAGGTCCCATGGCTAAATGAGAATTGTAGGTAGGGTTGCCACCTTTCCCTCAGAAAAATACCGGTCGTGGGTGTGGCTATGTGGGGGTGGAGCTAAAAAGGGGGAGGGGCCCGATTGCACAGAGGACAAGGGATCAGGGGTTTAAGAAATGGCATTGGGGATGGGAGGGGGGGGGGTAAAGAAATGGCACAGGGGATGGGAGGGATACAATATATATGCGGGGGGAACTTTCCTATATCGCACAAAAAAATAACATTTAGAGAAAACTTACAATTGTAAGTAACATTTATTTAACAAAAGGCAATACATTTAAGGGGTTACCCAGCAAATACAAATATAATATAAATACATTTGAGAACCTCACCAAATAGTGCAAATGCAAACATTTTAACAGCTCCTCTGTATACACACTACCACCTCTGTGGCAATTATCCCCCCCACCCACTCCAAGACCCCTGTGGCAATTATCCCCCCCACCCACTCCAAGACCCCTGTGGCAATTATCCCCCCCACCCACTCCAAGACCCCTGTGGCAATTATCCCCCCCACCCACTCCAAGACCCCTGTGGCAATTATCCCAATTATCCCCCACCCACCCACCCCTGTGGCAATTATTCCCCCCCACCCACCCCAAGACCCCTGTGGAAATTATCCCAACACCCACCCACCCCTGTTCCCAATTCCCCTGTGGCAATTCCCCCCACGGCCCCACCCCAATTCCCCTGTGGCAATTCCCCCCACACAGAGACACACACACTGGCCGACAGTGTCAGAGTCAGACACACAAACACTTACTGACAGACACACACACACAGTAACAGAACAGACACACACAGAGTCAGACATAGACACACTTACCTTCTCCTCTCAGTCTCGGCGAGTGACGTCACTGACGTCCTGCGCGGGTCTGCGGAGCCGGAGTGACGTCACTTCCGCAACGTCCCTCCGCAGATCCAGCCGCCGGCACAGGCCGCACAGGCGCGCGCATTGTTTGCAGAGGTAGACACTGGTCTGGGAGACAGAAGGACGGATCAGACAGGGTGCTGTGCGTGCGGCCCGCATAAATACCGGCCATTGCATGGCCGGTATTTTTCATTCAAACTTACCGGCACAGCCTGGAATATACCGGCTGTGCCGGTAAAATACCGGCAGGGTGGCAACCCTAATTGTAGGGAGAGCACCTGTGTACTGCTCTGCCTGTGTGCGGCTCACCAGACTACTTTCCCCGAGCATGCACCTTTCCTCTTCGGTCGCCAATCTCATCGGGACTCTAAGTGTAGGCACAGATTGCAGGGAGATTGGTCATGCAGCCCTGCCATCACTCGCCCCCAGCTTAAATCTACTCGCCAAATGCTAGTAGGTGAGTGGAAATTTTGAGGGCTGAAGATGTGTTCTGTTTGTATGGTTGCTTGTGTGTGAAGCATGGAATTCAAAAGACTTCCTTCTTCCTCCACAATACTCAGCCAGCTTCGCGCTTCTCTCTCTGATTCTCCACCTCTGAGATGGTGAATCAGAAAGTGAGAATTCTGTCACAGATCGCCAGTGAGGTGCTGAGATCGCACCTTCATAAACTGTCCATTTCTGTGACAGTCAGTTACAGATTCTCACTGTGCTGAGGTAATCAGTGGAGAACATTGCTCTCAGCTGATTAAACTGTGTATGACCTGAGATCAGCGGTGAGAATCGGGATCGCCGCTGATCTTACTTTCATAAAAAGGACACCTAAAAAAATATCATCCATGTAAAGTTACTGCTGAATATACGATAGTACTGTTACAAATCCTTTGCATGCACAGCATTGTTAGGATTTTTTAACACCTAAACAAAAAGTCTATTTAGGCAAGTTAGGTAAATATGAAAGGTTTAAAAAAAAAAAAAATACATGTTTACTGTGGTATAATTAACTGAGTTACTGAAAGAAAAATGCCTTTACTTTACAATCTCCAATAGCTCAAGCATAAAAGGTACACTGCCGTGAAAAAAGTATTCATACCCTTTGAAAATGTCCACATTTTATTATGTTACAACCAAAAACGTAATGTATTTTATTGGAATTTTATGTGATAGACCAACACAATATGGCACTTTCCATTTTCCTTCAAGTGGAAGGAAAATCATAAATGGTTTCCTAAATTATTTTACAAATAAATATGTGAAAAGTGTGGTGTGCGTTTGTATTCAGCCCCCCTGAATAGAACCACCTTTCGCTGCAATTACAGCTGAAAGTCTTTTTGGGGATATTTCTAACAGCTTAGCACATCTAGGGAGTGACAGGTTTGCCCATTCTTCTTTGCAAAATACCTCAAGCTCTGTCAGATTGGACTGAGAGCGTCTGTGAACAGCAATTTTCAAGTTTAGCCACAGATTCTTAATTGGATTTAGGTCTAGACTTTGACTATAGGTCATTCTAACACATGAATATGCTTTGATCTAAACCATTTCATTGTAGCTCTGGCTGTATGTTTAGGGTCGTTGTCCTGCTGGAAGGCAACTTCCTCCTCAGTCTCAAGTCTTTTACAGAGTCGAATGCCGCATACACACGAGCATTTTTCGGCATGTAGAAAAAACTAAGTTTTTCCAACTTCATCATTAAAACGACGTTGCCCACACACCATCGTTTAAAAAAAATGCTCTAGCAAAGCATGGTGACATACAACACGTACGATGGCTCTATAAAGAAGAAGTTCCATGCGGATGACGCCACCCTTTGGGCTGCTTTAGCTGATTCTGTGTTAGTAAAAGACGATTCTCGCTTTTCTGTCTGTTACAGCGTGATGAATGTGCTTACACCATTATTAAAGGTAGTTTTACCAGAACGAGCGCTCCCATCTCATAACTTGCTTCTGAGCATGCGCAGGTTTTTAATGTCATTTTAGCCCACACACGATCATTTTTTACAACCCGAAAAACTACATTGTTTAAAACGTCGTTAAAAAATGCAACATGTTCAAATCTTTTTTGTTTTTTTTTGTTTTTCAGAGCCTGAAAAATGATTTCTTATGGCTTTCTTTCAACAGTGGCTTTTTTCTTGCCTCTCTTCAATAAAGGCCAGATGTGCGGAGTGGAAGACTAATAGTTGTCTTGTGGACAAATTCTACGACCTGAGGTGTGGATCTCTGCAGCTCCTCCAGAGTTACCATGAGCCTCTTGACTGCTTCTCTGATTAAGGCTCTCTTTGCCTGGTTGGTTAGTGGACGGTCATGTTGTGGTAAGTTTGCAGTTGTGCCATACCCTTTCCATGTTTGGATGATGGATTGAACAGTGCTCCGTCAGCTTGGGATGTTTTTATAACCTAACCCTGCCTTAAACTTCTTCACAACTTTATCCCTGGCCTGTCTGGTTTGTTTCTTGGCCTTCATGGTGCTGTTTGTTCACTAAGGTTCTATAACAAACCTCTGAGGGCTTCACAGAACAGCTGTATTTATACTGAGATTCAAATTACACACAGGTAGCCTCCATTTACTAATTAGGCAAATTCTGAAGGCAATTGGTTACACTAGATTTTAGGCATATGAAGATTCAATAGGAGAAAAAACCAAAATCGAATAGCTGCTGCTATTCTTTCTTATTAGAAAACATTACATTTTCTTTCCCTGAGTGATGGTGTCCTAAATGTTTATTAGTGAAATAAATATTTTTATGTAAATATTGTGATATTGGGGGTTGTTAGCTTAGTGGTAAAAGCATTTGTAGTGATTCGATGACAGTCTTAACTGTAGTTTTAACCGCGTGCATGAGCAGCCTCCGCGCTGTGTTTATCGAGTCATTGAGACTCGGCTGATCGGGGTAAGGGGGCGATCCTGCCCCCTTACCACATGATCATCTGTCAGTCAATGACAGCTGATTATGTGATGTAAACAAAATATCGGTATTTAGCTTTTTTCTGCTCGCGCTGACAATGTTTTTCCACTACTCTTTTTTGGCGCATCAAGAATTTCAGAAATTATACCCCCAAATATTCTTTTGTTGCGTGTTTTATTAGATGACACAAACACTAAAATATTTATTCCTATATTGATAATGGACCAATCTGGGGGCATTTGGTTACATTTAAATTATTTTCCAGGTTCACCTATTTGCCCTGTTGTCTTGTTAGAGAGATTTTTGCAAGTCAGATCTCCTAATGGTAACTTATTGTTCATCCGTCTTAAAGGGGTTGTAAAAGTTAATCCTATTGGTAATCCTATTGTAGCGCTCACCCCCTCATGAGCCGCTGGTTGTTGTTTGGGATCGGCGTATTAAGTTACCTTGTAGTGTGTCTAGGGGTGGTAGCAGTGAGTAGTAGCAGTGAGCGAATGTCCAGTCACCAAATGGATTTTCAAATGCTTTATTCCATTATTTGCTCCCGTTGCTGTCAATCAAATCCAATGATGCGGCCGCCAGGAGGCGGGACCAAGTCATACACTCTATATCTATGGACGCAGAGTGTATAACAGGGAGCGCACCCGCAAGCTAACCCCCTCGGGAGAGAGCTTCCCAGAGGGGGTTAGACATTGTGGGGAGGAGCCGAGAAAGCCGCAATGGGACCCCAGAACAGGAGGATTGGGGCCACTCTGTGCAAAACTAACTGTACAGTGGAGGTAAGAATGACATGTTTGTTATTTAAAAAAAAACACATTTTTTTTTTAAAAATCCCTTTAATGTCTCGCCCCTGAAAAAAATTCAGTTCAATGACGTTTTTTATAATTGTTTGTCTATTCTAAATCTGGACAAACTGACTCTATCATCACATTTGTTTTGTATCGGTGCAGCTACTGAAGCCACCAGATTGGGTTTAGATATTGGCAGTATAAAACGGATTGGGACATGGCAGTCAGATGCGTATAAGTTATACATTAATCCTAACTATCTATTCTAAACAGGTCAGTCTTTGTTGAGTTAATTTTTCAAATCATTTTAGGATGTCATTTTGGAATACGTTTTTTTTTTTTTTCAAAATTATTCCAAGCTTAGTGTGGTTAAACTCTCCTTTTGACAAAGTTAGAAAATGCATTAATAGGGCAATTGCAAAGTTCCTAACTACTATTGGTGGGTTTTCTTTTAGGTAGGTCTTTTAGATTTGGAAGTTAATCATTTATTTTGGAAAAACATTTTTTTTTTTTGAAATTTTTTTATTGAGTATAAAACATACAAACAAACCACAACAGTAAACCCGCCGCCGCATTGGGACTATACTCACGCAGGAGTCAGTACCAGTTGGCCATAGGCTGTGTCCATCATTAGTAACATACAGCTGCAGCACGTTTACATGAAGGGTCAAACAAACAAACAACCAATCTAGTGCAGTAGTGGCTCTCGCTCAATTAAAATGTCCAAATATCAACTTCTTCAGTCGAGGCCCGAGGGACAACAAAGTATATCTAGCAGCCCCATAGCAGTGATTATATCACCGACAGGAAAAAAAAAAAAAAACACAAGGAAAACACCAGTACAACCTCAGTTAGTCTCCGGTTGCCGTGGAGGCCTCTGCTAGCCATTTGGCCCACACTCTATCAAACTTTTTGGGGAAACCTCTATTTTGGTAGGTTCCTTTATAGAGTGGCAGTACTTTATTGACATGTGATTTCCATAGCAGTATGGATGGTGGGGCACGTTTCTTCCAGCAAAGAGTGATCATTTTCCTGGCATAGAATAATAGGAGTCCGATCAAAGTTCTCTCTGCCACCCTGGGGGCCAATTCCTCTACTAAGCCCAAAAGGCATATCTGTGGGGATGGGGCTATATCTATTCCTACCACCTCTTGTATCACCTCTAGTACTTGTGACCAGTAGTGTTTAATTACTGGGCAAGACCAGAAGATGTGTATAAAATCGCCCGGGTCCCCAGTACACCTCCAGAACTCCGCTGATAGGGAGGCTTTCATTTTATGCAACCTATACAGGGTAATATAAGCCCTGTGTAGAATTTTATATTGTATGAGACGATCCCGAAGGGAGACCAGTATTTTGAAAGGGAAATCCCACATGTCCACCCAATCCTCCGAGTCCAGTCCCGGGACGTCCTGTGTCCATCGCTGACGGAGCTTAGACAATTCCGGGGAGGAGACTCGAAGGAGATGCGCGTAGAGGACCGAGGTCGGTTTCTTGGTACATTCATAACGAATGACCCTCTCAAGATCAGATTGCACTATTTGCGTGACGGTGTTATTTGGGCTTTAAATGCGTGAGACAGTTGCATATAGCGAAATAAATGCGAGGACGACACATTGTTATGGGATACCATATGATTAAAGGGGCGTATAGCCGTGCCGGTGGCGAGGTCAGATAACAGTTTAATACCGCATTTGGCCCAAATTATGGGGTCCGGTAGTGAAAAAAAATGTGGCAATGTAGGGTTGTTCCATAGGGGGGTATGTGGGGAGACTGCAGTCCGTGGGAACTTCTCAATTCCCAATCCTGCCCCCCAGGCCTTCAGAGTCGTACGCATGGGGGCGGTCAAATCATACGGAGCCTTGGGACCGCGAAGGGGTAGATGTGTGAGGGCCTCCACCGAACGGACCACCGCCGCCTCCAGAACCGCCGCAGGGTTGGACGCATCCGGCACCAGCCACCAAACTGCTGTGACCAGCTGAGCTGCTAGAAAGTATTTCCGGCAGTCCGGAAACGCCAAACCCCCCCCACGACACCGGACGCATCAGTGTGGATAGTTTAAATCTAGGAGGATTTGGACCCCAGAGGAAGGAGGAGAAGAGTCGGTTCAATTTTGTGAAAAACAAGCAAGGAATCCACTGAGGGGAGTTACGGAATAGGTAGGTAAATTTAGGTATAATTTTCATTTTAACTAAGTTAATGCTGCCTAATAAGGACAGAGGAAGGTTCTCCCAGGCCTTTAGTTTGGTCTTTACTCCCTGGATCACCGGCTCAAGATTAAGGGGTATAAAGCTGGACACGTCCCTCGAGACCCGCACCCCCAAGTACACCATCTCGTCGACCCATTTCAGTTGGATATCCGGCGGAGCTAGGGTTTTGGCTTCAGGGTCTATAGCGAGCAACTGGGATTTTGCCCAGTTCACCCGTAAACCCGTTATTTTAGAGAAGTCGGTCAATACCTGCAAAGCTCCTTTAAGGGAGGGGTCTGCGTCGTTCAGAAATAGTAGGAGGTCGTCTGCGTACAGAGCTACCCTCTCCTCCAGCCACGCTATTTTTAGACCTTTTATATGGGGCGAGACATGCAAGGCCTCCGCCACCGGTTCCATAGCAATCGCAAACAATGCTGGAGAGAGAGGGCAGCCCTGCCTGGTACCCCTGGAAAGTGGAAAGGGGGGGGGAGACGTCACCTCCCAGCCGAAAAGCCGCCCTCGGGGACTTGTATAGAATCTGCAGCCAGGTAATAAAAACCAACGGAAATCCCATCCTCCGCAGAGTTTCCCAAAGAAATGGCCATTTGATCGAGTCAAATGCCTTTTCAATGTCGAAGGAGGCAATCGTTCTGGTGCCCACATTGTCATGTATAGCGTGCAGGTTGGTGAATAGTCTGCGGAGGTTAATATCCGTGGATTTATTGGCCATGAATCCAGTCTGGTCCGAGTCTATAATAGAGGGCAGTAGTGGGTTGAGCCTAACGGTGATCAGCTTAGATAACATTTTGAAATCAATGTTGAGAAGTGCTATGGGCCTGTAAGAGGCGCACTGTTTGGGATCTTTATTGGGCTTAAGGATCAGAATAATGTGCGTGTCTGCCATGGAGGGTGGGAGCGCTCCCTCCTCCAGACAGTGGGTATACAGGTCAGCCAGCAGGGGAGCCAGGAGATCCGCATGAGACCGATAAAATTCGACGGGTAGACCATCAGGACCCGGGGACTTCCCAGGTGCCAATGTGTGGATAATAGCATGTACTTCCTCCGCAGTGATAGGCCTGACCAGATGGAACCTCTCCTCATCCGAGAGCCACCCCAGAGCCAGTGGGTCCAGGAGAGGCGCCATCTCAGCAGGAGTCATATCCGGAGGGAGCGTGGTACTGTACAGTGTCTGGTAAAAGGACTGAAACTCCCTCAGGACACCCTCCGGGGATGTGATAGGCTCACCCGCAGGAGAGACCAGTTCAGGGAACAGAGTCAGAGGGGTGTCGTGATGGGACATCATGGCTAATAGTCTACCGTTCCTATCCCCCTGCTCAAAGTATCTTTGTTTTGTGTGGAACATTTCTAAACGTGTGACCTCACTGAGATGGAGATGGAGATCCCCCCTGGTGGACTGCAACCGTTCGAAGTTGGAGACCGAGGGGTCAGACCCATAAGTGTCCACCGCCACCCCGATCTCCCCCTCCAACCGTGACGTGTCGGCTTGTTGATTTACCTTCACTGCCTTAATTGCTGACATATAGTGTCCTCTAGTAAATGCCTTAAATGACTTTGTCAGTCAACATGAGTTGATTTGCAAACCCGTAGTCAATTCTGGAGGAGGTTTTGTATGACGCAGAGAAACATGAGAACGCTTTAGTCAGAGGATGCAACCACCTCCACACCATAGTAACCCCTGCCAAGTGCGCCCACCCCCGCAGGCTCCCGGGAGAGGATTGTGATGGCACGGGCCTGTCAAGCTCCGGGGAACGGGTGTTATTGAAGTCACCTAGGATTAACAACTTTGCTGGGCAATACAGGGAAATTCTCTCCAAAATAGTATACAACACTCCTACAATAATATACCTTTGCTAGGAAAAACATTTTTTAACTGTGAATTGTTACAGGTTTATAAATTTGAATACCAATAAAAAAAACGTTCCAGAAGGTCAGCTGACTTTTGGTAACATTCCAGAAGGATATCTCACATGACCTCCTGGAGTTTTCTAGAAGGGGAAAAACCCTATATAATCCCTTCCTTACTGGGCCATTATAAAATAACACACCGGCAGGAACCCTGGCTCGATCCGGGTGGACGTCATATGACGTCCTTTCTTTCCGGCAATCTAGGGCGGCCACACGTGCCCCCGGCAGCGCGCCTGCGCATGCCGCCGGTGAAGCGCACGCTAGCGGCACCGCTCGCAACCCAGCGCACGTGCCCGGTGGCTGCGATGTCCGCCAGGCACCCACGATTCCCGGTGATCACGGCAGGAGTGTGGATCTGTGTGTGTAAACAGACAGATCCACCTCCTGTCAGAGGTGAGGCGACCGATGTGTGTTCCCAGTACAGAGGAACACACATTGGTCTCCTCCTCTTGTGAGTCCCCTCCCCCTAAAGTCACAATAAAACGCGCAGATCGCCTCCATTACTAGTAAAAAAAAAAAAATTCCATAAATCTATCCCCTATTTTGTAGACGCTATAACTTTTGCAAACCAATCAATATACGCTTATTTTTTTTACCAAAAATATGGAGAAGATTACGTCTAAACTGAGGATTTTTTATTTTTTTATTTTGATATTTATTAAATCAAAAATTAAAAAATATTGTGTTTTTTTTTAAATTGTAGCTCTTCTTTTGTTTATAGCGCAAAAAATAAAAACTGCAGAGATGATCAAATACCACCAAACGAAAGCTATATTTGTGGGGGACACAAACAAAGATTTCATTTGGGTACAGTGTTGCATGACTGCACAATTGTCATTCAAAGTGCAACGGTGCTGAAAACTAAAAATTGGTCTGGGCAGGAAGGAGGTGAAAATGCCCTGTATTGAAGTGGTTAAGGAAGCTTTGTCAAGCCAGCGTTGCCAGTCCCCAGAACCTCTACCTGTAACCCCCCCTCCCTTTGCCGCAGCCTAGAATATTATCTGGTTTGGTCCCTTTTTTCAACATAAAAAAAAAATGGTTCTACTTTTAGGTCAACCTAAGTTGTATTGGCTGGGTTGCTTACTGGAAGTTAATAATTAATTTGAGAAATAATTTATTTAACTATGAATTGTTACATTGTTATAAATTTAAATACCAATAATAAAAGGCTGCGGTCATTTTAACCCCACTATTTGTTTAATCGTATTTATTGCTGTCTACAGTCCCATCACACTGCTCCTCTTACCAGTCTCTATGACTGTGTTGTCCAGCTCTCCTGGATACTTGGCTCTCTAGACTTTAGTCACAGCATGCTGCTGCATGGCCCACCTCTGGCCTATGGCTCAGGAATTTCCTCACACCCGATAAGAGCCAACCTGACTCCTAGAACCGAGACCTCTGTCTCCTGACTTCTGCCTGTGCCCTCTGACCCCTCGATGAGACCTTCTGTATCGTGGCTTCTGGCTGAGGCCCTTTAAACCCCTTCCGTCTCCCATACTGGGAGCTGTCTCCAAAGTGGGAGCACTGAGCTATCCTCAAATCTGAAAATTTAAAACCCCCGCACACCTGGAACACAGGCTTGAATGCTCCGATCCAGAACTACAAAATCCACAGAGCCAAATACAAAGCTTTCTCTTCCCAGAAACCCTAGTCTGGAATGTCGCATTTACCCTAAATGTAAACCCTATGTCACATTTTCCTATATTCTCACAGTGACAAAGTCTCATCTGGTCACATATGCCTTAACACCACACACCTTACTCCACCTCAATGAGTTGTGTTAATGCATGTGTATTACGCAAACTATAGACTAAATGGGTCCTAAAGAGCAATGTTGGGATACATTGAAACAGTGAGCTATTGATGTGTTAAGAAAACACAGCAAATGTGTCAGAAGTTTTCTCAATGTATCTTAATCTGAGGTCTCCCTAGTTTATTAAAGTCATTAATTAGAGAGCACCTTACTTCCACTTTCTGTTTGCGCCACCAATTATATTGATACTTATGAGGCAGTTTTAAATTTAATTTGTGGTTGTGAGAAAATGTATAAGTACTGGCATCTTGTTTTTTAACAATGGACTTTCTATATGTGAGAAACAGCAAAAAGCCTGCAGTGGGTGTATTTTGGAAATGAATCTCCCGCAAGAAAAATCAGGGATTCTAAGATCATCAAATTAACAAAAAGCAGAGTGAGTTGCCTGATACACTAAGACCTCTTTCACACTGGGGTGCTTTGCAGGCGCCTGCAAAGCACCCTAAAATCAGCCACTGCTGTCTCTCCAGTGTGAAAAACCTGAGGGTTTTCACACTGGAGCGGTGAGCTAGCAGGACAGTAAAAAAAGTCCTGGTAGCAGGAACTTTGAAGCGGTGAAGGAGTGGTGTGTATACTGCTCCTCCACCGCTCCTGCCCGTTGAAATCAATGGGCACCATGGCTATACCCAGCAAAGCGCCCCTGCAGAGGCCCTTTGCGGTGGTTTTAACCCTTTCTCAGTTGCTAGAGGGTGGGTAAAAGTGCCGCGCCAGTGGCTAAATAGCAGTGCAAAATTGACGGTAAAGCGCCACTAAAAATAGTGGCGCTTTACCGCTGACGCACCCACCACACCAGTGTGAAAGGGGCCTTAAGCAATGGCCGAATTGTATGCACATCAAGGTCTAATTTTCAGTTTTGACTGGAGTATGCCTTTAACACATTTACCGTTATTCAAAAAAATAGAGTTCAGATCACTAGCCTGCTGTGTTTGTAAAAGCAGTCTTTAATTTTCCAAAAGGCAAACTAAAACAGCTTTCTTCAGCATACAACAAACAACTTCAGGTACCAAAAAAAATTCAGCTCACCGCCAGCATCACAATAGTGTGTAAAGTTCCTTCTTGTTCCAGGGTCTAGAAAAGTTCAAAGAAGCCCAGCAAAACAAACAGCCCACAGCCTGCTCCTCACAACCTCATTGACCTGCTAGCTGTTCATGCACTTATCAGACTTCTCTCACAGGTGGGTTAATCCTGAATACTCCAAAAAATGCTACACCTGTTGCCCCACTTAAAGTGGTAGTAAACTCTGTACTACCACTATAATAAGGCTTAAGCCCCGTACACACGGCCAAGGTTCTCGGCAGAAACCAGCGAGAACCTCGCTGGGAGCCGCAATCTGCCAAGAACCTCGGCCGTGTGTACGCTCTCGGCGAGCCCCGCCCGTCGGGAAACCCGTCGAGCAAATAGAGAACAAGTTTTCTATTTGCTCGACGGCCCGTCGGGATGAATGGCTGGTTGCCTTTCCCGACGGGCGGGTCGCCGATTCTGACGGCTGGCAGAGAACCTCGACGGGCGGAACGATGTGTTCCGCCCGTCGAGGTTCTCTGCCGTGTGTACGGGGCCTGACCCGTAGGTACTGTGAATATCTCATAAATGTGCACAGTTTAGGAGAAATTCAGAGCACATGCAGCCAGTGATATCATCGGCACACACGCTCTGAAGGTGTTGGACCTTCAGAGCCTGTATCGGAAACCACGGCTCTCGTGCGCATGTGTGGGAGTGACGTCACTGTGCCCCCGGTTACTCATGTAGCCAGAGGCTGCGAACCCAGAGGAACACACGGGGGGAAGATGTCAACTGTCTCAGCGGTGACATTGTAGTGCTGGAGGGCTTTGTTCTAAGGTAGGTTTCTATAATGTACTAGTATGCGATGCATACTAGCACATTATGACATTGCCTTGCAGGGATATTTAGAAAAAATGTAACCACAAGTGTTTTATTACCGCTTTAAGGGCTATTTCACACTGCAGTGCATGTATTTTTTTATTGCAGTGCTTTTAAAACACACTGTGCATTTAAAAAAATTGCTTAGTATGTTTTAACTGCATTGAAGGCAACGCAAAAGCTGGTTGAATAGCTGGTTGTTAAGGACACCGATTCCAGGAGCTATTCGTTGGTTGTTAAGGATGCCAGTGGGTGGTTGTTAAGGAGCCGGAACCCAACGGCGTCCTTATCAACCAGTGATAATTTCTCCCCCGTGGTCAGCACGCTCCAGATCAGGAGCAATGCTGTCACTGGAGGGAGGAGAAGGCAGAGAAACAGTGGGCAGAGCAGTAGGGAGCATAGGCTCCCAGAATCTGAGGGAAGGAGGCAGGGGAAGTCCGGCCCAAGCTACTGCGGAGCACCAATGGCACAGGATACAGGAGGCTGAACGAGGGAGGGCACTGTTTATATCCCCGTTGATTTTTAGGCCGCGTACACACGATCGAACATGTCCGCTGAAACTGGTCCGCAGACCAGTTTCAGCGGACATGTTCGATCGTGTGTACGGCCTATCAGACCGTTTTTCAGTGGACAAAAGTTTCCAAACATGCTTAGAAACCTGTCCGCTGGAAACCTGTCCATCGGACATGTTTGATGGTTAGTACACGAAATCGGACCAAAATCCTGCGCATGCTCAGAATCAAGTCGACGCATGCTTGGAAGCATTGAACTTCGTTTTTTCATCACGTCGTGTTGTTCTACGTCACCGCGTTCTACTCCGAGGGGATTTTGGTCCGATGGTGTGTACGCACATCAGACCAACAGACCACTTCAGCCTGGTCCGATGAAAACGGTCCATCGGACATGTTTCATCGGACATGTCTGATCGTATGTATGCGGCCTTAAGGAAGCTGACATGTGCCTGCTCATTAACAAGCTTAGCTATTCACTGGTTGTTAAGGATGCCGCTCCTTAACAACCAGCAAAGACACAACTCAAAACGTAACCTGGATGCAGCATGCAGGACTTTTCAAACCACAGTACAAACGCAGATTAAATGCAAGGCAACAATGTGAAAAGTCTCATAGGTTTTAATCATTTTTGATGCGCCTTTTCAGCATGGTAAAAGCGCATCAGTGGGAAAGGGCCTAAAGGAACCACAACCCAAACAATGGTGACACATATCTACTCTCTAGAACCCACCCCTGGTGTCCTGTACAGTACCAAATAAATGCTGGTAATGCAGTGTAAATTTGTTTTTCTCTCTGGCCTGTGATTTTATTTATTTTGTACTTTCTTTACATCTATACACACATGTGTTTTACTAGGCATCATGGCAATACATGTGTACCATACCATGTGCACCTCAATGCACACAAATAGCAACTGAAATACAGTACAGCACATCACAATGCACACAGCATGTGTTATTTTGCCCTGAATTAAAAAAAATCCAGCAGGTCTAGTATTTTATTTATTGATGTGTTGATAAGCTATTTAAAATTAATTGGAATGCAAGATAACATGTAGATTAGAGCACGTTAATGGACTAAAGGGGCACTTAGACAATTAAAAAAAAAATTGGTGCCAGACAAACTAAAGTATTTCTAACTATGTTTGCATCAGACAAGTACAACAGTCCACACCTTATAGCCACTCATTTGTATACTAAACATTGGTGAATTCAGTACTGATTATTTATGCAGTTATATTTGAATTGCAAATATCTCAGAACTGGAATTTCCATGAACTTTGTAGTTATAGGACTGTATAGACAAATCAAATGCAGCACTCTTTTCTGTCACCTGAGTACAGAAATGTACAATTTTAGTGGTTGCTGTAAGTTGCTGCAGCTTGCATACATTGTAAATTATCTAATTAAGGCCTTGTGCGATGCCAGACACCGCATGTAATTTGCAACGCACGGCTGTTCACATTACATGCGATGTCTGTGCGGTGCGATTTCAGCCATACAGATAGTATGGCTGATATCGCGCCACATTCGGTCCAAACAGCAATGCGATCCAATTCATGTCTGAACTGTCAGTTTGCAGTGCGATACGCAAGCTGAAATGGGGGTGTCGTTAACATATAATGACACTCCCCAGCAGTTCGCATAAGGCCTTGTGAACTGCCATGCGAGTCGGGTGCGATGCGGGAACCCACAGTGGATTTGCAGGGTTCTCGCATCGCACCAGTGTGAACCGGACTTAAATAAGCATGTTTATTTTTTATGAGTGTAGCAATACCCCCGGAGGAGCTGCTGGTTTGTTTTGGGTGGCACATTTACCTCTTCCAAATTCCTAGGGGTGAATGGTGCATATAGCAGTAATAAAGGAATGTCTGCAGCAAGTGTCTTTTGCTGTGATCTTTATTACCCAGCCAAGTAAAAACTATAAAACTTGTGCTGAGGAAAGTAGAGTTGAAGGAAGAAGGAGAATAGCAAATTCAGGCGTAGCAATAGGGAAACAGTCCTGCTCTCACGTGTAACACTTCTCTGCGCCACTCCTGCTTGAGTGGGAATAGCGTACCTGGACAGGCCTCTCTCACTGACCTGGCAGCCAGAGTATCACTCGAACCTTTGAGGAAAAGTCTCTGCCACAGACCCTCCTGGAATGGACTTCAGGGAGAAACCTCTGCCACAGGCACTCTCTGTTTGCAAATACAGAGGCAATCCTCCTCGGAAGAATTACACCTGTATCTCCTTCAAATTGCTTTCAGGTACCGACTGACAGGTGACCTGTCTCTCAGTGTCCGGATACCTCGATCCCCGGTGGATTGTCGAGACCCTATTGGATCACCAGCCTCTAATTGGCTCTCCTTAGATGGACTCCCCACTGAACAGCTATACCGCTTGGGATCTTCAGGATTGGGAACCCAGTCGACCACTGGGCTCCTGGCCACGACTTAAATGTTCCGGACCAGCCTGGTCCCAGAACCAGGAACTCTGCATGAAACGTGAACCCCGGCCAGGCAGGCCATAACGCCAGGGGGGCCATGGTGCAGACACCCTAAAGGTGGATGCTGCACTTGAAGAAGGAACCATAACTAATGACGTCTGCCCCATAAATACCCTCCCCCAGCATGCACAGCGAGGCTCAACCCTCCTAAATGGTTGCTGGGGAAGAGCACCCAAACCTTCACCCCACTGCTGCCATCTACTGCACTGGGGTGGGAAAAACACCCAGCACAACAGAATGAGCCCACAGCACAGGCAAGCTGAGACAGAGACCCAATTTGAACATTTTAACCAGAGTTTAACTACACTCTGATCTCCCTCTAAATTTAAATAGCACCAGTACTTTGAAGTAACCAGGCGCTACATAAGTTAACACACTAAAATGGTTTATGGATGGAACAGAATGCGCTGAACAGTGATGCATAACCCTTTACGAATTAACCACATACATGCAGACAGAACAGAAACTGCAAAAGAAAACAAAATGTGTGTATGTACAGTAAACTGATCTTTACACATGTAAGGACAGTTTGTTCTCAATCATCAGTTTAATCCGAAGGCTCAATTACATGAGTGAGAGATCATATTCAGGAAACTGCAAGTTCCGGGTTACTCACGTGTGATTATTAAAATAAAAAACTGAGTGTGCAAACACTGAGCTAAATGCTCACTTCCTACATCTTGTAAATACTGCATGAGATTAATCCATAAATATGTCATCAATCGTTTCTCATAACTTCCTTACAAGGGTCTGAGATGTCTATAATAAATGTTTTTTATCATGTTAACAGACACGTGCACACTGAAATATTTTGTTTCGGAATTTCGTTTTTGTCCGAAAAATACATTTATTTAGTTACTCCCGAAATTAGTTTTTATTTATTTAGTTTTTTTGTTGGAAATTGTATTCGTCTGAAAATCTGAACAAATTAAGCTTGAAACTGTCATTGAAGGCTTATGGTGTCTGACTGTCTGTCGAATTTTCAAAGAAGATTTGACGAAGCAGCGACACTGTACAACGCTGCAATCCTACTTTTCTGGTCGAATGTTCCTCCTACAAGCTTTAGTAGAATTCTAATGTTGTATGACTAGTAATAATTATATTTATTATTATAGCCTATGGGCCGAGCATTTGATTGGAAATGTATGATTGCAGCGTCGTGCAGTTTAGCTGCTCCGTCAAATCTTCTTAGAACTATCAATAGACAGCATAAGCCTTCAATGACAGATTCAAAGTTTTTCGATGCTTTGTCGAATCTTCGTCGTTCATGTTGAAATGTCAAGTTAGTTTTAGCAATTTTACTGCTCCATAATTACATTCATCATCATTATCATTATTTTTATTTTACTTCCCCCACCCAGTTCCAGCAGCGATCTTTTCTCTCTATAATGTTAAAGCTTTTCTCTCTATAATGTCAAATCTTTTCTTTCTATAATGTTGAATCTTTTCTCTCTATAAAGTCAAATCTTTTCTCTCTATAATGTTGAATCTTTTCTCTCTATGTAGAATAATCTTGGACTAAAAATAAGTTAATGCAGTCAAATATATTATTTACAGTGCCTTTATAAAGTATTCATACCCCTTGAAATTTTCCACATTTTGTCATGTTACAACCAAAAACGTGAATGTATTTTATTGGGATTTTATACCCAACACAAAGCAGCACATATTTGTGAAGCTGAAGTAAAATGATTAATGGTTTTCAATTTTTTTTTACAAATAAATATCTGAAAAGTGTGGCATGCATTTTGTAACATGATTGAACAAATGTGGAAAATGTCAAGGGGTATGAATACTTTTTCAAGGCACTGTATATACAAGGGTTCTTCAAAAAGATTACGCACTTTTTTTAACTTTATTAAATAAAAAAATAGTGCGTAAACTTTTTGAAGCCCCCTCTGATTATCATGATAGAACACCTGGCTTTTAGTGAAAAGTCTGCAAGTTTTTTTTAGGAATGGAGGAAGTGGCCAGCAAGTGACCTCCTGTAATATCTGTACTGCAGTAGTAACTTCAAGTCTCAATGCCAGGAGGGAGTGCGGGCTAAATAAAAGTTATAACTAATACTGCATCCGCCGGAGATGGGATACACTTCATAAGGTAACTTATTTTTTTAGTGCACATGTACAAAAATCATTTTTGGACATGCCTTAGCTTGATTTACACTAGATCGGGTCAATAAAGTGGATGTGCTATTTGGTAGGGATGTTTATCGCCGGCCATACACAGATCTAATCTTGACCACTTCAGCAAGGACCAGGCGAGATTCGAACCATTAATAGGCAGGCTGAATCGAAGTTGATCGATACAATTAACCTTAGCTGCCGCACCCTCCCGCTGGGAGCAGACAATGGCTTGGCAAGAGGTATTGCCCTGTCAGCACTATCCATGTACAGTAGATGGGGAATCTTTCCTGCAACCCAAGAAATTTGCACTGGGTATGACTGGCCCAACCCCCCTCAAATATGTGGTGACTAAAACTGGTGTCAGCAATATCCTATTTTTAAGCCAGAATATTGAAATATAAAAAAATATTAAAATAAAGCGCTTTAGAATAGCCAATTTACCTGCTTTGCCTCATAATGTACAGTTTGACCATGCTTAATAATGACATGTCTGTGTCCCCCTCCCCAGGATATCATGCTGATTGATGAGCGGCTTATACAGAAGAGACTTTGTTGTTGCTATTATAACCATTATTTTCCATAATGACCCTTGGAAATAACAATTTAGAAAGCTACATATATCAATTATTATGGCAAATGACACATGTGTTAAGCTTGGTAAATTAAAGTGATTGTAAACGATCATCTTGTGAAACAACCCATTCAGTTTAAAATAGAAATAAAAAGGCAAAACATGTTTGTATAGCTATAAAAAAACATTATAAATACCTTTTTTCCCTTTTTTATAAGTGATCACATTCCATCTGATCCCAGCTGCATAAGAGCTGGGGGGGGGGAGAAGCAGCAGTACACTGAGCTTCCTGGTGACAGGCTGCACATCGGGGGCTTGGTGGGACAGGTCTGATCATTGGAGAAGAGCAGACTGAGGACCCAGCACAGCTAGGGAACTGACCATGGTGTGCTCTCCTGCTTAGTATGATCAAATTTTAATAGGAAAGCAGAGGGGCTGGCAGAAACACCAGGGATTTCACAGACAGGAAACAATACAAAGAGAACACGATACTTTCTGAAATGTTGGGGTAAAAAATATTTTAAGTCTCTTATACTAAAGTGAACTTGTTGACAGGCCAATCAGGTACTAACATATTCTATAACAAAAAACAGTGGCTTACCTTTAAAACAAACCTTTACTGGGGGCGTGGCATGGAGTCCATGAGAGTGGCAGCGTGATCCCATAGCTCTGGCTCTACACGGCTATCCTGCAGGCATCCTGTCCTCAATTCTGCACCAAAAGGTACCAATTTGCTCCTAAGGATGGCGGGCACCCGATCCAAGCATGATGGTGAACAAATACGGGCCCCCAGCGCCCCAATCCAAGGCGGAGCAACTGGCCCGGTTTAAGAGGCAAGATGGCACCGATCTTCCAGCAGTGCACGAGGCCGCGCAGCAGCTTGCTTCTTCTGCAGCATCGGATTCATACCAGGGGTTGAGTGGCTCTGTCCGCGCTTTGTTCCGCACCCAGGCTGTAGCATCTGGCTCCTCTGAGTCTCTGGTGTATTCGGAGGACCTTGCATCCCCGAGCCCTCCCCTGCTGCTGAGCCTACGCTGGCTGAGATCCATTAAAGATGTCAAGACTTCCCTCACTATTCAGGTGGAGAGCATCCATATTGATTTCTCCCTCCTGAAGCAGGATGTCCAGAACCTAAGGGATAGAACTGGGGAGGTAGAGGGCCATGTCAGTTCCCTGGAGGACGTTGTGCATCCCCTGTCTGCTACTCTGTGCAGAACCACGGATGAGTTTGGGGCCCTAAGAGCCAAGCTGGACGATTTAGAGAACCGTTCCAGGAGGAACAACCTCTGTTTTGTGGGGTTCCCAGAACGATCAGAGGGGTCTCGTCTGGAGAGGTTTCTACATAAATGGCTGCGTGATGTTTTCAGGGTGGAGGAATTCTCCAAAACATTTGAAACTGCAAAATTTTAGAATTTCTGGGACAAGGTTAATATTCTACGCCTGGCAAGAGAAAAGGTCCCCTCAAGCTTAACGGTAATAACATTTACCGTGATTTCTCTGCTGAAGTACACCGCCAACGCATATCCTTTGCTGCAGTGAAAGACCGCCTCCGCAATGAAGGCCTCCCCTATACAATGTTGTTCCCAGCTAAGTTGAGAATCATCTATGAAGTAAAAGCTCACTTCTGCTCTTGTTCTAAAGAAGCTATGTCCTGGCTGGATGCAAGATTTGGGAAGCATCCCAGACACCATCCCAATTGAGCTTACAAGCAACGGTTCCAGAGTTTCATGGTGACCCTTCCCTTTTCCTACATGGCCCTGGGATGCCTGATCCTCTGGGAGACTATTCCTGTGCCTTCCCCTCAGTGATGGGGGTCTGGTCCTACCTGATTGAATGAGGGGGTGGGGGTTATGCCTTTTGATCATCCTTTACACTGGGGTGTCTAGACATACATTAGTTATCCCCTCACTTCCGACTGTCTTTCTTCTGAGCTGGCCTTTTTTTTTGTTTGTTGTTATTTTCAATTCTTAAACTAGAGCCACGAATGCACCATTGGCAACTTCGATGTGCACCTTAACAGCATTACCTGCACTGATTACTGTTGTGCCTTTTTTTTTTTAGGACGTTTCCGATGCATCTGTGAGCCCATATGGAACCACTACTTTCCCCAGGACCAGTAGGTGGCGAGGCCACAGGACTTCCTGCTCCCTCTCATGACTGGTGCTGAAGGGGGTAGGACTTTGTTTAGGGATCCAATGCTCACTGTGTTGGGGTTAGTAGAGCAGGGTGGGGGGGCATTGTGTTTGGGCGGTCTTCTCACTGGTTCCTTGTGCAGAGAAAGACCACCCACTTTGGAGTTCGGTTGGTAAGTTTGCTCCTCTGAACAATTGTATTTTGTTACTAATGCATCCCTGTTATCGACTACATCATTGTGATCGTTCAATGTGGTATACTGCATTATTTACTTATTCCTGTATTGTTCCTGTACTAACTGTATTTACTCATGGCAGACACAATTAAACTTATTTCATGGAATGTTAGGGGGTTGAACTCACCTCACAAGCGGTATCTAATGTTTTCCTATTTGAAAAAAACACAAACCTCATATTATTTGTCTTCAAGAGACTCAGCTTATGGGCCCTAAGCTGAAGTCCATTAAACGTCCCTGATTGGCTACTCAATATCATGCCACTTATTCCAGTTTCTCGCGCGGGGTCTCGATCTTGGTGGCGAAGGCCTTCGCGGCTGAGACTTTAAGGCCGCGTACACACGATCAAATCTATCTGCTGGAAACAGTCGGCCCGACCGTCCCAGCAAACAGATTCGATCGTGTGTACGGGGAGCCGACGGATTTGGCCAGCCGACAGATTTTAAAGCATAAATCCGTCCGCCTGATATGTCTGCTGGTTAGTACGCTAACCAGCAGACATATCTTCTCGCACATGCGTCGAATGGATTTGACGCATGCGCGGAAGTAATTTACTTTCTGGTGCGGTGAAGTGGCGGCGTCAACGTCACCGCCACGTCACCGCTCTGTCTGCTGGCGGGGATTTTGGTTTGATCGTGTGTACAGCGATCAAACCAAAACGGCCAGCAGACAGATTTGTTCAAATCGGTCGGTCCGACCGATTTGAACAAATCTATTTGCTCGTGTGTACGGGGCCTGAGTGTAAAATCAGACCCTGCGGGTCGATTTGTTATACTTACCCTTCGTATAGCTTCCTCGATTCTCACGCTAGTAAACATATATATCCCTCCACCGTTCTGTCCAGAGGTTCTCTCCCACAGCGTTGAAATCGCCCACAAAGAGCAGGGGCCCCGGAGATATGGATAGTAGCATTAATGATGTTAATATCCAGATCTCCGGAGCCCCTGCTCTTTGTGGGCGATTTCAACGCTGTGCTTGACCCTAATGTGGACCGCTTGTGTGTTGGGGGCAGGCCTTATCCCTCCTTTGTAGACTGGACCCAGGTGTACGATCTTACTGAGCTGTGGCGTTGGAAGCACCCGGAGGGCAGACAGTTTTCCTGTCATTCGGACTCCTTCCATACTATGTCTCGCATAGATATGAAATTTCCCCCGGCAGATGTACTCCCTCTGGTTCATTCAGTCACATATTTGCCTAGAGGAATTTCGGATCACGCCCCTTTGCTGGTAGGTCTCCTTCTTCTGCCAAAAACGGGCCCTCGGGTCTGGAGATTGAACTCCTACTGGCTTGAGGATGAGATTGTACAGGCAGGGTGCCAAAAGAGTATGACTGATTATTGGAGTCTGAATATAGATACAACTGGACTCAGCAATGCTTGGGAGGCTTCCAAGGCAGTGCTGAGTGGAGCCTTTATGTCAAGAAGAACTAGAACAGGCTTTGGTGCTGTCAGAAGCTGAATACTCTAAACGGCCTTCTGCGGATACGTTGGCCTCTTGGCTTCATAGCCGCAGGGAATACGAACTTTGGTTACTAGATCTCACCAAAAAACGTATGCTCTATGTCACGCAGAAGACATTTGAGCATGGCAACAAAGCGGCCGCCTGCTCGCATATCTTACCAGAGCTTAAAGTGCCCCTATTTCTATTCCTAGGATATCAATTCCAGGGAATCATATTAGTGATGTCCCTTAGGATATAGCAGAAGCCTTCCTTTCCTTTTATCGTGACCTCTACACCTCCAGATCTGACTACTCAGAAACACAACTTGACGATTATTTGGAGCAAATATCACTCCCTAGATTAACGGCCCGGGTTCGGGAGGAGTTGGATGAGCCGCTGTCTGTGGAGGAACTTTCACTAGCAATCTCGCAGATGCCGGCTCATATATTGCCAGGCTTACACGGTTTTCCAGTGGAATGGTATAAGACATTCCAGCACCTTCTTGGGCCTCTTTTGCTTAAGACGTATAATGCGGCATTAAAAGAAGGGGTTCTTCCCCCCTCAATGAGAGAGGCGCTAATTGTTTTGCTTCTTAAGCCTAGGAAAGATCCGTTGAAATGTGACTCTTATCGTCCGATATCCCTTATAAATGTAGATACCAAAATTCTGGATAGGGCCCTGGCAAACCGTCTGAACAGGGTGATTGCTCATTTGGTGGGAAGTGGGAAGTGGTGGGAAGTGATCAAGGTGGTTTCATCCCGGGTAGGTCGACCAGAATGAACATTCGCAGATTGTTCCATAACTTGACATTTGCACACGACTGTCCATCGACTCGGATTGTGGTGTCCTTGGACACCTGCAAGACCTTTGACAGTGTGGAATGGCCATACTTGTTTCGGGTCTTGCAGTTGTATGGCTTCGGCCCTCGACTGGTTGCCTGGATCCGACTCCTCTATACCATGCCTCTCACCCGTATTCGCATTAATTCACAGGTGACGGATGCCTTCCAGATTACCAGGGGAACCAGACAGGGCTGCCCTCTGTCGCCCCTTCTGTTTGCCCTGGCTATGGAGCCCCTTGATATTCGGATACGCAATTCCCCGCTTCTTAGGGGATTGCCCATAAATGGTATAGAGGAGCGGATCGCGCTCTATGCTGATGATACTCTGGTATACCTGGCAGACGCCCAGGACTCACTTGCTAACTTGTCTGTCTTTGGGGACTTCTCCGGATTCCGAGTGAATTAGGAGAAGTCCACCATTTACCCCACAGATCAATCACCTACTTTACAAATTCATTCAGACTCTAGGCTACAGGTAGCTACCTCTTTTAGATACTTGGGTGTTGTGGTTAAATTGCCGTTATCCCTATATATTGCCAACAACCTGGGCCCTATACTGCTTCATTTGCAGACTCAAACTAAACAATGGAAGGACCTACCCCTGGATCTGATGGGGTGTGCCAACATCTTAAAGATGATATATTTACCCAAATTATTGTATGTCCTGGCTAATGCCCGCTGTAAAATTCCAAAGACTTTTTTCAAGAGCATCGATTCGATTTGTATAGCGTTCCTTTGGAATGGTAAGGCCCCTAGAGTAGCGTTGGAGACGCTTCGTCTTCCGTCACACCTAGCAGGATTAGCCTTCCCTGATTTTTACCTTTACTATCAAGCATCCCAACTGGTTAATATTCATGACTGGATACACCCTGTTTCGAACAATGCATGCACCAACACTGAAGGGGCTATGGTCGCATCGTTTGAGACGTTATATAACATTTTCTACCGTGGATGTACTCCACCTGGACCAGGACTGACTATGCTGCGTACTTCTCTATCCTTATTTAAGACTGTGACTCTCAAACATGCCCCGGGTTTGGGGTAGACTTCCACAATTAATCCATTATGGTTTAATCCGTCACCTTCCGGAATTTAATACTTTGCCTGACCCACAGAGGTGGATATCTCGAAAGGTCAAATACTTGTGCCACATATACACCCCACAGGGCTTTAAATCTTTTACCCAGATGACAGAAGACTTTGACTTACCACATACTTTCTTGTTCTTCTACCCAGGGGTGTATTTAGGTTTTGTGCTGCCCTAGGCCTGACTAAACTCGTGCACCCCCTAATTTAAACATGACCCACCCCTTCCTGTCATGGCCACACCCTATGTTTAAGACCCGCCCTGAAATTTTAGAGTGAGGACACTAGTTCTGAGGGTCTGGGGGGGGGGCAATGGATTCCCTTAATTTACTTAGATTTCCTCTTACTTCCTGGTTGCCCATAGAGCAGGAAGTGAAGGGAAATCTTCGCAATGGGACAGGGATGGTAAAAGTGTTGCCTATAGTTCTACTTTAAGTAGATGGTGCAGCAGAAACATATAGCACAGTGAGGAAGGTTTGTGGTCCAGGATGACAAAACAGTCAAAATTGGAAGCGCCCCCCCCCCCCAGCCGCTTTATGGGGCGCTAGACTAATTTTCCTAACAGTGTAGCGCAAGCCAGTGGGGACTCTTTTTGTGCTGCCCCCCTGCAAAGTGCTTCCCTAGGCCTGGGCCTTGTTGGCCTAGGCCAGGATACAGCTCTGCTTCTACCATCAGCTTAGACACGCTGCACGAGCTCAGTTTGGTTCCCTGGATAGTCCGCTTGTGACTCCTGACTTAGAACTCTTGCGTTCCCTCGGACCGAACAAAACTTATCTCTACTTATTACTTAGCACTGGCAGTGAACTCTAACCCTAGATTCAAGGCATAGCAACGAAAATGGGACTCCCTAGATATTTCTATGACGGAGGATGACTGGTCCGAGTTCTGTGACACTTTCAAGGCTTCTGTTATATCCTCCAGGGACAGGGTAATCCAAATGAAAATTTTCCACCAGTCTCATTTAACCCCTCACTGTTTAACACCTGAAAAGAAAAAGCCATTATGAGCTAGTATGCGCCGCATACTAGCTCATTATGAAATACTTACCGTGAAACGAGGTGTGAGGAACTTACCTGGTCCACGCCGAGGTAGATGTCATCTTGCCTCATCGTGTCTTCCGGGTATAGCCGCTCCAGCGCTGTGATTGTCTGGAGCAACGATGTCATCACTCCCACGCATGCACGCAGGAGACTTCTCCCCGGCAAGGTCCGGCAGGCGTTTAGCCGAGGATCTCCGTTGCGCATGCGCCACTGCAGTCAGCGGTGCATACCGAGGGGAATATCTCCTAAACCTTACAGCTTTAGGAGATATTCTTTATACCTACAGGTAAGCCTTATAGGCTTACCTGTAGGTTAAAGTGGTAGTACAGAGTTTACTACCACTTTAAAATGTTTACAGTTCTAACCTAGAGGCGTCTGTGTTTCTTTTCTCAATTGAATGTGATGATGCCAAGGGACAGTCCAACACTAGAGCGTGTGGGATCGCTGTCTGTTAGGCGAGCAGTGGAATGGGTTCTACTCCTCTCCCTTAGACAAATAGAGCACAGCCCCACTGCAAGGGATATATTTAAAGCCTCTGGAAGTTGGGTTTTAAAGGGTGCTATCATTGAATAGTAGGACGATTGGTGGCCAGTGCTTGTAACTGGACGGGGTAGTTAGAACTTGTGACTAAGTTCGCCACGGCAAACTCAGCAGGAAGTGGGAGAGGGGTACCTGTCAAAACCAGGTACCCGCTCTCCAAGGTGCCTTTTAGGTGGAGCTCCACTTTAAAGGACATTTTTCAAAAAGAAAAACCTTAAGATAATTTAATTGGTTACTTTTTGTTTTGCATACTATCTCTAAACTGATAAAGGGGAACTTGTTGGATTTAGTCAGGATGATCTGTCAGTTATAGAAATTCTCTTTAATTTCTATTTATTTATAAATCTATTTATTTATTTTGTTGTAGAGGAACTAACTGTAATGGACTGAAAACTTTAGCTACTCCTAACGGAACAGTTATTGTGCTGTACTGAACATACAGAGTTGTACATTTGTTACCTGTACTATTTACTGTTGCATAACACTTTCCACATTTACACATCAATCATTTCTTTTTGAAGCCTTAATTTCCTTACTCGTAGTAAAGGTATTTACCAAAGGTTACGCAAAATGTAGGTATACATGTCACTCTCTAGAATTGTGGTGTTAAAAGAAAAGCAGTATCGTTTTAGAACAAGGAACTTAGTAAATCACTACATATACAGTATCTCTATAACACTTATACTATGTGTCCTGTCTGAAAGTAGAAAATATAGTGTAGTGCCTTACACCAGAGGTGTCAAACTCAATTTCATCATGGGCCACATCAGCATTATGATTGCCCTCAAAAGGGCCAGTTGTATCTGTAAGATTGTAAGTCCAGCGCATCCCCTCCCCTTACATTAGATGTCAAGAGCCACCCCACCATCGGAAGTTGAGTCCCCTACCCTCACTTGCATCACAGTGCACCCCCTTATCTTATGCTACTGCTGGGAAGAAGATGGATGCATTGCTTGAAAGCAGAAAATACAGGGTCTGAAGGAGGACCAGAGTAGGGCTGGAGCCGGATTCGGCCCGCGGGCCTTGTGTTTGACACCTGTGCCTAACACCATTGAAAATTTGTTGATCTCAGCCTTCCTATCACATCATGCTGATTGGCCACAGAGATTAAAGATAGCAAACAGCCTCTACTGCATCAGATCCATGCCTATTTTTCTTAGGCCCGCACACACGAGCAAATAGATTTGTTCAAATCGGTCGGACAGACGATCAAACCAAAATCCCCGCCGGCAGACAGCTCGCTGACGTGTCGGTGACGTGGCAGTGAAGTTGACGCCGCCACGTCACCGCACCAGGAAGTAAAACACTTCCGCGCATGCGTCGAAACCATTCGATGCGTGTGCGAGCAGATATGTCTGCTGGTTAGCGTACTAACCAGCAGACATGTCGGACAGACGGGTTCCCAGCCGACAGATTTGAAAGCATGCTTTCAAATCTGTCGGCTGGCCAAATCCGTCTGTTTGCCCGTACACACGATCGAATCTGTCTGCTGAAACGGTCTGGCAGATCGTTTCCAGCAGACAGATTTGATCGTGTGTACGCGGCCTAAATTAAAGCTTTTCATCTCTGACGTAAGGAAGAAGACCAGGGGGTTCTATTTTTGTAATTACATACTTGTGTCTGATTTGTATAAGGCCGACCTACATTCTCCACGTCCCTGCTCAGTTACTAGGCAATCGCGTGTGCCCGGCGGACTTCCTTATTGGATAATATGTCACCAATACACTGAGCTGATTTGTTTGAATGCACTGTTTTTTCAGCAATTATTCCATGTGTATGGACTTATATATGGGATATATTTGAATTACATTTCACTATTTTTATTTCCAGCGACTATTCCATTTAAATGGACTCATATATTGGTTATATTTGATTTACATCTCACTATTTTGTTTTGTTTGAATGTACTTATCTTATACTATTCATTCTATGTTCACTATACATGGATTAATTTTCATGTGATATACTTGGAATTCTTTGTTTTACTTAGTTGGTTTCATTGAACTGCCTCTTCAACCCACCTCGGTATACACAGGTCATATATGACCTAATTGCTTTCAAGGTTTACTAGTCCCTTTTTCAAGGGGATTGTTTTCACTGGCGCTACTCTTTTATCCCCATATTCTGTAAATAGCCCTATGGAATCTAGGTGCTATCCCTTTATTTTGCTTATGGAAAAGTCCCAGGCCTCGTACACACGAGGCAATCTATTTGTTCAAATCGGTCGGACCGACCGATTTGAACAAATCTGTTTGCTAGGATTTTGGTTTGCTCGCGTGTACACACGAGCAAACCAAAATCCCCGCCAGCAGACGGCGCGCTGACGTGTCGGTGACGTGGCGGTGACGTTGACGACATTGAATCCATTCGGCGGCGGTGCGAGATGACATGTCTGCTGGTAAGTGTACTAACCAGCAGACATGTCGGGCGGACGACATGCTTTGAAATCTGTCGGGTGGCCAAATCCGTCGGCTCGCCCGTACACACGATCGAATCTGTCTGCTGGGACGGTCTAGCAGACCGTTTCCAGCAGACAGATTTGATCGTGTGTACGAGGCCTCAGACATAAGAAATAATTTTGAACCAATAAATGTTGAGATATCACCCACAGAAAGCACAGGATGGAACAGAGGCTGTTACCACAATCTACTCTTCAGTCAAGCATAGGAGGCTTTGTATTTATTGATACAAATACAAAGCTTCCTCTGAATGGCTGAGAAGCACTCAGCCTGACTCGATTATATTCCAGTAACAGAAGGGAAGCCTCAGAGGATGCTGCTGGAACACAGTTCTATAAACTGTATACTGTACTTGGCCCTATGGAATCTAAGTGCTAACTCTTTATTTTGCTTTTGGCAAAGTCCCAGACAAAATAAATAATTTTAAACCAATAAATGTGGAGATATCAACCATGTAAAACATTCACATTCCAGCTGTCACCTCTTCTTAGCAGATTAGAAAATAGAAGCAAATATTTAATCTGCTATGAGCAACACTTCTTCTTTCCGTTCCACAATTTTTTATAAATGATCCTTAATGAGGTTAACTAGCTTATCCAAGCAAACTGAGCAATGTTTCCTGAGACCAGCTGGCAGGTGATATCTGTTGCTAACCATAAATATCAGATTGCAGTGGTACAACTAGTTGTCTGATGCCCAAGAAGAAGTTAGCAAATGTATTTGCAATTCACAGCACAGTATGCCCAATGATAATTTCACTCATAAAACTTGGAAACCATTTAATGATTTTATAGACTGTGCCGATACATTTCCAGGTTTCCAAATTCTCAGAATGAACCAAAAATCATTCTCAGATCCAACGCTTACTTCCCAGTCCAAACTACAATGCCCAATCCCTAAATGTATAATAAAAACACAGTGGAGTCCCCACACTGATAGACAGGATACCAAATGTCATTGTAAATAATTCCATACAATAATGACATTAGAAAACCACTGTAATTACAGCAGATACTGTATAAACTCAGTCACTAAAATCTCATATGAGGTTTAATGTTATATAATTTCAAGTAATTACATTTTTTTAGTCTGCTGTTTTCAAAACAATAATACCTGGTGATCCTTCCATAATAGTATTTGTTCAGGCACTTCCATGAACAAGATATGATGTTGACTTATTGCTCCGTTGGGCTGTTCCATATAAGAACTACTCTTGAGTATTTTTTATCCATTTCCTCCCAAGGAATACATAATTATTTCCCTTTTATCATTTGATTGTTTTTGCCTTTGTTTACTACAGATGAAATTGTTTCACTGTTTTTATAACTGCTTTATATACCATATTTATTGGCATATAACACGCACAGGTGTATAACACGCACTCTAACGCAGGCACAGTTTATCCTCTATTTTCAGGGTAAAAAAGTGAGTGTTATACGCCAATAAATACAGTATGCCTTTTTTGTCTGCTTTTAGAAAATTATGTACAGTATATTGCACTGTGTAGGGATTAAACATACACAGGGATGTTACCCATTTACCTTGACTGAAGATAACATCTGATTGGTAGAGATGAACTTCCTTGTACATATATATATATATATATATATATATATATATATATATACTGTATATGTAGCACTACCCCCCGGGGAAGGTGCTGGTTTGTTTTGGATGGCATGTTACCTGCCGTCTTAGGGGTGTATGGTGCATATAGCAGTAGCAAAGGAATGTCCACGACAGGTGTCTTTTGCTGTGCTCTTTATTACCCAGCTGGGTAAAAACAATAAAACTTGTGGTGAAGAAAGGTAGCAAATTCAGGCATAGCAATAGGGAAACAGTCCTGCTTCCACGTGTAATACTTCTTGCGCCACTCCTACTCGAGTGGGAATAGCGTACCTGGACAGGCCTCTCTCACTGACCTGGCAGCCAGAGTATCGCGTAAACTTTTAAGGAAAAGTCTCTGCCACAGACCCTCCTGGAATGAACTGGAACCTTTTGGGAGAAGTCTCTGCCACAGACGCTCCTGGAATGGATTCAGTGAGAAACCTCTGCCACAGGCCCTCCTGATTGTGGTTATGGAGATACACCTCCTTGGTAGAATTACGCCAGGATCTCCTTCAAGTTGCTTTCAGGTACCAACTGACAGGTGACCAGCCTCACAGTGTCTGGATACCTCGATCCCCGGTGGTTTGAGGAGACCCTATTGGATCGCCAGCCTCTCATTGGCTCTCCTCAGATGGACTCCCCACCGCACAGCTATCCCGCTTGGGATCTTCAGGTTTGAGAACCCAGTCGACCACTGGGCTCCCCGCCACAGCTCAATTGTTCCAGACCAACTTGGTCCCGGGGAAACAAGAAACTCTGTGTGGCACGCTCATCATCGGCCCGGTAGGCCATTACGCTGGGGCACTGTGGTGCAGACACCCTAAAAGGTGGATGCCGCACTGGAAGAAGAAGACCCAGAACTAATGGCATCTGCCCCATAAATACCCTCCCCCAGAATGCACAGCGGCTGCTGGGGAAGAGCACCCAAGTCCTGACTCTACTGTTGCCACCTACTGTCCCAGGGTGGAAAGAACACCCCAGCAACAACAGAATAAGCCCACAGCACAGCCAAGCTGAGACAGAGACCCAAATTTAAACACATTAAGCAGATCAGAGTTTAACTAACACTCTGATCTCCCTCTAAATTTAAATGGCACCAGTACTTTGAAGTAAACAGGCACTACACACATAGCATATATATATATATATATATATATATATATATATATATATATATATATATATATATATATATATATATTAATGTGCTGTTAACAAGGCCTGTGTGCGGAAACACGTCTGTGTGGTCTTTTTATCATATCCATAAGACAACAATAACATTGAAGACTGAATTTCCAGTGGTGTGGCTCTTCTATGCACATTTGTACTTCCTGTTATAGGGTGACAACCTTTTGCCCCTGTCTCCCAATTGTTCTTTTGAGTTGTCACCCTGTCACTGAGGCTACCAATAGAGCCTACATGTAGCCACATCAACACATATTAAGCAGGTATGACCCATTGCTGTCACCACCAGGAAATCTGCCCTCAGAAATTCCATGCAGCTGGAGTTCATGCATGTAGACAGAAATGTACTTCACATAGGCTACAGGAGCTTATCATCCCGAGATGCAACAAAGGATGAAAAAAGGTGAAAATTAATTATTTTATTATATAACAAATGTCAATTATTTATGATATACAGTTCTATATCTATTCTATCTATTCTAGCAAATTAGATTTCATTATTAAATGGTTTACATCTACTTTAATGAGTAAAAGGGATTCAACCTGTGCTTGACTATTTGCTTAATTTAGTTATTAAAGGGGTGTTCCAGCCCAAAATTGTGTTTATTAAAAGTCAGCAGCTACAAAAAGTGTAGCTTCTGGCTTTTAATAAACACTCACTTACCTGCTCCTGCGTTCCAGCGATGCGCCGACCGTGGCTCCGCTCCTCTCCCCCCTCCCCAGCCGGCGTCTCCATCCCGACTGTGGGCACCCAGCCGTGACAGCCTTCGGCTTCACGGCCGGGCACCCACTGCGCATGCGCGAGCCGCACTGCGCATGCACGCGTGGCGCGGCTCGCCGCTGATTGGAGAGACGATCGCATGGGACCTGTCATGTGTCCCATGTGATCGCCTACAGGGAGGGGCTGGTGTAGGCGATTAAGGCTTAATCGCCTAACCAGCCCCTCGGCGGAAGCAGGAAGTGGGACAGGAAGTCCCACTCCTACTGAAGCCCCCACTCCCCCCCCCCCAAAAAAATTACATGCCAAATGTGGCATATAAGGGGGAAGGGAGGGGATTAAAGAAAAGTGCATTTTTAGGGTGGAACTCCTCTTTAATTAAGTTCAAAGTGTTGGCCCTGAAATGTCCAGCTCTGTTATTCGAATACACATTTGCATTGTATCATGGGAGGAAAAGTGATAATGATAGAAATTCATATTTTATGTATAGTCTGTTAATAGGAATGAACTAATTGATTCTTAAGAGCCAGGATCTGCAGCAAATCCAGCCCATTTGCTCTGCAATAATGTTTATGGGCAATAAATACCCACAAGTGATTGTAAAGGCTTGTTAAAAAAAATAACAAACATGTTATACTTACCTCCTCTGTGCAGTTGGTTTTGCACAGAGCAACCTGATCCTCCTCTTTTTGGGTCCCTTTTTGCTGCTCCTAGTCCCTCCCTCCTTTGAGTGCCCCTCAGCCAGCAGCTAAGGTTGCCACCTCATCCCTTTAAACCCGAACACATATTAATTACACGGCTTCTGTGGCTGATTAAGGTGGTAATTAAACTCACTTGGTGCCTTATCTGCATTAAATTAGCCTCAGAACCTGTGTAATTCATATGTGTTCGGGTTTAAAGGGATGAGGTGGCAACCCTACCAGCAGCTTGCTACAGGGGTCTCCCAAGCTGAGTCAGAGCTCAGTGTATCCATTCAGACACAGAGCCCTGACCTAGCCCCGCTCCCTTCCCCTGATTGGCTAACTGACTTTGATTGACAGACATGGGAGCCAATAGCGCCAATGCTCTGTCTCAGCCATTTAGGAGGAGTGTATTGGATGACTGAGGGGGGAAAGAGAAAAAAAAGAGGGGGACACCGCCTCCCTATTTCTTGACTCTTGAAATCCTACCACCTTATGACCCCCATACCATACAAAAAAGGGGGGACTTAAGAACACCCTGTAAACCAGTATTTGCGTAAGGGTTACGTCCGGCATAAAGTTATTCCTCATATAGGAGGCGCAACCCATGCAAAGGTATGGACCAGGGAACGAACGCCGTCGATTTTTACGTCGTTTACATAGTACGTGAATAGGGCTGTGCGTAGGCAGTGTTTTGACGTATCTTAGCCAGTTATTTCGACATGACTGTGAGCATGCGCACTGGGAATGCGTCCAAGATACGATGCATACAGAGTTCGTTTTTTAAAGCTCAGCCCATCATTTGCATGGGGTAACGCTTCATTTAAATGTTACACGCCCACTTCCAGCCCACGTCCACCTACTTTGACTTACGTCGGCTTACGCCGACAACTATACGCTACGCTGGCGCAACATTGAGAGCATTTTCTTTTTGAATACCATGCTTGCCTCTCAACTTTGCGCCGGTGTAGCGTAATGAAGATACGCTACGCCGGCAGAAAGATGCGCCGAGGTACGTGAATCTAGCTGTTTGTGTCTATTTTTACTGCAGCATTTTAATTGATCAGTTAGACAGTTCTGCTTTAACCCTGATCATTGGAAAGAAAAAGAAATGCAGTGCTTCTATTTACATAAAATAATGTGGTTAGCTCAATCAGTTCTTTTTCTTCCCTGGCAGTTCCCATGTTCCCTATTGTCCTTTTTACAAAATATATTGCCTAATAAATTACCAAGGAATCAACACTGGATCATTTGAAACAAAAGCTTGTCATTCATCATGTCTTTTTTCACGTTCTAAAAAGCTGCAAAGCATGATGTGCTTAATGACATATAATGTAGAGTACTGTTTAATGATAATATGCTTGTTAATGAGGGAAAAGTGCTAATGAGATCTCATCATGCCATCAAAGCAATTAATAGACCATTCAGTTTACAAACCACATTGTTATCACAAAATGTGACCTCCGAGCAATAATAAAAATGTTATAGATTCCTATTTTAACTAACAAGTTAAAGGTATAGTTACACTTTTTTGGGGGGATGGACAAGCTCACATTAGCTAAGACAATTAAAGTGTTACTTAACCGAGGACCCTGCATTTACTATATCTGGTCTACCACAGTGCACAGAACATGGAAATGCAATCGTACGATAATCGGATTTTTAGTACAGTAGGTAGAGAACTGACCATGGTATACTCTCCTGCTTAGTGTGGTCAGTTTTTAATAGGAAAGCAGAGGGACTGGCAGGAACACCAGGTATTTCACACAAAAGAAACAATACAAAGAGAATGGGATACTTTTTCATACAAGTACTGTACATGGTGCAACATGCACATATCAGGAATATCAAATGTTGGGGTAACAACACTTTAAGTGTACTTTTCACTTCATGTGGGCTCATCTGGACTCATTATATTTGTGTAAACTACTAGTTCTACAATTCCCCAGCTAATGAACATGAAAAAGGCAGACATTTATGCAGACTAGTGGACAACCATGGCTCTCTTGATAGATGCAGTGGAGGAGTGGCTGTAGCCACACTAGGACAGGTAGTGTGGTAGTGTGTTATTTGCAGTAGTAATAGATAAGGATTCAAGTGGATGTAAACCCTCTATACACCCAGTGAAGTGAACAGCCTTAGATGATAAACAGGGATGAACCAAATCTCCCTACATACGTTTTATATGTATATCTGCTGTCTTTACATTTATAAACTGTTTAGAAAGTTCAGATCATGTTAGGAGATTTTCTCTTCCTGATTAACACAGTGATGTCTAGGGAAAACAGCCAAGATAGCTAAAATTGCTGAGTGGAAGAAAGGCACACAACCCTTCTCATCATAGGCAGAGACTCTCAGGCCGCGTACACATGGACCGTTTTCATCGGACATGTCTCCTGGGATGTTTTGGTCTGATGTGTGTACACACGATCAAACCAAAATCCCCATGGACAGACAGCACGGTGACGCGTCGGTGACGTTGACGGCGCGACATCCGCAAACCAGGAAGTAAAATGCTTCCACGCATGCGTCGAATCCATTCAACGCATGCGAGAGATTTCGGTCCGCTGGTTAGGCGTACTAACCAGCGGACATGTCTTAAAGCATGTTTTAAAACTTTTGTCCGCTGGAAACCTGTCCGCTAGGCCATACACACGATCGGATATGTCGACTGAAACTGGTCTGTGGACCAGTTTCAGCGGACATGTTTGATCGTGTGTACGCGGCCTCAGATGTGTTTTGTAATAAGGCCAGCTCCCTGCTAATCTATTTTTGCAACCTCCCCTGACAGAAATTTCAGGCAGCTTTTATCTGATGTGTCAGAGAATTTGTCAGGAGTTATCAGGCTGATAACAGAGAAATGGGTCAGGAGAGAGCTATGGGACATAGTTCTTTGAAGAGAGATAACAAAACACTGCAGATATACTGTATGTGTCCAGCTCAAATTTCATGAATCGGGTTTACATCCACTTTAAAGAAAAAGGATAAAGAAAAGAAAACAAATGCAGCCATCACATCTAAGCACTGGTAAGCTGCAGTATATGAAATTGTTGCTTCAGGTTTAGATATGCTTTCATTTTTTTAACACCAATTAAGTACCATGATATAATTAAAAAAATAGGGATTTTGATTCACGTTTCAGGTACTAAGATACAATGTTAGTTTAGTGAATAATCGGCATAGGGAGATGTTTAAGGGCACACTTCCCACACTCTATAAATAGAGTGGTATAATTGCAGTGCCTGCCAAATTGCATGATGCTGAAGATGACAGGAACCATTGTTCAAGCATGTTATAGTCATTGTCAAAGAGGAGGAGCTGAGCTGTTTAGGGAACGTCTCACACCCTGAGAGAGGTTAGTACACACTCTCTACAATTTCAGTTCTCCTTTCTAATTGCAGGTATTACCAATGCTTTACAGAACAACAAGACATAGAAAAACTTCACATAATGAATCCTTTATTAGTTGCTTTTTCACTTACATAATCTACCCAAGTTTCTTTTATGCTGTTTTCTATAGAAAGAGTGAGGAAAAAAAAACGTACACTCTAAAAGATTACAGGGACACTCATCCATGAGTATTTGATTTTCTACAGATTAGTATAGTGCAGCAATCAAAAACCTATTAAAATATGTAAATATATGTAAAGTATGAAGGATTGTAGACAATTAAATAAAGTCCAATTTTATAATATGTTGTATAACATTGTGTTTATAGCTATAACATTTTTATTTAAGTATGTTAACAACTGATATACTAATATTGAAAAGGGCTTATAACATGTTTGCTGTCTGTACCCCAATCACAATGATTACTTACATATGCTTTATAGCTAGTCCCATTCAACCTCCATGTGATCCTAGCCTTTAATTAGGCAAAGTGATAGCAGGAAAGTAGGTGAGTCTATAGCTGTAAGAGAGTTTACATAGTTACATAGTTACATAGTTAGTCAGGTTGAAAAAAGACACAAGTCCATCCAGTTCAACCACAAAATAGGTAACCAGTGATTTTATATATATAAATATATATAGGGGTCACAACATGTTCTAGTACAGACAGGGGTTTATCATCAAATTAGTGGGCCCATGTGAAAGATCCCAAGTGAACCCCCCGGGTGGGTTAAAGAAAAAGATGGCGTGCTTTGGAAAAGTGGGTGTGGTTTAAGCTGCACTAAATGTTGTGCGGGGCTTAAATGGGTGTGGTTAAAGAGTTTGAAATAAAGGGGTAAGAGAGAGATAAAGTGAGAGAGATAGAGACATTAAGAGGGGAGAGAGAGAGATATGGATAAAGGGAGAGCGATATAGAGAGACAGCGGGAGAGATAAAGGGAGAGAGAGATAAAAGAGAGAGAGAGAGACATTAAGGGAGAGAGAGAGAGATAAAAGGTAGAGAGACAGATAAAGGGAGATATGGAGAGAGAGATACAGAGAAAGAGAGAGAGAGATAGAGAGACAGAGGGACAGATTCTCGAAGTAATTCGCCGGTGTAGCTTAAGCCATTTACACTACGCCGCCGCATCGTACTAGAGCAAGTGCCGTATTCCCTAAGCATTTGCTCCGTAGTTTGTGTTGGCGTAGCGAAAATGGGCCAGCGTAAGCCCGCGTAATTCAAATAGGGTGGCTTGTATTTAAATTAAGCGTGCCCCCGCGTCGAACGAACTGCGCATGCGCCGGCCGGGGAAAAAGCCCAGTGCGCATGCTCCAGCTCACGTCGCAAAGCGCCGTTGAAACCGACGTCAAAACGACGTGATCGTCACTACGCAACGCCCTATTCGCGAACGAGTTAGTAAAACGACGTAAGCGACGGAAAAAGCCGACGCTGACCCAACGCCATACTTAACATGGCATCCGACGGCACCCGACGGTACTTCGTAAGGTTACTCCTCATAGAAGCAGGGGTAACCTTACAAGTTCGTAAACGACGTACGCGACGACGGGGCGGCGTAAAAGCGATCGGGAATCGGCGTAGTAGCCTCATTTGCATATGCAAATGAGAAAACGACGTAAAGGCCACCTAGTGGCCGGAGTTGTCATTACAACTACGATCCGCAAGTGTAATGGTATTACACTTGTCGGATGTTCAAGGGTATCTATGCCAAAGTGATGCTAAGCATCACTCGCATAGATACGAGCCAAAAAAAAAGAGAAATACTTATATGAAAAGAGATAAATATTGTAGAGAAAACAATTTAGAGAGAAAGATATAAAGGAAGAGAGAGATAAAGGAAGAGATGGAGAAAGAGAGAGAGAGAGAGAGAAAGAAAGAAAGAAAGAAAGAGAGAGAGAGAAAGAAAGAGAAAGAAAGAAAGAAAGAAAGAAAGAAAGAAAGAAAGAAAGAAAGAAAGAAAGAAAGAAAGAAAGAAAGAAAGAAAGAAAGAGAAAGAAAGAAAGATGGAAGAGAAAGAAAGAAAGACAGAGAGAGAGAAAGAAAAAGATAGAGAGAGAGAGGCTCCATTCACACCTAGGCGTTTTTACGCCTGAAGCGGGACGCTACAATACGCCGGAGGGTGGAATTTACATTGTTCTCTATGGAGACTGTTCACATCTCCTAATGCAGAACGTCGTACGTTGATAGAACGTCGAACGCCGAATTTCAAACAAGTCCCGGACCCTTTTTCGACGCGCGTATCGGGCGGCTTCGGCGTTCCGCATAGCCGACAATACAATGTAAAAAAAAACGCAGTTAAAAACGCTGCGTTTTGTCGTTGCAAATCGAGGGACAAAACGCCTATTTTTTGTCGCCGCAAATACGCCGCAAATCGCCTACTCAAAGGTGTGAATGCAGCCAGAGAGAGAGAGAAAGAGTCAGAGAGAGACAGAGAGTCAGATAAAGAGAAAGAGAGAAGTGGGTCTGCAGCATGCCTCGTTTCTCTTACCAAGCAGCCTAGCAGGTGAAGCATGGTTTGTCTGTGTACATTTCGGCTCAGCAGCGGCTGCAGGATATTAGTTCACTTCAACCTTCACTCCTCTCCTGACTGCAGAATCCACCACCTCCTTCCGCTCCTCGGCCATTCTCCCGAACTGCAAAGCTCCGCCCTTAGAATTTGTAGAGTGTGGGTGCAGCACTCCAAGGCATATCACTTGCACCAGTTGTAATAAAGTGGGCGGCGCTGATTTGTAAAATTTAAATAAAAAGTCCCAAAGGTCCTAGCCTGTACGCCCACTTGGGATCCTAAAAAAATGACCAGGATTTTTTTTCCTACTCCATGTGTGCAGAATGTGACAGGGCACAGTGGGCCCCCCTGACCTGGGGGCTGTGCGCAACAAACACCCTGCGAACATGGATGATATGCCACTGAGTACAGGCCAAATTACTGGTGCAAATGCTAAAACTGTTGCTTGCATACCACTGTCTGTACATATTTATATCTAAAGATACACACATTAACAGAAGACCGGTAAGACCACTGGCACTGCCTGTCAAGATTCATAGAAAAGGCCAGCGGTGCAAGGAAGACTATTTGAGCCTTTAGGATGATAGTTTTGAACCATGTTTCAAGTGATAAAAAATGTAATCACAAGTTTTAGATTGGAGGAGCAGGATCAGCTGGATCTTGAAAATCTCTTGGGCAGACATGGTCACGATTGAAGAGGTGCTGCAAAGAGCAAATGAAGCAAAGAGGTAGTTTTAACGAAAACATGCAGATTTTTGGGCAAAAAGGAAAAGGGAAAAGGAAAACAAAGTTGATGAATGACCTCCAGGCTATGACAGGCAGCCAAGATGTAAGTCCATTTTTTTTAGGATAAGGCCAAATGAAAAGCAATGGTGAACACATGGGCCCCAGCTTGCAGTTAACCTAAGAGTCATAGTAGTAATGGTAATTGTCATGTGAACGTTAAAGGGAATGAAATGGCAGAAGTTTTCTTTTTATACTGTTGCATTCTATGCATTAGGATGAAAAAAAATACTTCTGTGTGCAGCAGCCCGCCTCAGCCCCCCTAATACTTACCTGAGCCCATCTTTATCCAGCAATGGTGCAGGAGTGTCTCAGCTTCCCGGGACTCCCCTTCTCATTGGCTGAGACAACAGCGCATTGTGATTGGCTCCCTCTGCTGGCAATAAAAGTCAGTCAGCCAATCAGGAGAGAAAGGAGTCGCGACTTTGGTCTGAATGGACACAGGGAGCTGTGGCTCGGCTCGGGTGCCCCTATAGCAAGCTGCTTGCTGTGTGGGCACTAAATACGAGGGAGGGGTCAGGAGCACAGAAGAGAGACCCGAGAAGGGGAGGATCAAGGCTGCTCTGTGCAAAACCAACTGCATAGAGCAGGTAAGTATAATGCCGCGTACACACGGTCGTTTTTTGCGATGAAAAATAACGACGTTTTCAATCATGAAAAAAAACGACGTTTTCAATCATGAAAAAAAACAATGTTTTTCAAACTTCATTTTCCAAAACGACGTGGCGTACACACCATTGTTTTTCTACAAAGCTCTAGCAAAGCGTGGTGACGTACACCACGTTCGACGGCACTCTTTTCCATTGAAGCTCCGTCTCATAACTTGCTTCTGAGCATGCGCGGGTTTAAAAACGTTGTTTTCAACGTAGTTTTGCCCACACACCATCACTTTTTATGACACAAAAAACGACGTTTTGAAAAACGACACAAAAAATTCAAGCATGTTGGAATTTTTTTTGGGTCGTTTTTTTTAAGACAAAAAACAACGTTTTGCCCACACACGATCAATTTAAATGACGTTTTAAAAAACTTTGTTTTTTTTTCATCGCAAAAAACGACCGTGTGTACGCGGCATAACACGTTTGTTATTTTTTTTAGGGAAAAAAAATAGACTTTACAATCACTTTAAAGCGGAGCTCCACCCGCATTTTTTTTTTTTTCAAAGTCAGCAGCTACTATCGATGCTGATCCTCGATCCCGGCACCACCATCCACAGTCAGGGAAACAGGCAGTGAAGCCGTGCGGCTTCACTGCCCGTTTCCTACTGCGCATGTGCGAGCAGCGCGGCGCTTTGTGAATGGTCCGGCTGCTTTCTGGGATACACACAGTTCCCAGAATGCAGCGCGGCCCATTCACAAGAAGACACCGAGAAGAGGAGGAGGAAGAAAACCACACCGCGGAGCAAATGAGAAAACGACGCAAAGGCCACCTACTGGCCGGAGTTGTCATTACAACTACGATCCGCAAGTGTAATGGTATTACACTTGTCGGATGTTCAAGCGTATCTATGCCAAAGTGATGCTAAGCATCATTCGCATAGATACGAGCCAGAAAAAACGGCGATACGACGGGGTATCTGACATACTCCGTCGTAGCGCTGCTGAGAATCTGGCCCAGGAAGATATAGAGAAATACTTATATGAAAAGAGATAAATATTGTAGAGAAAACAATTTAGAGAGAAAGATATAAAGGAAGAGAGAGATAAAGGAAGAGTTGGAGAAAGAGAGAGAGAGAAAGAAAGAAAGAGAGAGAAAGAAAGAAAGAAAGAAAGAAAGAAAGAAAGAAGAGAAAGAAAGACAGAGAGAGAGAAAGAAAGAGATAGAGAGAGAAAGAAAGAGATAGAGAGAGAAAGAAAGAGATAGAGAGAGAGAGGCTCCATTCACACCTAGGCATTTTTACGCCTGAAGCGCGACGCTACAATACGCCGGAGGGTCGAATTTACATTGTTCTCTATGGAGACTGTTCACATCTCCTAATGTAGAACGTCGTACGTTGATAGAACGTCGAACGCCGAATTTCAAACAAGTCCCGGACCCTTTTTCGACGCGCGTATCGGGCGGCTTCGGCGTTCCGCATAGCCGACAATACAATGTAAAAAAAAACGCAGTTAAAAACGCTGCGTTTTGTCGCCGCAAATCGCGGGACAAAACGCCTATTTTTTGTTGCCGCAAATCGCCTACTCAAAGGTGTGAATGCAGCCAGAGAGAGAGAGAAAGAGTCAGAGAGAGACAGAGAGTCAGATAAAGAGAAAGAGAGAAGTGGGTCTGCAGCATGCCTCGTTTCTCTTACCAAGCAGCCTAGCAGGTGAAGCATGGTTTGTCTGTGTACATTTCGGCTCAGCAGCGGCTGCAGGGTATTAGTTCACTTCAACCTTCTCTCCTCTCCTGACTGCAGCCTGCACAGAATCCACCACCTCTTTCCGCTCCTCGGGCCATTCTCCCGAACTGCAAAGCTCCGCCCTTAGAATTTGTAGAGTGTGGGTGCAGCACTCCAAGGCATATCACTTGCACCAGTTGTAATAAAGTGGGCAGCGCTGATTTGTAAAATTTAAATAAAAAGTCCCAAAGGTCCTAGCCTGTACGCCCACTTGGGATCCTAAAAAAATGACCAGGATTTTTTTTCCTACTCCATGTGTGCAGAATGTGACAGGGCACAGTGGGCCCCCCTGACCTGGGGGCTGTGCGCAACAAACACCCTGCGAACATGGATGATATGCCACTGAGTACAGGCCAAATTACTGGTGCAAATGCTAAAACTGTTGCTTGCATACCACTGTCTGTACATATTTATATCTAAAGATACACACATTAACAGAAGACCGGTAAGACCACTGGCACTGCCTGTCAAGATTCATAGAAAAGGCCAGCGGTGCAAGGAAGACTATTTGAGCCTTTAGGATGATAGTTTTGAACCATGTTTCAAGTGATAAAAAATGTAATCACAAGTTTTAGATTGGAGGAGCAGGATCAGCTGGATCTTGAAAATCTCTTGGGCAGACATGGTCACGATTGAAGAGGTGCTGCAAAGAGCAAATGAAGCAAAGAGGTAGTTTTAACGAAAACATGCAGATTTTTGGGCAAAAAGGAAAAGGGAAAAGGAAAACAAAGTTGATGATTGACCTCCAGGCTATGACAGGCAGCCAAGATGTAAGTCCATTTTTTTTAGGATAAGGCCAAATGAAAAGCAATGGTGAACACATGGGCCCCAGCTTGCAGTTAACCTAAGAGTCATAGTAGTAATGGTAATTATCATGTGAACGTTAAAGGGAATGAAATGGCAGAAGTTTTCTTTTTATACTGTTGCATTCTATGCGTCAGGATGAAAAAAAATACTTCTGTGTGCAGCAGCCCGCCTCAGCCCCCCTAATACTTACCTGAGCCCATCTTTATCCAGCAATGGTGCAGGAGTGTCTCAGCTTCCCGGGACTCCCCTTCTCATTGGCTGAGACAACAGCGCATTGTGATTGGCTCCCTCTGCTGGCAATAAAAGTCAGTCAGCCAATCAGGAGAGAAAGGAGTCGCGACTTTGTGTCTGAATGGACACAGGGAGCTGTGGCTCGGCTCGGGTGCCCCTATAGCAAGCTGCTTGCTGTGTGGGAACTAAATACGAGGGAGGGGCCAGAAGCACAGAAGGGGAGGATCAAGGCTGCTCTGTGCAAAACCAACTGCATAGAGCAAGTAAGTTTAGGGAAAAAAAATAGACTTTACAATCACTTTAAAGCGGAGCTCCACCCGCATTTTTTTTTTTCAAAGTCAGCAGCTACTATCGATGCTGATCCTCGATCCCGGCACCACCATCCACAGTCAGGGAAACAGGCAGTGAAGCCGTGCGGCTTCACTGCCCGTTTCCTACTGCGCATGTGCGAGCAGCGCGACGCTTTGTGAATGGTCCGGCTGCTTTCTGGGATACACACAGTTCCCAGAATGCAGCGCGGCCCATTCACAAGAAGACACCGAGAAGAGGAGGAGGAAGAAAACCACACCGCGGATCATGAGGGCAGATTCGGGACTTCCGCATAGCAACAGCCTATTTAGGGTGAGTATTTTTTTTTTCCATTTAATTTTTTTTTATTTTTTTTTAGATTTTTGAAAAAATAAATAAAAATCAGGGTGGAGCTCCGCTTTAATGTTTTTTTGATTAAAATGACCTGTTCTTGAACACAACAGCATCTTTTCCTTTATACATAGATACATCAATCCAGTTTACTGTGGATGTCCCCCTTATTATTTTGTAATTTGTTCCCCTTTGCTGAACTCTTTTTAGTTCAAGGGCATCTTTTCTGTGGATAAGTGACTGGAACTGAACTTCAGGATGAGACTGAACCTGTGTTTTGTAAAGGTTAGAATTATTGATTTATCTCTTGAATGTATGCCATTTTATAGTGCGTGGGAGTATTCTGCTAGCTATGTTAACATGCTAAGTCTGTGATCAACAAGGCCCCCTCAAATATTTTTTACATTACTTATTTTACCAGAGAAGCCCCTGCTAATGAATATTTTGCATGTGTATTCTTGGCACCCAAGTGAATAACTTTACATTCTTTAATATAATTATTTTTCAGCCATGTAGCCGTCCATCCCCTATTTGTCAAGGTCTTCTTGAAACATTACCACATCCTATGCCAAATGTATTTCCAGCATGATTAACACACTGTTATCATGAACTGGTATACAAAAACTGTCATTACATTTTATTAAACAGCAAATTGTATTATGTTACATTGTAGTATATTATGCTTACATACTTTATATGATTATTGGTATTATGAATGACAACCATAGATTGTAAAGGTTTACATTGGTCAGGAATGCTTTGGGAAAACAATAAAACTATCAAGTCTATACTGGCAAATGCAAGAAATCATAGAATTTGTCTGTTTGTGCTTGTTGCAAGGTATGTACCCAGTGTTTATTTTCCCTAAGTATCTTAGGAAAATAGGAACTCAAAATAGGTGTAGCTCATAGAGTTCATAAAACGGATACCGTATGCATATGTACTCAGTCATTACATCGTAATGATTCAACTGCTGTCTTTCCATCAGGGCTGGTGCAAGGATTTTTGACACCCTAGGCCAGGGATCTCCAAACTACGGCCCTCCAGCTGCTCTGGAACTACACTTCCCATGAGGCATTGTAAAACTCTGACATTCGTAGACATGACTAGGCATGATGGGAATTGTAGTTCCTGAACACCTGGAGGGCCGTAGTTTGGAGACTCCTGCCCTAGGCGAAACCTCATCAGTTCCCCTCGTACCCCCCAAATCAGTTCCTCTCTGTAGCCCCCCCACACACATACTAGTTAATTTAGTTCACCTCTGTATCCCCCCAAATATATTCCCCCCCTGTACCTCCCATACCAGTTCCTCTCTGTACCCCCCCACACACACACACATTAGTTCACCTCTGTATCCCCCCAAATAATTTCCCCCTGTACCCCCCCCCTCCCACACACACAAGTTCACCTCTGTATCCCCCAAATAAGTCGCCCCCCCTGTACCCCCCCAAATCAGTTCCTCTCTGTACCCCCCACACACACACACACACATTAGTTCACCTCGGTATCCCCCCAAATATCCCCCCAAATAAGTTCCCCCCTGTACCCCCCCCACACACACACACATTAGTTCACCTCTGTACCCCCCCACACCTGTTTCCCTTCGTACACAATTCAATGCACTTGTGGTGGCCTCATCTAGAGGAGAGCGGTGAGGCTGCCTGTCCTCCCACTACAGATCACCTACAGTCCAGGAAGAGGGAGGGGAAATCACGGCAAGCCTGGACCTAACATGCAGGGCTTCCTTCTCAGGCCACTTAAATGCATCATGCAGTACTCCGGGCGTCTGCTCTGTGTCCCGGCTCTCTCTCCGCTCCTCTTCTCACTGCTGCCGCTTGGGCGGCATTGCAGGCTGGGGACAGAGCTCTAAAAAACAGGCTGGCAGAACGAGGGATTGAGAGGTGGAAATTGGAATTGTTTGTGCACAGAGTCCGTGACATGTTTAGCTGTATGCAGGCAGCACTGGCTGTAGTGATATACAGTCCAACACTGCCTGCATAGTCCCGACATAATCAGGGGAGGGGTGGCAGGGGGGCAGGGTGAAAATCTCCCCCTGGGCTGGTGACATTTGCCACTACCAAATGCTGTTTTTGCAGAGCAGGAATATGCCTGCTGGAGCTCTGTTAACACAGGTCACGGCCCCCGCTCACCTTCCACTGTGCAGCCGTGCCAGCTATGAGGTAGATGGTTGCAGAGCTGAGCTATGTCTCATCTCACACATAGCTCAGCCTCAGCGCACACCAGCGCTGACATCCCCTTCTCTCTTTGCACAGACACGAGGAGAGATAGAGCTTATCTGCTCCTCCTCCTCCTTCTGAGTCTGCTATGCCCACACTCCCCGGGCATGTGTGGGCACTGGACAGGAAGTTGAAACTCTGTGGCCTTTGTTAAAGGAGAGGGGGGAAGGCTTTGGTGAGCAAAGACCCTCTTTACACAATAGACCACAGCATGCACCCTTAAATCAAGTTTCCCAGAACACCCCTTACATCTGATGTAAGGGGGGGGCCTCTGTGCAGACTTTGATGTAATGGCGGGACTCTGATGTAAGGGGGGACTCTGATGTAAGGGGGGCCTCTGTGCGGACTCTGATGTGGGGGGGGACTCAGTGCAGACTCTGATGTAAGGGGGGCCTCTGTGCGGACTCTGATGTAAGGGGGGCCTCTGTGCAGACTCTGATGTAAGAAGGGCCTCTGTGCAGACTCTGATGTAGGGGGGGGGGCCTCTGTGCAGACTCTGATGTAGGGGGGGGCCTCTGTGCAGACTCTGATGTAGGGAGGCCTCTGTGCAGACTCTGATGTAAGGGGGGCCTCTGTGTGGACTCTGATGTAAGGGGGGCCTCTGTGCAGACTCTGATGTAAGGGGGGCCTCTGTGCGGACTCTGTAAGAGGGGCCTCTGTGCGGACTCTTGTGATCATGAAAAATCTTAGACTGTTTTCCTCGATCCATCACTTTTCCACACTCTATGGGCCACTTGACTGGGCTTGCCCCCCTGGCCCAAGGCTGCCAGCCCTCCCCTGGACATAATGTCACTCTGGAGGGAGTGCTGAAGTGCTGAAGAACACAGAGTCCTGGAAGTGATGGTTTGTCTCCTACAAAACCCTGATCTCAACATCGAGTCTGTCTGGGACTACATGAAGAGACAGAGGCAGCTTACATCTACAGAAGATCTGTAGTTAGTTCTCCAAGATGTGTGGAACAACCTCCCTGCTGAGTTCCTTCAAAAACTGTGGGCAAGTGTGTTTAGAAGAATTTGATGCTGGTTTGAAGCCAAAGGGTGGTCACAACAAATATTTATTTGATTTCATTTTTTTCTTACTTTGAATTTTTTACAGGATTTCTTCACACTTGCCTAAAACCTTTGTACAGTACTGTGAATAAGTGTGTATAATCAGGGCATTTTTTTCACTTTGGGCATTTCTTTCCTTCAGGGAATCTTTAGTACTATGGTGTTTTAACTGACAATTGGGCGGTCACGCAACACTGTATGAAAATAAATGTTTTATCCTTTTTTCACACGGATAATGCTTTCTTTTGATGGTATTTGATCACCGCTGTTTTTTTTTTTTTTGTTTTTTAAGAAAAAACAATATTTTATACTTTCTGTTCTAAAACAAATCCAACAAAATCAAATTTCATAAATGTAGACCAAAATTTCTTTGGTAAAAAATAAACCAATACGTGTATTTTAATGGGTTTGTGTAAAAGTTTTAGCGTCTACAAACTATGGTATATATATATCTGAAAATCTATCAGTCCTGATGTACTTACCGCCTATCTCAATTCTTGAGGCCCTAAAATGGCAAGACAGAATACCCCCCAAATGACCGTTTTTTGAAAAATATTTGGATCCCTTGAGAATGTGCATACAAAATGCATTAGAAGGGGCCTATACACTGATGTCATTGCCGCCGTGACCTTGTGGTAGGAGCTGTGGCCGTCTATGAAGTGGCTTACTTTCATTTGTATGCTGCAGCTTGATATGTACCATGATTTGAATAAATGCTATACTATATGAGCATTATAGGTAAGATTTATTTGCACAGCACCAGTTCCTTGGAAGGTTCTCCTAACCCCCTACAGTTCTGGATATGATTTCACCAGGTTATATGGCAGTGTTTCAAGGCTTATAATTCTTTGTTGAGTGTTTTGTCACATTGCACTGTCACAGTGGACTTTTGTATCAAGAAAAGACCATCAGTTCACAGGAGTTCATTACACATAGGACTTTGTTTATTTATCTAACACATGGACTTTCTTTCATTTATGTAAAGTGCTGCACCAAATCTGTTTATCATATGGTCTATTGGAGGTTGTATATCTTTGTGTGTGCTAGCTGCTACATTATTATTATCATTTTTTTAGCGTTCACTTTTTTCTATTTATTAGTTCAAAGTATTTAGTAAGAGGTCATTATTGACTGTTTTGTCGACATTGTAATCAGATGACCGTTATGATCAATTACTGAGTCATGGATGGTGGTGTCACAAAAATCAAAACTTCCGTAAACAAACAGCGCTTGCTAAATCAAGTGAAAAACAAAAAACTCACATAAATGTGCGATCACAATTTGCTAATTATTAAAGTAAAAAACAAAGGGGCAGATTCACAGAGAATTAGATTCTCGTAGAGTATCAGAAATACACTACGCTGCCGTTTTTTACCTGGCTCTACGTGGAATTCAGGTAGATTTTGTCCAGTAAACAACGGCGGCGTAGTGTATTTCTCCCGTCGCAATCCATCTGCACGAGTAGGGGGCGTGAAGCATTTAAAATAGGCGCTGTCCCGCGGCGATCGAACTGCGCATGCTCCGTTCCCAAATTTCCCGCCGTGCATTGCGCGTAAACACGTCGTCACGTCGTAGTAGCGTCGTTTACGTACATTCCTATTCCCGAACGAGTTACGTTAAAAAAAAAAATATTTTAAAATCGACGCGGGAACGACGGCCATACTTTACATGGGTTACACACTGTTAGACCAGCAAAAAGCTCCTCTAACATTACGTAGCCAAAAAATGACGTAGGCGATTGCGAGGGACACTCGTACCTTCGTGGATCGCCGTAAAAAGTCATTTGCATATCCCGACGCATGAAAACGATGCGAACTCCTCCCAGCGGCTGCAAATATATCGCAGCGTAGATCCGAAGGCTTACGAGGACGTAAGCCTCTCGGATTGAAGCCCGAAGCTGCCGTATCATGGTTTGAGGATTCAAACTAGTGATACGGCGCGCAAAATTTGAAATTACTCCTGTCTAACACCAGTTAGACAGGCGTAATTGCTCTGTGAATCTGGGCCAAAGTCACTGAGTCATACAAAGTACAAGTATTTTTTTCACGTTAAAGTTGTTATTTTAAAAAGTTATTTCTCACAGACAGCATGAGCATACTTTAATGCCTATACAGTATAGGCCAAAACACATTCTGTATGAGACTTTTTCACAGCCTATATGTATAGAAGGGCTCAAAATCCAAGGAACAACTTCAGGCATTTCAGGGGCATAAATTATACATCTAATTTCCTGACTTCCTATCACATTTTTGGAAGCCCTGGAGAACCAGGACAGTGGAAACACCCACAAAGTGACCATATTTTTTAAAGCAAACACTGCAAAGTATTTTCTGAAAGGCATAATGAAGCTATTATTATTTTTTGGACAATAGATTTTCATTATGTTTAAAGTCAAATACAAACATAAATTGGTGGGTACAAAGAGGTAAAAAAGTTAAACATGGGCTAATAAAGCACATAACGATAGAGAAACATACATGCTAAGTGACGATGGGCCACTAAAGAGGCACTTAGGGATGAACACTGTCATTAGAAAACTTCAAAGGTACTGGTAAGTATCATTTGTGAATCCAAGTGGACCAGAGTTCCCACAATCTATCAAAGGTGACAACAGATCTGTGCCACAATGCCGTACACACCATCGAATTGGTCAGATGAAACTGGTCCAGAAGGAAAGAAACCAGGAAGCGCCAACTAAGTGCAGTATCAAGATCAATATTTAATGGCAAGATAATTAAAATCATTTAAAGGAGAGCAGTAAACATAAACTCATCTGTTTCCAGTAGTCCAGGGGGCTCCCAGTGTCCGGAATAGGCTTAATGTGTGGCTGTGTGGCCTGTAGAAGGAGCTGATGCTCAGCAGGGATGTGCCGAACACCCCCCTGTTCAGTTCGCACCAGAACTTGCGAACACACCAAATGTTCGTGTGAATTTTAGAACCCTGTTAAAGTCTATGGGACTCGAACATTTGAAATCTAAAGTGCTAATTTTAAAGGCTAATATGCAAATTATTGTCCTAAAAAGTGTTTGGGGACCTGGGTCCTGTCCCAGGAAACATGTATCAATGCAAAAATTTGTTTTTTCAGGAGCAGTGAATTTAATCATGCTAAAAGTGAAACTTCGTTAAATTTCGTACCTGGGGGGGGGGGTGTAAAGTCAGCATGTGAAAAAGCACATGTTTCCCGTACATAGAACTGTCCCTGCACAAAGTATAATTTCTGAAAGAAAGAAAGTCACTCAAAACCGGCTTTGTGGCTATAATGAATTGTCGGCTCTGACAATTCATAGGGAATTCATTCATAAACAAAAAAAACTTGGGGGTCCCCCCAAATTCCATTAGCATGCCCTTCAGGTCTGATATGGATATTAAGGGGAACCCCGTCGTCAATTAAAAAAAATAAAATTGTGGGGTTCCCCCCAAATATCCATACCAGACCCTTCAGGTCTAGTGTGGATTTTAATTTAAAAAAAATGGCGTGGAGTTCCCCCAAAAAGCCACACCAGACCCTTATGTGAGCACGTTAACCTGGCCGGCCACAGAAAAGAGGGGGGACAGAGTGCGGCCCCCCCTCTCCTGAACCGCACCAGGCCACATGCCCTCAACATGGGGAGGATGTCCCCATGTTGATGGGGACAAAGGCCTCATCCCCACAACCCTGACCGGTGGTTGTGGGGGTCTGCGGGCAGGGAGCTTATCAGAATCCGGAAGACTCCTTTAACAAAGGGGACCCCCAGATCCTGGCCCCCCCTATGTGAATTGGTAATGGGGTTTACTGTACCCCTACCATTTCACGAAGGAAGTGTAAATAGTTTTAAAAAAAAAACACACAGACACCGTAGAAAAAATTCCTTTATTAATAAAAAAAAAAAAAAATCCAGCGGTGGTAATCCACTCCCGATGCGGCTCCCTGCTCCAACGTTGTCTTCTATCCAGCGACGGGTGATCAGCAGTCCGGTCCAGCGATGAGAAGATCCATCCAACCAGAGCGCAGCAGGCAAGCTCCTCTCTCATGACGTCACTTCCGGGTTTCTCGGCTGTCAATGGCGCCGGATTTAAAAAAGTAAACAGTATTAAGAATCGCCGTTTTCGGCGATCTGGATACTTTGAAGTGTAAAGGAGGGACCGGGGGTCTTTTAGACCCCCGATCCCTCCATAAAGAGTACCTGTCACCACCTATTACTGTCACAAGGGATGTTTACATTCCTTGTGACAGTAATAAAAGTAATCAAAATGTAAAAAAAAAAAACTCAATTTAATATTATAAAAATAAATAAGAAAAATAAATAAAAAAATTTAAAGCACCCCCCTCCCCGCGAGCTTGCGCAACAAAGAAAACTCATACGGAAGTCGCACCCACGTATGAAAACGGTGTTTAAATCACAGATGAGAGGTATCGCCGCGATCGTGAGAGCAAGAGCAATAATTCTAGCACTAGACCTCCTCTGTACCGCTAACCTGGTAACCGTAAAAAAGTTTAAAGCGTCGCCGATGGAGATTTTTAGGTACCGTAGTTTGACGCCATTCCACAAGTGCGTGCAATTATAAAGCGTGACATGCTTGGTATCTATTTACTCGGCGCAACTTCATCTTTCACATTATGCAAAAAAATTGGGCTAACTTTACTTTTTCATTTTTTTTTAAAATTCATTAAAGTTAATTTTTCCCAAAAAGTTGCGTTTAAAACACCGCCGCACAAATACCGTGTGACATAAAATATTGCAACAATCGCCATTTTATTCTCTAGATTCACTGCTAAAAAAATATATATAATGTTTGGGGGTTCTAGCAAAAAATACAGATTTTAACTTGTAAACACTAAATGTCATAAATAGGCTTAGTCATGAAAGGGTTAATAAAGGAATTTTTTTCTATGGTGTCTGTGTGTTTTTTTAACTATTTACACTTCCTTTGTGAAATGGTAGGGGTACAGTGTACCCCATTACCAGTTAACATAGGGGGGCCAGATTTTGATAAGCCCCCCACAACCACCGGCCAGGGTTGCGGGGATGAGGCTCTTGTCCCCATCAACATGGGGACATCCTCCCCACGTTGAGGGCATGTGGCCTGGTGTGGTTCTGCGGCCGGCCAGGTTAACGTGCTAGGATAAAAAAAAAAAAAAAGAGAAAGGTTCCCCAGATGGGCTTTTAGGCAGCAAAGTAACAAGTTGAGGTATAGTAAAGGTTGTATAAAGCAATGTTTATTGCACAATTTCCAAATATTCACATGGGTCAGAGATCATAGAGACAAATGACAAACGGTCAACATTCCTGTATAACATGTACATAGGTAGTATATATATATATAAGGTTGTAACAGTGAGCCCCGACGCGTTTCGACCAATTCGGTCTCTTCAGGGGGCAAATGTTCTAAAGAATAAAAATAATAATAATAATAAATATTGATAAACATTCAGAATGAGTAAAATAACACATAACAGCATAAAAACAGTAAAATGTCATAATGATGTAGTTACCACTGAGACAGGAAATGAGTAGCGTGAGGGACCGCTGTAAGATCCAGGGGGGCCCTGAGCTGCCCCCGCCCTCCCATAGGTGGAGGGGCCTACCCTGGAGAACCTAAAGGAAGCCACACGAAAGAATGCCCCCCCGGGGAGTGACGGAGGGGCAGCCACCTGCAGAAGAACACCCAATGGGCCCATAATTAATAAACATATTTGTTATAGTAGGAGTACATTGATATGTGAATCAATTGCTGGAATAGCAGACAGTCAAGTGCGTAGGCACATAAAATTAAATATGTTAAAATAATATAGTAGTACATGGGCTGGGGCGAATGCCACTGGTAAACATAGCTATGGAAAGCCATAGCATGCTAAGGGGTCCTATGAGATTAGGGGTATTGGAAGTAATAATTAAATATAGTAATGCTGAAATATGCAGTGAATACAGTGAAGAGTGTACGCTATAGGGGTGAGTAGTTGCCATATTGGGACAAAAACAGTAAAGAGGTGGGTGTGTGAAATAATTAAGAATGGGAGGTTAAAGTGAGAAAACAAAAAAAATGGAAAATAAAAATATATGGTGAAAAAATATATGAGTGTATAATGGGAGTGAAAAAGTGGACGAATAAGTCTCCAAGGGAAATAGGAGATGGTGGTGTGAATATGGTGAGGAGTGAAAAAGTACAGAAATGCATAATTGGAGGGATATTTACCTGATGGAATCAGAGATTAGATGTTTGTAAGCCAGACTGCAGTATGCATTCTAGGAAAGGACCCAATATGTAGGAGCAGAGATGCAGTAGCATCCAATCTGACCTGAGTGTAACCTAGTGGTTGCTAAATGAGCTAGCCTTATATATGCCCCTAGGTGGGTGTGGTGATCATTAGATCACATGCAGGTGGGCAGTCTTCCTCCACTCCCATTGGGGAGGCTTAGGGCCGACGTAATGGCGGCCCACGTGTGGCTCCCTCGGTGTCCTGGGAGGGCTAGACAGCCCCGACAGAGTCGTTCTCTCCGACAAAAGGCGCGACGTCATGACGCCGCGTGCACGCCCGAGCGCGCGCATGCGCGTCACGGGCGGATCGGGGAGGATCCAAGGAACGCCGCCGGCTGGGTGAAGCTCAAGGGGCATCAGGAGACAAAGCTCCAGGGCCCCAAGAGCAGTGTGAGGGGGGGGGAACAGAATGTGTCCCCCCTCCCTTCCCAAAAACCGGAAGGTCGCCAAAGGCACGGCCCCACCCTCAAGAGGGCAGGCAGGCCAGATCATTCCCCACCCGGAAATGCATACGATCACACTACATCATATAAACATGTGACAGTTGTCATCCAAATGCTAAGACTCTAAAAAACAGAAAACAGGGGGAAAATTATACATACTATACAAGCGTAGCAAAAGGGTAATATTTACACATAAAGGCGTATTGATATCATGGCTATAACCCCAAAATGTATAAAATGTCAATTGTTGGGACATAATGTGGATTAAAGTGTTAGAACATGCTGGGATATAGAAGTCTGTGTTACAGTTACTTCCGAAGTATGCGAGGAGGGGGGATTTGGGGTACAGTCCCCCCAAAAATACAGAAGGTGAATTCGACCTTCTGAAAGCCTCGATACAGAACTGATGCATATTACACCAGAAATGTGGGTCAAGGGTTGAGCATGTGGAGGTTAGGCCAAACATGAAGCAATACGCATTTAGTGTCAATCTCCATGTGTCGTGGGGAGGCGGGGGGTTTTAGCCCCCAATGGTTTATACAGAAAAAGAGAGACACATATAGAGAGCATAATTAGGCTACTCGCCCTGGATTGCAAGAAAAAAAGAAAAAAAGAGAAAGGTTCCCCAGATGGGCTTTTAGGCAGCAAAGTAACAAGTTGAGGTATAGTAAAGGTTGTATAAAGCAGTGTTTATTGCACAATTTCCAAATATTCACATGGGTCAGAGATCATAGAGACAAATGACAAACGGTCAACATTCCTGTATAACATGTACATAGGTAGTATATATATATATATAAGGTTGTAACAGTGAGCCCCGACGCGTTTCGACCAATTCGGTCTCTTCAGGGGGCAAATGTTCTAAAGAATAAAAATAATAATAATAATAATATTGATAAACATTCAGAATGAGTAAAATAACACATAACAGCGTAAAAACAGTAAAATGTCATAATGATGTAGTCACCACTGAGACAGGAAATGAGTAGCGTGAGGGACCGCTGTAAGATCCAGGGGGGCCCTGAGCTGCCCCCGCCCTCCCATAGGTGAGAGGGGCCTACTGAGAACCTAAAGGAAGCCACACGAAAGAATGCCCCCCGGGGAGTGACGGAGGGGCAGCCACCTGCAGAAGAACACCCAATGGGCCCATAATTAATAAACATATTTGTTATAGTAGGAGTACATTGATATGTGAATCAATTGCTGGAATAGCAGACAGTCAAGTGCGTAGGCACATAAAATTAAATATGTTAAAATAATATAGTAGTACATGGGCTGGGGGCGAATGCCACTGGTAAACATAGCTATGGAAAGCCATAGCATGCTAAGGGGTCCTATGAGATTAGGGGTATTGGAAGTAATAATTAAATATAGTAATGCTGAAATATGCAGTGAATACAGTGAAGAGTGTACGCTATAGGGGTGAGTAGTTGCCATATTGGGACAAAAACAGTAAAGAGGTGGGGTGTGTGAAATAATTAAGAATGGGAGGTTAAAGTGAGAAAACAAAAAAAATGGAAAATTAAAATATATGGTGAAAAAATATATGAGTGTATAATGGGAGTGAAAAAGTGGACGAATAAGTCTCCAAGGGAAATAGGAGATGGTGGTGTGAATATGGTGAGGAGTGAAAAAGTACAGAAATGCATAATTGGAGGGATATTTACCTGATGGAATCAGAGATTAGATGTTTGTAAGCCAGACTGCAGTATGCATTCTAGGAAAGGACCCAATATGTAGGAACAGAGATGCAGTAGCATCCAATCTGACCTGAGTGTAACCTAGTGGTTGCTAAATGAGCTAGCCTTATATATGCCCCTAGGTGGGTGTGGTGATCATTAGATCACATGCAGGTGGGCAGTCTTCCTCCACTCCCATTGGGGAGGCTTAGGGCCAACGTAATGGCGGCCCACGTGTGGCTCCCTCGGTGTCCTGGGAGGGCTAGACAGCCCCGACAGAGTCGTCCTCTCCGACAAAAGGCGCGACGTCATGACGCCGCGTGCACGCCCGAGCGCGCGCATGCGCGTCACGGGCGGATCGGGGAGGATCCAAGGAACGCCGCCGGCTGGGTGAAGCTCAAGGGGCGTCAGGAGACAAAGCTCCAGGGCCCCAAGAGCAGTGTGAGGGGGGGGGAACAGAATGTGTCCCCCCTCCCTTCCCAAAAACCGGAAGGTCGCCAAAGGCACGGCCCCACCCTCAAGAGGGCAGGCAGGCCAGATCATTCCCCACCCGGAAATGCATACGATCACACTACATCATATAAACATGTGACAGTTGTCATCCAAATGCTAAGACTCTAAAAAACAGAAAACAGGGGGAAAATTATACATACTATACAAGCGTAGCAAAAGGGTAATATTTACACATAAAGGCGTATTGATATCATGGCTATAACCCCAAAATGTATAAAATGTCAATTGTTGGGACATAATGTGAATTAAAGTGTTAGAACATGCTGGGATATAGAAGTCTGTGTTACAGTTACTTCCGAAGTATGCGAGGAGGGGGGATTTGGGGTACAGTCCCCCCAAAAATACAGAAGGTGAATTCGACCTTCTGAAAGCCTCGATACAGAACTGATGCATATTACACCAGAAATGTGGGTCAGGGGTTGAGCATGTGGAGGTTAGGCCAAACATGAAGCAATACGCATTTAGTGTCAATCTCCATGTGTCGTGGGGAGGCGGGGGGTTTTAGCCCCCAATGGTTTATACAGAAAAAGAGAGACACATATAGAGAGCATAATTAGGCTACTCGCCCTGGATTGCAAGAAAAAAAGAGAAAGGTTCCCCAGATGGGCTTTTAGGCAGCAAAGTAACAAGTTGAGGTATAGTAAAGGTTGTATAAAGCAATGTTTATTGCACAATTTCCAAATATTCACATGGGTCAGAGATCATAGAGACAAATGACAAACGGTCAACATTCCTGTATAACATGTACATAGGTAGTATATATATATATAAGGTTGTAACAGTGAGCCCCGACGCGTTTCAACCAATTCGGTCTCTTCAGGGGGCAAATGTTCTAAAGAATAAAAATAATAATAATAATAATATTGATAAACATTCAGAATGAGTAAAATAACACATAAAAGCATAAAAACAGTAAAATGTCATAATGATGTAGTTACCACTGAGACAGGAAATGAGTAGCGTGAGGGACCGCTGTAAGATCCAGGGGGGCCCTGAGCTGCCCCCGCCCTCCCATAGGTGGAGGGGCCTACCCTGGAGAACCTAAAGGAAGCCACACGAAAGAATGCCCCCCCGGGGAGTGACGGAGGGGCAGCCACCTGCAGAAAGAACACCCAATGGGCCCATAATTAATAAACATATTTGTTATAGTAGGAGTACATTGATATGTGAATCAATTGCTGGAATAGCAGACAGTCAAGTGCGTAGGCACATAAAATTAAATATGTTAAAATAATATAGTAGTACATGGGCTGGGGGCGAATGCCACTGGTAAACATAGCTATGGAAAGCCATAGCATGCTAAGGGGTCCTATGAGATTAGGGGTATTGGAAGTAATAATTAAATATAGTAATGCTGAAATATGCAGTGAATACAGTGAAGAGTGTACGCTATAGGGGTGAGTAGTTGCCATATTGGGACAAAAACAGTAAAGAGGTGGGTGTGTGAAATAATTAAGAATGGGAGGTTAAAGTGAGAAAACAAAAAAAATGGAAAATTAAAATATATGGTGAAAAAAATATGAGTGTATAATGGGAGTGAAAAAGTGGACGAATAAGTCTCCAAGGGAAATAGGAGATGGTGGTGTGAATATGGTGAGGAGTGAAAAAGTACAGAAATGCATAATTGGAGGGATATTTACCTGATGGAATCAGAGATTAGATGTTTGTAAGCCAGACTGCAGTATGCATTCTAGGAAAGGACCCAATATGTAGGAACAGAGATGCAGTAGCATCCAATCTGACCTGAGTGTAACCTAGTGGTTGCTAAATGAGCTAGCCTTATATATGCCCCTAGGTGGGTGTGGTGATCATTAGATCACATGCAGGTGGGCAGTCTTCCTCCACTCCCATTGGGGAGGCTTAGGGCCAACGTAATGGCGGCCCACGTGTGGCTCCCTCGGTGTCCTGGGAGGGCTAGACAGCCCCGACAGAGTCGTCCTCTCCGACAAAAGGCGCGACGTCATGACGCCGCGTGCACGCCCGAGCGCGCGCATGCGCGTCACGGGCGGATCGGGGAGGATCCAAGGAACGCCGCCGGCTGGGTGAAGCTCAAGGGGCGTCAGGAGACAAAGCTCCAGGGCCCCAAGAGCAGTGTGAGGGGGGGGAACAGAATGTGTCCCCCCTCCCTTCCCAAAAACCGGAAGGTCGCCAAAGGCACGGCCCCACCCTCAAGAGGGCAGGCAGGCCAGATCATTCCCCACCCGGAAATGCATACGATCACACTACATCATATAAACATGTGACAGTTGTCATCCAAATGCTAAGACTCTAAAAACAGAAAACAGGGGAAAATTATACATACTATACAAGCGTAGCAAAAGGGTAATATTTACACATAAAGGCGTATTGATATCATGGCTATAACCCCAAAATGTATAAAATGTCAATTGTTGGGACATAATGTGAATTAAAGTGTTAGAACATGCTGGGATATAGAAGAGTCTGTGTTACAGTTACTTCCGAAGTATGCGAGGAGGGGGGATTTGGGGTACAGTCCCCCAAAAATACAGAAGGTGAATTCGACCTTCTGAAAGCCTCGATACAGAACTGATGCATATTACACCAGAAATGTGGGTCAAGGGTTGAGCATGTGGAGGTTAGGCCAAACATGAAGCAATACGCATTTAGTGTCAATCTCCATGTGTCGTGGGGAGGGGGGGGGTTTTAGCCCCCAATGGTTTATACAGAAAAAGAGAGACACATATAGAGAGCATAATTAGGCTACTCGCCCTGGATTGCAAGAAAAAAAGAGAAAGGTTCCCCAGATGGGCTTTTAGGCAGCAAAGTAACAAGTTGAGGTATAGTAAAGGTTGTATAAAGCAATGTTTATTGCACAATTTCCAAATATTCACATGGGTCAGAGATCATAGAGACAAATGACAAACGGTCAACATTCCTGTATAACATGTACATAGGTAGTATATATATATATAAGGTTGTAACAGTGAGCCCCGACGCGTTTCGACCAATTCGGTCTCTTCAGGGGGCAAATGTTCTAAAGAATAAAAATAATAATAATAATAATATTGATAAACATTCAGAATGAGTAAAATAACACATAACAGCATAAAAACAGTAAAATGTCATAATGATGTAGTTACCACTGAGACAGGAAATGAGTAGCGTGAGGGACCGCTGTAAGATCCAGGGGGGCCCTGAGCTGCCCCCGCCCTCCCATAGGTGGAGGGGCCTACCCTGGAGAACCTAAAGGAAGCCACACGAAAGAATGCCCCCCCGGGGAGTGACGGAGGGGCAGCCACCTGCAGAAGAACACCCAATGGGCCCATAATTAATAAACATATTTGTTATAGTAGGAGTACATTGATATGTGAATCAATTGCTGGAATAGCAGACAGTCAAGTGCGTAGGCACATAAAATTAAATATGTTAAAATAATATAGTAGTACATGGGCTGGGGGCGAATGCCACTGGTAAACATAGCTATGGAAAGCCATAGCATGCTAAGGGGTCCTATGAGATTAGGGGTATTGGAAGTAATAATTAAATATAGTAATGCTGAAATATGCAGTGAATACAGTGAAGAGTGTACGCTATAGGGGTGAGTAGTTGCCATATTGGGACAAAAACAGTAAAGAGGTGGGTGTGTGAAATAATTAAGAATGGGAGGTTAAAGTGAGAAAACAAAAAAAATGGAAAATTAAAATATATGGTGAAAAAATATATGAGTGTATAATGGGAGTGAAAAAGTGGACGAATAAGTCTCCAAGGGAAATAGGAGATGGTGGTGTGAATATGGTGAGGAGTGAAAAAGTACAGAAATGCATAATTGGAGGGATATTTACCTGATGGAATCAGAGATTAGATGTTTGTAAGCCAGACTGCAGTATGCATTCTAGGAAAGGACCCAATATGTAGGAACAGAGATGCAGTAGCATCCAATCTGACCTGAGTGTAACCTAGTGGTTGCTAAATGAGCTAGCCTTATATATGCCCCTAGGTGGGTGTGGTGATCATTAGATCACATGCAGGTGGGCAGTCTTCCTCCACTCCCATTGGGGAGGCTTAGGGCCAACGTAATGGCGGCCCACGTGTGGCTCCCTCGGTGTCCTGGGAGGGCTAGACAGCCCCGACAGAGTCGTCCTCTCCGACAAAAGGCGCGACGTCATGACGCCGCGGTGCACGCCCGAGCGCGCGCATGCGCGTCACGGGCGGATCGGGGAGGATCCAAGGAACGCCGCCGGCTGGGTGAAGCTCAAGGGGCGTCAGGAGACAAAGCTCCAGGGCCCCAAGAGCAGTGTGAGGGGGGGGGAACAGAATGTGTCCCCCCTCCCTTCCCAAAAACCGGAAGGTCGCCAAAGGCACGGCCCCACCCTCAAGAGGGCAGGCAGGCCAGATCATTCCCCACCCGGAAATGCATACGATCACACTACATCATATAAACATGTGACAGTTGTCATCCAAATGCTAAGACTCTAAAAAACAGAAAACAGGGGGAAAATTATACATACTATACAAGCGTAGCAAAAGGGTAATATTTACACATAAAGGCGTATTGATATCATGGCTATAACCCCAAAATGTATAAAATGTCAATTGTTGGGACATAATGTGAATTAAAGTGTTAGAACATGCTGGGATATAGAAGTCTGTGTTACAGTTACTTCCGAAGTATGCGAGGAGGGGGGATTTGGGGTACAGTCCCCCCAAAAATACAGAAGGTGAATTCGACCTTCTGAAAGCCTCGATACAGAACTGATGCATATTACACCAGAAATGTGGGTCAAGGTTGAGCATGTGGAGGTTAGGCCAAACATGAAGCAATACGCATTTAGTGTCAATCTCCATGTGTCGTGGGGAGGCGGGGGGTTTTAGCCCCCAATGGTTTATACAGAAAAAGAGAGACACATATAGAGAGCATAATTAGGCTACTCGCCCTGGATTGCAAGAAAAAAAGAGAAAGGTTCCCCAGATGGGCTTTTAGGCAGCAAAGTAACAAGTTGAGGTATAGTAAAGGTTGTATAAAGCAATGTTTATTGCACAATTTCCAAATATTCACATGGGTCAGAGATCATAGAGACAAATGACAAACGGTCAACATTCCTGTATAACATGTACATAGGTATATATATATATATAAGGTTGTAACAGTGAGCCCCGACGCGTTTCGACCAATTCGGTCTCTTCAGGGGGCAAATGTTCTAAAGAATAAAAATAATAATAATAATAATATTGATAAACATTCAGAATGAGTAAAATAACACATAACAGCATAAAAACAGTAAAATGTCATAATGATGTAGTTACCACTGAGACAGGAAATGAGTAGCGTGAGGGACCGCTGTAAGATCCAGGGGGGCCCTGAGCTGCCCCCGCCCTCCCATAGGTGGAGGGGCCTACCCTGGAGAACCTAAAGGAAGCCACACGAAAGAATGCCCCCCCGGGGAGTGACGGAGGGGCAGCCACCTGCAGAAGAACACCCAATGGGCCCATAATTAATAAACATATTTGTTATAGTAGGAGTACATTGATATGTGAATCAATTGCTGGAATAGCAGACAGTCAAGTGCGTAGGCACATAAAATTAAATATGTTAAAATAATATAGTAGTACATGGGCTGGGGGCGAATGCCACTGGTAAACATAGCTATGGAAAGCCATAGCATGCTAAGGGTCCTATGAGATTAGGGGTATTGGAAGTAATAATTAAATATAGTAATGCTGAAATATGCAGTGAATACAGTGAAGAGTGTACGCTATAGGGGTGAGTAGTTGCCATATTGGGACAAAAACAGTAAAGAGGTGGGTGTGTGAAATAATTAAGAATGGGAGGTTAAAGTGAGAAAACAAAAAAAATGGAAAATTAAAATATATGGTGAAAAAATATATGAGTGTATAATGGGAGTGAAAAAGTGGACGAATAAGTCTCCAAGGGAAATAGGAGATGGTGGTGTGAATATGGTGAGGAGTGAAAAAGTACAGAAATGCATAATTGGAGGGATATTTACCTGATGGAATCAGAGATTAGATGTTAACTGTAACACAGACTTCTATATCCCAGCATGTTCTAACACTTTAATCCACATTATGTCCCAACAATTGACATTTTATACATTTTGGGGTTATAGCCATGATATCAATACGCCTTTATGTGTAAATATTACCCTTTTGCTACGCTTGTATAGTATGTATAATTTTCCCCCTGTTTTCTGTTTTTTAGAGTCTTAGCATTTGGATGACAACTGTCACATGTTTATATGATGTAGTGTGATCGTATGCATTTCCGGGTGGGGAATGATCTGGCCTGCCTGCCCTCTTGAGGGTGGGGCCGTGCCTTTGGCGACCTTCCGGTTTTTGGGAAGGGAGGGGGGACACATTCTGTTCCCCCCCCTCACACTGCTCTTGGGGCCCTGGAGCTTTGTCTCCTGACGCCCCTTGAGCTTCACCCAGTCGGCGGCGTTCCTTGGATCCTCCCCGATCCGCCCGTGACGCGCATGCGCGCGCTCAGGCGTGCACGCGGCGTCATGACGTCGCGCCTTTTGTCGGAGAGGACGACTCTGTCGGGGCTGTCTAGCCCTCCCAGGACACCGAGGGAGCCACACGTGGGCCGCCATTACGTCGGCCCTAAGCCTCCCCAATGGGAGTGGAGGAAGACTGCCCACCTGCATGTGATCTAATGATCACCACACCCACCTAGGGGCATATATAAGGCTAGCTCATTTAGCAACCACTAGGTTACACTCAGGTCAGATTGGATGCTACTGCATCTCTGTTCCTACATATTGGGTCCTTTCCTAGAATGCATACTGCAGTCTGGCTTACAAACATCTAATCTCTGATTCCATCAGGTAAATATCCCTCCAATTATGCATTTCTGTACTTTTTCACTCCTCACCATATTCACACCACCATCTCCTATTTCCCTTGGAGACTTATTCGTCCACTTTTTCACTCCCATTATACACTCATATATTTTTTCACCATATATTTTAATTTTCCATTTTTTTTGTTTTCTCACTTTAACCTCCCATTCTTAATTATTTCACACACCCACCTCTTTACTGTTTTTGTCCCAATATGGCAACTACTCACCCCTATAGCCTACACTCTTCACTGTATTCACTGCATATTTCAGCATTACTATATTTAATTATTACTTCCAATACCCCTAATCTCATAGGACCCCTTAGCATGCTATGGCTTTCCATAGCTATGTTTACCAGTGGCATTCGCCCCCAGCCCATGTACTACTATATTATTTTAACATATTTAATTTTATGTGCCTACGCACTTGACTGTCTGCTATTCCAGCAATTGATTCACATATCAATGTACTCCTACTATAACAAATATGTTTATTAATTATGGGCCCATTGGGTGTTCTTCTGCAGGTGGCTGCCCCTCCGTCACTCCCCGGGGGGGCATTCTTTCGTGTGGCTTCCTTTAGGTTCTCCAGGGTAGGCCCCTCCACCTATGGGAGGGCGGGGGCAGCTCAGGGCCCCCCTGGATCTTACAGCGGTCCCTCACGCTACTCATTTCCTGTCTCAGTGGTAACTACATCATTATGACATTTTACTGTTTTTATGCTGTTATGTGTTATTTTACTCATTCTGAATGTTTATCAATATTATTATTATTATTATTTTTATTCTTTAGAACATTTGCCCCCTGAAGAGACCGAATTGGTCGAAACGCGTCGGGGCTCACTGTTACAACCTTATATATATATATACTACCTATGTACATGTTATACAGGAATGTTGACCGTTTGTCATTTGTCTCTATGATCTCTGACCCATGTGAATATTTGGAAATTGTGCAATAAACATTGCTTTATACAACCTTTACTATACCTCAACTTGTTACTTTGCTGCCTAAAAGCCCATCTGGGGAACCTTTCTCTTTTTTTCTTGCAATCCAGGGCGAGTAGCCTAATTATGCTCTCTATATGTGTCTCTCTTTTTCTGTATAAACCATTGGGGGCTAAAACCCCCCGCCTCCCCACGACACATGGAGATTGACACTAAATGCGTATTGCTTCATGTTTGGCCTAACCTCCACATGCTCAACCCTTGACCCACATTTCTGGTGTAATATGCATCAGTTCTGTATCGAGGCTTTCAGAAGGTCGAATTCACCTTCTGTATTTTTGGGGGGACTGTACCCCAAATCCCCCCTCCTCGCATACTTCGGAAGTAACTGTAACACAGACTTCTATATCCCAGCATGTTCTAACACTTTAATCCACATTATGTCCCAACAATTGAAATTTTATACATTTTGGGGTTATAGCCATGATATCAATACGCCTTTATGTGTAAATATTACCCTTTTGCTACGCTTGTATAGTATGTATAATTTTCCCCCTGTTTTCTGTTTTTTAGAGTCTTAGCATTTGGATGACAACTGTCACATGTTTATATGATGTAGTGTGATCGTATGCATTTCCGGGTGGGGAATGATCTGGCCTGCCTGCCCTCGTGCCTTTGGCGACCTTCCGGTTTTTGGGAAGGGAGGGGGGACACATTCTGTTCCCCCCCCTCACACTGCTCTTGGGGCCCTGGAGCTTTGTCTCCTGACGCCCCTTGAGCTTCACCCAGCCGGCGGCGTTCCTTGGATCCTCCCCGATCCGCCCGTGACGCGCATGCGCGCGCTCGGGCGTGCACGCGGCGTCATGACGTCGCGCCTTTTGTCGGAGAGGACGACTCTGTCGGGGCTGTCTAGCCCTCCCAGGACACCGAGGGAGCCACACGTGGGCCGCCATTACGTCGGCCCTAAGCCTCCCCAATGGGAGTGGAGGAAGACTGCCCACCTGCATGTGATCTAATGATCACCACACCCACCTAGGGGCATATATAAGGCTAGCTCATTTAGCAACCACTAGGTTACACTCAGGTCAGATTGGATGCTACTGCATCTCTGTTCCTACATATTGGGTCCTTTCCTAGAATGCATACTGCAGTCTGGCTTACAAACATCTAATCTCTGATTCCATCAGGTAAATATCCCTCCAATTATGCATTTCTGTACTTTTTCACTCCTCACCATATTCACACCACCATCTCCTATTTCCCTTGGAGACTTATTCGTCCACTTTTTCACTCCCATTATACACTCATATATTTTTTCACCATATATTTTAATTTTCCATTTTTTTTGTTTTCTCACCTTAACCTCCCATTCTTAATTATTTCACACACCCACCTCTTTACTGTTTTTGTCCCAATATGGCAACTACTCACCCCTATAGCGTACACTCTTCACTGTATTCACTGCATATTTCAGCATTACTATATTTAATTATTACTTCCAATACCCCTAATCTCATAGGACCCCTTAGCATGCTATGGCTTTCCATAGCTATGTTTACCAGTGGCATTCGCCCCCAGCCCATGTACTACTATATTATTTTAACATATTTAATTTTATGTGCCTACGCACTTGACTGTCTGCTATTCCAGCAATTGATTCACATATCAATGTACTCCTACTATAACAAATATGTTTATTAATTATGGGCCCATTGGGTGTTCTTCTGCAGGTGGCTGCCCCTCCGTCACTCCCCGGGGGGGCATTCTTTCGTGTGGCTTCCTTTAGGTTCTCCAGGGTAGGCCCCTCCACCTATGGGAGGGCGGGGGCAGCTCAGGGCCCCCCTGGATCTTACAGCGGTCCCTCACGCTACTCATTTCCTGTCTCAGTGGTAACTACATCATTATGACATTTTACTGTTTTTATGCTGTTATGTGTTATTTTACTCATTCTGAATGTTTATCAATATTATTATTATTATTATTTTTATTCTTTAGAACATTTGCCCCCTGAAGAGACCGAATTGGTCGAAACGCGTCAGGGCTCACTGTTACAACCTTATATATATATATACTACCTATGTACATGTTATACAGGAATGTTGACCGTTTGTCATTTGTCTCTATGATCTCTGACCCATGTGAATATTTGGAAATTGTGCAATAAACATTGCTTTATACAACCTTTACCATACCTCAACTTGTTACTTTGCTGCCTAAAAGCCCATCTGGGGAACCTTTCTCTTTTTTTCTTGCAATCCAGGGCGAGTAGCCTAATTATGCTCTCTATATGTGTCTCTCTTTTTCTGTATAAACCATTGGGGGCTAAAACCCCCCGCCTCCCCACGACACATGGAGATTGACACTAAATGCGTATTGCTTCATGTTTGGCCTAACCTCCACATGCTCAACCCTTGACCCACATTTCTGGTGTAATATGCATCAGTTCTGTATCGAGGCTTTCAGAAGGTCGAATTCACCTTCTGTATTTTTGGGGGGACTGTACCCCAAATCCCCCTCCTCGCATACTTCGGAAGTAACTGTAACACAGACTTCTATATCCCAGCATGTTCTAACACTTTAATCCACATTATGTCCCAACAATTGACATTTTATACATTTTGGGGTTATAGCCATGATATCAATACGCCTTTATGTGTAAATATTACCCTTTTGCTACGCTTGTATAGTATGTATAATTTTCCCCCTGTTTTCTGTTTTTTAGAGTCTTAGCATTTGGATGACAACTGTCACATGTTTATATGATGTAGTGTGATCGTATGCATTTCCGGGTGGGGAATGATCTGGCCTGCCTGCCCTCTTGAGGGTGGGGCCGTGCCTTTGGCGACCTTCCGGTTTTTGGGAAGGGAGGGGGGACACATTCTGTTCCCCCCCTCACACTGCTCTTGGGGCCCTGGAGCTTTGTCTCCTGACGCCCCTTGAGCTTTACCCAGCCGGCGGCGTTCCTTGGATCCTCCCCGATCCGCCCGTGACGCGCATGCGCGCGCTCGGGCGTGCACGCGGCGTCATGACGTCGCGCCTTTTGTCGGAGAGGACGACTCTGTCGGGGCTGTCTAGCCCTCCCAGGACACCGAGGGAGCCACACGTGGGCCGCCATTACGTCGGCCCTAAGCCTCCCCAATGGGAGTGGAGGAAGACTGCCCACCTGCATGTGATCTAATGATCACCACACCCACCTAGGGGCATATATAAGGCTAGCTCATTTAGCAACCACTAGGTTACACTCAGGTCAGATTGGATGCTACTGCATCTCTGTTCCTACATATTGGGTCCTTTCCTAGAATGCATACTGCAGTCTGGCTTACAAACATCTAATCTCTGATTCCATCAGGTAAATATCCCTCCAATTATGCATTTCTGTACTTTTTCACTCCTCACCATATTCACACCACCATCTCCTATTTCCCTTGGAGACTTATTCGTCCACTTTTTCACTCCCATTATACACTCATATATTTTTTCACCATATATTTTAATTTTCCATTTTTTTTGTTTTCTCACTTTAACCTCCCATTCCTAATTATTTCACACACCCACCTCTTTACTGTTTTTGTCCCAATATGGCAACTACTCACCCCTATAGCGTACACTCTTCACTGTATTCACTGCATATTTCAGCATTACTATATTTAATTATTACTTCCAATACCCCTAATCTCATAGGACCCCTTAGCATGCTATGGCTTTCCATAGCTATGTTTACCAGTGGCATTCGCCCCCAGCCCATTTACTACTATATTATTTTAACATATTTAATTTTATGTGCCTACGCACTTGACTGTCTGCTATTCCAGCAATTGATTCACATATCAATGTACTCCTACTATAACAAATATAACAAATGTTTATTAATTATGGGCCCATTGGGTGTTCTTCTGCAGGTGGCTGCCCCTCCGTCACTCCCCGGGGGGGCATTCTTTCGTGTGGCTTCCTTTAGGTTCTCCAGGGTAGGCCCCTCCACCTATGGGAGGGCGGGGGCAGCTCAGGGCCCCCCTGGATCTTACAGCGGTCCCTCACGCTACTCATTTCCTGTCTCAGTGGTAACTACATCATTATGACATTTTACTGTTTTTATGCTGTTATGTGTTATTTTACTCATTCTGAATGTTTATCAATATTATTATTATTATTATTTTTATTCTTTAGAACATTTGCCCCCTGAAGAGACCGAATTGGTCGAAACGCGTCGGGGCTCACTGTTACAACCTTATATATATATATACTACCTATGTACATGTTATACAGGAATGTTGACCGTTTGTCATTTGTCTCTATGATCTCTGACCCATGTGAATATTTGGAAATTGTGCAATAAACATTGCTTTATACAACCTTTACTATACCTCAACTTGTTACTTTGCTGCCTAAAAGCCCACCTGGGGAACCTTTCTCTTTTTTTCTTGCAATCCAGGGCGAGTAGCCTAATTATGCTCTCTATATGTGTCTCTCTTTTTCTTAACGTGCTTGGATAAGGGTCTGGTGTGGATTTTTGGGGGAACTCCACGCCATTTTTAAAAAAAAATTGGGGTGGAGTTCCCCTTAAAATCCACACCAGACGGTGTGGTATGGATATTTGGGGGAAACCCCACATCATTTTTTTTTAAATTGACGGCGGGGTTCCCCTTAATATCCATATCAGACCTGAAGGGCATGTTAATGGAATTTGGGGAGACCCCCACGCTTTATTTTTATTTTTTTTGTTATGAATGAATTCTCTCTGAATTTCCAGAGCCGACAATTTATTATAGCCGCAAAACCGGTTTTAAATTACTTTTTTTCTTTCAGAAATGACACTTTGTGCAGGGACAGTTCTATGTATGGGAAACATGCGCTTTTTCACATGCTGACTTTACACCCCCCCCAGGTACAAAATTTAAAGGAATATTACACTTTTATTGTTTCACTTTTAGCGTTATTAAATTCACTTAGTACTTACTTTAGATTTCTCCCATAGACTTTAACAGGGTGTTCCGCGGCTTTTCGAATTTGCCACGAACACCCCTAATTGTTCGTTGTTTGCCGAACAGGCGAACAGGCAATGTTCCAGTCGAACATGAGTTCGACTTGAACTGGAAGCTCATCCCTACTCCTGGAGGGCAATGCATTGCGGGAAATGTAGTCCTTCTCTCTCTAGAGTCTATGGAGTCCATATCTCCGCTACTTGTAGTCCCGCAATGCATAACTTTTAAACTATCTCTAACATATTTACAAATGGGAATGTAAGTCCAGTGGGGATGACCTGCCGTAAGGCTTTGACAGGATGACCCCGCTACATATACACTGTTACCTGTGCAGAATCTGGGTCTGAAGAACAGAAATGTGCCGGCAATATTAAAAAGAAGGTAAGATTAATAATAATAAGCTGGTGGATAGAATTTGAGTTTATAGGATCCAGAAGCATCCTATCAGTTGTCACACTTCCTCTAAGCCAAGCAAGCCTAGCCTACTGGTATGTAGCTGCCCCCAGGAAAGCCATGTTCAGTGGCTAGGAAGTACAGGATATTATTTGTCTTTATTCTTTCCTTACTTGTGTCACAGCTTTTTCTAGATACCTAGATATCAGCTGTGAAAACTCTGTGTACACATTGAGGGGAATTTACTAAGACCGGAGCATCCAGAATCTGAAGTAGCTGTGCATGAAAAACCAATCAGCTTCTATCTTTCATGTCATCAAAGCTTAAAGGGGTTGTAAAGGTTCATTTTTTATTTTCTAAATAGGTTCCTTTAAGCTAGTGCATTGTTGGTTCACTTACCTTTTCCTTTGATTTCCCGTCTGAATTTCTCACTTCCTGTTTCTCCTCATTAAGCTTGCCCACATCATCTGAGCTGTTTTGGCTGGGGGTTAGTCAGCCAGAACAGCTTACTGAGGAGGAACAGCAAGTGAGATATTCAGACAAAGAAAAAAATACATTTAGAGGGGAAATCGAAGAAAAAGGTTAGTGAACCAACAATGCACTAGCTTAAAGGAACCTATTTAGAAAATAAAAAACAAACCTTTACAACCCCTTTAAGTAAACAAGCTGGAGATAGAAGCAAAATGGTAACTATGCACAGCTGCAATTTAAAAAATATATACACCTTGAAAGAATAGTATTGGCCCAAAAGCATGATAGTTTATAGAATGTAAAGTGAGCACACAATGGACTTAGTAAGCTATGTTATGATCTCATAACAACAGAAGACATAGCATCTTCTGTAGTTCCACCCTAATTTATTAGTAATATAATACATTTAACTTTTTAATTTACTTTTGAACACATGAACATGAATATTCTTTGGGAGTTTGTGTTGATGCAATCACTTTAGGTGAGAACAATATTGACATTTCTCACATTATTTTTAGTAGAGTTATTATCTAAGTTAATTAAGTGTTTAGATGTATTACCTGGCCAGATAGTGCTGACAGAAACATTCTCTGTTGGTACATTTTACTTTAATAAAGTCACAGGAAGTACTGTGCAGATAATTTCAGGTACAGTAAAGTTGTAGAACCAGGATGCCCAATTACACACAGGTATGGAGCACGTTGGCCATCCACACCCTAACCCAATTATATAACAAGCCTATTGCTTGTGTCACGCCAAGCCCTTGTTACTAATTGATTATATGGCTCAGATGAACCATTTTTAGCATTTGCACAGCCAGTTTCCTCACCTGACACAGGTGTTTTCCAGTGTTTACGGTACTGTACACACTGCAAATCATGTTAGCTGACTCCAAGCTACAAAACATGGCCCACATTTGTGGACAGCAAGAAAAATATCTGCCTCATTACATAAAGCTCCCATGACACTCAGAAATTCTAATTGCAAACAGAGCAAAGTACTCACTTGAAATGCCTTTGCTTGGAGATAATCATAGCTTTAGCTTTGGAATCTTAGGCACACTTAGAGGTAAATCATAGCTACAGTAGGATGCATATCCCTGCTATTTGCCTGACTTGTCAAATGCACACATATATATTAGCTTAGATTGTTTTTATCATAGCAGACATACAAACATGTTTTTGGGGAAAGTAATATCATAATTTATTTATGTTTTTTTACTCTTACTTTAAGTACTTGCTCAGTTTTTGGAGATAACAGATTCTGCTGCATGGTGATGCAATGGTACTGTACATGGAATATCAATCATTGGTAACAAAAACAATACAATGTAAAGCTTTGAAGAAGATACATGATTAAAATAATAATAGTAACAATTTTAACCACTTCACGAAAATTGCCGTACCCGCACGCTGGTATTTTTACGCTAAATACCGGGGTTATTAGGTAGATGCTATAACCCTGGTATTTTTGGGAACAGTACTGTATGCATTTCTCTTTATGATAAAAGTGGTCTCCGTGGCGGATTCACCGTAAATCACTGATATCATCAGCGGGAGAGGACCCCCCACCACGCTCCGGTCATCTCTGCCGCTTGGCGGCGGAGACGATCGCACCCTCTCTCATGGATGCCTGGCTGCCGACTGAGGGGAAGATGGCACGCTCGGCTACATAGCATGGGAGGGCGGAAGCAATGTCAAATGTCACTTTCGCCCTTTGCTCTTAAAGAAGAATTTTTTTTTCTTGTATTATTATTATTATTATTATTATTATTATTTTTAAGTTAATTTTTTTTTCTTGCATTTTTGTGTAAATATGAGATCTGGGGAATTTTTGACCCTAATTTCATATTTAAGAGGTCCTATCATACCTTTTTCCGATTACAAGGGATGTTTACATCCCTTTTAATAGGAAATAAAGGTGATCCAATTTTTTTTTTTTAAAGACAGTTTTTTAAAAGTAAAATAAATAAGAAAAAAAATGTTTAAAGCTCCCCGTCCCGATGAGCTTGTGCGTAGAAGCAAACACATAAGTGAGTAGCGCCCGCATGTGAAAACGGTGTTCAAAGCACACATGCGAGGTATCGGCGCGATCGTTAGAGCGAGGGCAATGATTCTAGCCTCCTCTAAAACTGGTAACCTGTAGAATTTTTTAAACATTGCTTATGTTAAGTTTTTAGTTTTTTAAGGGTAAGTTTCTTGCCATTCCACGAGCGGGTGCAATTTTGAAGTGTGACATGTTGGGTATCAATTTACTCGGCGTAACATTATCTTTCACAATATAAAACAAATTGGGCTAACTTTACTGTTGTCTTATTTTTTTAATAAAAAAAGTGTATTTTTTCCAAAAAAAGTGTGCTTGTAAGGTCGCTGCGCAAATACGGTGTGACAGAAAGTATTGCAACAACCACCATTTTATTCTCTTGAATAAAAAAAATATAGACAATGTTTGGGGTTCCAAGTAATTTTCTAGCAAAAAATAAATATTTTAACTTTTAAACAAGTGTAAAAAAGAGGCTTGGGGCTGAAGTGGTTAATAATAATAATAACAGCCCCCACATTTTTCACTCGCCTACTCGCATTTTGCGAGTGGGGAATGAGGGCTGGCAAGTGCAGGCTGCCTGGGAGCAGGGGGCTAGTACCACCAGTAGGCAAGGTTGAATGGGAGCTCTTCTCCCAGTGATCGCCCAGAAGAAGAGAGAGGAGAGAGACGGTCAGATCATCAGAGCATGGAACATCGCTGTAACAGCTTTCATTTCAATTGCCGTGTGTTATCCGCACTCGCTGTCAATATTGATTTATATGTCGACATTTAACGACTTCAGCCCCTGGACCATTTGGCTGCCACGTGGCTCCCAAACAAAATTGACGTCCTTTTTTCCCACAAATAGAGCTTTTTTTTTATGGTATTTGATCACCTTTGCTGTGTTAATTTTTTGCGCTATAAACAAAAATGTGCCAATTTTAAAAAAAATCAAGATTTTTTACTTTTTGCTATTACAAATATCTCCAAAAAATAGTTTAGGCTGATACGTATTCTTCTATATATTTTTGGTAAAAAAAAAAAACGCAATAAGCGTTTATTGATTGGTTTGCGCAAATGTTATAGCATCTACAAAATAGGGGATAGTTTTATGGCATTTTTATTAATCTTTTTTTTTTTTTTGATGAGGAGAGGAGGACATTGGTATGCCCCATCACTGTTGAGGAGGTTGTGGAGGTCATACGTACACTTCCGGCAGAAAAGGCACCAGGTCCGGACGGAATACCTGGGGAAGTGTACAAAAAATATGGAGCCATAATAGCCCCTAAATTGGCAGAAGTATTCACAAATGGATTAGCAAAAGGGACACTCCCAGATTCGGCGAAAGAAGCTCATATAATATTAATTCATAAAGAAATGAAAGACCCAAAATTATGTTCTTCATATAGGCCAATTGCGCTATTAAATATAGATCTGAAAATATTAACTAAGATATTAACCCTAAGAATTCAACCCCTGCTCAAAATCATTATAGACTCAGATCAGACAGGATTTATGCCACAGAGAACAACAGATGTTAACTTACGAAGGCTATATAACAATAAACACACACATCACCTACAGGAAGGATCTAGGACAGTGGCCTCTCTGGATATAGAGAAGGCCTTTGACACAATTGAAAGGCCATTCTTATGGGAGATACTTAGGAGGATGGGTTTTCCATTGGTGTTCATTAAGTGGATACAAACAATATATGAGAGGCCTATGTCAGCTGTGAAATGGGGAGGAAAACTGTCATCATTTTTTTAGGCTGTATAGAGGTACGAGGCAGGGCTGCCCCCTCTCTCCAACACTCTTTGCAATAGCAATAGAACCAGTAGCAGAAGCCCTTAGGACCTCGCCAAATATCCAAGGACTTCGAGTAGGGGGATTGGAGGAGAGGGTAGTCCTGTATGCAGACGACATGCTACTATTCTTGGGAGATGCGGGCCCATCTCTGGAGGGAGCATTAGAACTACTAAATACTTGTTCGTCCTTCACTGGGCTTAAAGTGAATTGGGGAATGTCTGCGCTATTTCCTATCGATCAGGGAGCACAGGGTACCGCAGCTCCAACAATCCCATTAAGATGGGTGAGCCAATTTATATACCTCGGAATAATAATATCTAGGGAAGTTGTAGATTTTCGGACATTAAACTTGGACCCTGTGATGCAGGAGCTTGGGAGGAAGCTGAAGATATGGGTATCATTACCATTGTCCTTGTTAGGACGTATAAACCTGATAAAGATGAAAGTGCTTCCCAGGTTCTTGTATTTATTCAGGAATTGTCCACAGTGGTTACCCAAGAGATTCTTTGTACAGTTGCATGGAATGCTTTCATCATTTATATGGGCAAACAAAAAATTAAGAATTAAACTAAATACACTTATGAGACAGGCAGACCAGGGGGGGTTGGACTTCCCAGATTTCCACAAATATTATATAGCCACGCAGTTGGTGACGGTCGCGAGATGGTTGAACCTGGATGGGTTTGACTCCGCAACCATGTTAGAAGCAGCAGTGGTTCAATCAGTAGAGGCACTGCAGGGTCTACTGTATAGAGGGCGAAAATCTAGGCGAGAGTTGACTCCTCTAATGAAAACAACAGTTAAAATATGGAAAGCGGCTATGGTAAAAGAGGGATGGTCAGAAACGTACCTTTCCCCAAACACCCTAATATGGAGGAACCCTGAACTCCCGCACCTGGACTCCATACAGGATCCAGGGGCATGGACTAAATATGGGGTAAAAAAGATATCGCAAATAATACAGGAAGGAAGATACACTACATTTGAGGAGATGAGAGAGATATGGAATATCCCACAGAGCTACATCTTTAGATATAGGCAACCTACCCATGCATTGGCGGCTCAGTTTTCAGGGGTAATCCCGCAAATAACAGAGGTAGGTCTTGAAAAAATGGTGAAAAGTGGAAAAGGGACAATCTCAATCCTATATAAGTATTTAGTTAAAAATACACCATTTGATACAAATAAATTAAGAGAACAGTGGAGAAGAGATGTCCCAAACCTGGAGGGGGAAAACTGGGTAGAAGTGTGGGGTGAAGAAGAAGTGTGGGGGTTCCCATTACAGGCACTGGTATCACAATCACAGGCAGTGGTATCACTTCGAGACAAACTAATACAGTACAAGATAATATATAGGAGTCACCATACACTGTATAAATTAAATAAGATCTCACAGTCTAATCCCCCGAATTGTTGGAGATGTGCAGACTTTTCAGGAGATTTCATGCATATATTCTGGCGATGTCCAAAAATAGTGGTATTCTGGAGGGATGTTCTAAGAATAATAGCAACAGTAACATCAGTAGTTCTGGAACAGGAGGCAGAGATATGTTTATTGGGACTGGTAAGGAAGAAGATTGTTCCAAATGGGAAGGAGAACGCAGGTGGCACTATTAATGTATTATGCAAGAAAGACAATAGTCCTAAATTGGAAAAAGGAAGAGGCCCCCTCGGTTGCACATTGGAAAAACTTAGTTAACAACTGTTTACCACTATATAGGGAGACATACAGTAACAGAGGGCAGAGGGAGAAATTTAAGAGCGCTTGGGCAAGCTGGTTAGAAAATCCTATGACAGCTTCAGGATAAATAGGACACAGGGGAAGGGTAAATGCACCAAGAAAAGAAGGGAAGGAATGTAGGAGGAATGTGTAGATGGATGAATATATGGAAGGAATGTTAGAATGGCAGGGAAATGGGATATGTATATATATGTATGACATTGTTTCTTTTTGTATGTAAACGAAAAAAAATTAAATAAAGAGATATAAAAAAATAAAAAAAACATATGGCAGTGATTAGAGATTTTTATCATAACTGCGACATTATGGTGAACATATCGGACACTTTTGATGCTATTTTGGGACCATTCACATTTATACAGCAATCAGTGCTATAAAAATGCACTGGTTACTGTATAAATGTGACTGCCAATGAAGGGGGGTTAACCACTAGAGGGCTAGGAAGGGGTTACGTTTGTCCTAGGGAGTGATTCTAACAGTTAGGGGGCGTGGCTACGAGTGGCACGTCACTGATCACTGCTCCCGATGAGAGGGAGCATACACGCAGTGTCACTAGGCAGAATGGGGAGATGATTGTTTACACTTGCCTCTCCCCTTTCCGCAGCTCTGTGACCCGATTGTGGGACACCAGTGGACATCGAGTCCACGGGTCGTGCTGGCACTGTCACGGAGCTCGCGGCAGAGGCCGCGGCGGGAAATTCAATGTGACGTACATATACGTCAATGCAAAGAGAAAAAATGATATAGCGATAAGCCGGCCGGCTTTACTTATTGGATGTCTGTTACAACTATTTTCTTGTAAGTGCATACCTTTTATTTCTTTATATTAAACCCAACAATTTTACACTATGCAAGCCTTTCTGTCCCTCCTTTATACATCCTGACGCACACCGACGATATCGAGGGCTGTCCCTGTATAGGAGATCAGGACGTTGGAGCTGTCTATGAGGACTCTGTGTTTATGACAAAAGGCTTTTTTCTATTGTACATCTGGTAAGAGGCCATTCTTATTCATGGTGGAGGTGCCTATTCTCAACACTTTTTTCCAGAGTCTGTCATCAGTGTTTGCACCTGGGAGATCTACAATATGAACTTGACCTTGCAATTTGAACTTTGAATTCACATATGATTCTGTGTGCTCAAAAGAAAATCTTTTATATGGATTATACCTTCAGTGTTTATTTTTTAGTGAATATACTGCTTAATTCCATTTGCAGTTTTTTTAGCGTGATTTTATTTTTCTGTATTTTTTGTACATATACGTCACTTTGCCCAACCGTGCCATTCTGCCAACATATATGTGCGTGAGCCCGTCTGTAACCGGTTAATATGCGGTTTCTTTTCTGTATCAATTGTTGTTTTTAAATGTTTTTTAAATAAATCAAGTAAATATACTTTTTAATTGAGGTGTGCTTTTTAAAAATCCTAAGGGCATTTTTGTTTTTTGTTGTGTGCTCCCACATTTATTTGTGTCTTTATGCTTATTTTGTTGAAGAATCACTTTGCAAACAACCCCCTAGCATTTTTGGCTGTGACCATCTTGAGTAAGGGCAAATGATTCATGTAGCAATTACTTCCTGGAATCCATGTGCCCTTAGCTCAGGCATGCATGCAGGAGTGTGTGCTTAGCTGAGAAACCCCCTACTCCTCTGCTCCCCTCCTGGGATTTATGACATCATTTGCCTAGGTAAGAAACCAGAACATAACTGAAGAACTGTAAAAAAGATTAAGGCTGGATTCACACTTGTGCAGTGTGTATTTCAGCTTTTTTATCTCTGCAGATAGATAAGGGAAGTGTTCAGCAGATTAGCTCCGTTTCTGCTGCGAATTTGGAGACCTGGGGGAAGTTCTGAGTGAGAGGAGAGTGGGGGAGAAATGTATTGAGCTGAATGAGAGAAATTCCTGAAGAGAACTGAACACATCTGCGAATCAGCTGCGTACCCATAGAAGATAATGGGACTGAATTTGCACCTGAGCCGCACCGCAAGGCCTCCACAACGCATACGGATTTCCGGCAATGCGCAGTGCGAATGCATCGCACATATGTGAACCAGCCTCATTGAAAACAATGTATTTAAAAATGTTCTGCGTATTAGATGCGGTTTAAGCCGCAACCAATTCGCATAGGTGTGAACCCGGCCTAAAACAAGTAAATACGACAAACTCTCCTATCTATTTACTAATGCTAGCAGCATGAGGAATAAAAATAATTAATGCTGATTGGGAGAGTGAAGTTCCACTTAATGAGAGGGGCTATTGAACCTTATATAGCGTGGATACATTTGCTTTCTTTTTTGTTTTTATCTGTTAATCAGCTACTTGCCTGATTAACTGGAAATATGACACATACGGTATATATAAAAAAACAATGGCCCAGATTCACAGAGAGTGGGCGCACATTTTTCGCTGGCGTAGTGCACACACAGTAAGCTACGCCGGCGCAGCGCGGAGAGGCAAGCACTGCATTCAGCATAAACATAAAAGCAAAGCCGCGCCACACAATTATAGCAATAACAATGGTTTAGGCAAGATAATATGTGAATCGAGTCCATAGAAACATATTGATGGTCAGCATTAATCTCCCTTAGGTCAGTTCATAAACAAAAATCCTGGAATTAACACACCACCAATGTGATAAGTTATACTTTATAGTGATCCCTTCACCAGAAATGTGAGGCCGCTTACCAGAGGGCAAGCACAGTGCGCAATCGGCTATAGCCCAGCAGCGGCCTTTAAAATTCCCAAGATCGATGGGGGAAAAAACAGTACAAACCTATAATAAATACAATAAATAGCTGTAACTATCCTAAATAACAGATCAGGGAACAAAATGCCTTTAGGTTAAGTGTTCTATGTGTTTTATTTTATTTTTTTAAAGTGAAATAGTCCATACACTTAAGGCCTGCTATTTATAAAGCTAGGCTTTGTAGGAAAGGATCTACCAGTACAATATATGAACACTAAGCACTGTATTAAAGGCTTAGATGGGTACAATACTGGAAAATAATTGAAAAACAGCCACGCTATAAAAGTCTTGCCCAGGGGAAGCTGAAAGCTTTATTTTGATGTTCAAAGGGAGCAGTTTTAGATACTGAAAGACCTTGGTAAACATCCCCATGTGGTAGTATGTGTTTGACTCATCGATGTAATGCCGAGTCATACATTTGGGGACATTGAATTGGAACAGTCTGATCCTTCTTCGATCATGTAAGTCAGACTAATCATGGCAAATGATTTAGTTAAAAAATACAGATCCATTCATGTTTATTATAGAATCAATACGCACCAAAATCTGCTGGGGTTTTTTTTTGTCCTTGCTGATGCTTACGCTGGAAGTGATTGCACAAATTACACATAAACATGTACTGTATGTCCATATGTATATCTGTACAAGTTGCAAAACTCTGGGATGCTAGTGCCAGGAATTAGTGATATCTATGTGAATTATTAACCTCCCTGGCAGTATGATTCTTTCTGATTTTAGGTGCTAAAAGCGGTACAATTATTTTGCAAGGAAATTTGGCGTTTTATACTGTAGGCCTGTAATTCTTACGAATAACTCACTTAAATCTGTCCAGACAAGAGTCTAGTAGGCATCCCGGCTATGACATTTTTTTTAAAAACAAAATTATAAATTATAATATAATAAAATAATTATAAATAATTATAACAAATAATAATATCATTATAATAAAAATTATTCAATAATGTAATCAACTCAAAAACACTGAAATTTTCGCTGTCATTACTTTTATTTTCTTATGACGAATTTCCACACAAATCGCTATCGCTCAATTCTGCAAGTGTTTCCAATTTATTATCGCTGTTTTCTAGCTGCTCTAAAACCATTTTTGACATAAAGGGACATAAAGGGACACTTTTGGTTGCTATGGACAATCTACAGTTTTTACATACAGTACAAATGTGTTTGTTTACTTTTTTTAATTTGGCGCCGCTCTCCGCCCCTGTGCGTCGTAATGTCGCAGGGAACGGAGATCGGCGGCACACGGGGCACTGTGTGAATCGAGTGAGGACGCGGCTCGCTCACACAGCGGGGATGCATTGCTGGATCCAGGGACAAGGTAAGTAACTTTGTCTGTGCACTCTGCGAGGCGAGCCCGAGTCTGGCTCGGGGTTACCGATCGCAGCACAAATTTTTTTTTTTTAATGGTAACATTTGCCCCAGTGACAACTGTATGGGGGGGACATTTCCTGACATTGGAGAAATTTCCTTTCACTTATGTATAAAGAGGACAAGAAGTAAAGTGAAGTCTCCCTAGTTCAACACCAATAGCAAAAAAAAACATTTTCCAGGTGTTTTTCTTTTGAAAACAAAAGTGAAATGTTTGGCTTTAGACATGTATCGCCCCTTTCCTTTATTGTATCGGCACTACGCTAAAGTTAGTGGGGGAGCGAGAGAGTTATGTTGCTCTCACTCTTAATTTTGTTAAATTTGGGCTGCTGTCATTTTTAGAACTGTCCTGTGGGTCAGTCTGCGCTCCGGGGGAGTCAATCTCACCCCCGGACGACAGATGGTGCCAGAGGGGTTCTAACAGAGCCACTTTTCTCCAGCAGCCAATTGGAGGAGTTTTTCTCTCGCGGGGCATGCTGAGGAGGGGTATATCTGTGGCAGGCGCCATTTTTAGGGTTCTTTGCGGTTTCCTGGTTCCAGGTGCGGCACTCACCTTCAGGGTGTGCGCATCCAACAGAACCCGGCAATATGGCCTACCAGGCCGGGGTCGAAAGTTACGCGGAGTTCCTGGCGGATGCTGCCGAGGGGCCCCGGTGACTTGCTGGGTCCCCTCGCCGCTGAAGGGGAGATCCTGGGCCGCTGGCTGTGCGGTGGGGATGCAGCTCGGGGAGCGCCCGAAGGCAGGTTGTCTGGGGGACTTGGGCGAACCATCGGGGATCTGGTGGCCGACACACTGACAGGTGCATTTCTGCTGTCAATCGGTCACCCAATTGTAATTGACTGGAAGGATTCGCTCTGCTGTTCACATTGTCAGCATAAAGCCTGTGGCAGAGGCCTCATCTGGCATCTTAAATCCAATCAGAGCCAGGTCCATTGCAAGGACCTGTCCCTTCCAGCAACTTTAAAGTATAAGTCTGGCTGCCAGGCTTGTGGCAGAAGTCTGTCCGGGGATCACTTCACCCACTCTGGCCAGAGTGGCGACAAAATATATTGTTACTGAGAGCAGGCTTGCTCTCATGTTTATCCAAGCCTGATACTGCAAGGTTTTCTTCACTTCATAAACCTGTCCTATCTACCTCCTGTTGATGTTGGTTGTGTTGGACCCAAAGAAATAAAGCATTTGGAAAACCTTATCTACTGGCTGGACATTCGCTTACTGCTCTGCTCACTAACTTCACCCCTAGACAACGCAAGAAGGTAACTTAATACGCTGATCCCAAATCAACCAGCGGCCTCTGAGGGGCTATCGCTACAGACATATTTAACCACTTGCCGACCGCGCTATAGCAAAAATACTGCTACAGCGCAGTCGAGTTGCTGTGACACGACGTCCCTGGGACGTCCTCGTGCACTTCGTCGTTTGCGCGTCCCCTGGGACACGCTCGCGGAAAGTGTTGGTGCTCGCCGGGTCTAGAAGACCCGGCACATCAAGGATCGCGGTAAATTGCCACGGATAGCGGCCGTTTACCGCGTGATCGCTCCGTCAAATGACGGAGCGATCACTTGTAAACAAACCGGCGTCATTTGATGAAGCCGGTTCCTCCCTCTCCTCTCTGTACCGATCGGTACAGTGTGAGCGGAAGGGGGGGTTTCAGCAGCAGCGCCGTGGCTGGATCTGTGACAACTGCAGTCACAGATCCAGCCATCCATCCATCCCAGCTCAGCTATCCCTGCGCAATACTCTGCAATACCCCAATACTCTGCAATACCCCAATACTCTGCAATACCCCGTGCGATACTCTGCAATATCCCAATACTCTGCAATACCCCAATACTCTGCAATACCCCAATACTCTGCAATACCCCAATACTCTGCAATACCCCGTGCGATACTCTGCAATATCCCAATACTCTGCAATACCCCGCGCAATACTCTGCAATACCCCAATACCCCAATACTCTGCAATACCCCAATACTCTGCAATACCCCAATACTCTGCAATACCCCAATAACCTGTGCGATACTCTGCAATACCCCAATACCCTGCGCGATACTCTGCAATACCCCAATACCCTGCGCGATACTCTGCAATATCCCAATACTCTGCAATACCCTGCGCGATACTCTGCAATACCCCAATACCCTGCAATACCCTGCGCGATACTCTGCAATACCCCAATACTCTGCAATACCCAAATACTCTGCAATACCCCAATACTCTGCAATACCCCAATACTCTGCAATACCCCAATACTCCGCAATACGTCCCCCCCCCTCCTGCCACCCTCTGGTGCGTTTACAGACTCACCGCTACGATCGAAGCCAGGATATATATATTTTTCAGTCTTCCCAGCCTAAAGGTGAGATGTGGGGTCTTATTGACCCCACGTCTCACTTGTAAAGAGGACCTGTCCTGCTATATTCCTATTACAAGGGATGTTTACATTCCTTATAATAGGAATAAAAGTGATTAAAAAAATGTATTTTTGGGGAAAAAAAGTGTCAAAATCAAGTAAATAAAGTAAAATGAACAATAATTTTCATTTATTTTTTTAAAGCACCCCTGTCCCCGTGTGCTCGCATGCATAAGCGAACGCATATGTAAGTCCCGCCCACATATGAAAACTGTGTTCAAGCTACACATGTGAGGTATCTCTGCGAACGTTAGAGTGAGAGCAATCATTTTGGCCCTAGACCTTCTCCGTAACTAAAAACATGTAATCCCCTATGGGGATTTTTATGTAGGGAAGTTTGGCGCCATTTCACAAGTGTGTGCAATTTTGAAGTGTGACATGTTGGGTATCTATTTACTCGGCGTAACTTCATCTTTCACATTATGAAAAAAAATTGGGCTAACTTTACTGTTTTTTTTTTTTTAAGCACAAAACTGTTTTTTTTTAAAAACACGCGTTCAAAAAATGTCTGCGAAAATACCATGCAAGGTAAAAAGTTGTAACGGCCGCCATTGTATTCTCTAGGGTCTTTGCTAAAAAAAAGCATATATAATGTTTTGGGGTTCTATGTAATTTTCTAGCAAATAAATGATGATTTTTCCATGTAGGAGAGGAATGGCAGAATTGGCCTGGGTGTTCCAGAATGCCTGGTGGCGTTCCCTGCATGTTGGGCCTCTGTACAGTATGTGGCCACGCTGTGTAAAAGTCTCACACATGGGGTATCGCCATACTCGGGAGGAATAGCAGAATGTGTTTTGGGGTGTAATTTGTGGTATGCATATTCTGTGTGTGAGAAATAACCTGCTAATATGACAGAAACAAGTTTTTTTTTACAGAATTTTCAGTCGTTTTTCTTTTATAGCGCAAAAATTAAAAAAACCCATAAGTGATAAAATACCACCAAAAGAAAGCTCTATTTGTGTGGAAAAAAAAGGACAAAAATTTCAAATGGGTACAATGTTGTATGACTGAGTAATTGTCATTCAAATTGTGAGAGCACCGAAAGCTGAAAATTGGTCTGGTTAGGAAGGGGGTTTAAGTGCCCAGTTGTCAAGTGGTTAAAGAGAATGTGAAGGAGCTTTGCAGCAAATCCAGAACGTAAGGAAACTATCCTTATATTTGTATTTTGGAGCCCGGTTTTGATATAGCAACCAATGGCTTTCATAGAGGAGCAATGCAATGATTCTGACTTGAATAAAATATCTATAGGCTGTTCATTTATGTGTAGTGCCTACGGTGGCACTTGATATGTAAAGTCAGGGTAGAAAGACCGGATATTTTCATATATTTTATGGGTTTGTTTAGCAGAATACGTATATTTAATTCAGCTGTTTGAAAAGTTTGTTTGTGTTGTGAAGCAGCACAGAGAAGTCAACAGCATTGCAGAAGATGCCCATTCCTCAGCGTGTAATATACCATGCCCAATGGCAGATTTTCAGATGGTGCTAGCTAGTTTAGCGTGCTTGCAGTTTCAGCATGGAAAAAAAAGCAAGATGTAAAAAAATTACCATGACTATGTTGTCCTACAAATGCAGACACTATCAGGGATTGGTTCTTACCATCTGTTCTTCATTCAGGTCAGGTAAGTATTTATGCCCCCCAAAATCTATTTCAGACCTTCACCCAGGCATGCAGCCTGGCTTTCAAGGAAAGCATACCAGGCCATATACCCTATACATTGGGAATGTGCCTTGCAGGGGCGGACTAAAACTGACAACTCATGGGGAACTTGGGCAATAGGAGATTATAAGGCCCCCGGGCAATAGGAGATTATGTGGCCACATAGTACTGTATGCACACACATACAGTATACATACACAGTATAGACACACAATATACACACACAGTATACATATACACACTGAAAAGGTACTGGAGAGGCAGGGAAGTTATAATCTTGGGATTTTTAGACCAAAAGGATGTCGGTAAGGGACATTTCAGGGACATATGTAAAAAAACACAGATTTTTACATACTGTCTCTGGTTTTACTGAGACTGGCAACCCTGATGGGGCCCCCTAGTGGCATGGGGCCCTTGGGCAGTGCCCGAGTGCCCGAATGGTCAGTCCTCCCCTGGTGCCTTGCCTTGTGCTCCTTCCTTTCACTAAGCCCATTCAAATATCTCTTGTTATCTCTCATTTTTCCTGCAAAAAAATGCAAGCTCACTGTAAGCCTGATGTAAGCTGTTATGCAAAAATTTAATAAAACAGCTACATTGAAATGTATTTTAGAAGACATCTAACCATGAAATTATGAATCATGTATTCATCAGAGGCAATATGTTAGGATGGAAGGCTGTTGTCTAGCACTACTAAAAACAAAGCTAATATAGTCCATGAGCTTAGCACCTTTTATTGTTACTCTGACACTTAGATATTTGTTTTATGATTTGCATGCACACAGTACAGTATCTGCATTGTAATGAAATAGTATCCACATTGAGCAAACACAAATAAAGCATGGGTTTACATCTAGGTTTTACAATGTGACACAGATCACTTGAGTCATTCAATTCACATTTTAACTCATTTTGTGTTACAGTTGTTGGAAATGATAAACAGTATTTTAAAGGAAGTTTCCATGAGCTATCTAGACAGATAACATATCTTTATCTGCTCTACTTACAGTTTTCTTCCTTATTTGCATTACTTGTTCTGTATTTTATTTGACATTTTGTTCTTATCTAGATTATGTTTTATTGTTTAGCAATACCTCCATTTTACCAGCTGTAGTGAGATCCTAAAAAGGCAGGATGCATAAATAAGCTAGGGATTTAGGCATGCTTTCTTAGTAGGTGATATAATACAATTAGCAAAGGATTCATGTATATCAGTATCCAAAATGTTTTATTTTTTTGTACTTCCATTAGAGTGGGAGAACCTGGTTAGAACCTTTGTCACCTTTATTGTTGTCATGTGGGGATTTACCCATCTTTCTGTCCTAAAGACCACTATCAAAGGATAGAAAATCATGGGAATTATATTTTAGAGTTATCTCTGGAACAGGAGGTTAAGGAGATCTCCCAATGGGGGATGCTTAAATAAAGGGATTTCCTCTGACTTTGGAAACATTTTCTCCCAGTTACTGTTGTGTCGCTGGAACGAGATGTGAAGAAAAATCTTCCCAGTAGCATGCACACAGAAAAAAAAAACAATACCCTTTCCAAATATTAAGAAAAAGTTTTAGGTACTGTATACACTGTAAGGCATGACCAAACCTAAATTGAAAATGTCATATATTGCAGCTTACCAGTCCTTAGACATGGTGGCTCCATTTGTTTTCTTATCCACTTGGTGATTCTGCCAGTAACACATTTTCTCACTTAGGGTTGCAATAATCATACTGTATGATATGAGGACAGCAGAAACAGGAAAAGACTAAAATAACCTCCCCTGTGCCACTTTTCTATTACATATAGAGGTGGGGTTCCGTACTGTTGGGAGACAGCTAGGAGTAATAAAGCTCAAGAAAAACAAAATATAAACAACAGTTATCTAGTTACATGTAACCATATATACCACTCATCAATGAAGTGTTATCATTGTAGCCATCCTTCCAAAGCACAAAAAAGAACAAAAAACCTTTATAAGGAGACAAGGGCAACACAATAGCTATTCCGATGATAAAAAGTACTGTGGTTGGGTTATGATAAAGTTATTTAGTGGTAAAGTTTCAAAGTATCAAAATTCTTCCAAAAATAAAAACAAGGGAAGTATAAACCTCTAACCTCAGAGGACACACGTAGGCCCACTTAGGGTGCATACAAATGTGCATACCAAACAAACAAACAAACAAATTACCGTACATATAACACAAATTTCAAAAACATCCGCATGCAAAGTCATTCAGCCACATAGGGTTGTACTACACAGCAATATCGCTGTTTAAAACAAATTTACCAAAGTCTCAATGGTAAATGTTTTTTTTTAAATTGTGTTATATGTAATATGTTTTTGTTTGTTTGGTTGGTGTGCACGTTTGTATGCATCCTAATTGGGTCTATGTGTGTCCTATGAGGTTGGAGGTTTATGCTTTCCTTGTTTTTTATTTTTGGAAGAATTTTGATACTTAATAAACTTTACCAATAATGAACTATATTATAGCCCAACCACTGTAATCGTTATCATTGGAATAGCTACTGTGTTGCTCTTGTCTCATTATACAAGGTTTTTTTCTTCTTTTTTTATGCTTAGCTAAGAATAAAAGTAATCGACAACAGGCATTTTTGTATTATTTTCACTTAAAGGGGTTATAAAGGTTTGTTTTTTATTTTCTAAATAGGTTCCTTTAAGTTAGTGCATTGTTGGTTCACTTACCGTTTCCTTCCATTTCCCTTCTAAATGTTTTTTTTCTTTGTTTTCTTTGTCTGAATTTCTCACTTCCTGTTCCTCCTCAGTAAGGTGTTCAGTAAGCTGTTCTAAATTACTTTCCACCGCTCAGATGATGGTGGAAAGATTACTGAGGAGAAACAGGAAGTGAGAAATTCAAACAAAGAAAAAATACATTTAGAAGGGAGATTGAAGGAAAAGATAAGTGAACCAACAATGCACTAGCTTAAAGGAACCAATTTAGAAAATAAAAGACGAACCTTTACAACCCCTTTAACAGATATAGGAAAACACTTTCAGAAGAAAAAGGAACAAATTAGAGAGGTTCATTGTTTTACATACACTTTAATAGTAAAAATGGCTCCTTGGAATTTAGTAACATTTCCCAGTTGAACTTTTTTACATTAAAAGCAAGATATGTTTTTTTTTTTTCCTGGCAAATCATGTTTTTATTTATAGGGCGTTACACAAAGAAGGTGTGATAGAATTAACAGAGAGCACAGTCAGGAATAAAATCACTGGTAAGCTTACATAATCACAGGCTAATGCATGTAACAGGCAGGGGAAGGTAGGGTGGTGTAGAACACAGGCACAAAGAAAAACATTCACAAGCAGTTGCTCTAATATACTGCATAACAAGATAAAACAAAGTCTGCCCAGAGTGGTATACTCACACCGCTAAATGTTTCTGGTACGCATTGGTTTTCTATCAACCAAGTACTGCTACAATGACAGACATGCAGCAGTGTTAAAGACAAGTTAACATAATATGAAAAAAAAAGAAAAACAATTGGACAAAATAAAAACACTATGAAAGAAACAGAGAGACATAAATATTTTGAGCAAATATGTGGACAAATCACATGTGTCACTATTTATATAAATATAGATATATAGATTAAATCCCGAAAAGATGCCCAGGAATCCAAGAGAAAACTAGACCTGCGTGGACAAACCAATATATACATGAAATCAAAAAAAGACTCAAATGCACTGGTGCCAAAAATGGACAAACCTTTGCATGTATGATATAAAAAAGTAATATCCAAAATCCTGTACTTGCAAAAATTGTCAGAAATTGTTTTTTTTCGCAATCAAGGAATGCTTTTATTATTGGTGATGCTGTTTGGACTGCCCTTGAGTCAGGCCCCGTACACACGACCGAGCTTCTCGGCAGAATCCAGCGAGAACCTCGCTGGGAGACATATTCTGCCGAGTAACTCGGTCGTGTGTAAACTTCCGACGAGCGTCCCGTTCCAGAACACGCTCTCTTTTTCCTCGTTGTTCAATGAGGACTTTGGCTCGACAAGGTTTTCCGACCGCTCATCGGGAACCTCGTCGGGCGGAATGATGGGTTTAGCCCGACGAGGTTCTCGGACGTGTGTACAGGGCCTCACAGGTGTTTTGTATTGACCATTTAAGTAACATATGTCTATATATACCTGTACTTGATGCATTTTCAAAATGTTGTGAACAAGCATGGCTCTTATCGTGTGAAATGAATCAACAAAATACTTCTTGCAAGTTTGCCTGGTGTGACAATGAAGATTTTTTTTTTCATCAGCACCTTTTGGATTCCAGTGTGCAATCAATTTATTTCTACCTTATTCTAATGACGGTGGTGAGCCAGGATTAGCACCTCCAATCAGGTGTGTCCACCTTTTGTTGCCTGAGGCGGTGTGTGTGCTCTTGTCTGAAGGTTGAGTTGCAGGCCAGGTTCACACTGGAGCACTACGGATTGCATGTTTTAAAGGCGGCTTTATGCCGCGTACACACGGTCGTTTTTTGTGATGAAATAAAACAACGTTTTAAAAAACGTCATTTAAAACGATCGTGTGTGGGCAAAAGGTCGTTTTATGTCTTCTGAAAAACGACAAAAAAAAAATTCGAACATGCTTCAATTTTTTATGTCGTTTTTCATAATGTCGTTTTTTGTGTCATAAAAAATGATCGTGTGTACGCTAAAACAACGTTTAAAACAACGTTTTTAAACCCGCGCATGCTCAAAAGCAAGTTATGACGCGAGCTTGAATGGAGAGAGTGCCGTCGTACGTGTTGTACGTAACCACGCTTTGCAAGAGCATTTTCAGAAAACAATGGTGTGTAGGCAACAATGTTTTTTAAAGTGAAGTTTGAAAAATAATGTTTTTTTTCATGAGAAAAAAACAACGTTTTTTTACAAGACAAAAAACGTCCGTGTGTACGCGGCATTAGATGCGGTCCCATTGAGGAGGAAATAGGAAATGGGATATATTTGTGTTTGGACTGCCAACATCCTAAACATACAAAAGCTTTGTACACCTACACCGTAGTGCAGGATTGGCGCAGCCCCCTTGGTCTTTTTAGGCAATAAATGGTCATAGAGATAATTTTATAGTAAAAGGCAATATAATGCCACTTTTATTAATACAAACGTGTGTATATGTAGACATAGCCAACAAGGCAAATAATGTAACAAAATTAACAGAATGGGAAACAATTTTTATGTACGCTCACAAAGGGTCTCTTAATGTAGCAACGTAAGAATGCGTGTGTAAAACCATTACACGTTGGTACAGAACACCCATCCTACTAAATAAATTCTACCCTCAAGTCTCTGATAAATGTTGGAGATGTGGAAATGAAGAGGGCTCCATGGTACATATATGGTGGTCATGTCCCATGATCCAAACATTCTGGGAAATGGTCCACGACACAATTAGTACAGTCACATCAGAAAACGTAAACTACAACCAGGCCCAATACATCCTGCACCATACTAAATAATCCAAGAAAACATATCTGAAATCTTCACCTATGTTCATGATAAATGCCGCTAGACACTGTATTCTGTGTAATTGACGGTCAAAAAATACTCCTTCAAGGAAAGAATGGTTTAGTAGAATCAATCACATTGAGAAAATAAAGGAATTTATCAGCATTTCACAAGAAAACACCTCAAAGTTCACCTCAACTTGGCATAACTGGATACAATTCAAATCTACTAATGCCTATAAAGAAGCAATAAAACATGAAAACAGAGGAAAATAAAGAAAAGACAATGAAAAGGTGGGAGAAGGAAAGAATACATATATTTATTTATTCTATATATATATATTACCCCCCCCCCCCCCCATAATGTAATATCACCCTTAAAAAAATAAGAATGTTATATAGTTCTTTTAAGATATGATGTATATGTATACAAAAGGATCTTTACACCATATTGAAAATTGCATTTCCGATTACATTATGCAAGTTTTACCCCAATGGGGATTTCTTGCGCATAGCCCAACATGTTTCATAATGAACAATGTGTATTTCTTCATCAGGGAAGATTATGTCTGGGTGACTTTAATTCTCATTGTCTGAAATGAGAAATCAACTCCCTAGCGATTCCAGGGGGGGGAAACTACCCCCCTTGCCCTATGGGGCAGACGCCCATATTCTGGTGTTGATTTTTGGGGGAACTCTACATCATTTTTTTTTTAAATTTGGGGTGGAGTTCCCCCTAAAATCCACACCAGACCTGAAGGGTCTGTAATGGATATTTGGGGGAAACCCCACATCATTTTTTTTTAATTGTAAATTAATTTGGGGGGACCACCACGTTTCTTTTTTCTTATGAATGAATTCTCTCTGGGAGCCGACAATTCATTATAGCCATTAGAGTCATTTTTAAATGATTTATTTTTCTTCAGAAATGACACTTTGTGCAGAGACAGTTCTAAGTACGGAAACATGTGCTATTTCACACGCATACTATTTTTTTTAATTTTTTTTAAAGATTCTATCGAATCTTCTTTTTTTTTTTTTTAAGATTACGTCAAATCTTCTTAGAACATTTGAGAGACACCATAAGCCTTCAATGACAGATTCAACCTCAATTCATTTGGATTTTCGGACGAATGCATTTTTTGAACAAAAAACTAAATAAATAAAAACAAATTTCGGAAGTAACTAAATAAATGTATTTTTCGGACGAAAACGAAATTCTGAAACAAAATATTTCAGCGTGCACATGTCTAGTAAATTATACTAATGAATAATATACTATGATGATGCTGAGGCTATTCTATTTTGCTGGTAAATGGTATGTTGTTGCTGGTTGATATACTGTAATTTGTTTTTGTTATCGGATCTTCTATACAAAATATATTTTGAGCCCTTTACCGCAGATGAATTATAGGCAAAATATAACTCTTTAGTGAAAGTTTCTAAACATAAAGACTAAAATGCCTGTCCCTATAATCACCCTACACATTTTTTCCACACTTATGATGCTTTTTCCTATAGATGCCCCAGGTTGTTTAGCATTCCAGTAATGTTACTGTCACGTAGTAAGCAGTACAAAGAGGGATGCAGTGAGTACACTTTCCTGCAGGCCACAGGAAATATCGGATAACCACGTCATATTTTCACCACTTACCTATCTGATTATAATGACATATGAAACAAAAAACTACAAAAAAAGGACTGCAGTGGGATTTGGTTTTCTAAAACATTACAGTAATGAGATTAAAGGCTTACCTGCAAGTAAGTACACCTGTAAAAAATAAATAAATACATATGTTTTTGCAAGGAAAAAAATCTGAGATCTGTGGTTGAAATGCCAGGCTTCCACAGAGGTTCTTTCTTCAGCTCTCTGTCAATACCAAGGTACACACTTTCAGTTGGAGAGCTGGAGAAAGTGTTGACAAATGAGCGGGGGAAGAGGGACAGAGGGACATTGCTCCAAATCAGGGACAGTCCCTCAAAATCAGGGACAGTTGGGAGCTATGTAAGTGTGTTATTCACAGCAGTAAAACGATGAGCTGTCACCAGCATTCTGAGTGCAGTCCTCGCCAAAGATTCCTGGTAATTACTGTGTGTTCTGGTGAGAACTACAAGTCCATCTGTTGCATTGGTTGATGGGACTTGTAGTTCATTCATTCACAGCTCCCGGTAAATAAATGACGCGGTTGGGCAGATATAGCCCCAACCAGTTGTGCTGATTTCAAATGTGACAGCGTAAATATGAGTATAACATGTAACATGGTGTAAAAGATGGATTTAACCTTTAAAGCTGAACTCTGGGATAAGCAAATGTCTAAATACCATGTGTATTCTTATTTCAAACTTAGCCGCTTTGTGTATTTCTTTTAGAACTGAGCATTAATCCAGTGTGAAAACCTTGCCTTTGTGCAGGAGCTTCCTGTGGCCGGTCACTGCTGTTCCCTCTGTTTGTACAGGGTGACTGGTCTTGTCTCCACCCCCACATGCAGTTTTCTGAAAGCAACCTGTAGTGGGTGGAGCCGCTGGGTCCTTTCCTCAGCTCTGATCTCTACGGAGGCTACGTACAATAGAGCAATGACGCCAATGATACTTTTACAATGTAATATCTCAGTTACCTTTGTTGCACACAAAAGAGTATTTATATCCTTTTTGGTTATTGATCTTAATATTTAAATATTTTTTTGTGCCTGGGATTCAGCTTAAAATCTCCCAGTCTCTCTAACTAGACTAGATGATTAGATGACTAGATGATTCACTGCCTCTGAATCTCTTGAGTGCCTTCGATCTTCACTGTAGTATCTTCCTCAAGTGTCACCCCCCACTTCTCTGCTGGGTCCCTAGCTTGACACTCCAGATACTTCTCAAGCTTCACCCCACTGGCCTGCTCGGTCCCTGGCTCGACACACAAGGCTGGTCTTCAAGTGCCACCTCCGCTGGCGGGGTCCCTGGCTTAATACCCGCTGAAGTTTCCAGGTTCTTCACGGTCCCCGGTTGGTGAGAATTCTGCTCCGGTACTTGCTTCAGTTACTCACTGTGGTCCCTGGTAATAAGGTAGATGAACCCTAAGCCCTCGTACACACGATCAAATCTGTCTGCTGGAAACGGTCTGCTAGACCGTTTCAGCAGACAGATTCGATCGTGTGTACGGGCAAACAGACGGATTTGGCCACCCGACAGATTTCAAAGCATGCTTTGAAATCTGTCGGCTGGGAACCCGTCCGCCCGACATGTCTGCTGGTTAGAATGCTAACCAGCAGACATGTCTTCTCGCACACGCGCCGAATGATTTCGACGCATGCGCGGAAGTGTTTTACTTCCTGGTGCGGTGACGTGGCGGCGTCAACGTCACCGCCACGTCACCGACACATCAGCGAGCTGTCTGCTGGCGGGGAATTTGGTTTGCTCGTGTGTACACGCGAGCAAACCATAATGCCAGCAGACAGATCTGTTCTGTCTGACCGATTTGAACAGACAGATTTGATAGTGTGTACGAGGCCTTAGTGGTGACAGCTTCCCCTCTACCTCTGACCAAGACAGATACTCCAGCCGGCAGAACTGTCACTTCTGGTTGTACTTCAAGCTGCAATCCCAACCCTGTGCTGCTCTCTTGCTTCTGGATAGGCCCTCGGACAGCCTAGCAGCCAGTTGTGCCTGGGATATGCCCAATTTCCGAGCAGCACAACACACGTCCACCCAGACAGCCATCCAGGTGGCACAGAACACTGATCACCTGACTCCACCCAAATGTATAGGTTCTTCCATCAGGCCAAGGGGTTCAAGAAGACACCTGCCCATTGGATGAGATACCCCATATACTCCTAATATGTCCTTGCTTTTCCCTTGTCTTATCTAATACCACCAGGTACCTGGCCACATAGCGGTAGAAGAGAGAAGTGCAGCAATTCTAGACTTAGGATGAAATCAATTGATCCCCAACAATGAGCCAAGGTAACTACACCTGGCAGGTAAATCTAGGAGTAACCCTGCCTAAACATATGGGTGCTACATATCCTTTCAAACAGAGTGTGGCTCGGCTCCACACTCATTCTTTCCTCATTGGCTCAATGACTGTGATTTACAGTAGCAGGAACCAATGGCTACAGCCCTGTCTCGGCAAATGAGAAGTGATTGGGGTAAAGGGCCAATCACAGCCGCCTTTCACCATCTAATCAGCTGTGTCCAATCACAAATGATCACATGTAAACAGACTTATCGGCAGTCCTTTCCTCATGCGCTGTGTCTGTATAAGAAAAGGAGTGGCGATAACCGAAAAGGCTTTCAGCACACTGTTTACACTGCTAATCGGGGCCCTGATTATCAGTGCAGCCCCATCAGTGCCTATCAGTGCAAGTTTTCAGTCCCACCTATCAATGCTCATCAGTGCAATCTCATCAGTGCCCATCATTGCAGCTTTTAAGTGCCCATTAGTGTTGCCTCATCAGTGCCCATCATTGCAGCTTATAAGTGCCCATCAGTGTTGCCTCATCAGTGCCCAACAGTGCCACCTCATCAGTGCAGCAAAAAAAAAAAAAAAACACACCAAGTGGTAATTAAGCTCTATCTATCTAAAAAAAAAAAAATACTTAAAATGGTGTTTCAATGCATGAGCATGTCATTTTCATTCAAACTGTGACAGTGAAACAGTGAAAGCTGAATATCGGCCTGGGCAGGAGGGGGGGGGGGGGGAGTGCCTGGTATTAAATCATTGAAAGTGTTTATTAAGTCTATGTCAGCCCCTCTATTAGGGGTTGGCATAGCACACTGTGGATGTTTTATTTAACCACTTAAGGACCGCCACATGTACATTTACATCGGCAGAATGGCACGGACAGGCACATCAACGTACCTATACGTGGCTGCCTTGACGTGGGTCGGGGGTCCGATCGGGACACAGGAGGAGGAAGTGATGTGATCTCTGCTCTCGGCGTTTTTTTCAACCGCCGCTGAGGAGAGATCACATCACATAGTAAGTCTGCACAACACTACACTGACACACACTACACATAGGCATATTAACCCCTTGCGATCACCCCCCCCCCCCCCCTGTCACAGTGTTACTGAATGCAGTGATCATATGTACTGATCACTGCAGTTAGTGTCAGTGTGACAGGCAGTGTGACAGTCAGTTAGTGTTAGATCTAGGGTAGCCCCCGTAACCCCCCTAATAAAGTTTTAACCCCTTTGATCACCACCCTAGTTAACCCTTTCACTCCCTATTGCCAGTGTCACTAAGCGATCATTTTTCTGATCGCTGTATTAGTGTTGCTGTTCCAACTAGGTAGCTATTTTTTTTTACTGTGACTTTTTTTACTAAAGACGTGTGGCTAAATTTTGGCCTAAATGTTTGACTAAAATTTTGTTTATTTGAATTTTCTTATAACAAAAAGTAAAAAATATTGATTATTTTTAAAAAATGTCGCTCTATTTTTGTATATAGCACAAAAAATAAAAATCGCAGAGGCGATCAAAGAAAGCTCTATTTGTGGGAAGAAAAGGACGCAAATGTTGTTTGGGAGCCACGTCGCACGACCGCGCAATTGTCAGTTAAAGCGATGCAGTGCCAAAATGCAAAAAGGGGCCTGGTCCTTTACCTGCATTTTGGTCCGGGTCTTAAGTGGTTAATCATTTCATCTCATCATTCGCGGCTACTTTCCAACTCTGAAAAATGTCTTCTGTGGGAAGTACTGTGATCTCCCTTTGATGTCACGTGGGCGCTCGTCTCCTTCACAGAAGACACCCATCGGAGCTGGAAAGCAGCCACGAGTCACGTGACCGGCCTGAAGACAGCTAATATACAGTATTTTGAACGCTTGTTTTTAAATAAAACATATGTGGTGTCCCAGTACAGGTATTTGCTGTAGGCCCTGTCAGATTGAGACCCTCGGCTTGTGGGGCCTAGTTATGATGTGATTTATACTGTTATAGTTGATAATACATTTATTAGGTGCGTATAGCTTTAAGAGGTTTAGTCCGCCATTTTATGTTTAGTCAGAGTGTATGAGAGTCAGGAGGACTAAGTGCTAGACAAGACCTTATTGTGTTGTATTATACTTTAACTTGTAACAAACTTTAAATGTAAGTTCCAAGGGGAATACAGATAAGTCTCTATGATCCACAGCTCTCAGCCAATGGGCTTCAGTCTCCCTCAGCTCTCAAGCCAATGGGCTTCAGTCTCCCTCAGCTCTCAGCCAATGGGCTTCAGTCTCCCTCAGCTCTCAAGCCAATGGGCTTCAGTCTCCCTCAGCACTCAACCAATGGGCTTCAGTCTCCCTCAGCTCTCAACCAATGGGCTTCAGTCTCCTCACATTGATATAAGGGGTGGGAGTTCCTGTTTAGGGCAGACTAGTGCTACACACAGTTGCTGACAGGTCAGAGCAGAGTTCAGTCAGAGAAGAAGCAGTGCAGGCCAGAGACCTCCCGTTTAGGGGAAAGTACAGCAAATCGCAGAGTACCTTTAAAAAACGATAGAATCAGTACTTCAACGAAATAATCGAATCAATTCGTCATTCGGACGAAAAGCCTCAAGTCTACCGACACTTCAGTAAGTGTATTTATTCTTCAGTCTAGTCAAGCATAGGCCCAGTATTACTGATCCGGCCGCAAAAGCCAAGGATATATGAAAAGCCAAGCCCAGGCATTGTCAGCTGTGTGGTCCTCTAGAGACTGTTTGTGGAACCTTTGCGACACTCTTTGTGAACGCTGTGAAGATTTTGACACCTGTCTTCATGCCAGTAAAGCCTTCGTTATATTGACCCCTGTTGTGGACTGTGTTATTACCATCCTAGCTAGCGTAGATACGGAGGCCCCCGGAGCTGTAGTTTCCTGGGGTATATCAAGACTACAGTGACGTCACGTGACAGAGAGGGTTAATACCATCCGACCCTCACTAAGGGTTAACACCACCAGACCCTGGGCCCCTAGCCCAAGAACCAAGCAGCTAACCATCAAGCGCATGTGTGTGGCCGTGGGGTTCACCCTCCCCGGTCATCACACATACACAGTGTGCTATGCCAGCCTCTAATAGAGAGTCTGGCAGTGACAAAATGTATATTTTAGTATTAAAACAATAACGGCCCGGAGACAAGAAGGAAGGAGGGGGAGAGAGGAGAGCAGATGGGACAGCTGCCTATCACAGAGGGGGGAACTTTGACCACGGTGATCAGGGTTATCGTGGTCTGATTAGAAAGGGCATACAGGAAATGGTAGGTTTGGGGGGGGGGGGTTACAGTTTAGAGGGAGGCAAATTACATAGCACAAGTGCTGTGCTGTGTAATCTACCCAGAATCCCCCAAAAAATGTAAGGGTTAACAAACGCTTTAAGCAGCAAAATCATTGCATTAGTTCAACATTTTAGCAACTATGGATTTGTGACATTCAGGTGTACAAAATGCACCCACATTGTTATATGACATACTGACGTTTTGTTAACCACTTCAGCCCTGGGGGATTTGGCTGCCAAATGCCTGAGCCATTTTTGCGATTCAGTACTGCGTTGCTTTAACTGACAATTACGCGGTTGTGCAAACAAAATTGACGTCCTTTTTTCCCATAACTAGATCTTTTTTTTGGTGGTATTTGATCACCTCTGCTTTTTTTATTTTTTGCACTATAAACAAAAAAAGAGCGACAATTTAGAAAAAAAGCTATATTTTTTACTTTTTAATTTGTTAAATATTCCCCAAAAATATATAAAAAAACTAATTTCTTTCTCAGTTTAGGCCAATATGTATTATTCTACACGTTTTTGTTTAAAAAAAAAAATGCAATACGCGTGTATTGATTAGTTTGCGCAAAAGTTATAGCGTCTACAAAATAGGGGATACATTTATGGCATTTTTATTAAATTTTTTTTATACTAGTAATGACGGCGATCTGTGATTTTTACCGAGACTGCGACATTATGGCGGACACATTTGACGCTATTTTGGAACCACTGTCATTTATACAGCGAACAGTGCTATAAAAATGCACTGATTACGGTGTAAATTACACTGGCAGGAAAGGGGTTAACTACTAGGGGGTGGTGAAGGGGTTAAGTGTATCCTAGGGAGTGATTCTAACTGTGTGGGGGCTGGGCTACAAGTGACATGATATTAATCACTGCTCCCGATAACAGGGAGCAGTAGATCACTATCCTGTCACTAGGCAGAACAGCAAAATGCCTTATTTACACAGGCATCTCCCTGTTCTGCAGCTCTGTGACACGATTGCAGGACATTGAGTCAGTCACAGAGCTCGTGGCAGGGGCGCGTGCCCGCATGGCAGAAAATTCAAAGGGACGTACCTTTGCGCAGCCGTTCCATTCTGCCGACGTATAAGTACATGCGGCGGTCGGCAAGTGGTTAATGGCACAAAACCTTCAGGTTGATTTCTAACACATTAATCTTCCCTTTCATAATGGTTCAACAAATGTCTGTCATTTGTGATGATATTTTTAGAACTAGAACACTGAACTAGAACTGAAACCAGAAGCTTATTCTCATTTTAATGAAATCATTTTTTAGTGGTTTCATAAACGGAAGAGGTTTTCAGAAGGGCTGTGTTTTTAAATAAAGTTGTTTTTTTTTAAATAAAGTTGGGCTGTACTACTAGTTTTCAAATGAATAGAACCATTAGTTCTCATTTCTGTTGGCACATCTCTCCATCCCTAATGAACTTCCCCCTTTGTTAACTTTGCTACATATTTCATATTATACAACTCTTTTAGACTGGACTGGAGTTTTTTAATCAGTGCTAAAATCTAGTTTCACCAAGATGTACTGTACACACATGCTGGCTCTAATCAGAAGTGCTGCAGTTAGCACAACAGTATATTTTTTAGTATTTGTTGGCTGTACGTATGTTGCAATCAGACAGTGTTTATTTGCCTAGTTGCTTTAGAAGCAAGCTGAAAGGGTTATAGGTAATAATTACATCAATTAACTTCCAGAGATCAAGGACGGTAGCAGCACCTGCAGTTACTGTAAATGTATGGCAAATGATTGACCCTGTATGCACATTAAATTTAAATAATGTAGTCATTCTCTGCATAACATGTTTGCAATGGTTCTATACCTGTAGGAGACATTACTTACCCAACCACAGAGTTCCCAGGAGTAGACATGTGCAGACTGGAATATTTTGTTTCGTTTTTTCGTTTTCGTTTGGAAAATAAATGTATTTAGTTACTCCCGAAAATCGTTTTGATTTATTTCATTTTTTGTTGGGGAATAGCTTTCGTCCGAAAATCCAATAATACAAGGGTGCCCAACCAGTGGCCCGGGGGCCACATGTGGCCCGCGGAGCCCTCTGATGTGGCCCGCGACCTTCTGCTCTGAAATTGGACCCTCCATTCACTTCTATGGAGCGACAGATGTAAACAGACTTTTGTCCGTTTACACCTGCCTACCTCCAATCCAATCTGCTAAAAACAAAGCAAAAACAAAAGTGGATTTGCCCCCTTCTATCTGATTGGATCAGAGGGCCCATAGAGTATATTGGGCTGTGTCTGTGTCTGCATATGCAGACTGCACACAGACCTGTCATCTGCCACTCCGCTCATCGTGGCCCGAGACTGGTTACCAAGTCGCTTAAGTGGCCCTCTGCCTTCAAAAGGTTGGGCACCCTTGCAATAATACTTGGTTTCTGTCGAATGGTCAAAAGAATATTCAACGGAACGTCGAATCTTTACGTCAAATCGTACATTTCCGTTCGAATATTCCGCCTACAAGAATTCTAATGTTGTATGACTAGTAATAATGTTGAATCTATTTTCTCATAAATCGAAATCTATTCTCTCTAATGTCGAATTTATTATTTCTATAAAAAATTATATAAGTATACAAAGACACCACAATGAATAAATGTCCAGTAAATATAAAAAGCAGCGCTTAACCAGTGAAATGTGAATTCCACATATCTAAATAATATATAATATATAATATATAATCACCCTAAAAACCGTGTTGTAATAATAATCAAACAATATTGAAAATATAAACAAAGAGCGGAATATGTCAAAGTCCCGTGATAATAGGTGATGAGGTAAATGAAAGTTCATAAATAAAGGATTATCCTAAATCTTCAAAATCTTCCACCACACCGCTTGTGTACAGTGAATCCTCCACCCTTAGGAAATGCGCACTCACCACAATTCAATGCCTTATGCCGCGTACACACGATCACTTTTTGTGATGAAAAAAAACGACGTTTTCAAAAACGTCATTTAAAATCACCGTGTGTGGGCAAAACGTTGTTTTATGTCTTCAAAAAAAGGACGGAAAAAAAATTCCAACCTGCTTGAATTTTTTGTGTCGTTTTTCAAAACGTCGTTTTTTGTGTCACAAAAAGTGATGGTGTGTGGGCAAAACGATGTAGAAAACAACGTTTTTAAACCCGCGCATGCTTTAGAAGCAAGTTATGAGACGGAGCTTCAATGGAAAAGAGTGCCGTCGAACGTGGTGCAACGTCGTTTTGGAAAATGAAGTTTGAAAAACTTAGTTTTTTTTCATGATTCAAAACGTCATGTGATCGTGTGTACGCGGCATTACACTCTCATGTTTAGGCATAAAAGCAAGAAATCCAATCATTCAAAGGTGTTGATACCAAATTCCATTTCCAGTGATAAATTCCAATGTGTTGCACATGAATAAAGAAGAAAGTGTACAATAGTGTGATATTGTAAAACCAGTTTAATCCAACGCTAAAAAATCTTCACAAATTGCACTCACAAACGTAATCTTTCACCAAACTTTGAATTAACCACAAATCAGCGCTAGTCACAAGCTTCTGTCCAAATAAGCCAGTGGTCACAGCAGACCCTCGATCGATCTGGGTGTACTCACAGCCCTTGGAATCAGCTAGGTGAAGAGGTGGTGTTTTCTATAGCCCGAATCAGCTAGGTGTGTCGCACGTCCGTACTACTCACACAGGATCAGATAATGATTAATGACCACGCCCCAACATGTTTCGTCATTGAGACTTAGTCATGGGGTTCATATTATTTCTATAGTGTCGAATCTTTTCCCTATAATGTCGAATCTCTCTATATCAAATTTTTACAGCAACGTAAACGAAAATAAAGAATTTTTTATGTCGGATCTTTCGGTTTTCGTTTCTTGTGCTTTCGTTATCTTTTGTTAAAATGATAATGAAAAAAACAGATTTTCGAACGAAAATGCATTCTAACGAAAATTAATGCACATGTCTACACAGCAGTGGGTTGTCAGCACTCAGGAAAAGGCAAGTAAAAATTTGTGCCCCCTATACTGATCACACCCCCCAGATACCCACAGCTTGATCACACACACCAAATTCCCACAGCCGCTCTGATCACACCCCTCAGATACCCCCATCCAGATCACTCTGATCACAACCCCCAGATACCCTCCCAGATTCATCCACTGTAATACCCCCCGGACCCTCCCCCCCCTAGATTCCTCCACTGTGATCACACCCACAAACCCCATTCCCTCAGATTCCTCCACTCTGATTACAGTAATATTATATACATATGCTCAAGTGCGCTCTGTTGGCATGAATTGCCCTGTTGATAGAGAGGATGGGCAATTAAACAGCTCTCTATAGCAGGGAGCCCATGTATGAAAGCTCAAATGCAGCACTAGGTGTGTTGGTGGTCACAGATAGGCTGACTGTGGATGGCTGCCGGCTCATAACAAACTAGAAGGGGCTCTGTAGACAGTAAAACACAAAATAGAGCAGCGCCATCTAAGTGCAGCAATGTTAAAACATTTTTAATATAGGACAGACAATTTGGAACCCATAAGATTATAGAGATCACAGCGCATGTAGGAAGGTATGAGAGATATAACAGGTTCATCCATTCCTGTGGGAAGGCGGTCAGCTCGCAGACGGATAGGCAGCTGATGTTCCCAGCTGTGCTGGTGGCTTCCTGGTTCTCAGAATCAGCTCAGGGGTGGCTGGACACATCACTTCCTGATGGAGAGGGAGTGGGGAGGAACGCGCGTTCAGAGCATGCGTTCTCCTTCATCAGGCTAACCATTTTATTTAGTGACAGGAGCTTTGACGGGCGTTCAGAGAGCTTCGACAAAGCCTCTCCGAAGCCTGTTTTAAAGCAAGTGTAAACTAGCCGTTACTGTGTGTTGAAGCCGAAGCAAGTGTAAATGAGCCCTAACTCTGATCACACCTCCCAGATACCCCCCTCCCCATCACACACACAATCCCCCCACATATCACCGGACCTGTAGCAGCAGAGACAGGATGGTTAGCTGTGTTCTGTGCATGCAGGAAAATATCTCCAGCAGGTTTTAAGGTGGTGGTGGCAGCTAAAGCAACCAGCTGGGAGCCTCCTTCACCCTGACCACCTCCTCTGCCAGGGTATATATATATATATATATATATATATATATATATATATATATATATATTTATATATATATATATACACACACACACACAGTATCTCACAAAAAATGAGTACACCCTTCACATTTTTGTAAATATTTTATTATATCTTTTCATGTGACAACACTGAAGAAACTACACTTTGCTACAATGTAAAGTAGTGAGTGCACAGCTTGTATAACTGTGTATATTTGCTGTCCCCTCAAAAATGTGAGGGGTGTACTCACTTTTGTAAGATACTGTAATATATATATATATATATATATAAATATATATATATATTGAGTAAAATTATAAACGCAACACTTTTGTGTTTGCCCCTATGTATCATGGGCTGAACTTAACCACTTTAGCCCCGGACCATATTGCTGTCCAATGACCAGAGCACTTTTTGTGATTCGGCAGTGCGTCGCTCTAACTGACAATTGCGCGGTCGTGCGACGTGGCTCCCAAACAAAATTGGCGTCCTTTTTTTCCCACAAATAGACCTTACTTTTGGTGGTATTTGATCACCTTTGCGGTTTTTATTTTTTGCGCTATAAACAAAAATAGAGCGACAATTCTGAAAAATTTTTTTACTTTTTTCTGTAATAAATATCCCCCAAAAATATATATAAATTTTTTTTTTTCCCTCAGTTTAGGGCGATACGTATTCTTCTACATATTTTTCATTAAATAAAAAAAAAACGCAATAAGCGTTTATTGATTGGTTTGCGCAAAAGTTATAGCGTTTACAAAATAGGGGTTAGTTTTATGGCATTTTTATTAATATTTTTTTTTTACTAGTAATGGCGGCAATCAGCGTTTTTTTTTCAGTACTGTGACCTTATGGCGGACACTTCAGACACTTTTGACACATTTTTGGGACCATTGGCATTTTTTTAGCGATCAATGCTATAAAAATGCATTGGATTACTATAAAAATGCCATTGGCAGTGAAGGGGTTAACACTAGGGGCGGGAAGGGGTTAAGTGTGTTCCTTGGTGTGTTCTAACTGTATGGGGGGGTGGCCTCACTAGGGGAAATCACTGATCATCTGTTCATACATTGTATGAACAGAAGGTCAGCGTTTCCCCACGCTGACAGGACCGGGAGCTTTGTGTTTACACACATAGCTCCCGTTCCTTGCTCTGTAACGAGCGATCGCGTGTGCCCGGCGGCGATCGTACCCGCCGGGCACGCGCGCGGGACTCGGGGGGTGAGCAGCGCGTCCCCCCCCCTAGTGGCCGAAAATGTAGCTGACGTAGAGCTACGTGCTCTCGCCCAGGAGAGCAGACCTGTCGCCGTAGAATGACGGCGGCTGGTCGGCAAGTGGTTAAAGATCTATAACCCGGATTCACAAAGCACTTGCGCCGACGTTTCTCCAGATAAGTGCAAATATGCGCCGTCGTATCTGTGCGCCGTACCCACAAACATAGATACGCCTAAAAACTGACTTCATCCGACCGACGTAACTTGCCTACGCCGGCGTAGAGTTGGCGCATATTTACGCTGGACGCATAAGACTGTCCCATTGATTTTCTATTCAAATATGCAAATGAGGGAGATACAGCGATTCACGAACGTACGTGCGTGCGTAAGTGTACGCCCGGCGCAAACTTATTCCCCATAAAGGAGGTGTAACTCAGCAACAGACCTGCACATGTCAGCTGGAGAGCAGCTACAGCAGCACCGTTAGGGACGAGCTGAGCAACCACACTTGCAGGACAACACATCTGTATGCCAACATGCCAGGGGCAGCCATGGTCATAGCACTACTGCTTCCACAGGCATGGAGGAGGGCACGGGAGAGGATATACCGAACGCGCATGAACGTCGTTGGCATGGGGGAATCGGAGGATTATAGCATCTTCCGATTCAGCCCTGATGCCATCCTGGAATTAGCCCTGCATGATGAAATCACCAGCCAGACACCAGGGGCGGACAGATAACTCATGGGGCCCCCGGGCAATAGAAGATTATGGGGCCCCTGGGCTTACAGATGGCCACCACGCCAGGAGGCAGTGCAGCTAAAATCTCGGGATTTTCACATCAAAAGCATGTCGGTTTCGGACATATCAGGGACAGATGTAAAAAAAACACAGATTTTTACATACTGTCCCTGGTTTTACTGAGCCTGGCAACCCTGATGGGGCCCCCTAGTGGCATAGGGCCCTCGGACAGTGCCCGAGTGCCTCAATGGTCAGTCCGCCCCTGCCAGACACAACACTCAGTGCAGCCGCTCGTCAAGGTACTGGCAACACTCCATTTCCTTGCAATCGTAAGCAGTGGCATTTCATAAACGTACAGGTGATAGCCGATGCCCAATACCTCATATGGCACGTCCGTGCCAAACACCCAGGGTCCAGCCACGACAGCTACATATACCGTCAAAGCACCATCCCAACAGAATTCAAACAGAATGTGTACAAGGACAGCTGGCTGGTTGGTGAGTGACATGCATGACTGTCCGACCCCATGATGCAGACATCACGAGGGGCACATGCACGACTAACATCCTCCTGTCTTTTCCCTTCCAGGTGACTCGGCATATGCAGTTGGGCCCTGACTCCATACCGGGATCCCCAAACCAGAGGAGAGAGAAGATTCAATGCTGCCCACTTACGCACCCGTGCAGTGGTGGAGCGAACATTTGGCATCCTGAAGTCCCGTTTCCGATGCCTGGATAGGTCGGGGGGGGCCCTGTTGCATTCCCCAAACTTTGTGTGCCAGATCATCGGTGCATGTTTTGTGCTGCACAACTACACCATGAGAAAGGGCCTGGAGATTTACATATGTGATAACCTGACCCCCTAACCAGACAGTCCCCCCCTGCCTGAGGCTACCCCGTCTGCTGAAGGAACAGCAGTCAGGAGTTGCCTCGTGAAACGCATCTTTGCACGTTAAACACACACATTCATCACGGCACACGGACAATGCACGCATGCACACCACTGTGGTCCCTAGCTCACACACCACATCCACCTCACATTGGATTAGCCCAAGTCCGCCGAGCAGCAATGCTATGTCAAGGCCCCAATGATGTTGCTGTCCATTCATACCACATTCACACGTGGGGATAACCTCTCCGCGACGATCCAAGGTGACACGCCTTGCTGGCAGGAATGTCACCCACACATACACACACTCACACACCAGTCACACTGTGGCAGCACCGGGCAAACCCTGCCCCTGCAAACGGGTGTCCGGGCACCACTTCTGCACTCCTGACCGTGTGCAGTGATAAAAAATAAAAATAAAATAGGGATCATGCCCTTACAGGAGGACGGCACATACTTCTGTACACGTCCAACAAAAACAAAAAATAAAGCTCATACTGTGAGCAAAAATATATCAAAGAGCAGTCATTTGCCCTCTCGTGGGCCAGGCCTGGTGCCACGGGTACGACTCCTCAATTGCCTGGGGGGAGACTCTGGTGGGGGGGTGGTGGCGCATCATGACGAGGTTCATCCCCTGGTCTGAGGGCAGATGTACCCTGCATGTCCTCCAACACTACGGCAATGCGGGTGAGAACAGAGGTATTATCCGCCTGCATCCGCAGCTGGCGGGTGTTGGTCTGCCGCTGGAGTCGCCTGTTCTGCCGACCCTCTGCCTGGATGGCAGCAGTATTGGCGTGCACAGCCTCCCCCAGGCTCTTCACCTCCGCCACGAGGCCTGCTGCTGTGGCCTGCAGCTCCCCAATGGCCATGGTATGCCGCTCCAGGCTGGCCTGGAGGGGGTTCCACTGATGGGCGTGGAGGTCTCTGAGGGTCCGGGGAAAATGGAAGCCTCCTCTAGATAGAAGCATTCTTTGAAATCAACATCCACCGGCTCCTCCACAACGACCTCTAGAGCAGAGGTGTGGGCACTCCCCTCCACCGATCTTTCTTGGCTTCCCAGGTGGTCAGGCTGAGGTTGAGGATGTTCTGGGGATGGCATGGGTCGGACACCGGCAGACAACGGCCCAGCTCCCTCCAGCACATCTGTGGATGACACAAAACATTTACATGTTGGTGGACCCACACACTTGTCACATGTTTCCTTCCACCCCCTTACATGCTACACACCGGATGGGGGATAAAACACACTTACCTCTCCTTAAGTCCTGATCACTGGAGTCAAAGCCCTCCATGCCCTCTACCTGTTCCCGCTTCAGACAGCTGGCGATAACCTCCTCCTCATCTGTCAACTTCTGAGCAGAAGCTGGTCCGCCCCCTGTGGCCCTGAGGTGCCCTCTCATGCTGGCCAGTTTATCCCTGACACGTCGCCTCATATCGTTAATTTTTTTTTTGGATGTCATCGGGGGTCCTGGTCTCATGCCCAAGAGCATTGACCTCCAGGGTGATCTTCTGGTAGATCTCCTTCTTCCTGGCCTCGCTTGTCCTGGCACTCTGTGTGCCATGGAGGTAGGCATCATACTGGCCTATATTGCTGAGGTCAGGATAGCCCTCTCTTCCAAGGAGACATTTTTCTTCCTCCTCTCCTTGTCCACCTTAGCAGCTGACATGCCTCCGCAAAAGTACTGTGCTCCAGGGGGAAAACAAGCAAACAGGTGTACTTTTGCACTGGACGGGCGTATTTATGTGCTCGGCGTAAGCCGGTGGGCCGGCGTATCTCAGGAAGTTGCGCCGGCGTAGTTGTGATCATGCGCATAGGGCTGCTGGTCATACGTCCACGTCACGGCGCATGTGCTGTTCATGATACGCCGGGAGTAAAACATTGCACCACGCTCGGACCATCATTTGCATGGGGTCACACCCACTTACACCTACGCCAGCTTACGCTTGCGAAATTACGTTACGCCAGCGCAACGTTGGGAGCATTTGCTTTGTGAATTTCATGCTTGCCTTTCTGCGCTGCGTCGACGTAGCGTAAAAGAGATACGCTACGGCGGCATAAATATGCACCGATGTATGTGAATCCGGGCCTATGACTTTTTCTATGTACACAAAAAAGGAAAATTTATTATCAAATACTTACCGTAATTTTCCTTTCCTGATAGGCTCCATGGCAGCATACGTGTGGGTAGGCTCCGCCTCCATGACTACCCATTAGGACCCCTCCCTATAAATTTCAGCTGTGGGCTCTCAGCCGTGTTCCGTAACTAGCCGACTCCAAGCATTGGGAGGGACTCCTGCTGCCATGGAGCCTATCAGGAAAGGAAAATTACGGTAAGTATTTGATAATAAATTTTCCTTTTTCCTGACTGGCTCCATGGCAGCATACGTGTGGGAAATAACTAGCCAAAAAACACCCGGGTGGGCAAAATGCTGAGGCAAGAAAATTGTATTTAACACTGTCGACTGACAGCACTTGTAAACCACAATTTAGAGAAGATAAAGCAGCCGGCTTAACACAATAGTGAGAAACAAAGTATTGATTGACGACCACAAAGCCGTTCTACATATAACATCAGGTGCGACATGATGTGAGGCTGCCCAGGAAGTTGAAATGCTTCGAGTTGAGTGTGCAGACACTGCCTCTGGAGGAGCCATGCCCTTGGCTTTGTATGCCCTCTGGATGGTCTGAACTATCCATGCTGCAATGGATCTGATTGAAGCCCGTTTCCCTTTGTTCTTTACATGAAGAATGAAAAGAAAGTCTGTTTTCCTAAAAGATTCTGTCGTTTCCAGATATTGACATAATGTGTGACCTACATCAAGGGGATGAACAGTTTGATCTTCAGACAATCCAAAAAGTGGGCAGCACAATTTCATGATTTTCATGGAAAATGGATGTAACTTTAGGATTTGAGCCCAGCATAGGAATTAATACTGCTCTATCTGGAAAGAAGGTCAAGAATGGTTCCTTTGAACCCAGATTTCTGATGTCAGAGACTCTTTTAGCTGAAGTGACCGCTACTAAAAAGGCAGTTTTGAGAGTAAGATCTTTAGCTGATGGTGGTTTATCCGGATCAGAGCTGATCGTGGTAAGATAGTCCAGGACAAGAGGTAGATCCCATTTAGGGAACCTCGGCATTCTCCGGGGTCTAAGCCGGATGGCGCCCTTGAAGAACTGGCAGACCAAAGGATGATTGGCCCAAGAGATTCCAGAAAAATGCAGAGATGGCTGAGATTTGTACTCAGAGAGAACTGACTGCTAACAGTAAGTCCAAACCCGTTTGTAAAAAAAAACTGAGTAAGTCTTGGACCTCTGGGGAACTGCAAGGTTTTTCCTCAGGAAGACATGTGATCTGTAAATTTTTACCAGATACACTCAGACTTTGTTGGTACTATTTCTTCTAGTGTTAAGAAGAGTTGAAATGGCTTCTTCTGGACATTCTAACGCTTTAAGCCTTCCCCTCTCAAGCACCACACCCTGAGATGCAGATGAGCTGGACATGGGTGCAACATTGAGCCCTGAAAGAGGAGATCCGGTCTGAGGGGGAAGAGGGATCGAGTCCCGGTAACTGAGAAGCGTTAGTAGTGAAAACCATGGCCTGTTGGGCCAAAATGGGATCACTGCCAGGATTTCTGCATCCTCTGATCTGAGACGGCAAAGAAATTGAAGGATCACAGGCACTGGTGGAAAGGCATATGCTTTGCTGAATTTCCATCGATCTGTGAGAGCATCTATCCCATAGGCTTGGGGATCTCGGAACCTAGCATAGTACTTTGTCAACTTGTGGTTGCATGGGGATGCAAACAGATCCACCTCTGGGGACACTCCCAGAGTCAGAAGCCAATTGAACACTTCTATGTGTAGAGACCATTCGGTGTTGTTTAATTGGACACGTGATAGAAAGTCTGCTTGAACCTTCTGGACCCCCGGAATGTACACTGCCGAGATGTTGGCTAGGTTCTTCTAAACCCAATTCATGATTGGAGTGAGGACCAGCTGTGGGTTGCACCCTGCTACCTTATGTAAGCAACAGCAGTTGTGTTGTCCAGTCTGGGCATCACAGAGGAGTCTGACAATAGATGACGAAAGGACTTGAGTGCCTGGAAGGCAGCTCGCAGCTCCAGAATATTGGAAACAGTTCCTTGTGAAGGTATGTTCCACCTGCCTTGGGCTATTTCTGTCAAGCAATGAGCGCCCCAGCCCTGATTGCTGGCATCTGAGGTTATTGTAATCCAAATGATAGGACGGATCGAATGACAGTTGCGGAGATTCTTCCCCTGAAGCCACCACAGAAGAGATTCTATCATGAGTTGAGTGAGCATGATGCATTGACTCTTTCAGGGAGAGTCCCATTGCTGGAGAAACCCTTTTTGGAATGGGCGAGTGCGCCACTGAGCCCACTTCACCATAGGAATGGTGGCTGCCTTGGTGTCAATTACCTTCAAACATTGAAGAGCAGATAGGTGAGGAGCAGCGAGTGTTTTGCGGATCCTGTCCCCAACTATAGTAACCTTTTCTTTGGGCAATGAAATGGTGCCTTCTACTGTGTTGAAGAGGGTACCTAGAAACACCAAAGATTGTGTTGGAACAAGATGACTTTACCAAATTCAATAGCCATTCGAATTCTTGGGGAGTGGCAACTACTATGTCCCTGTGTTCCAGGAGTTAACATCTGTCTTGAGGTAGAAGTAAGAGATCGTCCAGTAAAGAAGACAAACTCCCTTGACTTGGAGGAGAGCCACCCCGGCTAACAGAACTTGGGAGAACACCTGAGGTGACGTCGTGAGACCAAATGGTAGGCAGGTGAACTGTAAGTGTCGATTGCCTACCGCAAAGCGCAGATACATTTGATAGTCTGCCTGCCACTGGAACGTGGAAGTATGAGTCTTACAGGTCCATTGACACTAACCAATCTCCTGGATGGACTGACTGCTGGATTGTCAATAGTGACTCCATTTTGAATTTCTTTCCGAATAATCGGTTGAGATGAGAAAAGTCTATTACTGGTCTCCAGGTACTGTTCTTTTTCTGTACCATAAACAAAGGGGAGTACATGTCTTTCGCCTCGTTCGCCTTCTGGAACAGTAATGGCTGCGCCTTGAGTTACTAAAGAGCTTGCATAAGCCAATAGGATTTGTTTCTTTTCTTCTGTTCATACAAGATTTGTAGGCTTCAATCTGAACCTGGGGTTGCTGTTGAAGACCCAGGTGTGGCCTGAAGAGACCGTCTTGACGGTCCAAAAATCTCAAATTGAGGCCACCCAATTTTAGAGAGACTTTTCAGTAGACTCCTGATTACTAGAAGGAGTACTCTTAGTTTGCTTCTAGAAAGAAGACTGTCTGGATTTCCAGGGCCTTGAAGATTCATGACCAGGCCTGTACCTGCGTGCTTCCCTTGCACGGTCTGTATTTTGTGCTCTGAAAAAAGAAGTGCGTTTTTGATTTTGTAAACGCCTATCCTGAAGGAGGAACCCCGACTTACCACCTGTGGCTAGGGAAATGGCACTATCGAGTTTATTGCCAAAGAGAGAAGAGCCCTTAAAGGGAATGAGGCACCAAGCTTGCTTTGAAGCTGGATCCGCCGACCAGGGATGAAGCCATACGGCACAACAGGCAGTGACTGCTGACAACATTACTTGAGCCACTAGGTGAATAACATTAATAGAGGCCTCCCCAAGAAAGGCCGATGCTAGACTGATTTGCTAGATAGGAGAGCTCTTGGCCATTTCTTCAGAGATACTTCTGAGGGAATCATTCACATTGTCTGACCATGCCTCTCAGGCTTTTGAGATGGCTGCTAAAGCCAGAAATGGTTTACAGACTGATCCTGCTGTCAGGTAGATTCTCTCCAGGTCTGAATCAATCCGTCTCTCTAGAGGATCTTTAAAAGAGTCGATATCACCCAGGGTGAAGGGTTACGTATCGCACCAAACGCATCAAAGCTGCATCAACTAATGGAGCAGAGTCAAGATGTTTCACGTCTTCCTCTTAAAAGGATATAATTTTGCAATTTTTGAATGCATAGAGCTTTTTTTTATCAGGTTTACCCCATTCTTCTGAGATAATTGCACCTATTTTTGTGACAAATGGAAAATAATGTCGCTCCTTATTGAGCTGTTTAAAAGTTTTCTTTGTCTGAGAGGAGAGATAATTGGATCTTTCAATTTTAAAACTTCCTTGACTGCTTTCACTAAAGCAGGAACTAGGGCATAATCAGAGCCTATTCCTGGATCATCCACTTCTGACCCACTCTGAGGGATGGTTGGTTTGAGCGACTTCAAAAAGTCTCATGCATTTGTCCCTGATCCAACAAGGGAATCATTGGGTCTGGAGGAGAATCATGCTGCACTCTGGCATCTCTCTCCTGTAGCGACTTGTCCACGACCCGCTTAACCAATGCTTCTAGGTGTTTGTCTGCACCTTCCCTTTCATTGGCTGCCTTTGAAAAACAACAGTCGCAAAGGGGCTTGCTAGCAGGAACCGGAGCCTTGCATCCCCAACAAAATCTCTCTGAACTCGTGCTGTGAGATGAGGAGGTGTGAGGAGTATCCCTACTGGGATGTCCGGATTTTAAACAAATTATGGTGTCTATAAGATGAGTGCCGGTGGTGCGATTTGGAGGACCCGCTGCATCTGCGGGACTCGCTGTGATGTTGGTCAGACCTAGAAGGGCTGGAAAAAAAAAAAAAGAATAGAGCGAGAGAGAGACAAGCATAGTCATGGCAATGCCCTACACTCCACTCTCTTCCCCCCCAACAGAAAAAGAAAAACATAGTTTTCCATTTTTTTTTATCTGCTGAGAGAGGGCTGACCACTAGGGGGCAGCAAAGCATCCATTATAGTAGAAACACATTGCAGGTGGGAAAATCAAACACCAGATACAAACGACTAAAACACATGCTACATCCGACTGTTCTGAACGAGCACATACCTAAGGTAGTCTCTGTAAATGTACCAGGAAACCGTCGTTTTGAACGATCGATCCCGAGCTTCACAGATTTCCCGACTTTTTTTTTTTTTTTTTTTTTTTTAAAAGACGGGGATACTCGCGCGCATGCGCGAACCAAGCCTCGCTGTCATTCCCGGGTCCGTCTGATCGTAGAACGCAGACGGGAGTCCCGGAAGTAAGAGGGAGCGGCGGCTGGAACGCACAGAAACCAGACGCTCACTGAGCATGCAATCATGAAAAACACAGCATATGGAAAAACAGAGAAACAAACAACAAACATAAACACTGCTGCCATGAAGGCGATACTGCTTACCACCACCTACGATCGATTCGGCCAGGGACACCGCATCCATACACACCGGGCTTTCAGCAGATAATGGCCACCTGCACATTGCTAGGTATTCAAGCCTGTGCGCGCTCGTCTCTCCAGTGGAAGACATAATCCAGCTCTTCAGCGCTACTCTGCAATACACTCCATACCCTGCTTAACAGTCAAGGCTTATCGGAGGGATGAGACACCATCATTATCATCATCATCGGCCGATCTTGATCGTAGGAACAATCGTCTTCAGGTAGGAGAACCAAACACATGGTCCTACGGAGGAGGACAAAAAAGGAACACGGCTGAGAGCCCACAGCTGAAATTTATAGGGAGGGGTCCTAATGGGTAGTCATGGAGGCGGAGCCTACCCACACGTATGCTGCCATGGAGCCAGTCAGGAAAGGCATTTTTCTCTCAAATATTCACACATCTATTTAAATCTGTGTTAGGCTGGCCATACATGGTCAAATAAAAAAAAAATCTTTTGGAAATTAGAAATTTTTTGCGTTTTTTGATCCGTTGATGCCACCAATGATTTCGAAATTTGACCAACCAAGCCTTCAATTTCACCTCCCGTTGCTAAAGATTTTTTTTTTTTTTGTGGCTGGGATCTTCTTTTCTTTCTGGGAATTTTGTTTTCTTGCATATGCGCATTTCTTTTTTTATTACATTTCTCGCATGATTCTCCCATCATTGATTAGAAAATCATTGGTTTTTCAAACAATTTCCAACGTGTCCGATTACTCAAATTAGATGACCGCACGAAAATCGTCTGTTGTTGCAGCCCACTAATGGTGCGAAATACCAATGAAAATTCTTAGATAAGATTTTCGAAAGAAAATTATTTTGAAATTTGATGTATGGCCTGCCTTAGTGAGCACTTATCCTTTGCTGAGATAATCCACCTCACACGTGTGGCATATCAAGATGCTGATTAGACAGCGTGATTATTGTACAGGTGTGCCTAAGGGCCCTTTCACACTAGCGGACGAACGGTCCGCTCATTACAAGTCCGTTTACGGACTTGTAATGGGTCCCTATGGGAGCGGATCCGTTAGCGGATGATTCATCCGCTAACGTCTGCTCGATCCGCATCCGTTTTTGCGGACGGAAGAATGTCCTATTTTTCTTCCGTCCGGGCAAACGGATCGGATGCAAACGGACAGACGGTCTGTTTCCATCCGACTCCCCATAGGGGAGAGCGGAGGAGAGACGGGGCGGTCCCTGCACAGTGTGCGGGGACCGCCCCGTCCGCCCGACAGCTCAGTGGAGACCCCCCGCTGAGCTGACGGACACACGGAGCGGACTGAAAAACGGACCGCTCCTTGTGTAAGGACCCTTAGGCTGGCCACAATAAAAGGCCACTCTAAAATGTGCAGTTTTATCACATGGCACAACGCCACAGATGTTGCAAGTTTTGAGGGAGCGTGCAATTAGCATTCTGACTGCAGGAATGTCAACCAGAGCTGATGCCCTTGAATTTAATGTTCATTTCTCTACCATAAGCCTCCAAAGGCATTTCAAAGAATTTGGCAGTACATCCAACCTGCCTCACAACCGCAGACCATGTGTAACCACACCTGCCCAGGACCTCCACATCCAGAATCTTCACCTTCAAGATCATCTGAGACCAGCCACCCAGACAGCTGCTGCAACAATCGGTTTGCATAACCAAAGAATTTCTGCACAAACTGTCAAAAACTGTCTCAGGGAAGCTCATCTGCATGCTCGTCATCCTCATTGGGGTCTTGACCTGACTGCAGTTCACTGTAATAACCGACCTGAGTGGGCAAATACTCACATTCGATGGTGCCTGGCACTTTGGAGAGATGTTCTCTTCATGGATGAATCCTGGTTTTCACTGTTTAGGGCAGATGGCAGACAGCGTGTATGGCATTGTGTGGGTGAGCGGTTTGCTAATGTCAATGTTGTGGATTGAGTCACTCATGGTGGGGGTGGGGTTATGGTATAGGCAGGCATATGCTATGGACAATGAATGCATCTGCATTTTACTGATGGCATTTTGAATGCACAGAGATACCGTGATGAGATCCTGAGGCCCATTGTTGTGCCATTAACCCATGATCATCACCTCATGTTGCAGCATGCAAATGCACGGCCCCATGTTGTAAGGATCTGTACACAATTCCTGGAAGCTAAAAACATCCCAGTTCTTGCATGGCCAGCATACTCGCCAGACATGTCACCCATTGAGCATGTTTGGGATGCTCTGGATCAGAGTAAACAACAGCGTGTTCCAGTTCCGGACAATATTCAGCAACTTGGTACAGCCATTGAAGAGAAATGGACCAACATTCCACAGGCCACAATCAACAACCTGATCAACTCTATGTGAAGGAGATGTGCTGCACTGCGTGAGGCAAATGTTGATCACACCAGATACTAAATAACTTTACTCCCCCCAATACAGTAAAACTGCACATTTTAGAGTGGCCTTTTAATGTGGCCAGCCTAAGGCCCACCTGTGCAATAATCATGCTGTCAAATCAGCATCTGGATATGCCACACCTGTGAGGTGGATGGATTATCTTGGAAAAGGAGAAGCGCTCACGAACACAGATTTAGACATATTTGTAAACAATGTTTTACAGAAATAGGCCTTTTGTGTACATGGAAAAAGCCGTAGATCTTTAAAGCGGGGGTTCTGCGGGTTTTCTTTTTTTTTTTTTAATCCTTCTGCCACTCTTACCTTGTTAAAATAGCCACTTGTGTGTCCCAATCTTATAGCCTGCAGTATTTGTTTTGTCCCAAAAACGAGATTTTATAAAATCCATAGATGGATGTTTCCATCTTTATTGTGGGCACTGTGAAGCCCAGCAGAATGTCCTTCTGGGATACGGTGAATGCTGACGTCCCAGCATTCACCGCTCTATCCCACGCATGTGCAGTGTTGACGGCGAGCGTCGCCGTCAACACTGCACTGTTGCCATCACAACGGCCGGCGTTCCCATACCTAAAATGCAGAATTCGTAGCCGCCCATGTCACATGACCCGCTTGCTAAGTCACATGACCCGCTTGCCGAGTCACGTGACCCGCGAGATATCACGGTATAACAGCACAGCGTGTCTCCTGGGATTCTCATGACTCACTCCCAGGAGACATAGCGATTGTCGGAGGGGGGAAAATCTAATACACGCCCACTCCTGCGGGGAAACGCTGATTGACAGAAGATTAAGAGCTGGATTACAAAGGTAAAGATGCCGATTAAAAAAATAAAAAACGGATTGTGTATAGTGGATGGGTAATGGTTTAACCACTTTAGCCCCGGACCATATTGCTGTCCAAAGACCAGAGCACTTTTTGTGATTCGGCACTGCATCGCTTTAACTGACAATTGCGCAACGTGGCTCCCAAACAAAATTGGCGTCCTTTTTTTCCCACAAATAGAGCTTTCTTTTGGTGGTATTTGATCATCTCTGCGGTTTTTATTTTTTGCGCTATAAACAAAAATAGAGCGACTATTTTGAAAAAAATGCAATATTTTTTACATTTTGCTATAATAAATATCCCCAAAAAAGATATAAAAAAACATTTTTTTTCCTCAGTTTAGGCCGATACGTATTCTTCTACATATTTTTCGTTAAAAAAAATCGCAATTAGCGTTTATTGATTGGTTTGCGCAAAATTTATAGCGTTTACAAAAAAGGGGGTCGTTTTATGGCATTTTTATTATTATTTTTTTTTTTACTAGTAATGGCGGCGATCAGCGTTTTTTTTCGGTACTGCGATATTATGGCGGACACATCGGACACTTTTGACACATTTTTGGGACCATTGGCATTTTTATAGCGATCAATGCTATAACAATGCATTGGATTACTACAGTATAAAAATGCCATTGGCAGTGAAGGGGTTAACACTAGGGGGCAGGGAAGGGGTTAAGTGTGTTGCTGGGTGTGTTCTAACTGTATGGGGGTTGGCCTCACTAGGGGAAATCACTGATCTTCTGTTCATACATTGTATGAACAGAAAATCAGCGTTTCCCCGCTGACAGGAACAAGAGCTGTGTGTTTACACACACAGCTCCCGTTCCCCGCTCTGTAACGAGCAATTGCGGGTGCCCGGCGGCGATCGTACCCGCCGGGCATGCGCGCGGGACTCGGGGGGCGTGCGGGGGCGCGCACATGCGCCGCCGGCGTCGTGCGCACGCCCTACAAGTCTCTAAAGAGAGGACGTAGAGCTACGTGCTCCCGCGAGACAGAGCCACCGCTCCGCAGTAATATGACGGCGGGTGGTCGGCAAGTAGTTAATTAAGCTAAAGTTGTAATTTAGGGTGACCCTCCGGTTTAAGTTCAGCTCATGACAAATAGGGGCAAACACAAAAGTATTGCGTTTATAATTTGCTCAGTGTATAATGACAATAATATTGATTGTTATTATTATTATTATTAATAATAATAAAAGTGGTAATCAAGCTCTGGAGCTGGATAAGTCCATGTAAGTTCGCACGCAAAACTTTGTACTGAGCTCCATCCGGTATATAGATAATAGAAGTCACAAGAGTGGATCAATATCCCCCCAATGGCATGGTAATGTAGTACTGGAGGGACCCTACGGTGATGACAGTATCCAGAGGCGGCTCTATCCGATGACCCCAACATTAGTAATAATTACAGGCAAGTTAGGTGGCCATGGGGCCCATGTGAGTGCGAGGCCTTAGGCGACCGCCTAATTTGCCTAATTAGAGAGCCGCCTCTGATGGTATCCACACTTGCAGACTTGCATGTGATGGTGTAAGGAATAGATGGGGCTGGCTGGGAACTATCTCAATGGGTGTAGCTGTAGGAATTAGAAAACCTCATACTGGTTCAAATTCAATTTACAAAGCGCTTTACACATATATGTATTGCACATTCACATCAGTCCCTGCCCTTAAAGTGCTTGTAAACCTAGATAGCAACATTTAAACTGAACATTTTAGCTAAATCAGCAGGTCATTTGTGCACAGTCGAACAAGGAAAATTATGCATATGAGGTTTTCTACCACTTTAAGGAGCTTTCAGTCTAAGGTCCCTAACTCCCATACCTAACTCATACATCCACATTTCAGGGCCAATTTAGACAGGAGTCAATTAACCTACCAGCATGTCTTTGGAGTGTCGGAGGAAACCAGAGTACCTGGTCACAGGCATCTCTGCTGTTCAGAGGGCTGTCACCCCAAACGGAGACGCTCAAGTAAGGCTTTAAGACAAGACACTCCTTGAGGCACATTATCTTATGGATTTTTGCCATTTCTGATTATTGAGAATCTTACCTTAAATTGCAAGCGTCGGGCTGGTGGATAGCTTATTAGCCCCCTAGGAATTAAGGATCTTTGATGACCCCATTCGCTGTACTTTGTTTTTCAGCTTGTTTTCCTGTCATTTTGAGGACATATTCATGTACCCATGGTTGCTTTGCTGATTGTGTTCTCCGTTTGTTGCTTTTACCGTTTACCTCCTAAATAAATTGCATTAAACCTCCAGAGGAAGCGTTCTTCATGCGCAACATGTCGAGTCAAGCAGTATGCGACACACCACCTTTGTTAATAACCGTACTATTAGTATACTCTATTACAAGAAGTGTCTTTGTGTCTTAGCTTTCAGTATACTATAAAAATCTTTATTTCTATCGTTTTTTTAGGTGGTGTGTTACTGTTGTTCTAAGAATTTTTTCCTCTTTATGAATAGTCAATGTCAATATTTTTATATTTGTATTGTATATCCCTTTTAATAAAGCATATCATTTTATATATCCAACCATTTTGTGCCTACAAAAACCATCTGCCAAACTCACCAGTTTTAATAGAGTACCTGGAGGAAACCTACGCAGGCACAGGGAGAACATGCAGAGTCCACACGGGTAGTGCCGCGGTTGGGATTCAAACCGGTGACCCTAATGCTGCTAGGTGGAAGTGCTAACCACTTAGCCACTGTGCTAAGCGAAAGTAAACTATTCTTGGAAAATCAATGTATAATACATTTAGAACAATTAGCTATTTAAGACAAAGTTTATTGTATCATTAAATCCTGACTTTTTACATACTTGAAAATTATGTATCAAGAATTTTGGAGTTTTTCAAAGGGGCAGGGGGCATGGGGGTACCCTTCTTTCTTGACTACCACATGGCTGCTGTACTAACACAGGCAAGAGGCTGGTTTCTGACCCAGTCGGACCCGCTTTGGGGCCCCCTTGAACAAAACCAGGTACCAGGCAGGGATCTGAGAACCTTCCTACTAGCCTATCCCTTTCTCAAAACCTCACATATAGATTGCTCTCTCCTGGTGAGGGCCACTTTAGAAGCGTGGAAAACATTGATCGGGTCTAACCTATCTCTGACCCCGACAGTAAATCTGGATATGCCTATCTCCTCGCTAGAACTAATCATTCCAGAACTAAACCTACAGGTATGGGCTCTGCAGGGCATAAAATGGATCTCGGACCTGCAAACTGACAGGGCCCTGAAACCTTTTCAACATATACAGTCTGAATTTAACCTCCCAAACTCCGAACATTTTAATTTTGTGAGGGTATGGTCGTTTCTTAAGAGCAAATGCTACAGACCATACAAACTATTTTGGAAAGTACGCACTTTCTTAACCGCGACTGATAGCCGCAGAAAGGGCATAACCCTGTTTTACAATTTACTTAGCGACAAATCAATCTTTGAAAAAAATAACTCCCTGTTGGCTTGGGAGCGGGATTTGGGGATCTCCTGCTCCGATGACCAATGGATGAAGGCCCTACAATACACTCACTCAGCAACTAAAAACGCTAACCTATGGGAGCTTTCACATAAAGTTACCCAGAGGTGGTATCTTACGCCATCCAGACTCGCAAAATTTGGGCAGGGGATATCTCCATTATGTTGGAGGCAGTGCTCCCAAGTAGGAACGCTGCTCCATATTATGTGGTCTTGTGGGAAATTGGCTAAATTTTGGACTGGTATTTTTATGATTCTCCATCAGGTCACGGGTCTTTTGGTGCAACCTTCCCCTTCTCTAGCTATCCTTCACATAGGAATAGAGGATATTCCACCCCCTTTTAGGAAATTTACTATTCACCTATTTTTAGCTGCTAAACTAATTATTCTTAGGCTGTGGCGAGCAGCCACTAAACCTGCAATAGGAGACGTGGTCAAAACGTTGTCGTTGCATTTTACATATGAGAGTATGCTGGCCTCTGCGGAGGGTAGATATGCAAATTTTCATACTCACTGGCAACCATGGGTTGATTGGTACGGCAACAATAAAGCTTTCTACCAAGGATAAAGTAGAAATTGTTTTATAGTCGACCTGAGCGGTCATAATGTTATATTATACTGAGTAAACAAGGTGCTGGTTCCTTCGTTCTCTTCGTTCTCTTTTCTCCTCTTTCTTTTGTCCTTTCCTCTTTCTTCCTCTTTTCTTCTTCCCTCTTCTCTTCCTCCTTCCCTTTTCTTTTGTTTAAAGTTGAACAATTTTATTTCTACTCAACGTCTCAGCTTAAAATGTTATCAATAGATGTATTACACGTGAAATGGATTTCATTATTATGGTAAATTATGCTTACCATAAAGTGTATGGGCTACCATTCCAATGTAGCATAGGTTTGTCCAGCCCAGCCCCACGGGTCGCAGTCAGTGCCCAAAGGGGCGATCCGTGGAACGCAGGGTAGTTTACGTGGTTTGTTTGGTCGACCCATTGTACTATCCTTTTTTGCACTAAATGTTGACCTCGTCATTGTGCAATGCAGTGTTTTTCTTTCTGTTATATGCAATAGTCAGTTTGACATTTATGTGTAATGTGTTTTTGCTATTGTTCACATTTAAAACCCAATAAAAATCTATTGTTAAAAAAAAAAAAAAAAAATAATTTTGGAGTTTTTATCAATATATCAGCCTCTACTTCCTCATTTACTTGATTAAGGATAGTAAAACTGGTCTAATTGATGTTACCTTGTTCGAGACAAGAATGTCTAAGTTTCATGTTTCAATGTTATATAGGTAGCACCCTAGAGTTTAGGCAGGGTTGCTCCTCACAAATGTACTTGCCAGGAGTAGTTATCCTGGTTGATTGCTAGAGATCTATTGATTTCTCCCTTTTCTCTTCTACCACCAGGTGACAGGGTATTTGGTGGTACTAGATACGAGAAGGGCAACCCAGGGTCAGGTTAGGGGTATGTGGGGTGTCTCAGGCAAAGGACAGGGGTTTTCTTGAAGTGTCTGGCGCCCAATAACTGGAACTACACTACACTCACCATGCCTCACAACCCACTACATACAGAAGGATGTCAGCTGTCCCTGGCCCTGGAGGTTCTCATCAGATTAAAGGAGGCCTCGGACCTTGCTACACATACTGTATGTGATCTCTAATAGTAGTAGTGGTAATTATATATATATATATATACATACAGTATATATAATACTACTAACTTCCTATCATAGTTGGCACAGTACCTTATACAGAATAGTTTATGGCCTGGAATATGTACAGCCCCTACTGTTTGAATAAATCTACAAAAATGTCAACATTGGCAAAAGGATATGTTAAAGGTACGTTGAACCAACTGATTCTTTCTTATATGTGATAAAATTGATCTGAAAGAGATGATCAGGAGATACAGGTAGTCAACAATTTCAGAATTGTACCAATATTTCTCTAAAACAATGTACACCTGAGGAAGTTTTTGATAATATTATATAATAACACTGATATCTCCTGATCATCTCTTTCAGATCAATTTTCTATACATGTCACATTATATTGGTCTACTTGATCACTTTCACTCTTTTGTACACTTTTTTTAAAACTTTGTTCTTATATCCTCTATTTCTCAATAAAAGGTTCATTGATGCCTTTTTAAAATCTTGATCTCTCATACAATTTCTATGTATGTGAAGACACTGACCAACTGGTATCCCCAAACAAGAGGAGCTGGGTGGCATGCTTCCAAGATAGTATTCCCAGATAGTATTTAGAGATTCCAAAATGAAAGTCTATCATGTTCAATAAAGAGTACATTTCAAGCTGACAGAACTGTTGTTTAGGTGCCCAACAAATTCACAATATAAATCACTGTATACAGTGCAAGAAACATAAGACACCCTCTATGTATCTGTGCAATGAAAGGCTGTGACACGGATACACATCAATGCTCAAATAACTGAAAAGATCCTGCTCCCATATAAATATATACAAGCCCCACCTCTACATAATTGGCTATTAGTGTCACAGAAAATTTGCATATTAAATTAATACCACCAATTATTCAAGTAGTTGGTGATTACACCTATTTTCAGCCAGCAAGAGAAAGGGGAGAGAAAAGGAAGAAACATAAAAATTGTTGAGCCTAGAGGGAAGTGTGTAAAAAAATACTACGTGAGATGTTTGGACCTTATTATTCCAAGGGGGAAATGTATTCCTTAGAAGAAAGTGAAAGTGTAGACAAGTAAAATACTTTGTGGTGGTAACACAATGTACAGGTCATTTTTTTGGGCAGGACCAAAAAATATTTTTTTCTAGCAGTATCAAAAAACAATTATAAAAAAATGCAAATAATTGGTCAAAAATGGCAGGAGGAAAAGATAGAAGGCAGAAAACAAGCACAGAAGGTACCTAAGAGAAAAGGGTAAATCCAAAGCAAAAAAAAAAAAAACTTAATATGAGATAGGATGATGTCACTTGAGAAATAGATTCACATCCATTCTGTGGTTCATGCCTGTGGGGGTGTGTGTCCACAACAGGAAAATCCATTTAACTTCCTGTCACAACTGCAGTTAAGGAATCCATGTTACCATGTTATGTATGAATTTGAAGTATTTTGATACATTGGACAACCTTCTCTCATTACTATATGCTGATTCGTTATAATGTTCACCATTCCTTTTGCGAAGGGGCCTGGTGGTGCATCCTACATATTGTAATTTACAAACATCACATTCTATCACTTAGACTACATATAGAATACTACAATTTATAAAGTCCTTAAAGGAGTTATAAAGGAAACATTTTTTTTACTGAAATGATTGTTTACAGGGTATAGAGACATAATAGTTAACTGATTCCTTTTAAAAATGATTAAAAATAGATAAAAATCAATCATATAATGTACCTCTAGTTTCTAGTTTGGTTTTTGCATGTTTCCTGCTTCTCTGCTGTACAGAGCCACAGAGCCAATACAGGGCAGTGATGGTTTGGAAAACGAAACTGATTAATGCTGTGGGGTTTTAGACACACAGTAATCACACCTCCTTGATTAGTGACCACAGAGAGAAAGCTTCCGGTACTGTGGTTATAAGGAAACAGACAACCAGGAAGTGTGGCGATCAGAGAAGAATTACAGCAACTTGAGAGCAAAAACGAACAATGAGGACATGAAAACAGCACTGCATTAAGGTAAAGGAAGCTATTAAGATAACAAAAAAAAAAATCTTTACAAACCCTTTAATAGAGAATATGATATTATTGTGGTACGAGTCTTGTTATGTTTGTTACAATACCTAAAAGTATTTAAAGCCAGTAATACTGAGACACGTTTTGGGAATGGTGGTGGTTTGATATAGACTGGGCGACAAAGAGTTAACTAAATCTGGAGCACGATGACAAGAAAAATTGCACCCTTTAGAAAGCACATCTATTGGGTCCTTGTGACCATAAAGGATGGGAAAATGTTTGTTAACCACTTAACCCCCGGACCATATTGCTGCCCAATGACCAGAGCACTTTTTGTGATTCGGCACTGCTTCGCTTTAACTGACAATTGCGCGGTCGTGCGACGTGACTCCCAAACAAAATTGGCGTCCTTTTTTTCCCACAAATAGCGCTTTCTTTTGGTGGTATTTGATCATCTCTGCGGTTTTTATAAACAAAAATAGAGCGACAATTTTGAAAAAAATTCAATATTTTTTACATTTTGATATAATAAATATCCCCAAAAAAATATATAAAAAAAAACATTTTTTTCTTCAGTTTAGGCCGATACATATTTTTCGTTAAAAAAAATCGCAATTACCGTTTATTGATTGGTTTGCGCAAAAGTTATAGCGTTTACAAAATAGGGGATAGTTTTATGGCATTTTTATTAATATTTTTTTTCTACTAGTAATGGCGGCGATCAGCGTTTTTTTTTTTTCAATACTGCGACATTATGGCGGACACTTCGGACACTTTTGACACATTTTTGGGACCATTGGCATTTTTATAGCGATCAGTGCTATAAAAATGCATTGGATTACTATAAAAATGCCATTGGCAGTGAAGGGGTAAACACTAGGGGGCGGGGAAGGGGTTAAGTATTTTCCTGGGTGTGTTCTAACTGTAGGGGGGTGGCCTCACTAGGGGAAATCACTGATCTTCTGTTCATACATTGTATGAACAGGAGATCAGCGTTTCCCCCGCTGACAGGACCAGGAGCTTTGTGTTTACACACATAGCTCCCGGTCCTCGCTCTGTACCGAGCGATCGCGTGTGCCCGGCGGCGATCGTACCCGCCGGGCACACACGCGGGACTCGGGGGCGAGCGGGGACGTGCGCGCGCCCTCGCCAGCGGTGCACACACGCCCCCTAGTGGCCGCAAAGTAGGCGACGTAGAGCTACGGGCTCTCGCTCAGGAGAGCCAACCTGCCGCAGTAATATGACGGCGGCTGGTCGGCAAGTAGTTAAAGATCTGTTTTATCTGATTGAATGCTCTAGAAAATGGTGACAAAGGTAAGAAAACTTTTGTTTTGATTTTTATGTTTTGTCCTAAAGACCAAGGGGATTTCTCTCTGTTATATATTAGATTATTCCTGTCCTTCCCTGAGGTTATGTAAATGGTTCTATTGATATGCCACTTCCTCTATTACTTAATCGTTTTGAAATGTTAGAACATTCTGAGAGGCATGCGCGAAGCCTAGCGGGACGGACATGCCGGGCTAGAGCTCCGCTCCGCGAAGGAGAATTCCCGCCGATATAGTACCGAAAATCAAGGCGAAAACAAACAGGGATTCGGTACAACTTCCACAGAGGTGAGGGACACTTTTTATTCGAAAAATGGTGCTGGGAAGAGCAAGAAACAGGGACAAAACGAATCCTGTCAGCAGCGCTCAGCTGGCTAAGAACGCTGCAAAGAAAGCACCTGTCCCCTCAGAGAGCCACACCTCAGTGAAGGCACACCAAAGCACAGCCAAAGCTGCTAAAACTGCTGCACTTATGGCATCCCTCAGAGACTTGGACTCAGACAGTGAGGAGGAAGACAGAAATGTGGGAAAACTATCTACATCACAGGACGTCACAATCCCCTCAGGTATTTTAAAACAATTTGAAAGAATGCTCCATAAAGCCCTGCAAGTCACCTCAGACCAGATTACAGCCAACCTTACCAAGGAAATCAGGGAGCTGGGTAGCCGCACGGAAGCCCTGGAAACTAGAGTAGAAGAAATAGAAATATACACCCAGGAATGCCTGTCAGAAATTGACAATCTCAAAGAAGAAAATTTAATACTGCAAAGCAGATTGGAGGACTTCGAAAAAAGGGCCAGGAGGTCTAACCTAAGGTTTAGAGGTATCCCTGAGTCAGTCACAGACCTGCAAGCCACTACTCTGGCATTGTGCCAAGAGCTTCTCCCTGGGATACCGGTGGAAAGGCTAGAAATGGACAGAGTACATAGGGCACTCACCTCTAAGAAAGCTGACGGTCCCCCTAGGGACATAATAGCAAAATTTCACTTCTACAAGACAAAAGAACAAATACTGGAAGCCGCCAGAGGAAAAGAATGTCTATCATTTCAGGGCCACAAATACCAGATCTTTGCAGATATATCGCAACTGACTATAACTAAAAGGAGGGCTATGAAGCCACTCCTAATGGAGCTACAAAACCGCAATATAAAATACCAGTGGGGTTTCCCCTTCTCACTGCGATTCACCTATCAGGGGACAAAAATTGTATGCAGAACACCAGACCAGCTTCACCAAGCTCTTTTAGACTTCAAGTTAATCGACAGGCCAACCTCAACAAGTACAACACGCAGGAGAACAGCATCCTCCTCTCCACGCAATGATTCACCATACCACGAACAATATAACGGCGTGCAACAATCAAGTAAACGTGGCAGATTCATGGACCAGCCCCAGGAACAAGAAACAGATACTATGGACTGAACTTTCCATACAAGAGCATTCTAACAATGCACTTCTCCCTTTACCCAATAATCCGATTAATCTGGCACCCCAATCTGACTCTACCTCTGCACAGGAGGCCGCAACACCCCACCAAATTTGACCTCACTTTTCTATCCAACCTATAGCAGCTCCCCCCCCTCTTTTTTTTTTTCACGATCTAGAACTCCCAACTCCAATTACTAAGCATCTACCAACTTTATATGGAATGGGGCAGAAACCCGCTGTCTTGACACATCCCCTTGCAGCACTTTCACATAGATGCTCTCCCTAGTACCACTTATTCCTGCCCTTAGATTGGAAGCAAAGCAACCCCGCCTGCACACCTCAGGCCCCCATCTAAGCTATGCTCCATTTATTTAGAAATGCTCTCCCTAGGGCACTGCTAATCAAACACCCTACCCTCATCAAGCTGACACTCTTCAGCAACGCAACCTCAGGCACCCTGAGGGGAGCCTGAAAGTTTTATCTTTTGCCTTTTTGTTTCTCTTTTTTCAGTATGCGGGTCTCCGATGCACGGAAACAACATGCGCCACCTTAGACCCTCCTCTGGACCCGGCAATATTATGCCGGACCTAGACGTGGGCATTTTTTCCCCTGAAGGGAACTTGTTCTCCCCTTCACGGGCCAGACTTGGACACTCAGTTAATATAAAGTTGTTTAAGAATTTTATGTCTTGTAATGTTTTCTATCGTTTTTTCAAGGATAATATTTTTGACACCCCCCCCCTTCCTTCTCCCTTCCTGTCTGCATGGGCTGGACCGGGACATCGCACCGCGAACGGCCAAGGTAAGATTTTCATGACGGTTTGGCTGCCATGGCTCCGTTAAACTTGTTATCGCTCAACGTACAGGGCCTCAATGTTCCTCAGAAACGTTCCAAGGCATTTAGACACTTTCAGGCTAAGAAAGCACATATAGTTTTTTTGCAAGAAACCCACTTTACCCCTCAATCCACTCCTAAATACTATAATGCATCCTACCCACAAGTATACACAGCATCCGCCTCTACCAAAAAGAGAGGCACCCTTATTGCATTCCACAGATCAACACCCTTTACCTTGAAGTCAGAAATAAAAGACCCAGAGGGACGCTACCTAATCCTAACAGGGCACATAATGGACACGGTAGCGACGGTAGTGTCATACTATGCGCCTAATCAGAACCCATTACCGTTCATGTCACATCTCCTCCAAATCGTCAACACGCACAAGATGGGAGCTCTCTTCATGTGCGGTGATTCTAACCAGGTTATCCTCCCTTTCTTGGATAGAACCCCTTACGCCCCCCCAAAACAGAATACTAAGGGGTCCCTCCCCAACCTATTATCTAAACATAAATTGGTGGACACTTGGAGAGAATCCAACCCAACGAAACGTATATATACATACTACTCGAACCCTCATAGATCTTCTAGCCGTATTGACCATATTTTTACTACCATTGGAATGTTGCCAGAAGTACTTGATTCCAGCATCATTCCCATTCCCTGGTCCGATCACAATGCAGTCTTCACAACTTTCTCATCCACAATTCCTAAGAATCATGACCCTACCTGGTATCTCCCAGAAGTTCTTCTTAAACATCCCGTCCACTGTTCCGCAATTGAGCAAAATTTAAAAGAATATTTAGAATTCAACACTGACCCAGAAACATCTCCCCTCACACTCTGGGAAGCCCACAAGCCTGTGCTTAGAGGTTTTCTTCAAAGACAACTGGGAATTCATAAAAGAGAACGCTTGCAGTTAGGGAGAAAATTGGAAACAGATTACAACTTAGCTTTCCTAGCCTTTCAGCAGAATCACTCCCCCAGCACCAAAGCACGCTTAGACGAGACCCGCCTGGAATATGACCTTTTCCTTACGAACTCTGCTATAAAAACTCTAACCAGGTCCAAACACTCCTACTATAAGAACTCCAACAAACCAGGATCATTCTTGGCAAGAGCTTTAAACTCGATAAACAAGTCCCATAACCCAGTAAAACTGAAAATTGCGAAACAAAACCTCACCAGCAACCCCATCAAAATAGTGCAGAAATTTAGCGCCCACCTCAAAAAATTACTTTTGGAATCAAATACCTTTAATAAATCAGAAACTGACTCCTTTTTTTCACAATTACAACTCCCGCAAGTGACAGGAGCCCAAAGAACAGAATTAGAGAAACCAATAACACACGATGACGTCATGGGAGCTATAAAAGAACTTAAGTTAAATAAAAGACCAGGTCCCGACGGGTTTTCAGCCAGATACTACAAAACCTTCACTAGCATAATCTCCCCCACTTTAGCAGATGCATACAACGACCTCTTAAAATCAAACTCCTTCAGGCAGGAATCACTAACAGCCACGATCTGCATGATCCCAAAACCACACTCTGACTCCACCCTTAGCGAAAATTACCGCCCTATATCCATGTTGAACACGGATATTAAACTCTTAGGTAAAATTCTAGCCAGCCGCCTAAACAAGATTATAGGATCATTGATTCACCGGGACCAGGTGGGTTTCATGCCCACTAGACAGGCAGGGGATAATATTCGGAGGGCATGCTTGCTTGCTCATTCAGCCAAGGCGAGGAAAATCCCAGCCTGCTTCATATCTCTGGACATCAAACAGGCCTTTGATTCCGTCTCGTGGTCCTACATGGAATATACCTTACAGAATTGGGGCTTCGGTCCAAATTTTAGAAATTGGGTTATGGCACTGTACAACAATCCAAAAGCTTACGTCAAATACGCAGGTTACAAATCTGATACGTTTGCAGTCCAGAGAGGAACAAGACAAGGCTGTCCCCTATCTCCTTTGCTGTTCGCCCTCCTGATAGAACCCCTAGCCCAAAGAATTAGATTGGACCCTAAGATATTAGACATAGAATTGGGTGGGTTTAAACATAAATTATGCCTCTACGCGGATGACATTTTACTTTTCTTATCCTCCCCCCAAGTGTCCGGCCCTAACCTCATCCCAATTCTGAATCATTTCGCAACTATATCAGGTTTAGCAATTAATCCTAAAAAATGTCTTGCCCTAAACATTTCATTATCGGACACAGAATTAACAGCTACCAAATCTGGACTTCCCTTTAACTGGCCCGGGAAAAGCATCCCCTATATAGGAATCCACCTAACAGCAGAAATAGCAGACCTATTCTCGTATAATTACCCCATACTGTTAAAACATATATCAAGTCTACTGAAATCTTGGACGCAACTTCCCCTGTCGTGGTTTGGGAAATTAAACGCAGTAAAAATGACAATATTGCCGAAGCTCCTATACCTTTTTAGAGTACTCCCTATACCAATCCCGGCATACTACATGAGAATAATCCAAAAACGGATCTCTTCCTTTATTTGGGGTCCCTCCCGACCCAGAATCAAACCACAAGTCTTGGAACTCCCCAAAACCAACAGCGGGATTGGGTACCCCAACTTCACAAAATATTACCAAGCGGCCCAATTGGCCACTCTGACAAAATATCACGCTAAATGTGAAATTCCCCTTTGGGTTTCAATTGAAGCTTTAGATTGTGATCCCATCTCAATATCCAACTTACTGTGGATCCCCCCCAAATCTCGTAAAAATATTAGCAACCCTATCACCAAACACTCACTTACCCTCTGGGACAAGATCAAGGTAAAGAAAAACCTACAATCTCCACATTGCCCTCTGTTGTCTTTTATTAAAAACCCAGATTTCTACCCCGCCTGGGTCTTCCCTAACACATTCAAAGAATGGGTAAAGAGAGACTGTACTCAAAAGTTCCAGTTTTTTAACTCCAACTCAATTGTCCCCTTCCCGTCAATCTGTGATTCACATGGTATACCACATAGTGAACTTTTTAGATACCTGCAAATAAAAAATTTCTTTCTCCCACCAGTAAATACACCAATTTCACCCATCATATACTCCGGTTTTGAAAATATGTGGACAATCCACATGCCAGAAGTGTGATTTCCACCCTATACGCCCAGCTGCAAACACAATCTGACTCTTGGAAACTACCATATGTTAGTAAATGGGAGGAGGACCTTGGTGCAGAATTGAGCCCCGCAGAATTTAATCAAATTTGGCTCAATACCAAAACTGCTTCAATTAATGTATCAGCCTCTGAGACAAACTATAAAGTGCTTTCAAGATGGTACTTGGTGCCGGCAAAAATAGCTAAATTTTCACAAAGTCAATCAGACCTGTGTTTCAGAGGCTGTACAGAGAGCGGAACATACTTTCACACTTGGTGGTCATGTCCAAAAGCCCAATCATTTTGGTCCGAAATTTTTCAAATAGCACATACTTTAACTAATAAAAAAATACCATTAGACCCCAAACTGGCATTGCTCAACCTAAAACCCAGTATCTTGTCGCATATACAATTTAACCTGATTAAGCAGCTTCTTACGGCAGCAAAGCAGACCATAGCGAAGGCATGGAAAACCTTGAGCATTCCAGTGAGTGAAACAATCAACAGAATGAGTAACGCGATGTTATATGCCAAAATGACGGCAATAGAAAATGACATGATCACCAAGTTTGAACAAATTTGGACGCCCTGGATTACATACACAACACTGAAAGCTTTTAATAAAGATGTATTGTTGCCATGGTAGCCCACCCATCGAAACGGCAATTGAACCATCTTGGCGGTTGTTGGGATTTCCCGGTCCGGACCTGCAGACACCCCTCCCCCAATCCCCCCCCTTCATGCTCTATTTCTCTTTTCTTTTTTTTTTTTTATTTCTTGATGTTACAATTTTTACTCTATTAAGGAGTTTTTCTTTTTCTTGTAAGTTGATATGAAGTGTTAGTTACTCATGGGCAGCTATTTTATATAGATGCCTCAGTTAACTTTATCGTATAATCTACTAGACATTAAGGTACGAATTGAACATAAAAAGAATCATCTCCTTTGATCCGTTCATTATTACACTGTACCAATCTTATATGGCAAAACCGTAAAGTGCGCCCTAACGATTTTCACAAGAGGAATGTTATTTCATGTTAGAACTCCTCTCAACACTGCTAAGTTTCTTTATTTCTACAATTGCATATTTGTACTCTCTTTGTTTTTCTCTTGTTTAATATTCCTTATATTTTTTGTATACCGCCTATTTCATATTCCAATAAAGATATATTTGACAAGGAAATGTTAGAACATTCTAGCTAAAAACTTTCTGGGGTAGAGCAGTTGCGCTTGGCTCTAATGAGCTCAACCACTGGGATAGAACGAATAGTAGGGGGTGGATGGCAGCTAGAGGCCAGAAGTAAAGAATTCCCAGCAGTAGGTTTGGGGAAGGTTCCAGTATTTATAAGACCAGTGATGGAGTCACCCCTGAGTGGTATATCTAGAAAGTCAATCGTGGTCTTATTGCTCAGACAAGAGAATTTAAGAATAAAGGGGTTGTAAAGGATTTTTTTCCCCCCTAAATAGCTTCCTTTACCTTAGTGCAGTCCTCCTTCACTTATTTCATCCTTCGATTTTTGATTTTAAATGTCCTTATTTCTTCTGAGAAATCCTCACTGTTCTTCTGTCTGTAACTCACCACCGTAATGCGAGGCTTTCTCCCTGGTGTGGAGAAAGCCTCTTGAGGGGGAGGGGACGAGCAGGCAAGTCAGGACACTCTCTACTTTGCAGATAGAGAAAGGAGCTGTGTGTTAGTGGGTGTCCTGACACTCCTGCTCACCCCCTCCCCCTCAAGAGGCTTTTTCCACACCAGGAAGTGACAGAAGAACAGGAAGTGAGGATTTCTCAGAAGAAATAAGGACATTTAAAGCAAAATGGAAGGATGAGGTAAGTGAAGGAGGACTGCACTAAGGTAAAGAAAGCTATTTAGGAAAAAAAATCTTTTACAACTCCTTTAAGGCTTGTTGTTAAGGTATAAGACAAAGGAAGTTAAAGAGGAATCAAATCAAATTAAAACCCTGTGAGTGCAAGACCTTAGGCGATTGACTAATTTGCCTAATTAAAGAGCTGCCTCTGGGGAGGATTATAACCTGCCACATTTTTGTTTTCCATCTGATTACCATTGGGAAGAATTCCCTTCATTGCCTGTTCAATAGCCGAAACCAAAAGTAGAGGGAAACCCCTTTAAAATGAGGGAATCTTTGGTTGTCACTAGTGTCCCCACTGGAACCAGGAGGTCCACCGGTAGTGTCAGGCATGGGAACTGAATGGGAACTAAAGTGGTGTGTGCCAGCATAGCACACCCCCACAAGGCCCCCGGAATGCATGGAAACCTATCCATATTGGCTGGGGCTCAGTAAGAATGGTGGCAACCGTGGTATACAACACTAGGACATTTGATATGGGCGATGCTGGCACACACCTCTTCAGTTCTCATGCCTGACACTACCAGTAGACCTCCTGGTTCCAAGGGCCACGACATGTCTTCATACACAGCATGCCTGTCTGTAAGTCTACTAAAGGATTGGTTTCATCTTATTTGATATGCAGTAATTCCTCCTTCATATGTTTAATAATCATGGAATCTTACTTATTTGTATTTTTTGTATCCTAATTTACATATGCATCACGCGCCTGCTCCTGACAAGTGGTAACACCAAACCACGAAACACGTAGAGATAATGTAAAGCCGTGGTTGCATTCATATGTTCTTGACAATTTTATGTGACATCCAATTTAATTCTGTGGCACCTAGATTGAGATGCTATCACCCTATGATCTCTTTCAAATTATACCTTGCCGATCAGGGAGGTTGGAGGCTTGTTCCAAATGTGTTGCCGTTTCTATGTGATATCTGTACTGTAAGACCTTATATGTATGTGTTGATATATTTAATTTATGGGTATTTTACAAACATCATCAAATACTGTCTGTTTATATATTTATGGTCTATAATACTATCAATTACGATTAAATGTATGTATTTATTGTTTACCTATACCTAATTAAAATATTTATATATACAATTTTATTGATGGCTGTTTTTCCCCAAACTGTGTACTCCATATATAGTCCCAAACCTTTTCTTAGCATTCCTTTTCCCTCTCCCTTTATATTTTTTTATATTATTTCCCCTCTATTAATGTTCTAGGAATAACCCACATTTTGGGATTTTCTTACACTTTTGGTGATAATGATACATTTATAATTTCTTATAAAAAAAGATTTTTGCCTTGAGTTATACTTTAAAAATAAAATGATTTTCAAGTGTCCTTATATAATATAATAGACCTGTGCAAGCCTGGTATTTACTTCAGTGCTTATGTGGTGTCGTTTGTCCTTTTCTATGATGTAAAATACCTGGTTGATCTTACCTGATCCTGTGTCCCCCTATGTGAACTGACCACGGTAATATGGCTGCTGATCCATGATACTGTGGTCAGATTTCCTGCTCTCACACCACTCTCTGATCTCTTCTGCGAGTCTCTCCCACATTTCCTGCCTGTCACTTCTTGGTGTGTGAGTGAATCTCCAAACCCAGAACAATTACTTCCAGCCCCTCTATAATAACAATCTATATCAAACATAAAAAAGGGAGTATCCAGTCACAGAGTGAAAGAATGGCGGACTTTGAGGCAGTGCGGAAGTATGTTAAAAAATATATATACTTTAATACAAAAATAGAAATGTATACAATTTTACAGTATAAAAAAATTACTAAACATAAATAGAATATAATCATACGGATTACACATTTTTTGATACTGAAACAAATCCCTTGAAGTCGCCTACGCGTTTCGCCGTTGGGCTTCTTCAGGACGAGATACAAAGGGAAGGGAAAGAATAGTGTACAGTCGTATCATCTGAAACAATATATACAGTATTAGTATATTCTAAGAAAATTTGGAAAACATAAAGAAAAAGATGCAAAATTGAAATTACATAAAAAGTCGTGAGATACGAAAGTTGCATGTATATAAATGTACATATGCATAGACTGGCTACATCACCTAGTAAAGCACGGTAAGTGTATTTATCCACCAGGATTAGGCATAAAGGAAGTGCCAAAATATTCAAACATAGGTGTAGTCACCTTGGAAAAACCTAATGAAAATAAATTATATTATATTTTAACCAAGCAAAGCTATAAAGAGGCTATGAAAGAAGCAGCATAGAAATGTCCATAGAAAAGAGATATAAAAAGAATAATAAAGCAGGCATACCGATAATCCATATGATAGCATCAGTAATAACAGCGGTCCCCGAGTATCAGGAACTCCATGGTATAGTAAGCCAATATAGGAACCAGAAACTGTGTCACAGCAATAAGTGGACAATGCTTCCTTATCTGTAGGTAGATGTGAGGTGGGTAAATAATCTATCCATTTATATAAGTCTCCTGCTGCATTGGCAAGTCAGAAAAGGAAAGGAAATACCTGGGGGGTCCTAAGATGGCGCTAAAACTGGGGCCAAATCCTATGCACAGACAGGCATCCAAACAGAGAACAGACTCCAAAGCATATTCTGGACACTCGCTTTCCATCAGCGGTATAGTCTTCAGCAGCTTTAATGGTGCTGGGAGAGCAAAAAGCAACAAGCAAAAAACTGTGTCATATAGTCCATATAGTCCAAAGAGTTCCTCAAACAGGTGCAGGAGAGCGTGCTTACCTTGTGCATAGTTCATCTGTATGTGCCATAGGGTCACAACCAGCGTTGTGTACACTGCAGAACGTATCAGCTGGGCTTAAATAGGCCACGGCATTTAGCGTGATGACGTCATCTTCGTCCGTCCCGTTTACAAAGGCGCATAAATAAACAGGGTTGATATGGAGATGTGTGCAGTGGGCGGCTTAGATCAAAAGTGTCCGCCCCTTCGCGTGTGATTGGTCGGGAGGCGTATCAGCGCCCACAGAAGTAAACATCAGGCCAACACACTGATGGAACGATACCGTACACCATCGTTCCATCCACATGGGCACGGCAGCCACCAAGTGTGGGACGGACCCGTCCCTCCATATCCGATAGGTCGGGGGGCACGCCGATACCCGCACATACAGACACCGGGCCGGTGAGCAGATGAAATGACGCCGCACATCAGCGTCGTTGATCTGCGATTTTTATCGTGAATTTTTTTTTTGGATTATGTCTCTCACAGTGGACATGCACCTAGGATGACAATTTCAGACCCCTCCATGATTTCCAAGTGGGAAAACTTGCAAAATAGCAGGGTGTTCAAATACTTATTTTCTGCACTGTACATATCAACAAAATTGGTCACATTTGAATGCCTGGGACTACCTTTTCCAAATGCAGATGGCAATAATGTGCCCCTAACCTTATCTTGGAAACTCTCCTGTGCATATAATTGTCATTTTTTATTTTTTTGTAGAATAAAGCAACTTAAAAGCATTAGGGACAAAATAACTAGAAAATTTAAAATGACATTTATTACATCGTGTGATCCGCGTGTACATATACATTTGCAACAATGTGTTGACATTCTATTTCGAAACGCTTTCAAAACCACCAAAAGGCAGGAAATGATGTTTTACTCTCTGTGCTACCACTTCACAAAGGTCTAGTTATTAGTACATTGTGTGTGGTCCAGCCATTTGACAGTGGTACAGTGGTAGACTTAAATGTCAGAAAAACTTGAAAAACATTTAAAACTGACTAACCAAACTAGCGTTACCTGGAAACAAGAAGATTAAAACACCAATCCACTTAAACGGAAAAGTTATAAAAAACATTTTTAAATGGAGAGCTGTCGTCATTAAAGCAAACTTGACCTGGGGTTAAATGTCTTTAAAGTTACACAATTGCTCAAATGCAGGCATCTTATGGTGCCTGTAAGTGCCTGTGTTAGTATGGTTAGTAAGTTGAACACAGACGGTGTGTCTGTGTTCATCCGATCCGATCCACAGACGGATGAAAAAATAGGGTATTCTTCTGTCCACAAAAGCGGATGTTTGCGGAGGCGGACAATTACGGCTGTCAGCGGATGTTATGCGATGACACCCGCTATCCCATAGGGATACATGTATGTCCGTATTTCATCCAAAAACGGATGGATGAAATACGGACATACGATCTGCACGTTTGAAAGGGCCCTTAAGCTGTCTGAATTGATGCAAGGGATAAATAGAACACCAGTCGTGTAAGCCCTATATGAAGATGGAAGATAAAGTTTATGGCCTTGTAATTGAGTCAGAAAAGAAGGTGTAAAAATAAAAATAAAATAAACACTGAAAAAAACAAGAAAAACAAACAAACAAATGATAGCTTCATACCCTGTTCTTTGATGAGTTGGATATCCCACTGTAAGGGGGGATTATATTGGAGGACTCACCTACCATCAGATTGCCTCAAGATCTTGGTTTCTGTTACCCTGCTGAGGTTTTTCTCCCTGCTTGTCTGACCATCCTAGCAATAGGTGGTCCCTGCCATCCGATAAGAGGCCTTGGTTACTGCGTGTGGGGTGCCACAGAAGGCTCTGCATTGTTTGTTTTTTTGGTGGTGGAGCATCTGTTTCTTATTTTATTTTTTTACTTTTTACACCAACTATAAGGATTCACTCTGTGCATAGACTCTAAAGTGTTATTTATTGTTTTTTTGCCCTTTTTTTCACATTATGATATTGTGTATGCATTAAGTATGTCATATCAAATTAAGATTGAGTTGGTAATAATTTTTAAGACTAGTGTGATTTTTATTTATTTATGTATGTTACCTGGTTTATATCACTTGGTTAATCACTGGAGTCCTCATCTATATACACTACAATTATATTTACTTTCTATTGATTACTTTATCAATACCGTATGCCCCATAGTGTGAATGGACCTTAAAGGTTTCCTTTTTTGCCTTTCCAAAAATAAGGTCATTGTGATATTGGACTTTGTAAAAGCGAATAGCCTTTTATTTAGCAAAATAGGCTAAAATGTATTTTCATCAACATACCAACACAAATATATGGCTCACCACCAGCATAATCATTTCCCACCACATCGTTTTACAGTTCCCTCCTGCATCAGGGGTCCAAATTAAGGGTCACAAGAGCCCAGCAGCATCTTAGCAAAGAAACAGCCCACAACTGTGAGTTTTTCCACATCACAGTTCATGGATACCTGCTGGCTGCTTCCTGCCCTATTTAGCCTCCTCTTGCAGGTGGGTTAACCCATTCATGACCACAGTACCCATAGTCATGTTTGAAGGCTCTTTCCCAACCCAAATCTATCTAAACCTTTGAACTCCAGTACACATACAAGAATTTAACAATCCTGGAAAACTCCAGTACTCATACAAGAATTTAACAATTCTGGAAAACTGCAAATTAGTTTCCCTCTTTATCAGATCACCCCAGAACCCTTCAGAGTCCCTAAATACTTAAACTGCTTTATCTCATCCCCTTAAAGGGACCACAACCCAAACAATTATTTTACTTAGCTTATATCCAACATCACCTTTTCTTTCACTTTTTTAAGGCATCTGAGTTTATTGAAAGTAAGATTATGAGACACAAAATACCTGACATACTTATGTTAATAAAAAAGCAAAGGAAGTATTTTTACACAGACATAAAAGAATATTGATGTGGAATTGGTTAGTGCAAAGTATTACCAGCAAACAAGTTCTGTCTATCCTATTTGTACTGTAGCCCTAAGCTAGACTCTTTTCTTGCTCCTTGATTATTTTTCTTTAGATTCCCCAGGGCTGTATTTGCCACATAGGCATACGAAGAACGCACCACAACAGCATTCTTCAAAGGAGGAGCATTGTTGAGTAATAACAGCAGAATATGTTTTCTTTTCTTTTTCAAGGGACACCATAGTTTTTATTTTTATTTTTAATATAGATGATACTGTAATATATTTTTTATTAATGCTATAAAAAATAAAATAAAACATTTTACACAGGGTACTTTCAGATTGTTTTGTTTTCAGAAATGTTGGACTCCTAATAAGAAAGTCAGCACTGCCTGATCACCTGTTGGCTAGTTAAATGGTACAAAAAAAAGGATAGAAGGGTGTTGGGAATGTGAGAGATGTAAATATGGTGGTTCAGGTGTGTATTATTCTTGTGCTTTATTTTTCTTTCAAACAATGCAAAAAAATAGAAAACTTTTAATAGAATGTCAGCAACAACTGTCTGATGTGCTCTAATTACCCCAAGCATAATGTTATCAGCTAAAAAATTAAGGGAAAAGTTTTATTAGAAATTAATTAGAAAAATAGTGTTGACCATTGAAGAGATAGTTTTCAGTCAGTTGTTGCAGACGGTCCTTGAAAGCATTCTTTGTGTTTAGAGGTCTGTTTATACCGTCAGAGCATTCAGCAAAACAATTCCCCCCTGTAGCCCCCCCGCAATTATTTACACAACACCTGTAGTAACAACAGGTGAGTTCACGCTGGAACCCATCTCTATCCATGCCATTAAAAATATAATCGGTACTTTGCGTAACGGCACTGCGCCGAATGATATTGTCCCCACCAAACTGCTGAAGGAATGCGCCGACATCCTGGCACCTCCTATCACGCAGCTTATTAACCAATCTTTCAGGGAGGGCATAGTGCCCTCCCAGTTGAAGGAGGGCATAATTCGACCCATCTTGAAGAAACCCACCCTGGACCCCAAAGACCCACTCCACCGCCGTCCCATAACAGGCCTAAATGTACTCTCAAATGTAATGGAAAAAGTAGTGGTACAACAGCTGCAACAGCATCTAGATACCAACAACCTACTTGATCCATTTCAATCGGGATTCTGGCTCGGACAGGGGACAGAAACTGCATTGCTCAAGATATGAGACGATGCTCTCGAGGCCACAGACGAAGGAGAATCTTGTCTTCTGGTTCTGTTGGACCTAAGCGCAGCCTTCGACACTGTAGACCACAAGCTTTTATTGACTCGGCTAGCTGAAGTAGCCAGAGTCGCAGAAGGCGATATATCTTGGTTCTCCCCTTTTTTGGAAAACCGATCACAAATGGTGAAGTTGGGACCTTTCACTTCTGAGAAATGCACATTATCGTGTGGTGTCCCTCAAGGATCCCCCCTGTCGCCGGTGTTATTCAACATCTATCTCCGTCCTCTTTTTGAAATCATCAGCAGCCAAAAACTGCTCTATCACTCATATGCAGACGACACGCAACTGTATTTCCGCATTTGCAACAAAAAGGATCACCACCTCAATCTAGAGACATGCCTCTCTTTGATGGAGGACTGGATGTCAAAGAGTTATCTTAAACTCAATGGAGCAAAAGCAGAACTTCTCCTGTTTCACGCCAAGCGTATGAATTAACCACTTAAGACCCGGACCAATACGCTGGCAAATGACCCAAGGGGTTTTTGCGATTCGGCACTGCGTCGCTTTAATAGACAATTGCGCGGTCGTGCGACGTGGCTCCCAAACAAAATTTGCGTCCTTTTTTTCCCACAAATAGAGCTTTCTTTTGGTGGTATTTGATCGCCTCTGCGATTTTTATTTTTTGCGCTATATACAAAAATAGAGCGACATTTTTGGAAAAAAATCAATATTTTTTACTTTTTGTTATAATAAAAAACCAATAAACTAAATTTTAGTCAAACATTTAGGCCAAAATGTATTTAGCCGCATGTCTTTAGTAAAAAAAAAATCGCATTAAAAAAAAATTAGCTACCTAGCGGGAACAGCGACACTAATACAGCGATCAGAAAAATGATCGCTTAGTGATGCTGGCAATAGGGAGTGAAAGGGTTAACTAGGGCAGTGATCAAGGGGTTAAAACTTTATTGGGGGGGTGGGGGGGCTACCCTGACACTAACACTGTCTGACTGTCACACTGTCTGTCACACTGACACTAAATACAGTAATCATACATGTATGATTACTGCATTCAGTGACACTGTGACAGGGGGGAGGGGGGGGGGGGCGATCGCGGGGGTTAAATGTGATTTTGTGTGTGTGTGGTGTAGTGTTGGTGCAGGACTTACTTGTAGTGTGGTGATCTCTCCTCAGCGGCGCTTGAAACAAACGCCGAGGGAGAGATCACGTCGCTTCCTCCTTCCTGTGTTTACACAGGAGGAGGAAGTGACAGGTCAGGCGGGCGCGCGCATTGGCTGGGAGCGATCCGGAGGGGGCGGATGAAAACGGATAGCCACCCCCACTTGTCGGATCGCTCCTGCAGCCGCGCGGACCGCCGCATGTACGGGGGGGGGGTCCGATCGGACCCCCGATCCCCCCCAAGGCACCAACGTATATATACGTTGATGTGCCTGTCGGTGCCATTCTGCCGACGTAAATGTACATGCGGCGGTCCTTAAGTGGTTAACCTGCAACAACTTGGACACCCCCGCCCATTCTGGGCAAAATCATCACCCCTAGCGCCAAAGTCAAAAGTCTCTGGGTCATTTTCGACTCCTATATGACAATGGACGCACAAATAGGGTCAGTAGTCAGCGGATCTCACCATCTGCTATGTCTACTACGCAGACTTACTCCTTTTATACCCAAAGAAGACATAGCGGTCGTGGTGGGAGCAATTGTGAACTCCAGATTGGACTATGCAAATGCCCTTTACCTCGGACTCCCCAAGTACCAAATCGCTCGTCTGCAGGTCGTTCAAAACACGGCTGCTAGACTTGTGACTGGGAAAAAACCCTGGGAATCAATCTCACCTTCACTAAGAACCCTTCACTGGTTACCAGTAAAAGACAGAATTACTTTTAAAGCATAGATGTATCCATGGGAATGCCCCCCATTATCTATGCGAAAAAATAAAAGTTCATAACCCCAATCGCGTTTTGCTATCCACCAATCAAAGTCTACTCCAGATACCGAAAACAAACTACAAGTCCAAAGGAGATAGAAGATTCGCGGTCCAAGGTCCCAGACTATGGAATGCTTTGCCAACCAGCATTCGGTTGGAGGAGAACCACTTAGCATTCAGGAGAAAGATCAAGACTCATCTCTTTTGATATCAAAGGAGCCAGGAACAACAAGAACAACAAGCGCCCAGAGGCGATTCGGTTCGCATGTTGCTGCGCTATATAAGTTTTCATTCATTCATTCATTCATTCAGAGCGCATAAGAAAATGTACCCCAGCAAAAGAACTCAAGGATAGTTAAACTCTAATGCCCCATACACACAATCAGGCTTTTGCCCAGCCAAACTAACATCAGAATTCCGACGGAATTCCATCGGAGTAAAAGAGAACATGTTCTCTATCTAAACTCCGATGGAATTCCTTGGAAAAAAGTCAGATGGGTCATACACACGGTCATAATTTCCGATGGAAAAACTCCATCTGGGTGAGCTATGTATATTACAAGGATTTCAACAAACTTTGATGCAGATTCCTACCTTTTGTTATTTTGAAGAAATCCCTGTTTTTGTCTGTATCTGTGTGGGAAAGTGAGTCTAATGGGTATGGTTTCATAATTATTAACCAGCAGGGGATGCCTGAAATCTGACTTTTGCCAGACTTCTGGGGAAATTGGTGAGTCAATCACACAAGCAGGAAATTAATTTTCTGGGGGGTATTCTGTACATATATTCTGTGTACAGAACACCTCCAGGTAGCCATATTGCATTTAATTTTTAGAAAATTACAGAGCTGCAGATTGAAAGGGAAAGGTCATTTTTAATAACATTAAACTACAATATGACTTGTGTCACAATTGTATATGCTATATTATATTTTCTTTATTTGCTATTTTTTTTCCACACGTAAGAGGAGTTACCCTTTAACAGCTGGCTACACTGTAAAAAGAGCCTTTTTTGGGCACTTAGTGTTATAGAGTGACAATGCTCTGCCCCCTGTCTCCCACAATTGCATGCCTGTTAATCAATCCATTACTCACACGCCATAAAGCGGAGTTCCAACAACATCTTATTTTTTATTTTTTTTAAAACATTTGCTAAGGTGAGAACATTGACATATAACACTCACATCTTTTGAAAACGTCATCCCCCCGATATCCGGATTAATATACAAGATAATAATATTATTGTTTCCTGGCCGTTCCTATATTTCTTGTGGGCATGTGAAGCATAATGTTCCGGGATATGGTGCAGCAGTCTCGCGCACAAGTAGTATGACAGTATCGCTGCGCAGTAAACTTCTTACGTTGCCATCATAACAGGCGGCAGCGTCAGAAGTACCCGCCCCATTGTGATGGCAATGAAGATAATCAAACCACCAACAGACGGAAGATTTCCTACCATTTAAAAAATGGCGCTGAAATCCGCCTTCCGGTTTTGAAGTAACACAATTCTAGCCCTCGGCGATGCCCACTAGCTCCTGGGAAATGATTACACTCATCTCCTAGAAGCAGTAGCGAGGGAAGTGACGTCAGGGTCCGCGGTGAGGAAGGGGAAGATTTGAAGGGACCACATAGTAACAGGGTTTAAAAGGTAAGTAAAAAAAAAAATCTCCAAATGTCATTTGCTATACTATTTGCTGCACAGTAATGAAAACATTTTTTTATGGGTGGAACTCCGCTTTAACAATGTAAAAAATAGGCTTATATGCCGATGCACATTGAGCAGGAAAAAAAAAAGTAATTTTAAAGAACATTGCATCCAGCAATAATAAGGAAATATGCGCTGTAAAAAAACACATGCTGTCAGTTGTAAGTTAACTGCATAAACATAGGGACAGGCTATACAAAAATAAAATAATTACAGGCAGTAAATAAAAATATGCCCTTTGAAAAACACATGTGGCCTGTTATCACTGTAGTGCATGGATCGGCTTTAAAGAAGCTGCAAGATACAATATGTAAAAAAATCCCCCCTCCTCCTCCACCTATCTTCATATTTCTCAATGGCTGCCAGACAGGTCATCCTGTGCAATGCAGTGATGTCTCCTCATCTCTTCAAGCATGGAGAAAGTGGCAACTGTCTGCTTGTGTTGTAAATGATTGCAGAAGAACACTTTCATTCACAAAAACACAAGCTGACAACATCACAAAACAGGCACTATACTAGGCTGTCCCAGACAACTGTTGCAGCTGACATGTGCAGTTGTCAGCTTGTGTTTTTGAGAATGAAAGTACTCATCTCCAGATCAAATCATTCACAACAGTTTTCACTCTTTCTGTGTCCTGAGCAGCAGGAGGCAGGTCCTGAAAAGAAAGATGAGGAGTCATGGAGCTGCAGAAGAGAGTGGGAGTGTGGCTTGGGGCTGGCTGTTACCCCCCTCCATGGAAAAAAAAACACATTTTAAGGTCAGGGTGGAGGTACAGCCAGCAATGACAGACAATAATAATTTATTTTATCTAGAGTATTTAAGGGTCTGGGATGTCAATCTTAGAGACTGGATGTCTGGTGTATGATATGATATTATATACAGTAAATATATAATATATTAATATGTGATCATCTAAAGCAAGGCTTTGGCTTCATTTGAAGAAAAAAAACATCACAATACAGACTTTTGCCTTATCTAATAACTAATTTAAGACTTGCATATGAGCATTTTAAAACTTGCACATGAGCAAGTGCATTTTTCAAGAACCTGCAATAAATGTTCAGGAGATATAGAACTATATGAAAAAGCAGTATAGTTTCTCTTAAAAAAAATCACCAAAACATCTAGGATTTTCCAATTTAGGGTAAAGTGAATGCTAATATTCTTATCATTTAAAACCAGCCTTCTAGCAAGCGGATAAATACACTAGGGGAAAATGTGTTGAACTATCAGATGTTTTTCTTTTTACCTTCCAAAGCATATGTAATTTTTGTTCTTATGTAATTTTCTTCTTCTGGTGCTTGTCTCAATTTATTGGCTTCACGTTTTGGCAGTTTTTCTATGTCTTCCCAGGATGTTGGTTCAAGTATGCTGTGTGTTTTGATAGTGTATGATAGCTTGCGGGTGGTATCATCTTTGTAGTCCGAGTGGATCTTCTGAATTCAGGTAGTTCAGCACGATCTGGCAGGGAACTTGATTTAGGCAATATGAGTTCCACCTTTTTTTCTGACTCCTCCAAAGGTTCGCTTTGGTTGACCTTTCCTTCTGGTATGCTTGACATGACTACTGAGGCGCAATGATCCCAGGTACAATTAACTGTAACATAGGTATAAGAAAACCTTCCCCCTTGCCCCCTCACCCCATTAAATAAACACATTAGGTTGAAAAGGGCATGCCACAGCTTTATTAAATTCAAATATAACATGTGAACACTTTTCAACCAGTGCCAGTCACAGTTGTACTATTAGCACACAATTCCAAAAGGGGGAGGGAGCCTGTCCATACCATAAGTGTTGGACAGGCCCGCCTACTTCCGATTTCCATCAAGGGCATAGCCCATTACAGCCATTTTATGCTGGCAAGGTCAAGAAACCACAGCAGGCTGTGACATACCAGAGAAAAAAGGGGCAGGAGGGTGGACAGCTCTTCCAACCACGTTCTTCAAAAGACCCATAATTCCCTGGGGCAATATTTTTTTCCAGAGCTCAGGCCCAGCCCATTCCACCTAGCAACCAATCTTCGGAACCGCCTTATCCTGTACCTGGCTATGCCCCCATCAGTCAAGGCTCTCTTTCCCTAAGGGGGCTCAAGAGGCCTTCATTTTCACTTCACAGATTTCAGGAATCAGTGTTTCTGGTGATGGGCTCTCATCAAAATAAACACTACGACTTATTGTGACTTTGTCAGTCTTTGGGTGTAGGATTCTGTTACCCTTATGCCACGTACACACGACCGTTTTTAATTCCATGGAAAAAAATACGTTATTCTCGAGCAAAGCTCGGTGACGTACAACACGTACGACAGCACTATAAAGGGGAAGTTCCATTCGGATGGCGCCACCCTTTGAGCTGGTTTTGCTAATTTTGTGTTAGTAAAAGTTTGGAGAGATGATTCACGCTTTTCAGTCTTCATGCTTTTCAGTCTGTTACAGCGTGACCAATGTGCTTTCTCCATTACAAACCCTAGTTTTACCAAAACGAGTGCTCCCGTCTCATAACTTGCTTCTGAGCATGCACATTTTTCCCCATTGTTAAAGCTTACACACGATTGTTTTTCACGACTTAAAAAAAGACGACGTGAAAAACGACGCGAAAAATTAGATCATGTTCTAAATTTTTAATGCCCATTTTTCATGACGAGAAAAATGCTCTGGTTTTTAATGAGTAAATGCACACAGATTCAGCTTAACCAATGTAACTCTTTACTTAGCAAGATAAAAACGAGAGGACAAGGGTAAACAGTAATGGACTTCTTGCAGAGCCCTGCAAGTGTAGAACCTGTCCTAGGTAGCTAATATAACCTACATGTATATACAGCTAGGCCTGCTAAGAACCTAATGTAGTGCACATGTTTAAATGTGAGAGACAAAAGCAAAGATTATTCACTGTGATTTTGTGCTTGGATGTCATATAACAGTTGTATGTTGTGTTTACAGAAGGAAAAGACAAAATATGCCTTTAAGAGTCATTTGTTTGTATGGCAGCAGGAGGTAAGGAATAACACAGTTGAATTCATGCCAGCAAGCATAGAGTTAAGCTTTTGTGACTCATTGGTAGCCTTGCCCAATCACAGCTAAACTCACATTGAGCAGAGTCTTGACCTATCACAGCCTCCTTTGCATCCATTTCTGTCTGGGAGGTTCCTAATACACAGCATGTGCTGCTAATTATTCCACCACAGAGACAGAGAGCCACATGGAGACAGAGACAGAGAGCAGAACAGACACAAGGCCAAAGTTGTGTTTTATGGAAGCCAGGGGCTACAAATAGGTATGTGACACAGTTATATATATGTTCTTATTGTAAATAGTGTGGTTAGAACTGTATACTGATCTAGTTGTGTGTTCACTTGTAGTTCCATCTAACCTAATTCACAAACCAAACCCAACTAAGCTAACCCTGCAAAAGCAACCCTGCAAACCAAGTTGCAAACCACAGTTATACCTTTCAGAGAAATCGGAGAATGCTTTGATAACTTACAGAGAGAGAGAGAGAGAGAGTGTAAATACTGAAGAAAGAAATATATCCACCATCTTATGTTAAATGACAAGATTGAATATTTGAACCACCATTTTCTGTTATACTTATTCATCACATGTTTTTGTACATGGACTGTCTGCTTCACATGTTTTTGTACATGGACTGTCTGCTGCAAAGCAGCAGCATTATATATGAAGAAAAGTGAAGTTAATAAAGAAGTTATTTTAAGCATTTGGTGTGCTCTTTAAACCTACTGCTTCCATAGAATGGCGCTAGAGGAATTTTCAGAGTAATAGACAGTCTTGTTGGACTGAAAAGTCAGAGATATCACAATTCTTCTAACGCCACAGCGCATGAGGAACTTCATAGTGCTGCGCCTGCCACAATAGGTGATCATCCATTTTTTTCTTTTGCAAGGAATCGCGTATCATAGTGAATTGTGCATTCATCACCCTGGAACTTAACTGTGAGAACATTATTTTTCAAGACTTTAGATTGATAGAAGGCTGACTTCTAGTTCAAGAGCATACAACACTTTCTTTAAACCACTTCAGCCCCGCCCGCCGTCATTTTACTGTGGGAATGTGGCTCTCCTGGACGAGAGCCCGTAGCTATATGTCCGCATTAAAGCGGCCACTAGGAACAGAAGATCAGCGATTTCCCCTAGTGAGGCCACCCCCCCATACAGTTAGAACACACCCAGGAACACACTTAACCCCTTCCCCGCCCCCTAGTGTTAACCCCTTCACTGCCAATGACATTTTTATAGTAATCAAATGCATTTTTATAGCATTGATCGCTAAAAAAATGCCAATGGTCCCAAAAATGTGTCAAAAGTGTCCAAAGTGCCCGCCATAATGTCGCAGTACTGAAAAAAAATGCTGATCGCCGCCATTACTACTAAAAAAAATAATTAATAAAAATGCCATAAAACTACCCCCTATTTTGTAAACGCTATAACTTTTGTGCAAACCAATGAATAAACGCTTATTATGATTTTTTTTTTTTTCGAAAAATATGTAGAAGAATACGTATCGGCCTAAACTGAGGAAAAACATTTTTTTTTTATATATTTTTGGGGGATATTTATTATAGCAAAAAGTAAAACATATTGCATTTTTTTCAAAATTGTCGCTCTATTTTTGTTTATAGCGCAAAAAATAAAAACCGCAGAGATGATCAAATACCAAAATAAAGCTCTATTTGTGGGAAAAAAGGACACCAATTTTGTTTGGGAGCCACGTCACACGACCGCGCAATTGTCAGTTAAAGCGACGCAGTGCCGAATCACAAAAAGTGCTCTGGTCATTGGGCAGTAATATGGTCCGGGAGTTAAGTGGTTGAAAGGATACTGTGGTGACCTCCTTATGGTGCAATGTAGTTAAGGAAGCCATGGCCTTTACCTTTGGCAGTGATGTTTTTTCAGTTTGCTAGAAAAACGTTGTCTTTTGCACTGTAATCAATCTTTGTGAAGAGTCTATGCATTAGCCACTTGGCTTGCCACTTTTTGTTACGTTAAAGGTGCCAATCCATGATGTGTCTTCAGTTCAGATGTGGCTGCTTTGACTCTCTTTACTCTCTTTTGTGGATAGCTTTTTCCCTGCTCGGCTTTCCAGATAGAACAGTCCTTTTTTAAGTGAGCGGTCTTTTTTCACAGCGAAAACAGGCTCTGATTTCTTTGTTGTGCTTTGTGCCTTTGTACATCCTAATAGCTTTGTAACTACTTTCCTTCTGTCATATTAATCGATTAATTTCCCTTTGACATATTCCAGTGTCAGTTCCTGTTCCGGTCTGGTTTCTAACGCGTTAATAAGAGCAGCATATTTCTCTGGAAGTCTGCAGAGCAGCAGGGCAACAATATGATCATCTTTGATGTTCTCTCTGATGTCACGCAGCTGCTCTATGATCTCTAGCCTAGCTTTCACATGGTTACACATTTGCTGGCCTTCTTCTAGTGTCCTTTTAAATAGCTTCCTTAACAAAAACAGTTTGCTGTTGAGACTCGAATGGTCATGCAACTTTGTAATGAAGTCCAAATACCTTTGGCCATTTTCTCTGTTTTTATGTGGAAAATCTGGTCATCTTCCACTAGTAATCTTATAATTGCTTTTGCCTGTCTGTCCTTCCTGTCCCAGTCCTCTGTCTCTCCCAGTGTTGCCAGCCTACCAGATTGAAATTTACTAGCACGACACCTGAAATTTACTGCCGCAGCCACGTTTTTACTGGCATTTCACAAAAGTTACTAAATTACATTTTTAGGTGCAAACTTCAGTATTAAGGCTACAAACAAGTACGCTAGGCAAATAGCAATGTGATTTAAGGTACATATTAAGGTAAAAAAAATTTTTTTTTTTATTATTTTCGATATAATTAGGGCACATTACCTACCATTGTCTGTGTATGTAATCTATGCATGTATCTTCCATGTGTGTGTATGTATGTACTCTATGCACGTATCTATACATCTATCTACCATGTTTGTGTGTATGTACCCTATCTACCATGTGTGTGTGCTCTATGCATCTATCAAACATGTTTGGTATGTACTCTATGTATGTATGCATGCATCTATCTACCATGTGTGTGTATGTATGTATGTATGTATGTATGCATCTATTGAACATGTTTGTGTATGTACTCTATGTATGTATCTATGCATCTATCTAAATGTTTGAAGTCTCAGAATAAGACTTGACATATACATACATAATCTAGAATACATACTTGAAGTAACATAAGAGGGTCCTCATATTACTAGTATGTCTCTATGTTCCTTACTGTTTATTTTAGTTGCTCAGCTCCCTTTCTGGTTGTAGGCATTCTAGAAATTACTTTCCCACCCCTTAATGTTCTTCCTCTGCAAGTAATCTTTTTCCACTGTGGCTGTCTAGGAATTTCCTCAAGGATATAGGCACACCTGCTGTTCAATACATCAAGAAAAAGGCAATTACAAGAAAAGCCTGTAGGATAGCCTACTAGACACCACTAGACTACTGCAAATCTGGTATGACTATTGTCCTAATTATTACAGGATAGAATGTCCCTGGCAATCAGATCCATATATGTTGTCAATGACCTTATTCCAGTAAAGGATCTGGAGGCTGTGAATGAAAAGCCAGGCTTGCACTTGTCGGATTCTGCTGCCTCCCAGTGCACTCTCCTTCCTACTGTTCTGCTGCCTGTTACTCATATCATTTCCTTCATCACAATCTCTAGTAGAGGTGAAAACATTGTAGAGGCACAAGTTACTGGATACAGTCTGTTGTCCTCTAGTCTGATTAACCTCTGAGGATCCTCTGCATGACTAATGTGGCAGCAATGTGTTCTAGATCATTTTCACCTGAGCATCAGGATCAAGTCTATTTTATTGGGGCACACAATGTATGGAGACATGGAGCTTCTGTTATCCACTCATGATAGTAAAAGGAATGTTCTTTGTGAAAACTGAGGCTGATAAATGCTGGATCAGAGAGGACAGAACAATGACAGTGACCAATGAAAGGCCTAAAGTCATGTGATCAGTGCAGTGAGAGGTGGCAGCTGGAATGTAACTGCATGTTATCGTTTTGTTAATTATATATACATATGTACACATGTTTTGTCACAGGCTAATCAGCTCCATATACATCATATGTGTAAACAAGAACCTATGGATTTCCAAGTGTATGGTGATGTAACTTCAGGATAGATTAACAGTATGAAGGCTGGTTATTGTAGTTCCATAACTAGAACCTGACAGCTTCCCTACAACTGCTGTACACAGTACATAGTATGTTGTCAGTGTAGACCCCTGCAAAGCCAAATAATACAGATAGATAGATAGATAGATAGATAGATAGATAGATAGATAGATAGATAGATAGATAGATAGATAGATAGATAGATAGATAGATAGATAGATAGATAGATAGATAATTAGATAGATAGATACCGTAGATAGATAGATAGATAGATAGATAGATAGATAGATAGATAGATAGATAGATAGATAGATAGATAGATAGATAGATAGATAGATAGATGCATACCCCACTTTTACGTACACAATGGGGTTTATTTACTATCGCTGGAGAGTGCAAAATTCAGACTCACTTCTGCAAAAAAAAAAAAAAAAAAACAATGAGCTTCCAGATTTTATTACCAGGCTTAATTAAACAAGCTGAGGTTAGAAGCTGATTGGTTTCTCTGCAGAAGTGAGACTGATTTTGCACTCTCCAGCGATAGTAAATAAACCCCATTGTGTACTTAAAAGCGGATAGATAGATAGATAGACAGGCAGACAGACAGACAGAGGTTAGATAGATAGATACATAGATAGATAGATAGATAGATAGATAGACAGACAGACAGACAGACAGACAGATAGATAGATAGATAGATAGATAGATAGATAGATAGATAGATAGATAGATAGATAGATAGATAGATAGATAGATAGATAGATAATGGATAGATATATAGTGAATAGATAGATACATAGATAGTTGGAGGATGAATAGATAGATAGATAGATAGATAGATAGATAGATAGATAGATAGATAGATAGATAGATAGATAGATAGATAATGTATATATAGATAGTGAAGGGATAGTGAATGGATCGATAGATAGATAATGAATGGATAGATGCATAGATAGAAAGTTGATGGATGGATCAATAGATAATGAATAGATACATAGATAGATAGTTGGAAAATGAATAGATAGATAGATAATGAATAGATATATAGTGAATAGATTGATAAATAGATAGATAGTGAATTGATAGATAGATAGATAAATAGATAGATAGATAAATAGATAGATAAATAATGGATGTATAGATAGTGAAAGGAAAGATAGATAGATAGATAGATAGATAGATAGATAGATAGATAGATAGATAGATAGACAGACAGACAGACAGACAGATAGATAGATAGATAGATAGATAGATAGATAGATAGATAGATAGTGAATATATAGATAGCTAGACATACAGTTAGGGATAGACAGACATACAATTATAGATAGATAGATAGATAGATATATAGATAGATAGATAGATAGATATATAGATAGATAGATAGATAGATAGATAGATAGATAGATAGATAGATAGATAGATAGATAGACAGATAGATAGACATATAGATAGATAGATAGATAGATAGATAGATAGATAGATAGATAGATAGATAGATAGATAGATAGATAGATAGATAGATAGTGAATATATAGATAGCTAGACATACAGTTAGGGATAGATAGACATACAATTATAGATATATAGATAGATAGATAGATAGATAGATAGATAGATAGATAGATAGATAGATAGATAGATAGATAGATAGATAGACAGATAGATAGACATATAGATAGATAGATAGATAGATAGATAGATAGATAGATAGATAGATAGATAGATAGATAGATAGATAGATAGACATACAGTTAGGGATAGATAGACATACAGTTAGAGATAGATAGATAGATAGATAGATAGATATATAGATAGATAGATAGATAGATAGATAGATAGATAGATAGATAGATAGATAGATAGATAGATAGATAAGTAGATAGATAGTTGATAGATATATAGTGAATAGTTAGATACATAGATAGTTGGAGGTTAGATAGATAGATAGATAGATAGATAGATAGATAGATAGATAGATAGATAGATAATGGATAGATATATAGTGAATAGAAAGATACATAGATAGTTGGAGGATAGATAGATAGATAGATAGATAGATAGATAGATAGATAGATAGATAGATAGATAGATAGATAGATAGATAGATAGATAGATAGATAGATAGATAGATAGATAGATAGATAGATAGATAGATAGATAGATAATGGATAGATATATAGTGAATAGAAAGATACATAGATAGTTGGAGGATAGATAGATAGATAGATAGATAGATAGATAGATAGATAGATAGATAGATAGATAGATAGATAGATAGATAGATAATGTATATATAGATAGTGAAGGGATAGATAGATAATGAATGGATAGAAAGTTGATGGATGGATCAATAGATAATGAATAGATACATAGATAGATAGTTGGAAAATGAATAGATAGATAGATAGATAATGAATAGATATATAGTGAATATATTAATAAATAGATAGATAGTGAATAGATAGATAGATAGATAGATAAATAGATAGATAAATAATGGATGTATAGATAGTGAAATATAGATAGATAGATAGATAGATAGATAGATAGATAGATAGATAGATAGATAGATAGATAGATAGATAGATAGTGAATAGATAGATAGATAGATGGGCGGGCGGACGGACGGACGGACGGACGGACGGACGGACAGACAATGTATATATAGATAGTGAAGGGATAGTGAATGGATCGATAGATAGATAATGAATGGATAGATGCATAGATAGAAAGTTGATGGATGGATCAATAGATAATGAATAGATACATAGATAGATAGTTGGAAAATGAATAGATAGATAGATAATGAATAGATATATAGTGAATAGATTGATAAATAGATAGATAGTGAATTGATAGATAGATAAATAGATAGATAGATAAATAGATAGATAAATAATGGATGTATAGATAGTGAAAGGAAAGATAGATAGATAGATAGATAGATAGATAGATAGATAGATAGATAGATAGATAGATAGATAGATAGACAGACAGACAGACAGACAGATAGATAGATAGATAGATAGATAGATAGATAGATAGATAGATAGATAGATAGATAGATGAATATATAGATAGCTAGACATACAGTTAGGGATAGATAGACATACAATTATAGATAGATAGATAGATAGATAGATAGATAGATAGATAGATAGATAGATAGATAGATAGATAGACATATAGATAGATAGATAGATAGATAGATAGATAGATAGATAGATAGATAGATAGATAGATAGATAGACATACAGTTAGGGATAGATAGACATACAGTTAGAGATAGATAGATAGATAGATAGATAGATAGATAGATAGATAGATAGATAGATAGATAGATAGATAGATAGATAGATAGATAGATAGATAGATAAGTAGATAGATAGTTGATAGATATATAGTGAATAGATAGATACATAGATAGTTGGAGGTTAGATAGATAGATAGATAGATAGATAGATAGATAGATAGATAGATAGATAGATAGATAGATAGATAGATAGATAATGGATAGATATATAGTGAATAGAAAGATACATAGATAGTTGGAGGATAGATAGATAGATAGATAGATAGATAGATAGATAGATAGATAGATAGATAGATAGATACAGATAGATAGATAGATAGATAGATAGATAGATAGATAGATAGATAGATAGATAGATAATGGATAGATATATAGTGAATAGAAAGATACATAGATAGTTGGAGGATAGATAGATAGATAGATAGATAGATAGATAGATAGATAGATAGATAGATAGATAATGTATATATAGATAGTGAAGGGATAGATAGATAATGAATGGATAGAAAGTTGATGGATGGATCAATAGATAATGAATAGATACATAGATAGATAGTTGGAAAATGAATAGATAGATAGATAGATAATGAATAGATATATAGTGAATATATTAATAAATAGATAGATAGTGAATAGATAGATAGATAGATAGTGAATAGATAGATAGATAGATAGATAGATAGATAAATAGATAGATAAATAATGGATGTATAGATAGTGAAATATAGATAGATAGATAGATAGATAGATAGATAGATAGATAGATAGATAGATAGATAGATAGATAGATAGATAGTGAATAGATAGATAGATAGATGGGCGGGCGGACGGACGGACGGACGGACGGACGGACAGACAATGTATATATAGATAGTGAAGGGATAGTGAATGGATCGATAGATAGATAATGAATGGATAGATGCATAGATAGAAAGTTGATGGATGGATCAATAGATAATGAATAGATACATAGATAGATAGTTGGAAAATGAATAGATAGATAGATAATGAATAGATATATAGTGAATAGATTGATAAATAGATAGATAGTGAATTGATAGATAAATAGATAAATAGATAGATAAATAATGGATGTATAGATAGTGAAAGGAAAGATAGATAGATAGATAGACAGATAGATAGTGAATAGATAGATAGCTAGACATACAGTTAGGGATAGATAGACATACAGTGATAGATAGATAGATAGATAGATAGATAGATAGATAGATAGATAGATAGATAGATAGATAGATAGACATACAGTTAGAGATAGATAGATAGATAGATAGATAGATAGATAGATAGATAGATAGATAGATAGATAGATAGATATATAGACAGATAGATAGTGAATAGATAGATAGATAGACATACAGTTAGGGATAGATAGATAGATAGATAGATAGATAGATAGATAGATAGATAGATAGATAGATAGATAGATAGATAGATAGATAGATGGGTTGTATATTGTGGGTGTGGGGAGGAGAGGAGGACACCTGTGTGTGTGTGTGTGTGGTTGTACGGACAGAGTCTCCAAGCCTACACACACAGTACAGACAAGTCGGCGATCGCTGTGAAACTTGTACACTAACTTCATGACAGCGAATGACAGTGCCGCCGCCGCCGCTGCTCTCCGGGGATTGGCCTCCGGGAGGTGACGTCACGAGGGGTGTTATTAAAGGCAGCTCAGAGGGAGATGAGTTTAGAAGTGGCAGGGACTGTCTTTGGGACGGAGTGCTGCGCATCCTCCAGCCAGCCGGTGTCAGATGTACGATACGGGGCAACAACGCCTCCCGTACGGGTGAGAAGATCGGGGCCACCCAGGCAGCTACATGCAGGAGGACACTGGCCACAGAGCTGGACTAGCAAGCCAAGTGAGCCGCTTTAAGGAATAAGACAGAAGAAGTTCACCGCTATGGATCTACTGCTCACCCCCAGCCCAGCACCGAACTTCACCAGAGCACAGAACAGCACCAAGCCTGATGATGGCTGGATGGTGGGCATGGGCATCCTGATGTCCATCATCGTCCTGGTCATCGTGTTTGGGAATATCATGGTGATCACGGCTATAGCCAAGTTCCAAAGACTTCAGACAGTCACTAACTACTTTATCACCTCCTTAGCCTGTGCCGACCTGGTGATGGGCATGATGGTGGTGCCCTTCGGAGCAGGTATCATCATCATGGATTCGTGGGAGTTTGGCAACTTTTGGTGTGAGTTTTTCATATCAGTAGACATCCTGTGTGTCACTGCCAGCATAGAGACGTTGTGTGTGATAGCAGTGGACAGGTATTTCGCTATCACCTCTCCATTCAAGTATCAAAGCCTGCTGACCAAGTGTAAAGCCAGAATGGTCATCCTCATAGTTTGGGTTGTGTCAATCCTCACCTCCTTCCTCCCCATCTACATGCACTGGTATAGAACTGATGAGAGCAAAGATAAGGATTGCTATCACGATGAGACCTGCTGTTACTTTTATACCAACCCTGCCTATGCCATTTCATCATCCATCATCTCTTTTTACCTACCCCTGGTGATCATGATCTTTGTCTATGCTAGAGTCTTTCAGGTGGCCAAGAAACAACTGAAGAAGATAGACAAAAGTGAGGGGAGGTTCTACCAGCAAGATGCCAATGGCAAAGTGGGCAACAGGAGGACATCCAAGTTCTGCTTGAAGGAGCACAAAGCACTGAAGACACTGGGCATTATCATGGGCACCTTCACTTTGTGTTGGCTCCCTTTCTTCATAGTGAACATAGTTCAGGTGATGTACAAGGATATCATCCCTGTGCAGGTGTACACCTTCTTGAACTGGGTGGGCTATGTCAACTCTGCCTTCAACCCACTCATCTACTGCAGGAGTCCAGACTTCAGATACGCTTTCCAGGAGCTACTTTGTTTGAAGAAGTCAAGCACCAAGCTCTACACCAATGGATACCCCCAAAGCAATGGGAACAGTGTGTACAATGAAGAAAGTGATGCTGCTCAAACGGGCAAGGAGAGAACTAACGAGGTCTTCTTCAAGGAGGAGAAGACCCCAAGTCCATCCCTACTGAGATGTGAAGGTACTGTGGTGGACTACAGCATGGAACCCCTGGGCAAAAATCACAACACGCAGGGTGATTGCTTATTATAGGATCCCCCGTTTTTTTTAAGAAACACTGATGACAAACTGGATGCTTTGCCATACAAGGGTCAATCAGATCTTTCTCTAATGTATTGACATGAAGGATATGGAGGTCTTTCTTTATATTAAAGTTAAATTGCAGCTGGGCGGTGCCCATGACTTGCAGGATGTATATTTTTTCTATTAGGCAAGTGTTTTGTTTTTTTTGTTCTGTATAGTTTCACTTCCTAAATTAAGGTAAGAAGACATTCACTAAAGCATTAAGGCTTTTTGATTGTGTTGCTGTCTTATATATTTAGCAAAACTAGAAGAATCTACCTCATGGATCTGAAAAAAAAGAGAAAAGTTATTATGTTCTTGTGTTTTTTAGAATGTTATCTTTTTTTTTTTATGTCATGCATATTTTATTTTATATTTTGTGTCCTGTTGTTACATGTTGTGACTCCAATTTGAACACTTGTTTGCTGGAGTGGCTGGTCTCTCCAGCAGTGGATAGGTTAATTTGGCAAATGTCAATCCCAGATTTATGTATAAGACAACAAACATAGGAAAAGAGAGCGTAGAACGTGTGTCAGAAACCCATTTCCAAAAGCTGAAACTCAACGCCTTTAACCCCTTCATCCTGAGATCCAGGATCAAATCAAACAGCATGTTGGAGGGACATTACTATACTGTGGGCAACTGACATAACATATTCAGGGTTGCCAACTGTCAGCAAATTTACGAACAGTTTTTAAAATCTGTATATTTTGCATTTGTCCATAAATGACCGTAAAGGACATTCATGGACAGATGCAAAAACTACAGATTTTACAAACTGTTCATAAATTTACTGGCAGTCGTCCGAAACGGACATCCGTAACGGACCTTCATGAACAGATGCAAAAATTACAGATTTTACAAACCGTTCATAAATTTACTGGCAGTCGTCCGAAACGGACATCCGAAACTGACCTTCACGAACAGATGGAAAAATTACGGATTTTCCAAACTGTTCGTAAATTTACCGACAGTTGGCAACCCTGCCCATATTTTGGGCACCGACAGTAGTTGAATGGACGACCTTCATGTGAAGGATTCCCCCAGGCATGAAGGGGTTTAAAGTTATTTTGAGTTCACTTAATTTTAGCAGGAAAGCCCATACGGAGAACCCATCCCCCCCCCCCCCCTTCAAGAGACCTGCGGACTATGGCAGTCAGAGGGTGATTTATTACATGCAGTTTTATGAGAAGCCCTGTTGGCTTCAGATGCAAAAATGTAGGAGTTGACTTATGGTCACTGTCCACTGGAGTGTCATATGGTAGGTTTAAAGGGCCACTATTGTGAAAAATAACACATTTTAACTGTATGTTATTTATAGATATACTAATATTATTCACTGGGGGATATTTATGAAAGGCAAATCCACTTTGCACTACAAGTGCAAACTAAAAGTCCACTTGAAATTGCACTGAAAGTGCAATTAAAATTGCAGTTGCTGTAGATCCAAGGGAGACATGCAAGGAAAATAAAAAACAGCATTTAAGCTTGCATATGATTGTATAATAAAATCCGCAGAGCTTCCCCTCATTTCAGATCTTCCCCTCAAATTTACAGCGACTGCACTTCCAAGTGCACTTCCAGTGCCAATTCAAGTGCACTTTGCACTTTTAGTTTGCTCTTGTAGTGCAAAGTGGGTTTGCCTTTCGTAAATAACCCCAACTGTGTTTTTATTATTTTAATTTTTTCCCTCCACATTTATGTGCCAACCAACTGTCCAGCTGTGACACAAACTATGACATTGGCAGAGATGCTTGGGCAGTTGTAGATTTTTTATCTTTTTTTTTTTAAAGATTTAAACTATATGAATGAAAGGTGACTGTTGTAAGCACCCCAGAAAGTTTGTTGCAACCCATATATATATTGATATATATATAGATATATCTATAGATATATATCTATAGATATATCTATAGATATATATATATATATATATATATCTATAGATATATATATATATCTAGAGAGAGAGAGAGAGAGAAATCTGTATCTCTCTCTCTCTCTCTCTCTCTGTCTCTCTCTATATATATATATATATATAAATATTTATATATATATATATATATATATATATATATCTATAGATATCTCTCTCTCTCTCTCTATATATATATATATATATATATATATATATATATATATATATTTATCTCTCTATCCCTCTATATATATTTATATTTATTTGTTATTTATTTATTTTTGGCGATAGTGGCCCTTTAATAACCAGTCCAACACTGAATGTATAAATGTAAACTTGTGTTGGTCTGCTTTCCTTGCCACCATATAACAACAGGCCGTACAGGTCTTTCCAGGTGGAGAAGAACAGATGTTCCCCCACGACCCGCTCACTGTGAAAGTTAATCAATTAACTGATGCAGTCCTGCTGATTCAGACAGGTTTCTAGCCAGAAACTTGTCACTAATCAATTTTTGCTTTCGCCATATCCAGTTTAACGAATACTGTTGAATAAATTGCGTATCTCTAAAAGACTTAAGTAGCCTGTGATGAGGTCCATAAGCTTCAGAATTGGTTTTCCATCGCAGAACATGATCAGGTAATAGGGAGAGCGTTGGAAATAAATGAGAGGATTTACTAGCCCCTGCTTGAAGCATGCTGAGTTAATCAATTACCAAACCTGAAAAAATAAAAAGAAGAGATGGGATGACTTTTTCTTAATGATTGACTGGAAAAAACTTCTAGCAGAGTCTATAATGTAGGGGGATGAGTTCTCCTGGTTAGTAAAACACTTGGACTTGTTTAATAAGATAAAATAAAGCGCCTAAGCCATAGCAACCAGATTTCCTTTTTCCTCACTTTGGTCACATTTACGTAAAATAAGCTTGGTTGCTGTGTGTTATGGCACTTTGCACCTTCATTGTAGTTTGCACAATCTTACTAACAAAAACCCGCAATCAGCTTGTTTAATACTACAGCGCAAAGAGTAATGGTGTACTGTGAAATTGCCCATGATTGTTACACCCTGATTGTGCAACTCTTCTTTGGATTGGCCACCAACTATATGGTATGAAGGACTATCTAAGCAAACCCCTTTATTTATGTCTAAGCTGGTAGACCCTTCAACTGCATAGTTGTTGGCAACCCCTTACGGTCACCATACACATTACTATCTGACTGTAACACCTTTCCGCAACCAACTTCAGATTTGGACCTACCTAAACTGTCCAATCAATATGTCGAATCAGGCAGGCTCTTGCACTAAATAGTTGTTGGTAGATCTAAAGGGGAGTGTACAATCGGAATGTAATGTGTGTGCTGAGCTTTAGGGAGATTGTACAATCCAATTGTAAAGTGTTGGGCAAGATTTGGTGTAGCCAGACTAATGAAGGCTAATGTTTGACTGGTTTCTGTTGAGTACAGTACATAATTGCTCTTTGCTTCATGTTACTTAATGATGGCCATTGTGACTAAGCATGACTACAGGTATTCCTGTCCACTTTACTGCATGCAGGGCCACCAGCAGATCAGCTCCTTTGCACATTTCCAAGCCGTACAGTATTGTATGCTGCTCGCAATTAAAGGTCGTTGTACTATGAGTCCAAGTTGTTTGTGTTTTTATATTGTTTACATTTTTTGATGTTGGGTAAGCATTGAGCCTGGAGATGTAAATATAAATGACATGTTACTTTATATAGATGGACTTAAAATACATTGATACATTTGTATACAAAGGTTCTTATATTTGTACAGAAATCAGGTCATTTGACGTTGGAGGTGACTATTACTATTAAAGCTAATGGGGTTGTTATCACCCTTGCCTGTGGTCAAATAACCGGTGTAGAACAGGAAATTTCTATTTTTAAATTCAAATTCCTTGGATCTCACACAAGGGTAAAAATGACTTGGCGAATCAGACCCTTAAAAATCAGTGCACTAACCTTAGACATCAAGATAAGGATATTTATAAAAAAAATAAAAAAATTACAGTTGTGTTTAACTCCAAAGAACAATGAGATTTGAAAATGACAGTCACATAAAGGAAAATTGTTATTCCGATTTTAAAGCTTTGCAACTTGAGCCTATTGTGGTTAAGAAGACAATGTGGGGTCGATTTACTAAAACTGGAAAGTGCAGAATCTGGTGCAGCTCTGCATAGAAACCAATCAGCTACCAGTTGTTTTTGTCAAAGCTTAATTGGAACAAGCTGACAATAGAAACTGCCTACCATGCAGAGCTGCACCAGATTCTGAGTGCTCTAGTTTTAGTAAATCAACCCCCGAGGGGTTGATTTACTAAAACTGGAGCGTGCAAAATCTGGTTCAGCTCTGCATAGAAACTAAACAGCTTCCAGCTTTTTTTGTCAAAGCTTAATTGAAGAAACTGAAGAAAGAAGCTGATTGGCTACCATGCATAAAGAAGCTGATTGGCTACCATGTGGGGTTGATTTACTAAAACTGGAGAGTGCAAAATCTGGTAGGGCTCTGCATAGAAACCAATCAGCTTACAGTTTTTTTTGTTGTCAAAGCTTAAAGCAGAGTCATTGCCCCCCTACACATACTGTAGCTGCTGACTTTTAATACTAGGTTACTTACCTGTCCTGGAATCCAGTGTTTCCATCTGCTCTCGGGTGCTGCTGCCACCTGTAAGGGAAACCGGCAGTGAAGCCTTGCAGCTTCACAGTCAGTTCCCTACTGCACATGCGCGCTGCGCTTTCTGAATGGCCCGGTGGCTGGGGAAGGAGGAGGGGTGACAAACTTCTGAGTGATCTCATTGTTGCAAGATCTCTCAGAAGTGGGGATGTGTACCTGCCAAAACAGGTACCCAATACCCCCCCCCCTCCCAAAAGGTGCCAAATGTGGCACCAGAGGGAGAAGGAGCCAGCTAAGCGGAGTTTCCACTTTTGGGTGGACCTCCACTTTAATTGAACCAGCTGACATTAGAAGCTGATTGACTACCTTGCATATAGAGCTGCACCAGATTCTGAGTGCTCAAGTTTTAGTAAATCTACCCCTGTGGAATTGATTTACTAAAAACTTGTGAGTGCAAAATCTGGTGCAGCTCTGCATAGAAACCAATCGGCTTCCAGGTTATTTTGTCAAAGCTTAATTGAACAAGCTGAAGTTAGTAGCTGATTGACTACCATGCACAACTGCATCAGATTTTGAGTTCTCAAGTTTTAGCAAATCTACCCCTGTGGAATTGATTTACTAAAAACTGGAGAGTGCAAAATCTGGTGCAGCTCTGCATAGAAACCAATCAGCTTCCAGGTTTTTTTGTCAAAGCTTAATTGAACAAGCTGAAGTTAGTAGCTGATTGACTACCATGCATACAAAGCAGCACCAGATTCTGAGAGCTCAAGTTTTAGTAAATCTACCCCTATGGGGTAGAAATACTAAAACTAGAGCGTGCAAAATCTGGTGCAGCTCTGCCTAGAAACCAATCAGCTTCCAGGTTATTTTGTCAAACTTAATTGAACAAGCTGAAGTTAAAAGCTAATTGACTACCATGCAAAAGCTGCACCAGATTCTGAGTGCTTCAGTTTTAGTAAATCAACCCCTACAGGCTCAAGTCACAAAGTTAACAAACCCAGATAAGTTTACTTACGCTAAAAAAGTAACAGTTACTTTCAGTTAATTAATTCCGATGAGATTTAAAAAAAATGGCAGTCACATGGTTAAATTAAAGCATCTTATCATTGTGTTAAAGCGTTGTGAATCAAGCCTATTGTGTTGTCTATCCTTTTTGCTCTACAGCCAGTTGTTAAAATGACAGTTGGTATAACACGTGACATGTGATTCCAGATCGGCCAGTCAACATTCTGTAGCAAAACATCTTCCCCAAAAATACCACTCTTATCTTAAAAGCACTCAGTGCTGATAAGCTCCTGAACATTTGCAAAATGTATCTGTGAACATTATTAAAAGCTCTTTTAACCATACCAACCTCTAACTTCTGCTTGTATGGTTTATTTTTATGTTTTACTTTATACAAATACTGCTACTGTCTACATAGATTAGTGATTCATTCCTGGGGCCCCCATCTGGCAGTGCCCCTGTCTGTTTTGCAACTCTGAGTGTTACAGCGCCATGCCATCCTTAATGACTGGGCAGAATGATTGCATTTACTATAAAGAGAAGCCTGTGTAATAATACAGTGCCGGGCTGTCATTGGGCTCGGTGCAGTAAGCGGTGGAGGTGCATTCCTCGCTTGCAGTGTCTACAGATCCTGTGCAGAGTAGCTTGCTGAGAGGACTGTGTGCCGGGTGCTGCTGTCAGTGTGACATACACCCTAACAGGTGCTGCACTGACTCATGTACTGATCAACGCACAGACACAAGCATGGAAACTTTACTTGTATTTGTTTATGATAATCTTCCCATAAATATTTATTAGATCATAATGGCAAAAAGCAGAACGGAGCCCTTGCACTTTACACTTAGCAACGTATAGATCATACACCAAGCGTATGTATAATTTATGTTAGAACTTTTTTTTTTTTTTTTACCTAAAATTTTTATTTAGGGTTTAGCCTATATTGTTCCATATGGGGAGTTATTTTGTAATTCAAGTTAAAAGTTTTAAAGCTTTGAAGACGCTTAGCTGTTGATCAGCGTGTGTGACTGCGGTATGTGATATAACCTTCAGTGCCTCGAACCATATGGCACGTACATTATGTTCAGAACCAGAAAGGTCACGTTTATGCAAAGAAAAAAAAAAGGTGTTCGCGGGTGAATGTCAGTACTCAGGGCAGCTAAATTAAGAGATTTTTATGTAATTGATTTGCATTCAGCTTGTGTTATGGTGATAGAGATCTGTTTATACTTTTAGTGCCGTATGCTAAAATTAGAAAAGGGTTGTGACATCATAGTTCCTATCAATAAAGGCAAAGTAACTAAAAGTGGAACTTCAGTAATTTTTTCAACTTTCCATCTATTAAATCTTCTTCTCTTGTTTAAACTTTGGATAGTAAAACTTTTTTTTTCTCATCTGCCATAGAGTCTCTTATCACTCCCTCAAATACCTTACATCAGGGGTGCCCAACCAGTGGCCCGCGGAGTCCTCTGATATGGGCCGCGACCTCCTGCTCTGGGATGGCTGGTTGGCAAGCCCAGATTGCAGGTTGCCGACTTGCCATCCCAGAGCATTAGTGTTGTGAATGAAGCTGGCGGTAGAGGAAGCTAGCAGTTTTTCAGAAAGTGTCCCACACCTGCAGGATATAATGAACATCTATGTTTAGGGCCCATAGAGTAGATTGGGCTGTGTGTGTCTGCTTTTGCATATGCTGACTGGACCTGTTATCTGCCCACTTCGCTCAGTGTGGCCCGCGACTAGTTACTAAGTCACTTAAGTGGCCCTCAACCTTCAAAAGGTTGGGCACCCCTGCCTCACATACTAAAAATGGCCTGAATTGATTTTAAAAGATTCTGTTCCCATTGAGTTCAATGGGGTTCAGACTAACATGTGAGATTTCTGATGTATATTAAAGTGATACTATAGGTTCACGTTTATAAAAAAATAAAATAACAACATGTCATACTTACCTCCAATGTGCAGTTTCTTTTGCACAGATTGGCCCTGATCGTCGTCTTCTGGGGTCCCACGGCAGCTCTCGCGGCTCCTCTCCACAATAGATAACCCCCTCGGAAAGTCCTCTCCTGAGGGGGTTACCTTGCGGGTGTGCTCCCGAATCATGCACCCCGGAGGTTGCATCATTGGATTTGATTGACAGCAGCAGGAGCCAATGGCTGCGCTGCTATTCATCTATCCAATGAAGAGCCGAGAAGCCGCGGGGAGAGCGACGCGGGATTGCGCCCATGGAAATTCAGGGCTTAGGTTCAGGGGGGGGGGGGGCGGTCACAGCAAGGGCTTTTTTCACCTTAATGCATAGGACCACAGTATGGAGACCCCTGCTATAGACATATATATCTTTGTTCTGCTGGAGGTTACAAAGTTACATAGTAGGTGAGGTTGAAAAAAGACACAAAAAAAAAAGAAAAAAGACACAAGTCCAACCTGTGTGCTTACCAGTTATTTTTCAGGCTTGCCCTTCTATTGATCTTTTCTGTTTTAGGATTTTTTTGTAATTTGTTTACCTTTTTTAAAGTGATTGCAAACAATTACCTTGAGAAACAACCCATTAATTTTAAGCGCTTGTGGTCTGCCCACCATAGCTATACTGCAGCACGGCGGTCAGATCATGTACCTAGTAGGAAGCGTGCCGGTGCACCCCTTCTGCCTTGGCTGTGCTGCGATTGGCTGCAGAACCAACCAACCAGATGATTGGCTCCGGACATTACTGAAGAGTGCCCTGTGTAGGTAAACAAAAACAGGGCTCTCTTCTGACAGCAGCAATGTGCTGTTTTTTTTCTTCCGGCAAAACAGGAAGTAAAAACAACAACACATTGCTTACTAAAAACACCTCACACAGTAACACATGTTGGCCACACATTTAACCCCTTCGTTGCCCTAGATGTTAACCCCTTCCCTGCCAGTGTCATTAGTAGAGTGACAATGCACATTTTTAGCACTGATCACTTTATTAGTGTTAGGTGTCAGGTTTGTCCACCGCAATATCGCAGTTCCACTAAAGGGAGCTGATCACCGCCAATATTAGTAAGACGCTATAACTTTTGCGCAAACCAATTAATATATGCTTGTTGAGATTTTAATTACCAAAAATACGTAGCAGAATACATATTGGCCTAAATTGATGAAGAAATTTGATGTTTTATATTTTTTTATTGGATGTGTTTTTTTTAGCAAAAAGTCAAAAATATTGTTTATTTTTCTAAATTGTCTGTCTTTTTTTGTTTGTACCGCAAAAATAAAAAAATGATCAAATGCCACCAAAATAAAGCTCTGTTTGTGGGGAAAAAAAGTACATACATTTTGTTGGGGTAAAAGAACATAAATATTATTTGCGTACAGCGTCGCATGACCGAGCAAATGTCAGTTAAAGTAACGCAGGTAAATCTTCCAGAGCTGAAGTGGTTAAAATAGTAATGAAAGTCAAAACATGTTTGTATAGGTATAAAAAACATAAATAAAATTGAACCTTTTTTATATGTGATTGCATTACCTCTGTTCTCAGGTGCATAAGAGCTTGGGGGAGGAGAAGCAGCAGCACACTGAGTTTCCCAGTGAACTGCTGTGCAGCGGGGGGCGGGGGTCAGGACAAGTCTGATCATTGGAGGAGAGTACACTTAGTTCCCAGCATATCTAGAGAACTGACCATAGTGTGCTCTTCTGCTTAGTGTGGTTAGTTTTTAGTAGGTGAGCAAAGGAACTGTCAAGAACACCAGGGATTTCACACAAAACGAGCGGCACTTTAGCGCTAACACAGCCGCGGCTCAGTGTGAAAGGGGTCTTAACCACTTATGGTCCACCCAGTTTTACTGCTACTGGGTGGCACCTCTGCAACGGATCATGTATATATATACATGATCCAGGTCTTTCAGGTAGAAGAATGCACTTCATCACCAGCTCGTTTGTGCTGCGCTCACACACAGCGGGAGCTGAGGAGCGCATACCGTATACATGATGTAAACAAGGTAGATCATCGTTCTGACAGGAGGGAAAAATGACATTTGTCATCTCATCCACTAGTAAAAGCACCTCACACAATATAGAAAAAAAAAACGGTTAGGCACAAAGTTAACCCTTTGATTGCCCTTCCCAGCCAATGTCATTAGTACAGTAATACAGTATTTTTTTAGCACTGATCACTGTGTTAGTCTCACCGGTCCCCAAAAAGTGTCAGTTAGTGTCAGAATGTCCGCCGCAATATTGCAGTCCTGCCATTTGCTGATCACCGCCATTACCAGTAAAAAAAAAATGAAAAAAAACATTGTTTACAGGCGCTATAACTTTAGCGCAAACCAATCAATATACACTTATTGGGACTTTTTTACCAAAAATCCTAACCCCTAATGAGCTTCTCTTATTTGCTTTGTTTAATATATCATTGGAACATTTTGTTATATCTGTTAGGCCGCGTACACACGATCAGACTGGTCCGATGAAAATGGTCCTAAGACCAGTTTCATCGGACCAATTCGATGGTTTGTACGGCCCATCGGACCGATGTCCTTCGGACCAAAGTTTTAAAACTTGCTTTAAAATCTGTTCGACGAACACCTGTCCGTCGGACAAAAACGATGGTTAGTACACAAAAGCATCGGACCAAAAACCCACGCATGCTCAGAATCAAGTCGACGCATGCTTGGAAGCATTGAACTTTGTTTTTTCAGCACGTCGTGTTCTACGTCACCGCGTTCTGGTCTGATGGTATTTTTGGCCCGATGGTATGTATGCACAGCAAACCATCAGACTACTTCAGCGTGGTCCGATGAAAACGGTCTGTCGGACCATTCTCATCGGACCGGTCTGATCGTGTGTACGTGGCCTTAGACCTATGCAAAAAAAATCAAAATGAAGGTTAGCACTGGGCAATGTACGCTGCGTGTGTTTTTTCAAACAGCTCTTCCAGTTTTCATCTTGGACTACAAAATCACTCATCTTTACATTGCAAAGATTGTGGGAGTAGTTAGCAAAATACAACTGGGGAAGGCTGACCCAACGTTAGCGGATGCATCATCCGCTAACGGACGCGATCCCATAGGGATGCATTACAAGTCCGTAAACGGACTTGTAAAAAACGGACGAACGGTCCGTACCTGTGAAAGGACCCTGAAGCGGAGGTCCAGCGGTAAAAAAATAAATAAAAAATCAGCAGCTACAAACACTGCAGCTGCTGACTTTTAATAAGCACACTTACCTGTCCAGGTTTCCCGCAATGACGGACACCCGAGGCAGATCTGTCCCTCGGAATGGGTCCCGGCTCCGCCATTCTCACTAAGGGAAACAGACAGTGAAGCCTTACGGCTTCACTGCCAGTCTCCTACTGCACATGCGCGAGTCGCGTGGCCATTTGTGAATGGTAAACACTGTCCTGTGTGTCCCAGAAGGCAGTGCGCCTTCATTTCCCAGAAGGCAACATGAGGAGGAGAACAGAGAAACCTCACCATGGAAGAGGAAGAGGCAGAGGCAGATTAGGGTGATCTGCCTAGTAACAGCAATTTCTGGTAAATATATATATATATATATATATATATATATATATATATATATATATATATATATATATATATTTTAGCCTTTTTAACTTTTTGGTTTTGACCTATCGGTTAGGAATCCATTGGTTAAATTTAAAGCAAGTTCGCTTTTTATTAACCGATGGTTAAATAACCTATGGGGCCCACACACGATCGGTCCATCAGACCGTTGTCCTCTGATTAACCTATCGTGTGTATGAGGCCTTACAGACCACTTGGCCCTACAGGTAAGCCTAAATTATGGCTTACCTGTAGGTGCAAGAAATATCTGCTTAACCTACACGGTTAAAGAGATGTTTGCAGAAAAGACTGCACTGATGTCTATGGCGCATGCGCGTGAGCGTGCCATTAATGAATGGGACCGCGCCATCCCTGATGTCATCGCTGCTCTGGCCAGTTACAGCACCGGAGCAGCGATACCCGGAAGTCACTCCGGGTATCATGGTGGCGGCGGAGGAGAGGAATGAGGGTCGCTGCGGGGGCTTCAATCTAAGGTAAGTAATTCATAAAGAGTTAGTATGCTATGCATACTAGCTCATTATGCCTTTCTCTTGTAGTTTTTTTTTTTTTTACTTCCTCTTTGATGCTTCTGCATCCCCCTAAAAAAGAAATATCAGTGCTCAGTTGACCTACCCTTTAGAAATACCCACATATGCTGGAGAGCAGCATGTAGACAGAAAATTACCATACACTGTGTGGTTGGCTTACTAAAATCGGGAAATGCAACAATTGGTTCAGCTGTGCATGGTAGCCAATCAGCTTCTAACTTCAGCTTGTTCAATTAAGAATTGACAAAAAAATGGAAGCTGGTTGGTTTAAATGCAGAAGCTGCGCCAGATTTTGCACTCTCCAGTTTTAATAAATCAATCCTTGTGCATACAGTAGACATCTCATCAGATGAAGTGCCAAGCCTTGCGCTTTATTCTGGGTAGGATATAGGAAAGGTCGAGGGAGCTGTGGTGGCTCAACGTGATTGGCACTGCGCTGACAAGCCATTCACCTCTGCAGCCAAGGGTTCGGATCCCGGTCTCGGCTACATGTGAATTGAGTTTGGTGGTCTCAGCCCGGCTCCCGGTGGGTGTGCTATGCAAGGTACGCCTGTGCTTAGTACGCCCACCCCCCCCCCCACAAAAACCACCACACTTGCACGCACACGAAATTGGTTTAAAAACACATGCACTTTGGCCATGCGGTCTCCTAAAATAAAGAGAGGCGAAGGACCTACGGGGCTGGCTGGGTGGGCTAGGCCCCCTCACTCCCTCATAGGGGGAGTCCCTCTGCCCCATTGGGGTCCCGTTGGGCCCCAGTTGGGCTCCCAAGAGTTGCAGGTAGGGCGGGGTGAGTGGGAGGCCCCCCTTCACACCCGCCATTGCCACCAGGGGCATGGAGAAGGATGGCGATTGCCTCCGGGGGGAGGGTCTGCCTACTCCCAACTCCTGCAGTCCGGCTCCTCTCTCTCGAGTTCACGCACAAAAATACACTTTAAAAAAAAAAAGGATATAGGAAAGGTCAACAGAGAAAGAGAATCCTTCCTATAATGAAAGCTGCAAACGAGAGGAGTCTAAAGAATAGCACTAAATGAGTCACTGAGCAATACAGGAAAATGGAATATGATTCAACCTTACAGTAGACTATAATTATAAGAAACAGGAGCAGGGTGTTTTTTTTTTGTTTTTTTATTGACCTTTTATATTGTATGGCAATGATTACAGCTAATATTTATTTGTTAATTATTAATGTAATAATTAACTTCACTTCGATTTAGAAGAGATGTTTAACCAGCTCAGCTCTCACACCAATACACCCCCACCCCCCCCCCCTATAGACCTGAGCATTTTTTACATTTCTGCTATGAGCCTGTTTATTCGGCAATAACTTTGACAATACCTAAAAGATAGCAGATATTACATACTTTATATCATTTTTTTCTTTTTTTTAGGACAAATACATCTTTCTTTTTTTGAGATTGTCTTTTGGTTTTATTTTTTATGCTATCCATAGACAAAGAAGTAAAAAGAAAAACATTTTTTTTTTCACTTTGATCAGTGTTAGTTTAAAAAAACAGTACTGTAGATTAAAAAGATACATTTTATTCTATAATTTGTCATGTTTAAAATTATTCTGGTACAAAGACATTGCAAAGTAATTTAGAAATAAAGGCTTTTTTTTCAACGTTGCTTTTTTAAAAAAGAAATGAGACATTTTTAATGAGATATTAAAAACAAAAATAGTTTAAATATTAATAGTTTGAAAAATAGAAATAATAAAAATACAGCAGGGAAAAAATAGAAAAGGGGACAAATAACACTAGGGAAGCCTCTGAGACATATAGGAAGATGGAATATGATATAGCCATACAATAGATTATCATTTTTTTTTTATAATTTGTAATTTTACAATTGCTAATGGCTGAAGGGAAAGCAGAAGATAATTAAGACTGAAATGTTATTAAGCCCAGGTTCACACTGGGCTGTGGGAATGAAGCCGTGCAAGTTCAGCTGAACTCACACAATTTCACTCCCGCTTGTCAGTCGGCCGCAATTTCAGAGACATCTGTGCAGGGTTCTGCACAGATGTCAATGTAAATCGTGGCCTGAAATCACAAAAAGTAGTACAGAAACTACCTTTTGAAATTTGTGAAGCGCCGCAGATGCGGCGTCGCACCGAGTAGGACGGTGCCATTGTCGGTAATCGCCAACAATTTGACATGTTCACCAGTGTGAACCAGGGCTAAGGGATTAAATAGGATCACATTTTCTTAAAAAACAAACAAAAAAAAACGGATTAGGGAGGTGGCACCCCTGCACTCCTAATGGAGCGGCTGCCACTGGTCTCTACCATTATTCTATCCTCCTGCACTGGGAAGTGTTGATTATATTGATGTTATTGAGCTCATTTTATTGTAAGTACAATAGGGTGAAGCACATGCAAAGCCATCAGACACTCAAGCTTACATACATGGCTCAGTTTTTTCATTCAGCCTGCTGGTTGTACAAAAACAAAAAATAACCCATTGCCCCATCCACACATGTGAGGTGGGTGTGGGAATCTTCCCAACTGTGTTATTGAATTTTGACTGTGGAGGAGTCAGATGGACTCCTCAGCTGTCAAAATGACTGATCAGTGCTGAAGCTTATTGGCTGCAATGCTGATTGAATTAAAGTTTTTCCAGCAGCCTGTTTGTGCGCTGCCAATCAGTAGATCAACTGCCGTCAAACAGGAATGCCCATAGATGGATCTAATTTCAGCTGGTCCCTTCTGAGCTAGCCAAATTTCAAACCATCCATTGCCAGCTTTAGAAGTTTATTTATTTATTTCACAAACAGTTCACACAACTTTTTCCCCAAAATTCTAAAAATGTTGCCACAGGCTCCAGTTATACAATGTGTAAGGGCTCTTTCACACGGGCAGCCCGTTCAGGTCCGCCTGCTAGTTTTTTATGTGGACCTGAACGGGTGCTCCGTGCTCCTCTATGGAGCCACAGATGTCAGCAGTGACATGCCCGCTGACATCCGACCCACTCCGATCCGCCAAAGTGTGACGGAGGAAAAACCTACTTTTCCATCCGTCTGGCGGATCGGATCGGGTGAACAAGGACAGACGGTCCGTGTTCATCCGATTCCCCTATAGGGGAGAGCGGAGAAAAGACAAGGAGGTCCCTGCACAGTGTGCAGGGACCGCCCTGTCATCCGCCGGCTCAGCGGGGATCAACAGAGCGATCCCCACTGAGCAAGCGGAGGTTCGCGGGGCGGATCATTACTGATCTGCCCCGTGTGAAAGAGCCCTACATTTTTGATGGAGGCAGTGTACAGACAACTTAAAGTGGAAGTACACTCTACGCCCCCTAAAACTCAAAAGTCCTATAGAGTAGCTTGGACTGCTAAAACATAAGTTACCACGTTACACGTCATAACCCTTCTCCATTGCTAATAGCTAATAAAGATCTAGGAGCTAGGAAAGGGATGGTTGGGACGTAGGATGACATCCAAAATAGTATTTCTTTATTGAGTAAACATGTACAAAGCTGTAAAAGAGCTTACGTGTTTCTGACGTTAGTCCATTAGTTACGTGGGAAGGTTGTAGCACCTTTACACCTGTCTTCCAAAAATATATGAGCTAGGTGATGTCATCCCACCGCAGAATAGAACAAATCCAAGCACCTGAAGGATACTAAGTACTTATTTAGCAGTGACTGTGCACATGCCACTTGGAAACCTGACAAAAAAAAAACTGGAACGGAAAATGTTTTCCTGAACTACTACTACTCACTGCCTATGGACCTTATGTAAGGAGAGGATTTGGATGAGACAATCTTTAACCACTTGCCTACTGGGCACTTTCACCCCCCTTCCTGCCCATGGCAATTTTCAGCTTTCAGCGATATCTCATTTTAAGCCTAGGTTCACATTGGTCCGTCCCGATTCCCAAAAGTAGTTCCTGTACTACTTTTGGCGACTTCAGGGGGCGATTTGTATAGACATCCGCACAGATAACTGTCAAATTGCCCCTGAAGTCGGACTGCAATGCTGGGTTGAAATTGTGCGTTAAGCTGAACTCGCACAATTTCTAACCCGCAGCAATGTGAACCTAGGCTGAATGATAATTCCGCGGTCATGCAACACTGTACCCAAACAAAATTTGTATCATTATTTTTCTCACACAAATAGAGCTTTTTTTAGTGGTATTTAATCACCACTGTTTTTTTTTTTTTTTGCTAAATGAACGAATAAAAAAACAAAAATTGTTCATAGTTTGTTATAAAATTTTGCAGACAGGTAATTTTTCTCCTTCACTGATGTGTGCTGATGAGACTGCACTGATGGGCACTGATATGCTGCACTGATGGGCACTGTTGAGACAGCACTGGTGGGCGCTGATGAGGAGGCACTGATGAGACTGCACTGATAGGTGGCACTAATAGGTGGCACTGAGAGGTGGCACTGATGAGGAGGTACTGATGGGCACTGATTTGCAGCACTGGTGGGCACTGATTAGCAGCACTGGTGGGCACTGTTGGGACTGCACTGATGATCAGGACACTTATAATCAGTGCCCTAAATATCAGTGTAGATGTCTCTTTTACAGAAGCCGGTTTTTCAACTCTTGTCTCCCTTCCTCAAACTAACAACATGAGGAAAGAAGTGACGATAACCGGCTTCTAATTACATCCGTGATGAGCTGTGATTGGACACAGCTTATCAAGTGGTAAAAAGCCGCTGATTGGCTCTTTTTCTCAATCTGTGATCAGCAGTGTCTGGAGGGACAAAACACTGGTTTGTATTGCAGTTTGTGCCCCCATTAGGGAGATTCACCCACTATTACTATTATGAGTGAGAGTGAAAATCCCAAGCTTTGGTTTGCACCAGGACAGATGAAAAATCTGGTGATTTTCTTATTCTGGTGATCCTGGTTATACCCAAAGATTTCCCTACTTTGTAAAAAATTACTTACCCCCCTTCTGTTTTGACTATGGGACAGGAACTGATAGGAAAAATTTCCCCAAGACACGCATTGGCAAAAAAGCTGACGGTATACCTTCCCTTACAATATCCAAAATTAAGAAAAAATATGTTTTTGCCTTTAGTTCTACTTTATGTTACCTTCCTTTATCATTAAAACTAAATTGGTTTGAGTGGAGGTCCTCCTTACATCTACTAGCAGAAAATCTGCTAATTGTATATATATCTATGCATTTATATCTATTGATCCATCAGGACCAAGCTAGTAGTAGTAGTAGTAACTGATTGATGATAATGTAAAGTCTGTAGTTTTTTTTAAAGTGGTCCGATTTTTTCACTTGGACCTTTTGCTCTTCTATCATGAATGCGTTAGGCAATGATTTGCAGTAGCTCAAATATTTTTAGCCATTGCTTGTTGAGTTAATGGGTTTTCCTGTGAGACCACTATATGGTCAAGGTGATGATTAGGTCAAGTTGCTGCCAGGGCTTAAATCAAAGCCTGGCATCGGTGAAGAATAGGTATTATTTTGTATTTGTGTGCAATAAAATTTGTTAACCACTTGCTGACTGAGCCAAAAAACAGCTACAGTGCGGTCGGATAACTTTGGGAGGGCGTACTATAAGGGGTGCACACCCGGGAATGCCTGTGACCGTCAGGTCTCCCAGACCGGCATTTCACAGGGTAAAGGGCCAATGACATCCGTCCAATGACCAAATGATTACTTGTAAACAAACAGGAGCATGTCCGGTTTAGCTCCTCCCATCTCCTCATGCTGATCAGTACCGTGAATGAAGAGAGGAGGGAGTCGGTGCAGCAGCACAGAGGGCTGGATATGAAGTGTCCACAGCGCTGATTTGTGCCCATCCCTGGCTCATCCATCCACATTCATGCCCAGCCCGGCTTCATCCCTAGCTCATCCATCCTCATTTATGCTCCATCCCTGGCTAATTCATTCATCCCTGGCTCATCTATCCATGCTTCTTCCCTGGCTCATTTATCCACATTCATGCCCAGCCAGGCTCCATCCCTGGCTCATCTATCCTCATTCATGTTCCATCCCTGGCTCATCCATCCATCCCTGGTTCATCCATCCGCATTCATGCTCATCCATGCGCCATCCCTGGCTTATCCATTCTCATTCATGCTCCATCCTGGGCTCATCCATCCATCCATCCATCCCTGGCTCATCCATCCACAATCATGCTCCATCCCTGGGACATCCATCCCCATCCATGGCTCATGCATGCCACATCAGTGCTCATCCGTGCCACATCCATGCCACACCAGTGCTCATCCATGCCACACCAGTGCTCATCCATGTCACATCAGTGCACATCCATGCCACATCAGTGCTCATTCGTGCCACATCCATGCTACATCAGTGCTCATCCGTGCCACATCCATGCCACATCAGTGCTCATCCATGCCACATCCATGCCATGTCAGTTCTAATCTGTGCCACATCAGTGCTTATCCATGCCACATCAGTGCTCATCCATGCCACATCAGTTCTCATCAGTGGCACATCCATTTCTCATACATCAGTGCTCATTCGTGCCACATCCATGCCACTACAATGACCATCAGTGCCTCCCAAAAGTATAAGTGATAGTCAAATTTAAAATGTATGTCCCTAGAACACCTGATGGCGCTCCCTGCATGTTGGGCCTCTATATGTGGCCAGGCTGTGTAAAAGTCTCATATGTGGTATTGCCTTACAAAAAAACTTGTGGAAAAAAATCACATGTTGAAAAGACTCATTATGCCTCATAGAATATACATTGGGGTGTTTACTTTCCAAATGGGGTAATTTTTGGAGCATTTTCATTGCCCTGGTGCTCGAGGGCCTTCAAAATTGTAAAAGTTAGCCTAGAAATTCGAAGTATAATTTATGTCCCTAGAACACCTGATGGTGCTACTTCAACGTCGGGCTTCTGTATGTTGCCAGGCTGTGTAAAATTTTCACATATGTGGTATCGTCATACTCAGGAGGAGTAGTATAATGTGTTTTGGGGTATAATTTGTGGTATGCATATGCTATGTGAGAAATAACTTGTTATTATGACAATTTAAAAAAAAAAAGGAAACATTTTTTAATTTTGCAAAGAATTGTGGGAAAAAATACAACTTCAAAAAACTCACCATGCCTCTTACTAAATACCTTGTACTGTCTACTTTCCAAAAAGAGGTAATATGGGGGTATTTGTATTGTTCTGGCTTGTTAGGGTCTCAAGAAGTGAGATAGACTGTCAGTACATCAGGTGTTATCAATTTTCAATGATTGGTTCCATAGTGTGTAGACCCTATAACTTTTACAAAGACCAAATAATATAAACGTATTTGGGTTATTTTTTACCAAAGATATGTAGCAGTATAAATTTTGGCCAACATTTCTGAAGAAACTTTACTAATTCGCAAAATTTTATAACGGAATTTTTTTTTTTTTACCAAATTTTCGGTCTTTTTTCCAAAACAAAAACAACAACCCAGTGGTGATTAAATACCACCAAAAGAAAGCTCTATTTGTGTGAAATAAAGGACAACATTTTCATATAGGTACAGTGTTGTATGGCTGAGTAATTGTCACTCAAAATGTGAGAGCACTAAAAGCTGAAAGTTGATCTGGTTAGGAAAGGGGTTTAAGTGCCCAGTGGGCAAGTGGTTAAAGTGTAGTTTAAAAAAATAAATAAATAATGTTTGAAAAATTGCTGTGCAAATACCGTGTGACATAAAAAAATTCAACACCCATCATTTTATTCTATAGGGCTTCTGTTTAAATATGTATATTTGATGTTTGGGGGTTCTAAGTAGTTTTCTAGCAAACAAATTTATATTTTTATAAGAGAGATGTGTCAGATTTGGCCGGTTGGCAAGTGTATATACCATACTTTAAAGAATGTAGATGATTTACAACGCCATGAGTGGCTGACCTGTGACCATTGCTTTAAATGTGTAGTCAAGGGCAGAAGAAATATCTTTTTACCTGAAAATAACACGTAATGGGTGTTCGGTGCAATAATTATGTAAAACATCACTGGCCTGCAGTGAAGCTCTACTCTGTACTTTGTATGCACTGGACTGCATCATTATTGGTGCTGCTGCATCTAATTATATTTTCTCATAATATTTATGGCGCCAAAATGATTTTATCACACTTTGATAATTGCCAAATAGTCCACATGTTTGGCAGCTGTCAAATGTTTTTTTTTTTTCTGTAGTGTTCAACAACACAGCATTATTGAATGAAACAGTTAATTGGCTTTCTTGTCTAAGTGCATCCAAGACATTATTAACTATGGCAACTACTAGAACAATTTTTCGTGCTGAGTTTCCACAGAGGGGAAAGGTTTGCCATTTTCACAGCTTAAAATTGCTGGCAAACATTGATTAGCAGCTTGGATATGTTTACTCTAGCCAAAGATTTTAAATGGTATTCAGACTTTTGAAGATTATCAGAATGCTGAACTATTATCAGACAGTGCACGTGCCTGTGCTCACATACTACAGTGTTCTAGCATTTTGTTGTTATACACTACCACGCTTGTCTTGTATCTATTAGGGCTAGTCTACACTTGCTTCAAAACATGGTTTCCAACACGCTTTGTTAAAGTAGTTGTAAATCCTTACACACCACTTTTATTATAGGCTTACCTGTATTACCTGTAGGTACTAGAACTATCTCCTAAACCTGCACCGTTTGGGAGATAATTACCGTATACCCTTGCGCAAACGTCATCGGTGCATGCGCACTGAAGAAAGGGCACGACCGTGCCTTTTCTAAAGGGTTACATTGTAATGCAAACTGGATAATTTTTAGGGTTAGGGTAAGGGATTAGTGCTGAAGTCAGGTAATGGATTACATTTCAGGGTTAAGTTATTAAAGTCAAAAATTTAACTTCTGCTTATCCGATCCCTCCCCCCTCCAGTGTCACATTTAGCACCAGGGGGAGGAGGGAGCAGATGCTAATACAAGATCGCTGCAGTATCTGCCGTAATCTTCGCCATGTCCGGCACCTCCAGCAAGGGAAACAGGCTGTGAAGCTGCAAGGCTTCACTTCCTGATTCCCTTACCAGCAATGCGGGTGTCTGCACCCGGAGCCGAGGGTACAGATCGACTTCTGGTGCGGACATCTCAGGCGCCCTGGACAGGTAAGTCCTTATTTTAAAAGTCAGCAGCTGCAGTATTTTTTTTTAGGCGGAGCTCCGCTTTAAGTTGCGTGCTAGGAGAGATTTAAATCGGCGTTCTAAAAGTTCTAAAAAAATAAAAAATAAAAAGTGAAAAAAATTATACTCACCCGAAATACCTGTTGCTATGCGGAAGTCCGTAATCTGCCTCATCCGCACCGCGGTGTGTTTTCTTCTTCTCCTTCTCCTAGTGAATGGGGCGCGCTGCTTTCTGGGAACTGTGTGTGTTCTCAGAGAGAAGCCACCCATTCACAAGCCGTCACGAGACTCACACAGGCGCAGTAGGAAATGGGCAGTGAAGCCGTAAAGGCTTCACTGCCTGTTTCCCCTAGTGTGAATGGCGGCGCGGGACCTGCATCAGTTGTGGGATCGGGATCGGGGGGGCCATCAGCGCGGGCAAGTAGGACAGGTAAGTGTCCTTATTAAAAGTCAGCAGCTAGACTGTTAGTAGCTGCTGACTTTAAAAAAAAAAAAAAAAATTGCGGGTGGAATCCCGCTTTAAAGTAAAATAGAATGTTATATAGGGCACTGTGCAGATAGTAGTTCTTTATGAAGTCAGAATATAGAAAATAGACAATATATAAAATATCTATCTACTGTATTTATAGCTGGTGCTGTTATACAAGAAAAGTGTGAGGTTTAGGGGTAAAAATATATCAAGCCCACAGGTCAGCCTCTTCATGTTTCAGTGCTGTTTTTGAGTAGGCTTATATTAAGACATAATTAGGAGAAAAATAGAAAGACATAATCCACTATTTATATTACCAGTAGGGATGAGCCGAACACCCCCCGATTCGGTTCGCAGCAGAACATGCAAACAGGCAAAACATTTGTTCGAACATGCGAACACCATTAAAGTCTATGGAACACGAACATGAAAAATCAAAAGTGCTAATTTTAAAGGCTAATATGCAAGTTATTGTCAAAAAAAAAGTGTTTGGGGACCTGAGTCCTGCCTCAGAGGACATATATCAATGCAAAAACAAGTTTTAAAAACAGAATTTTTTTCGGGAGCAGTAATTTTAATAATGCTTACGTCTTTGAAGTGCACGTTTCCCGTGTTTATAACAGTGCCTGCACAAAATGACATTTTGCGTCAGAGTGGGGCGGGGTCACCTGTGACCACAACGGGAAACCGCCGTTAACCCTTGTTGCTTCAGAGGGGCCGGGGTCATGTCACGGATGGCCCTGCCCTTCGGTTATAAAAGAGCTGTCAGACATGTCGCGCGTCATTCCACCTTGAGATTTCTATGGAGGCGGTATCGTTTATATAGGTGTTTTATCTTTAATTTTTTATTAAAGGACATGTCCCAACTTTGTGTGTGTGTTTTTTTTCTTTTTCTCACTTTTTTGGGTGAAGTTGTAGGGGTACAATGTACCCCATTACCAATTAACATAGGGGGGAGCGGGATCTGGAGGTCCCCTTTGTTACAGGGGGCTTCCAGATTCCGATAAGCCCCCTGCCCGCAGACCCCCACATCCACTGGGCAAAGGTTGTGGGGATGAGGCCCACAACCTTTACAATAGAGGGTATGGCAGCGACAAATTTAAGGTTTTATTTTTACAATAATAGTAGCGGGAGTGCGGGCCAGGCTGGAGACATACAGAGAGGGAGATGACAGGCTGGAAGGAGGGGGTGAAGGGGGGAAATGAGAGCAGAGCAAGGCAGCGTATGACGGAGGGGCGCACTTTAACCACAGCGATCAGGGTGGAGCAGGCCTGTTTATAGTGGTCTGTTTAGAGAGGGTATACAGGAAGTGGCAGATTTGTTTTATTTTATTTTTTTATAGTTTAGAGGGGACAAATTACACAGCACAAGCACTGTGCTGTGTAATCTGCTTCTTCCCAGGTTGACACTGGGCTGCGGGAATGAAGCGGTGCGAGTTCAGCTGAACTCGCACGATTTCACTCGCGCTTGTCACTCCCGATTTCGGCCACGATTACAGAGACATCGGTGCAGTTTCTGCACCAATGTCAATGTAAATCACGGCCCGAAATTGCAAAAAAGTAGTACAGAAACGACTTTTTTAAATCGGTGCAGCGCTGCAGATGCAGCGTTGCACCTATTAGGATGCTGCCATTGCCGGCAATTTCCGGCAAATGCCGCCGATTTGACATGTGAAATCGCATGTCATAACGCACCAGTGTGAACCAGGGCTTAAGGGACCAGGATCTGTATATAAATATATATATATATATATATATATATATATATATATATATATATATATTTTGGGGGGGGTTAACAAACTAAATATACATTTAATGATTTATTGATGATTACAGCGCTGCATACATTTTTGTATTTTTTTTATATCTACCTGGAGCATAGCTTTATTATTTTTATTTTTACTGTACTTTTTATATGTGACTGAAATGCCAAGGAGTTCTTCATAATTCATCCATCGTGTTTTCAAATGTTAAACTTTTTAAACGATTTATTTAAAATGAACACTATAAATAAAAGCCTGGATGACTTTAAAGGGGTTCTAAAGGTTTATTTTTTTTAAATAACAAACATGTCATAATTACCTCCACTGTGCAGCTCGTTTTGCACAAAGTGGCCCTTAGCCTCATCTTCTGGGGTACCTCAGCGGCTGTCTTGGCTCCTCCCCGCAAGAGCTAACGCCCCTCTGGGAAGCGCTCTCCCAAGAGGGTTAGCTTATGGGCACGCTCCCGTGACACAGTCGGTGGCCATAGCCACCAACTGTATCACTCAGCCCCGCCCCCGGCTGCATCATTGATTTGATTGACAGCAAGACGAGCCAATGGCTGCGCTGCTATCAAAGAGCCGAGAAGAGCCAAGAAGCCAGCGCGTACAAATACAATAGCAAATTTTTAGGTTTAAAGTCTGTTTAACTTACTAATTAAAATAGGTTACCATCATAAATATTTTGTTTATCCTCTTTGCTTTATATCTTACCAGTGAAATTTAAAAACATCTTTAACTTTGTGATTAGAGGCAAAGGACAGGCGTTGTTATTGCTCCAAAGACCACATGAAGCCAAACTGACCTGCTACTGTGTTGTAGTTTATATACGCATCACAGCACAGGTCAGGTACAGCAACACACCCGCTGGTCCAACCAGACCATGAACAGACTGGTTTAATGAGAACACCCAGGGAACTGCGCTTATATGGGCTCATTTAGTAACATGATGCAAAGAGCACTCGTGTGCAGCAGGCCGGCAACTAGATAGAAATAAGCTTCCATTAATGTTTATTGAAGCATTTTGTTAAATTCTGCAAAATACTCAGAATACAACATACAAAGAAGAAGGTGGTGCACTCCTAATGCTTTCCCGGTCAAACAAAAACAAGTGTTGTAATGATGCACAGTGAATAGTGCTGCTATCACATCTTCAATATACAAAGAAAAAGAGCCGCTGCTCCAGGTGTATGATGATAACCCGAGGTGGAATATCTCGAAGAGTGCAGCCCCGGCCCGACTCCGTGGGAAACTTGTAAGAAAAGAAATGGCTGCACATCCAGGAATTCTGATTGCCTTTTATTGTTCAAAGTGATAACACCAAAGACACCAACAGGAGGTCATTTGGCGCGTTTCACACAAACATCTTGTGCTTAATCATTACAGTAATGATTAAGCACAAGACTTCAAATGTTTAAATTGTGTTGTTGTCTTTAATGTTATCACTTTGAACAATAAGAGGCACTCGGAATTCTTGGATGTGCAGCCATTACTTTTCTTATGTCACATCTTCAATGGGAGAATATCTTTAGCACATTGGGTGTTGTTTACGAAAGGAAAATCCACTTTGCACTACAAGTGAAAACAACAGATGCAAAGTACACTTGAAATTGCACTGAAAGTGTAACTGGAGGTGCAGTCACTGTAGATCCGTGGGGGACATGCAAAGAAATAAAAAAAACAGCATTTTAGCTTGCACGTGATTGGATGATAAAATCAGGAGAGCTTCCCCTCATTTCAGATCTTCCCCTCAGATTTACAGCGACTGCACTTTCAAGTGCACTTTCAAATGCACTTTGCACTTGTAGTTTGCACTTGTAGTGCAAAGTGGATTTGCCTTTCCGTAAATAACCCCCATTGTATGCTCAGGATACAGCCATTTATTAGTCCAGGGTATCAATGCCAGTAATAGTAAAATCAAGAGTTCATCAGTACAATATACAGTACAAAAAAGCCAGAAGGAGGAAGACCCCATCGAAAAAACAAAATAAAACCATCCCCAAACGAATTGTAAATAATAAAAAAAGAATGAATATAGAATGAATATATATATATATATATATATATATATATATATATATATATATATATATATATATATATATATATATATATATATACGGTATAAATAATAATTTCTTGTGAACATTTTCTAAAATGGTTCCATTTCACTCAGTAGTACCTTAAGAGTTACATAGGCAGAATAAACAATTTTTAGAAACTAAGCAATTGTTTCAGCATATTTATATTTCAACATTATTATGTGGTGCCATTTGTGCAGTCCAAGTTAAGCAACTGTCTGCGCTATTACGTGGTGCCATTTGTGCCATCCAAATGACAGCCAAAAGTATAGTTACCAAAACAACAGTCTGTAAACAAGCCATCGCTCACCCGGAAGTCAGCTGGACGATGCACTTATAAATAATTATGCAGAGACACTCATCTCTGCAAATTATTAATTTTTGCCCATGTGACTCTCAAGGCTCTAAACTTCTAAAGAGAGGAATGGGACCACCTGAGAAACTATCATGGAGGGAATTACTAATCTACAGTTTGCAGTTGGGAATGAAATAAACAAGGTTCAAATGTTTAAATCGCCCCACAGGCTTGCATTTTAGCAAGTGGTTAGGGCACTAATAGTAATTAACAGACATAGAGGTTGAATTCCTATATAAGTAGAGTTGAAATTGCTAACTTGGGAAAGTAAATGTTACCTTTGCAAAATAAATGTCCACTTATCTTAATTATTAAGGTGAAGCAGTGTTGACAACTTGACATCAACCATCCAACCCATGATTTATTTTTTCAATTCTGTTGTACATATTTAAAATGAACAAAGCGTCACCTTATTTAATAAGCTACATGGAGGCCTAATTTTCAAAATTAACATAAAGTTTCTAAGAAAGTATTTTCTATTGCTAAAACAAACTCTTCAGATTTCCAGGAAACCATATGGCACTAACTTTTTTATTTTAATTGAGGTTTAGTTACAAAAAGTAGCCAATCGTGTGATTCAAGAAGTTGTTGACTTGGATAGCCAATCATGTGCAGAGGAATAATAAAAATAAAAAAAAAACAGGATTTTGTCTGACCCATGTCTGGTATCCAAGCTGGCACATGATTGGATGAATAATAAGAAATGATAAGAAATGGTTGACGCCTTTTCCTCCCAGGCCAAATGCTATTGCTCTCATATAATTAGAGTTTATCTTTGTTTTTTTATTTTGTTTAGTGTAATTTATAAGCTGCAGTGATAAATACATATTGCTGTATATATTGTAATGTAAATTGTTGTGTTCTGCAGTGACTTACAACCAATTAAAAATCTATTTTTTTTTAGAGTGAGTGAAATATTATAAAATGATTTTACCGGTACTTACTATTAACACAAGTTGTACTAGTTTATTTACGGTACTTTCGTTACATAATAGCTATTAATGAATGCAGAGACGGGTATAACAAGTTTCATGCCATAAATTGTCTTGTTCATCTCAGCACTTGTTATTCCTTTAGAAGTTTTTTTTTTTTCTGATGGTACACATAAATAGTAATAGATTTGTATAAATATATTTTACTTGACATGTTGATAACAAGCCAAAGGCTGAGCTTGCTCATGACATGAGGCCAGTTGTGGTACAACAGCGATAAGACACATTGAGCCTATCGGAGGGATGGTGTCTATTAAAATGAAAGGAACATTTATCTTAATATAAGTATAAACTTATCCTCATACAACCCTTGGCCTTGTATTTGTTGACAGGTCACTATTGTGAGTTCAGTGAAGAGTAGACTAATAGAACAAAGTACACAATGGTGAGGCTCTTTCTGGGTTATACACAGTATGAAGCTGTAAAATATTAGAAGGGTGCTGAAGCGTGTCTAAAAATAATGGGATATCTCATCAATATCTCTGTAGGGCTTCTTGGCTTTTTCGTTTTCATCTGAATTCAGTCGGACTTAAGAGGATTCTTCCAGCTGTTTTAAAGCAAGTTGATTGAGATTCCCAGACAGCAAAAAACTTTAATTTATTCCTAAATTGTTGGTCTAGTGCTAAACTTTGGCCCATGCTATTGATATCTGGATGAAAAATTATACATTTGGACAGTCCTGGGTTTCCCCGAAAATAAGCCCGGATCTTATACTAATTTTGGCAACAAAAGGCATAGAAGGGATTATTTTCAGGGTAGGTCTTAACATGTGCTGTCTTCTTCCCCCCCTCTCTCCCTGCCAGACAGGAACCCCCAGTGTAAACTAATTTAAATGCTTGAAAAATTCTTTATGCCACTCTATTACAGTAGTACATAATGTACAGTGAGTGTGTTTCTGTAATTGTGCCAAATACCTTCATTAAAGCGATACTCTGCTCTTCTGTGACCCTCCATAGCTCTCTTCGCCTACAATTATATTACAGAAACACATACATTGTACATTATATACTAGTGTAATAGAGTGGATTATAGGATTTTCCAAGCATTTTAAACTTGGCCTTATTTTCGGGGTAGAGCTTATATTGCAGCCCTCCTAGAAAAATAACACTAGGTCTTCTTTTTGGGCAAACACGATAGTGGACCCCTATCTTCTTAGGTACAATGGCAACTGGTTGGTCTGCCATGGCTTTACATACTATTGGAGAAAGAAAACTGAGCTATACCTGTGAGAAAGTTTCTCAAGTTAGTTACCTACAGAGTCAACGCAAATCAGGCTGCCTCACATTTGGCAAAGGATGTTTTCATTTTACAATTCCTGTGCCTTCAATCTTTGTCAGTCAACTGAAAAAGGTTTGCAGAAACTGCAAAAGAGTTACAATAATTTTTAGGTCGCTAGATTTAGCACACTTGTGGGGTTGTGTTTGGCAGTGGTACTGTGCAGGTTTAGGAGATATTTCCAGTTCCTACAGGTAAGCCCTATTATAGGCTTACCTGTAGGTAAACCTTTTATGCAAGGGTTTACAACCACGTTAACCACTTGCTGACCGGCGCACGCAGATGTACGTGGCAACATGGCATGGGCAGGCAAATGGACGTACCTGTACGTCTCTTTGCCGCCCAGCGGACACGCGTGCCTCGTGAGTGTGCTTGTGGGTCCGGGAACTCGATGTTTCCGAACGGCCCACGATTGCAGTCGGCAAAGGCAGAACAGGGGAATGCCTTTGTAAACAAGCATTTCCTACTTCTGCCTAGTGACATGTCATTGATGGCTGGTCCCCCGTGATCGGGACGGTCATCAGTGATGTGTCACTCATAGCCACACCCCCTAAGTAAGAATCACTCCTTAGTACTGACTTAACCCCTGCAGCACCACCTAGTGATTAACCCCTTCACTGCCAGTGTCATTTTTACAGTAGTCAGTGCATTTTTATAGCACTGATCGCTTTAAAAAATTACAATGGTCCCAAAAATGTGTCAAAAGTGTCCGATGTGTCTGCCATAAATTTTGCAGTCACAGTAGAAATTGCAAATTGCCGCCATTACTAGTAAAAAAAAAAATATATTAATAAAAATGCCATAAAACTATCCCCTATTTTGTAGCTGCTATAACTTTTGCGCAAACCAATCAATAAACGCTTATTGCGATTTTTTTTAAACAAAAATATGTAGAAGAATACGTATCTGTCTAAACCGAGGGGAAAATTATATATGTTTGTGGATATTTTATTGAGCAAAATGTTTAAAAAAATATTGCATTATTTTCAAAATTGTTACTCTATTTTTGCTTATAGCGCAAAAAATAAAAACAGCAGAGGTGATCAAATACCACCAAAAGAAAGCCATATTTGTGGGGAAAAAATGATGTCAATTTTGTTTGGGTACAGCGTCACACGACCACGCAATTGTCAGTTAAAGTGACGCAGTGCCGAATCGCAAAAAGTGGTCTGGTCTTTGGCCAGCGAAATGGTCCAGGGCTGAATCGGTTAAACCTGTTTGCGGTAATGTATTGCCCTCTCTCAACAATATAGACAGAATTTTTTTTTTTTTTTAGATGCCATGGGGTCCCCCCTAAAATCATACCAGACCCTTATCTGAGTAAGCGCCCCCCTCCTGAACCATACCAAGCCACTTACCTTCAACATGGGGAGGGTACTTTTGGATTCTGCCCCCCCTATGTGGATGGGTATTGGGTGCATCATACTCCTACCCATTCATCAGAAAAGTGTCAAAGTAAAAACCACAAGAGACAGTTTTTTTTATACTATTAAAATATAAAAAAAAGGAAAGAAAAGTGTCCCGTGATGTAAATTCACCATCAATCACGCACCCGACGGACCCGAAAATAGCAACAATTTATGGGATGCCTCCTGCCAACTGCTGTCTCTTCACTTTGATAGCTCTTAAATAGCCATGTGCGGGGCCACATGGTGATGTAACCGGGTGACCACACCCCTTATGATGTGATTTCATGCTAAATTGGCTTTATGTGCGGGACTTTGCGACTCGGTGAAGTCCACTGCCAGCATTCTCCCAATCCATGCTGCTCTGCTGTTATCACTGAATCGCTGGAGGAAGCCAGTATAAAGATACAGAGCGCTGTGGGGAAACTCCAGTAAACTGTCAGATAGCTTGGGACGCCGTAACCAATCAGAGCATTCTGGAGGCTTAACCACGACTCCATCATCAGAGGCTGACAGTTCACTGGAGTTGCCCTGCGGTGCTTTGTATCCATATAACAGGTCCAGCGATTCAGTGATAACAGCATAGCGTGGATCATGAAAATGCTGTTAGCGGACTTCACAGGCTGACATGCGTACTGCTCTTACGTGTAAGTGGATCGTTTTTAAAAATTTAATTTATTAAAAATGACTGCACCAGCTGCTAACTAGCACCTCTCTCTTCCGTCTCTTTTGTCTTTTGTCACCTCTGTTATTCCACCCTCCCTGCCACTCCGACCCCCCTGCTTTCTGGGTCCCCCTGTGTGCTGGGGCCCCTACAGGAGCCCTCCTGGTACCCCCTGTTGGCAGCCATGGGGGTATTGGGGGGGGGATTGTGCTGGTAGGGAAAGATGATTTGTAATAGAAGGGGGGTGGGGATAAGTGCTGGGTTGGGGAAGAAGGGGGGATTGTGATGGGACTGGGGATTTTGGGGATAGTGGAGGAGTACTTGTGCTGTGGAAGGGAAAATAAGATTTGTTTTGGGGGAAGGTTGTTCTGGGGGGGGGGGGGATTTATGTTTGCTGGTGAGTGGGGGAGGGTGAGAAGAAAGACTAGTGCTGGATGTTTTTTTGCAGGAGAGAGAGTGGGGTCTTTGATGAACGGGTATGGTAGGGGAGAGTATTGCTCACGGGGGAAATTTTGCACTTTTCTTAGCCCTACACTGTGCATTACAAACGACCTTACTCCTGCGCTTTTTGTTTTGTACTCACGACTCCTAATATGCTTTACACACTTCTGTCCCCTGCTTTCTGTGCATAAGACTAACAGGCTCTGTTCATACCTACGCATTCACGATGGCAGATGGAATTGCCACGATTCTGCCCATGATTTCCGAATTGGTGCAAATCGCAGGACGTGCTCACAATCCCTTTACATTGAATGGCACCCTAATCGCGGAACTTTATTTGGGTGACAGGCATCCCATGATTTTTTTTGTGTGACTTTGCCATGATCTGTCAGGCGAAAATCAGGTTAAAATCGTTCCACTGTTGGGGTGCCACCACACACAAACAGTTTGCTGAAGACAAGCAGACTAAGGACATGGAATCATGTCCTGTGATCTGATGAGGCCAAGATAAATTAATTTGGTTCTGATGGTGACAAGCATGTGTGGTGGCAACCAGGTGAGAAGTACAAAAACAAGTGTGTCTTATCTACAGTCAAGCATGGTGGTGGGAGTGTCATGGTCTGGAGCTGCATAAGTGCTGCCGGCACTGGAGAGCTACAGTTCATTGAGGGAACCATGAATGCCAACATGTACTGTGACATACTGAAGCTGAGCATGATCCCCTCCCTTAGGTGACTGGGCTGCAGGGCAGTATTCCAACATAATAACGTCCCCAAACACACCTCCACGATGACCACTGCCTTGTAAAGAAGCTGAGGGTAAAGATGATGGTGATGGACTGGCCAAGCATGTCTCCAGACCTAAACCCTATTGAGCATCTGTGGGAAATCCTCAAATGGAAGGTGGAGGAGCGCAAGGTCTCTAACATCCACCAGCTCTGTGATGTTGTCATGGAGGAGTGGAAGAGGACTCCGGTGGCAACCTGTGAAGCTCTGGTGAACTCCATGCCCAAAGAGGGTTAAGGCAGTGCTTGAAAATAATGGTGGCCACACAAAATATTGACACTTTGGGCCCAATTTGTTGCCAGCGGTTTAGACATAAATGGCTGTGTGTTGAGTTATTTTGAGGGGACAGCAAATTTACACTGCTATACAAGGTGTACACTCACTACTTTACATTGTAACAAATTGTCATTTCTTCAGTGTTGTCACATGAAAAGATATAATAAAATATTTCCAAAAAAATTCAGGGGTGTACTCATTTTTATGAGATGCTGTGTGTGTGTGTGTATATATCTATATATATATATATATATATATATATATATATATATATATATATATATATATATATATATATATATATATATATATTTATATGTATATGTATATATAATTTTTTCTCTTTTTTTTCACAGTTTTGGACTTTCAAGCTTATCTGGATTAATATTCACTCTTAGATTTATATGTAATTACTATATATGTGCTAGCCCCTTGCTTCTCATTGGTTTTCTTTTCAGAGGTGGTTTATTCACTTAAAGGGTCAGCTTCACATTTTTGATTTTTTTTTGTGTTAACATTCTGTGTTGGCGCCAAGGTTTACTACTATTGAATACATTTATCAGTTTATATTCACTAAAATATTAGCATTTCCATGTTCTATGTACTGTGGGAGACCAGATATAGTGAATGTGGGTTCTCGGTTTAGTAACACTTTAACTGCCCTTTTTATTTTGCTGCTGGAAATTTCACCTTGCTTTCTATCTCTATGAGAACTAGATATGAATTGGGGTAGTGCCTGTCACCAGGAACCAACAAAAAGTAAAAATAACCTGATAGGGGCTCTAACCCTAAGCCATTTTACTCAAAAAAGTGTTTGCAGTCTGTGGGACCACATAAGATATTTTCCCATCATATTTTGACCATAGTTTGGTTTGTCAAGAGAGATTTACTTTCTATGGTCCTTTTTTTTAGCTTTGTAATGATGTGTGTTTTGTTTATCTTTTTTATTCAGATGCTTTCAGTAAATGCCAGTTATTCTTGTGGTTCGACAAGCAGAAGAGAACGGTTCTGCTGTGCAGATTTCAGCTGCAGATATTAATTCACTCAGATGTCCTTGTTACTTTATCTTCCTATAAATGTACAGTATATGAGATGTAATTATATGTCCAAAATCTGAAACTATACTAACCACTTACCGATCGCCCACAGTACATTTACATCATTATTTTGATATTAAATACCATTGTTATGTCATAACCTCAGTATTATGTTGTACTATGGGCTATGATTCTCTGTCTAATAAAAGTAGTCCCAGTGGTGGATTCGACATGGGATCATTGTTGGTTGCGGAGGAATAGGTGCCCCCTCCCGCCGCTTTGCGGTCGTTTTCGAGCTTACCGGACCTGTCAGTAAGCCCGGAGACAATCTGATTCATCAGATGCCAGGGCAGGAAGCCAAGTGCGGGCCAGATAGCCCACACTCGGCTCTATACCCTTGGAGGACCCTTGTCTGACATCACTTCTGCCTCTCGGTCTTAAAAGGGCTGATTTTTTATTATTTGTTAAAGGCAAATGTCATTTTTGGGGTTTTGTTTTTGCATTTAGGGGTAAATTAGAGATCTGGGGTCTTTTTGAATGTTTACATTCCTTATAATAGAAATAAAAGTTATAAACAAATAAATAAAGGGACTGTGTAAAAATAAAAAAAAGTAAAGCATCCCTACATGCTCGCGCGCAGAAACAAATGCATACTTAAGTCGCACCTGCATATGTAAACGGTGTTCAAACCACACATGTGGGGTATCACCACGATCATTAGAGCAAGAGCAATAATTCCAGCACTGGATGCCTGTAACTCTAAACAGGTAACCAGTAAAAATGATTAAAGCCTATAGAGATTTTTCAGTACCATAGTTTGTTGCCATTCCACGAGTGTGCACAGTATTAAATATTAAATGTAAAATCATCTTTCACATTCTACAAATAAATTGGGCTAACAGAATTATTATTTTTTTCACTCATTAAAATTAATTTTTTTCCAAAAAATTGCATTTGAAAGACCGCTGTGCAAATACAGTGTGACATAAAATATTGAAACAATCTGCATTTTATTTTCTAGGGTCTCTGCTAAAAAAACATACTGTATTTATTGGCATATAACACTCACTTTTTTACTCTGAAAATAGAGGGTAAATTGTTCCTGAAACTTCCCTCTTAAAGTTAGGGTGCATGTTTGCTTTTTCTTGTCTATATCCTCTGTGTATCACATGACAGCTGCTGTCCTGTGTTGGTTTTTCATTTTTATTTATTCATTTATTTATTTTGTTTTTCTAATTATACATAACGCAGTTTTTTGTTTCTTATGCGTGTTATACGCCTGTGCGTGTTATACGCCGATAAATAAAGTATATAATGTTTGGTGGTTCTAATTAATTAAGCAAAAAATACTAATTCAAACCTGTAAACAAGAAGTTCCAGAAAAAGCCTGGTTTTAAAGTGGCTAAAACAATGAAGAGTTTGTGCTGTTATTATCAACTAAAGCATTTAAACATTTGCGAACTACACATTCCTGTCATTCATTAACCCTTCACATGCAGTATTATACATATCCTTGTATTAGCAATATTTGCTCCAAATGGTTGGTCCACCTCAAGCTTGGTATAGTTGCTAAAGAGCAACTCAAGGGAAATGTAAACACTTTTAGATATTAGTAAGGGTGATCTATTAAAAGTACATATCTTACTGAACTGCAATTGAACACTCATGTACAGAAATATTTAAAATATTTGGAAACTCCTTTGCCTATGGCCGAATGATTAATGTATATAAATCTTCACTGAGTTGAGTGAAAATGTACTTCCTGATCCAGCATACCTTGTGTGTAGTTACTGAATGCCTGATAAGTTGTGCTTTTTGTCATTATCTACAAACTTCTGGGGCTTTCCTGTACCTTGATTTTAATTTGATCCCTGTGACCTTGTGGAACTCCTTGGAACTCAGGCCGGGTTGCAAGTTGAGGCCCAGCATCTTGACAGGGCAGGTCTTAATCTTGACTTGGAGAGAAGTTGAAACCTAAATTCATCCTTGTCGTAGGATCAACAAGGCACAAGGATCCATCTGAAGACAAAAACATCCTGATCATCAGCATTTTTACTTTAGGACAGTCGTTCTTTGCCAATGTTCCTCCAGGGATTACTAAGGGTAACTGGTGGAAGTGGCAGTTTATTTTGTGACTGATATTGCTTGCACAGTTCTGGCACCAATGTCACTTGGCAGATCCATTGGAATTGGAACACAAGAACCTGTCCTTCTGGTTCTCTAGTAAGTAACCACTAACACCAGAACCAAAATCATAGTTGTCTGTAAATAAGGGCATTCTTCCCACTAACCAACAAGATGAAGGGGCTACATTTTCAATATATGTATTTCTTTTGTCATCCCAAAAAATTATTTGTTTTACAGAAAATAGTTTTGGAGCTGAAGTGTTAAAAAGTTAATCACGCTTGAAAACAAATACCGTAGGTATTGCATAATTACTAATTCTAATATTTATGATTATATTTACAACTTACGTATCACACTAATGTTCAACCATGAGCTGTAGATAACATTGTTTCCTGAGACCTGAAAACTGTTTAAATTGTTTCTCCATGGTAAATAGGTTGAAAAAGGCTGCATTAGGCTCTTTTAAAGTCAGACCAGTTTTACTTTTTATACAACTCTATCTGTAAAATCTGAGTAATATGCAATGAAGATAGTAAATACCTAGCATGCCACTTATACCACCCTTCTGTGCTGCATTGAGAACAAACAGATGTCCGAAGACTGTTCTGCAACTGATACTTCTGAGATTGTTGAACGCTTGGTCTCCTGCTGCACTCAGCAGTTGCTCCACCAGTCCCTACCTCACTAAGGCCGCCTACACATGATCGGTTCAAACCAATGAGAATGGTCCGACGGACCCTTTTCATTGGTACACCGCTGAAGTGGCCTGATGGTCTGATGTGCCTACACACCATCAGTCCAAAATCCGTTTGGGTCAAAACGTGGTGACGTAGAACACAACGACGTGCTTAAAAAATGAAGTTCAATGCTTGCAAGCTTGCATTGACTTGATTCTGAGCATGCACGGGTTTTTGGACGGATGCTTTTGCATACTAACCATCGGTTTGGACCGATGATCAGGCGTCCATCGGTCAGATTTTAAAGCAAGTTTTAAAACTTTGGTCCGGTGGACGACGGACCGATGGGCCGTACACACGGTCGGTTTGGACTGATGAAACTGGACTTAAGTCCATGCTCATCAGTTTGAACCGATCGTGTGTATGCGGCCTAAGAGACACAGTGGTAAATCAGGGGTTAGCTGATCAAAACACTTATTTAGGGCTGGTTTACACCAGATTTGATTGGACTGTATTGGGTGGCTATTCCAGTGCAGTCCCATCGCAAACTGCCTTGTCTACAATGTGCCCAGTTCACACCACTGCGTGGCAGTGTTGTGCGGGCACAGGGCTCTGAAAAAAAAGTACAAGATGTGGTACTTTTTTAGTGTAATGGGAGGCAATCCACTGCTGTGTGACATCTCAATAAAATTTGTTAAAATAAAAAGGAGACAGTGTGATCCTCTGAGCTAAGCGCATAATCACTGTGCTGATCTCCACTGGATCGTACCACCCCCAGCTGGTGCGCTGAAGTGGTGTTAACCAGCCCTTACACTGACAGTCAGGAGGTGGTAAATACACAGGTTTACTCTCCATCCCCCTGATGACCCACATTACTCTGTAAAGGCAGCTGGATAAGGTTGTACAAAAATTATACTTCCTGCAGGCAAGTAAATGATGCCATGTCTCAACCACCCTGCAATTGTGTGGAATGTGGTGGTGTGGGCTTTTAAGAGTTAAAACAGGCACTAAGGAGGCAACAGCCACTTGTCAACCCCCCTCTGAAAAACAGTCTACCACAGATCACTTCTTACAGAATAGCAAGAGTTGCAAGGGTTGCTGCATGTGTAAATGAGCCCTAAGGCTTGGTTCACATTGCTGTGACTTGGGATCCAACTTGTGAGACCCCAAGTCGTGTGACATTAGCACTACTGAAGTCGCTTTGAAGATTACACAGGCATTCCCTGGAGTGGCGCTGAAGTGGCGCCAAAGTCATGCTGAAGTCAGACCGAAGGCGTTTGGCAAAGTAGCACTGCAGGTCGCGGCAGTGTGAACCAAGCCTAAGTGCACTGGAGGACCAGGAATCTGACACACTCAGAAACGTAGATTCCTGAAGGGTCTTCAGGTAGTTTCCTTTCAGAAAATCTTTCATTTTGCTGACAGTGTCATGTTAATAATTGTTCATGCATGGCAGTTAAATAATTAGTATATTACTTAATGTCAGAGTACATTATCCATCAAGGTGTTTTGGTATATGTACATGTCAGATTTATTTCCCCAGATAATACCTATGTTCAGAACATGTGGTTACACACTCCAAGAACAAAGTTTTGCATTTGCAGGACAACGTGTCAGTGCTTATTCACTTTATAAATATGCATGCAGGCATATAAGCCTTAACCACCTGGTATGAGGCAATGTTCAATGACAAAAAAGAAAAAGACAAATAGACTACACAGGGTTGTAGCATTCTGCCAAAAATAGTTAAGAGTGGCAAACACGGGTGTCTCGCCAAATCCAGTTTAGCAGATCACAAACAACAGCTCTAGTGTCCAAAGTTCTATGACTGAAGCAAACATTTGTCACTCAGCTTAAATTTTTATACTCTCTGTAACTGAAAGCTACAAGGAAGCTGTTTTGTTACTGATAATTAAAGAAATACTTTGAATGAAACATTCACTTTGTATTATTACAGCTGCTTGGCTTATGGCTTTGTCTTAAATGCAGCGTGCTGATCCTATGCTTACATTTATTTATTTTCAATATTTCATAAAAGTGGATATAAACACTCACATATACCCAGTAAAGTGAACAGCCTCAGATGATACATATAGATTAAACAAATCCTTCTACATAGGTTTTACTGGTTTATCTGCAGCCCTCTCAATCCCTACACCCCTTCAAAAAGAATTGTGTTAAAAGCCATTAGTATCACAGAGGATTGGGCGGAGAGGCTACAGTTAGCGTGAGAGCTGATTGGAGGAAAGGCACACTGTCATCCTTATCCACAGCAGAAGAACTGTGTTGTGAATAGACAAGCTGCATGCTGGCCTCCCTCCCCAACACAATTGTATCTCATGTGTCGGGAAAACTTCTTAGAAGTGACTCATGCTGATAACAGAGCAACGAAGCAGTAGAGAGAAACAACACTTAGGCCTCATACACACGACCGAGGAACTCCTCGTAAAAGAAACATTGTTTTCCTCAACGAGTTCCTTGTCAAGCTTGTCGAGAATCTTGTCAAACTTTCTTTGCATACACACTGACAAGACAAAATCTCATCGTTCTCAAAATCGGTGACGTACAACACGTACCACAGCACTAAAAAGGGGAAGTTTGATTCCACTGGCACAACCCTTGGGGCTGCTTTTGCTAATCTCATGTTACTGTGTGTTAGTAAAAGTTTGGTAAGAGACGATTCGCGCTTTTCAGTCTGTTACAGCGTGACGAATGTGCTATCTCCATTACAAACGCTACTTTTACCGAAGGTGCGCTCCCGTCTCATAGTTTATTCTTAGCATGCGCGGGTTTCTCAGCATACACACAAACACGTTCCTTGGCGTAAACCAGCGCGACGAGAAACACGACAAGGAAATTGAAACTTCCAGACTCTTAGTAAGAGTGGCGGAAGGCGGCGGGAGGGGGGGTTGTCCCCTCCTGCTCCTCCGGGATAACAATCAAGTGGCTTTTAGCCGCATTGGCAGTTATTCCTGGAAAGTTGACCGCTGTCTCATCCCGGTATAACCCCCTAAAGTCGAGGATGCATATCTGTGTACGCCCAGCAGGAAGGGGTTAAAATTGCAGGTGCTCGTGGAATGGCACTGAACTATGGTACTTGAAATAATATGTGTGGTGTGAACATATATGTGGGCGTGACCTATGTAGGCGTATACCACTGCACACAAGCCGCGGGACGAGGTGCTTACATTCATTATTATAAATTTGATTACATTTTTTTTTTTTTACACTGTCCCTTTTAAAAACATTTTTTTAATCACTTATTGTCGCAAAGGAATGTAAACACACCTGTATTGTTATAGCAAGTAATGTTTACATTCCTTTGGATAACAATACAGCATAGTTACACAGTTAGTCAGGTTGAAAAAAGCCACAAGTCCATCTAGTTCAACCAATTAAAAAAAAAAAAAAACAACATACAATCCCATATACACAATCCTATACCCACAGTTGATCCAGAGGAAGACAAAAAAAAGGTGAAAAAGAAAGGTGAAAAACCCCAGCAAAACATGATCAAGTCAGGCTCGGGGTGGTATTTAATTACCAAAAGCGGTAACCCCGAGCCCGACTCGGGATCGCTTCGCAGCAGCCACAGGCATGGTTTACATACCTTGTCCCTGGATCCTGCGATGCCGCCGCACTGTGTGATCGAGCGGTGTCTTCTCGCTCAATTCACAGTGTCCCTGTGTGCCGCCGAGCTCCGTTCCTTACGGCGTTACGACGCACGGGTCGGAGAACGGCACCAAATTCAAAAAAGTAAATAAACACAATACATACAGTATAATGTAATCTTACAGATTACAGTACTTTATGTAAAAAATGCACACCCCCGTTGTCCCTAGTGGTCTGCCCAGTGTCCTGCATGTACCACCAAAAGTGGTTTTAGACCAGCTAGAAAACAGTGATAATAAATTATAATCACTTGCAGAATCGAGCGATAGCGATTTGTGGGGAAATTCCACTAGACTCTACTAGACTCTTGTTTGGACAGATTTAAGTGAGTTATTCCTAAAAATTACAGGCCTACAATGTAAAACGCCAAATTTCCTTGCAAAATAATGGTACCGCTTTCAGCACCTAAATTCTGAAATAACCATACCGCCAGGGAGGTTAAAGGGAACACACAAGTCGAAAAAATGGCATGGGGATCCCCCCAAAATCCATACCAGATCTTTATCTGAGCACACAGATGCAGGTAAGAAAAGGGGGTGGGGATGAGCGAGCGCCTCCTGCCCCTCCTGAACCGTACCAGGTCGCATGCCCTCAACATGGAGAGGGTGGGTGTTTTGGTGCGTCGCCCACCCCAAAGCACCTTGTCCCCAGTTGGTTATTGGGGTCTGTGGGCAAGGAGCTTATCTGGAAGCCAACTTTAACAAGGGGACCTCCAGATCCCAGCCCCCCACCCTATGTGAAGTATTGGATACATTGTACCCCTACCAATTCACCCAAAAAAAGTGTCAAATATAAAACGCAGTACACAGGTTTTTAAAGTAATTTATTAAGACAGCTCCGATGTCTCTTCCGACTTCTTCTCCCCTCTCCGGCTCTTCTGCCTCCTCAGCGGATGTCTTCTGCCTCTGATGGTTCTTCTTCCCTCTTTGCATCTTCTCCTCTCTCCGCTAATGTCTTCTAGCCCTCTCCATTTCTTCTCCCTTTGTCCGCTGTCTTCTGCCTTTGCTGGGTCTTCTCTGCTGTCTTCTCCCTCTGTTCTTCTTTGGATATTGACTCAATGCTCTCTCCCACTCTAATGCTGGGTGCGCGGTGTGCCAGTAATTATATTGGCATAAGGCTGGCCATCATGCCATGGGTGGTGACGTCATAAGGGCTGGGCCTCCGGTGACCACACCCCATGCCAATATAAGTAGTGGCACACGGCTCACCCATCATTAGAGCGGGAGAGAGCATAGAGTCAACATCGGGAGAAGAACAGAGGGAGAAGACAGCGGAAAAAACCTGGCAGAGCCAGAAAAACCAGAGAGGGCTAGAATACATCAGCGGAGAAGTCTCTGAGAGGAGAGAAGAAATCTGAAGCGACACAGGAGCTGCCTTAATGAGTGACTTTATAAACCTGTGTACTCTGCAAGTGGAGTTCCACCTATTTCTAAATTTATTAAAAGTCAGCAGCTATAAAAAGGGTAGCTGCTGACTTTTAATAAACAGACTCACCTGTCCCACGGCCGCCCGAAGCCTCGCTTCTCTCCTTCTCCTCTCCACAGCACCGGAATTGCAAGTGTGGGCACCCGGCTGTGACAGTATGCAGCTTCATATCCGGGTGTGCACTGTGAATGCACCTTATGAATGGCCGAGCAATCTTCTGGGACCTGTGATATGTCCCAGAACATTGCAAGGAGGGAGGTTGAGAAGAGAACTTCCGCTCTGCACTGCTGCGCCATCAGCTGAAGTGGGAGCTGGGTACCTGTCAAAACGAAGTACCTGCTCCTCCCAAAAAAATGTACATACCAAATGTGGCATGTCAGGGGGTAAGGAATACTTAAAGTGGAAGTTCCACTTTTGGGTGGAACTTCGCTTTAATCTAAATTGCTGCATTTCTGGAGTTCAGCTTTAACAAAAAAAAATTATTTGATAAAAAACATAGGGCCAGATTCAGAGAGCCATTACGCCTGTCTAACTGGTGTTAGACTGGAGTAATTTCAAATTACGCGCGTTTTTTAGCTAGTCGAAAACCTCAAACCATGAATAGACGGCTGCGGGCTTCAATTCGACTGGATTACGCGTTCGTACGCCTTCGGATCTACGCTGCAATAAAATTGCGGCCACTGGGTGGACTTCCCGTCGTTTTCCGCGTCGGGGTATGCAAATGAGCTTTTGCCGGCGATCCCCGAAATTACGATCTTCAATCACAATCTCTTACGGCACCTTTAGTCATCTTTTATTTGCGTAACACTATACCAGCTTTTTGCTGCTCTAATATTAGACAGCCCATGTTAAGTATGGCCGTCGTTCCCGCGTCAAATTTCTACGTTTTCCGACGTCTTTTATTATTTTTTACGTAAGTCGTCCGGGAATAGGAATGTTCGTAAACGACGCTACTCAAACAACGAATGACGTAACGACGTGATTTCGCGCAATGCACGGCGGGAAATTTCTGAACGGAGCATGCGCAGTTCGATCGCCGCGGGGGCGCGCTTAATTTAAATGCTTCACGCCCCCTAATCGCGTATTTCGATTACGCGGCGAGAAATAGACTACGCCGCCGTAGCGTACGGGCAAAAATCTACCAGGATTCGGTGTAGAGCCTGGTAAAATACGTCAGCGTAGAGTATTTCGATTACGCAGCGCAATATTAAGTGTATGTGAATCTGGCCCATAGTTTCTGTTTCGTCTGATGATAGCTAACAGTTGCCTCAGGATCCTTTAGTAACTAGGGGCCAGATTCACATACACTTAATATTGCGCTGCGTAATCGAAATACTCTATGCTGCCGTATTTTACCAGGCTCTACACCGAATCCTGGTAGATTTTTGCCCGTACGCTACGGCGGCGTAGTCTATTTCTCGCCGCGTAATCGAAATATGCGATTAGGGGGCGTGAAGCATTTAAATTAAGCGCGTCCCCGCGGCGATCGAACTGCGCATGCTCCGTTCAGAAATTTCCCGCCGTGCATTGCGCGAAATCACGTTGTTACGTCATTCGTTGTTTGAGTTTTATTGCAGCCTAGATCCGAAGGCGTACGAACACGTAATCCAGTCGAATTGAAGCCCGCAGCTGTCTATTCATGGTTTGAGGTTTTCGACTAGCTAAAAAACGCGCGTAATTTGAAATTACTCCAGTCTAACACCAGTTAGACAGGCGTAATGGCTCTCTGAATCTGGCCCTCGATCTTTATTAGAGGAAGTCTAATTTATTTTTTTTAGTATTTTTTTCAAACAATACAAGTGCCAAAATAAACCCTTCTATAACATTAGCTTTTTTAAACAAATGAAGATGGAACATCTACTGCACCAGGAACAGCTCTGAAGCAATCCTGTTTTTCTCTGCAGCATATCATCCACACAACAATGTTTAATTATTGCTGACATATTAAAAATAGACTCATGATCCGCAAGATCTCTCTGCTGCTAAACTCGCATAAGACAATGCTGCTTGGCTTGTGCTGCATGGTTGCTGACATGTAGAAAAAAGGAATCCCTTGAAGGACAAATGAGTAATCTGTAACCACCTATCAGAGTTCACATTTCACAGAGCAGTCATTTTTATCTGTTTGTTCTGTTTGTTCTGGACTTTGCCCGATCTTCAGTTTTTAACATCCAAAACAAAAATAGATTTCACAGTTAAAGCTGAATGGACAACAGAAAAATAGTAGCAGTGTCAAAACAAGTTGATGCTGTGTAGATTCTGAGATAATAAAATAAGCAATATTCTAGATGTTATTTTTTTTAAATCATAGCCACTCTGGAAAGTTTACCCCCTTCATGACCAGGCCATTTTTTGCGATACGACGATGCGTTACTTTAGCTGAAAATTTTGTGGACGTACGACGCTGTCCCTACCCAAATAAAATGTATGTATTTTCTTCCCCCACAAATAGAATTTTGTTTTTGGAGGTAATTGTTCACCTCTGCGTTTTTTTTTTGTTTTTTATTTTGTTTATGCAATAAACAAAAAAAGACTGAAATTTTGAAAAAGAAAAGCAATATTTCTTACTTTCTGCTATTAAAAAAAAATGTCCAATAAAAGATTTTTTATTTTTTTTAAAATCTATTTTTTTTTAATCAATTTAGGAGGTCAGTATGTATTCTGTTACATATTTTTGGTAAAAAAATCCCAACAAGCGTATATTGACTGATTTGCACAAAAATTACAGCATCTACAAACTATGGGATTGTTTTACAGAGTTTTTATTTATATATTTTTTTACTAGTAATGCTGGTGATTGGCGACTTATAGCGAGATTAATGCCGCGTACACACGGTCGTTTTTTGCGATGAAAAAAAACGACGTTTTCTGTGAAGTAAAAAACGACGTTTTTGAAACGTCACTTTTCAAAGACAATTGTGCATACACACCATCGTTTTTTCACAAAAAGCGAGGTTACGTTCACCACTCTTTTCCATTGAAGCTCGCTTCATAACTAGCTTCTGGGCATGCGCGGGTTGAAAAACGTCGTTTTAAAAGACGTTTTTGCTACACACGGTGACTTTTTGTGAAACAAAAAACGACGTTTTGAAAAACGACACAAAAAATTCAAGCATGTTGGAATTTTTTTTTGGTCGTTTTTTTTAAGACAAAAAACGACGTTTTGCCCACACACAATCAATTTAAATGACGTTTTAAAAAACGTCGTTTTTTTTCATCGCAAAAAACGACCGTGTGTACGCGGCATAAGACATTGCAGTGAATAAATTGGACACTTTTTTGGGGACTAGTGACACCAATACAGTGATCAGTGCCACAAATATGCACTGTCACTGTACTAATAACACTTGCAGGGAAGGGGTTAAAATCAGGGGTAATCAAAGGGTTACATGTGTCCCTAGAGAGTAATTACTAACTGCGGGGGATGTGTTTTTGCTGTGAGAAGGAAGAGATCCATGTTCCTACTTAGCAGATACACAGGATCTCTACTTCCCCTACTAACAGAATGGCAATCTGCTTTGTTTATTAATGCAGACCGCTGTTCTGCACCTGTGTCCAATTACAGTGGGAATGGGAAAGTTCAAAAAGAAACAGCGTCGCTTCAGGTGAGCAAATCAGTGTAATCCGGATATGCTAGGTGCTAGCAACGGCTCGCCACTGAAGTCAATTGGAAAAGAAGGAAATGCTGCACACCAACGGAAACAATTCAACGTGATTTATTTGATCAAATATGAGTCACACATGACAGCCACCAAGACAAAGACATTGGACCCAACTAAGGCAATGAGCATTAAAAGGGCTCCTTCCTCCTATACAGATGTTGGATAAGAGCAGTGATTTTAAAGCGGATCTCCACCCTAAAGTGATCGGAACCCTCCCCCCCTCCGGTGTCACATTTGACACCTTTCAGGGGGGAGGGGGTGCAGATACCTGTCTAAAGACAGGTATCCGCACCCACTTCCGGCCCGCAGTCTCAGGCAAAAGTCGGGTTTTTCCCGTTGTGTGCTGGGAACACTCGGCTCCCAGCACACAACGGGAGCCAATCGGCGGTCGCAGCGTGACTCGCGCATGCGCCGTAGGGAACCGGGCAGTGAAGCCGGAGCGCTTCACTTCCTGGTTCCCTCACCGTAGATGGAGGGGGGAGCAGCAGGGAGACGAGCGATCGCTCGTCCTCTGCTGCGGACGCCGCTGGACTCCAGGACAGGTAAGTGTCCTAATATTAAAAGTCAGCAGCTGCAGTATCTGTAGCTGCTGGCTTTTAATATACCTTTTTTAATGGGCCATCCGCTTTAATAATGCTTAGAGTGAAACAATAAAGTGAAATATTCCTTTAAATTTTGTACCTGGGGGTGTTTATAGTATGCCTGTAAAGTAGCGCTTGTTTTCCGTGCTTAGAACTGTCCCTGCACAAAATGTAATTTTTGGAAAAAGGAAAAAAAGGAAAAAAAGTAATTTAAAAGTACTCGCGGCTATAATGAATTGTCGGCTCCCGGCAATACAGAGAAAAGTCATTGATAAAAAAAATGTGTGGGGGTCCCTCCAAATATCCATACCAGACCCTTCAGGTCTGGTATGGATTTCAAGGGGAACTCCGTGCCAAATAAAAAAAATGTCTTGGAGTTCCCCACAAAAATTCATACCAGACCCTTTATCCGAGCAAGTAACCTGGCAGGCCGCAGGAAAAGAGGGGGGATGATAGAGCATCCCCCTCCTGAACCGTACTAGGCCACATGCCCTCAACATGGGGAGGATGCTTTGGGGGTCTGCGACCCCTTAAATAACCATGTCCCCATGTTGATGGGGACAAGAGCTCATCCACACAACCCTTGCCCGGTGGTTGTGGGGGTCTGCGGGCGGGGGGGGGCTTATCGAAATATGAAAGACCCCTTTAACAAAGGGGACCCCAGATCCCAGCCCCCCCCAATATTTGAATTGGTAAGGGGTATATTGTACCCCTACCATTTCACAGAGAAAGTGTAATTTTTTTTGAAAAACACACAGACACTGTTGGGATAAGTCCTTTATTAAAAATTATCACAGCACTAAAAGCTGAAAGAAAAACCCTAGTATTGATGGGATATTACAGGCTGGTACTCAAATGGATAAAAGCTACCCATCCCCATCCCTAGCTTGTTTTCAGGTGTCTTCTGGCTGATCACCTGATGTATAGGGGCATCTTTCTCATTTTCACCGAGTTGGCCATGGGTTTTTTTTTTTTTTTCTATTGAAAAGCCTGTGGCGTGCAAAACACAACCCAAAAACTTCACCCGGTGCAGGAAAAAATGTGCACACACATAAAGAGTGAAACACAAAAAACTGCGATGGGTGCCATCGTCAATTGGTCCTCCGAAGAGGACCCAGCTCTGATCCCCCGGGGAGTTAGGCTCCAGGCAGGGAAAAGAGTATTGGAGTCCAAGCAGCCGAAACCACTAGGACCCCACTAAGGCCCATGCAGCCAAAACCACATGGCCTAACATCCTCGGAGGGACTGCCGAAACAGAACCCTCCTCGGTGAGGCTCCCCCGAAGGGAGACTCCATGAGAGCAGGTGAACTAAGCCAGAAGGCCATGTCCACCTACTCCCAAGACTTTCAGAGTCAGGCCCGAGGACCAGCACCCTACTCGCCACACTAAAGTGCACGCACCAACAAAAAAAGTGACAAAACAAGACAGACAGGGGATAAAATAAAAAAGAAAGTGGGGGAAAAGGAAGGTGGGAATGGTGAGTGGAAAGTGGCCACTGTGCAATACAATGGCCGGCCCTCCGGCCAGGAACAAAAATTCCTCTGGTCCTAGCCAAAAGGCTCGGCCCTAGAGGCAGGTGTTAAAAAGGTGTAAGTGGAGATCAGTGACCTAAGGTGCCACACGTTGAGTGCCCCTCAACACTCAGTGCAATGTATGGCACCCCTGGACTGCCACTCCAGGGGCACTATCTCCACAGGCTTTTCAACGGACCCTGACCCCCGGTCCGGACCGGCAGCACCCTTCCCAGCCAGGAAGGTAGGAGAAGAGGTTGGGGAGAGCCAGCCGCAGCCGACTACTACCCACAACCCCCATCTCTCCCACCTAATTACATTCGGGAAGTACTACCCGCCTCTCCCCGAAAGGATTAGCAAAGTTTCCCTGGCCGAACAACTGACTGGGGCAGACACCACCGGATCCAGGCCAAAGGCCAGGGTCCTGGCCCTTCAGCTTCGACCTCATGCCTCTCTGCCCCGATCAGAAGGCTTTCGCCTCTACGCCAATAGGCTTAGCACCCACCGACTGCCATCCCTTTCCCCCTCGCCGAGTACTGGGGACAGTCAGTTTAGCACCACCTATTGGCAACTGATAAGAACAGATACTACACTTGATCTTAGCCAAAAGGCCGAAAAGCGAATTTTTGGTGTCGTTTTTCAAAACGTCGTTTTTTGTTTCACAAAAAGCCACCGTGTGTAGCAAAAACGTCGTTCAAAACAAAGTTTTTCAACCCGCGCATGCCCAGAAGCTAGTTATGAAGTGAGCTTCAATGGAAAAGAGTGGTGAACGTAACCTCGCTTTTTGTGAAAAAACAATGGTGTGTATGCAAAATTGTCTTTGAAAAGTGACGTTTCAAAAACGTCGTTTTTACTTCACAGAAAACGTCGTTTTTTTTTTCATCGCAAAAAACGACTGTGTGTACGCGGCATTACTCTTCGGGGCCCGGCTACTACTGGATGGGAAACAGAGGAAGATCACTCCGCCAGGGATGGCAAGGAGATAGGCAGGTGGCTGGCCAGGATTTGAGCCAAGGCAGAAGAACATGCGAGTGAAGCTGAAACTGAATAAATATTCCCTCGGCTCCGACCAGTGCATGATCATCAGAAAGGGGCACAGATAGTGGGAGAAATACAACACCCCCCCCCCTATGCTAGTAGGCACGGCAGAGCGGGGGGGGTGTAATTCAATTTTTTTTATTTTAATTTTGCACGGATTGTCTTTGAAATTGCCCCTGCCACCTATTAAATACAATCTGGGGACAAAACCAGGGACAGACTTGGTCCGGGGACAATGTCTTCAATCAGGGGACTGTCCCCTGAAACTGGGGATGTCTGATCACCCTACCATAAACCCAAATAGTTAATATGAGTTACTATTAGGTATTAGATGTATTTTTTATTCATCAGATCCTCTGCATACAAAACATTAAAAACATTCTACTAAGTTAAAGCAGGACTATACTCACAACAGATCCAGCAATGGTGCATCCAGGATCTCCCCGCCGACTTCTGACATCTTTGGGCAGCCAGCTTCTGAGTCTCAATCGCCAGCCCGATCCATTGCTTGAGTGGGGATATCAACTTCGACATTTCTGAATTTCTACAGTAAGCTGTGCATGTGCATCTCACTGAATAGGCAGGTGGGTAACGTTAGTGCAGAAGAGACAAAGCGTGTCTCTTATGCATTAGGAATCCTGCCTGTTCACCCATTTTTCTTAGCATAAAGTTCCACTTTAACCACTTGCCGACCGCTGCACACTGATATACATCAGCACAATGGCAGCGGTGGGCAAATGGGCGTACAGGTATGTCCCCTTTAATTTGCTGCATACTCCATGAGCGTGCCCACGGGCCCCGCAAACTCAATGTTTTCCGGCGGCCCGTAATCGTGACATGGAGAGGTAGAATATGGAGATGTAAACAAAGCATTTCCCCGTTCTGCCTAGTGATATGACAGGGATCTACTGCTCCCTGTCATTGGGAGCAGTGATCACTGTCATGTCAGTGGTAGCCCATCCCCTCACAGTTAGAATCACTCCCTAGGACACAATTAACCCCTTGATCATCCACTAGTGTTTAACCCCTTCCCTTCCAGTGTCATTTACACAGTAATTAGTGCATTTTTATAGCGTCAAAAATTTCCAATCTGTCCGTCATAATGTCGCAGTCCCGATAAAAATCACAGGTGGGGCGTGGCCAAGACCGGCATGTGAGAGGACGCACTTTTCACAGCTCTTGTCTGATCCATCCATTAGTCCTTCCCCAGCATTCCTGATCCTGCTCTCTTCAGCTCCCCAGCTGGTGTCAGGGAAATTGGCCGTAAAAGTACTGGCAATCTTGCCAGTAGAAGAAATGGCCGAAGGCTGTGCCAAGGAAATGGCCGTGGAAGTACTGGCAATCTTGCCAGTAGAAGAAATGGCCGCCAGAGGCACGTCATGTGACAGGTGGATCCCCCTGCTGGCCTATAAAAGGCTGCCACTGTCTGACCCAAATTGCTGGATTGTCGTCAGCTTCCTGTGACCGTTTACCTTGTAACTCCTGGCTTGACCTCTGCTTTTGGCTTGACCTGTGATCCTGATTATCTCCTCGCTCTGACCTTGGCTTGGCTTAATATTCTTCGATCCACTGCCCACTGTTTATGACCCAGTTTGCTCCTGTTTGCTCTTTGACTGTGTCCCGGTATATGACCTCTGGCCTGGTTGCGAACCCTGCTCCTGGTTTACCCTGCAAACGTCTACTCAGGACTTCTTCTTGCATGGATACTGACATCGCTACCCAGCACACCTCAGCCACATTCTACTTACCAGCCTGTTGCAGCACTACTGACAACCCATGCACCTTTGGGCACTGTATCCCTTAAATCACTCCCAGGGGGGCGCTGCACTTAGCCGCAAGGGGCGCCCTCTCTGCCACTCGGCCTCACATCAGAGACTTGACAGCTGGCTACCAAGTCCCAGCACCTTCTGAACCAACCGCTGGCCCTCTGCACATGGGGGAAGACCCGGCGGGACCGCTGGAGATGGCGGGACCAGACTCCCAAGATGGCGCTGCTGCAGCGGCGGCTATGGCACAGCCCACACTGTGAACAGCAGACATGCCCAGAGAAGGAAGTAGCAGAAAAGCACAGAAGCCACAGGGTAAGGGGTATTATAGAGACATGCTATACTACACCCAAAAACTGCAGGACCCTGTGGTTACTGATGCGGGGGGGGGGGGGGCAAGTAGAGGGGAAGATGCAGGCCTGTTTACACAGGCAGACTGGGGCCGTTCATATGTGCACAGCTACAGTAACATTATGAAGGATCAGTTTTGGGGCCTAAGTTCTTTGAGTCGACTAGGGAGGCGGCCACCTGGTTGGACCATAATGAACAGGCCTTGCGCCACCACCAAGCGGATCATGAGAAGACTGACCCAACACCATATTTGGGAAAAAGAACGTGAACATCTGCCTGGCTGCTAAACTCCTCATATTGATGAAATGTTGTTCTTACTTCTTTGTTTCTTTGAAACCCCTTCAGCCTATCCGGCTCCTCTTCCTGTACCTGTTTGCCGGGGGAAACTACATATCCACAAATGCTAGGTAACTAACTGTGATTCCATTTCTACTACCCTATATAGCTCTTTGTTCTACTTGAAATGCAAAGACAATCAGTTAGCCTACCATTAGGCTGTGTTGCAGTGAAAGGATTTGCCCTGTTGGTAAAGCTACCATGGCTGACTTTATTTTTTTATCCCTCTACTGGCACTTACCAATGTAAGAGTTTTACGCCGGGCCTGGGACTAGCCAACCACAACTGCACTAATGTTTGTTGTCACTGTTGTGCCCCATTGTTGTCTACAGTGTAAACTATCCTACAGTCTAAGGAACTATTTTTTCTGATCACCTGTCACCCCGATGCTACAGCAGTCCACCCCCAACCCATCAACTTTGCCCCTCTTGGACAATCCACACTGGGGGCACTTAAAGGGCCCACACAGAAACTGATCTTGCCCTCAAAATGGCGGGCACCTCATTGATCTCCTGGAATGTTAGGGGTATGAACTAATTAAAACATTTTTGTTCCTCAGTTTAGGCTGATACATATTTTTCTGCATATGTTTGGTAAAAAAAAATCGCAATAAGCGTATATTGATTTGTTTGCGCAAAAGTTTACAAAATAAGGGATAGATTTATGGCATTTTTGTTCTTACTAGAGAAGAGATGTCACTACACAGACAGCCGTGGAGTGGCTGGGAGTCCTGTCCTTGTCTTGGACCCAGTCTGAATGGGAGGCTTTTAAAACTTATCTTAGACAATTACTTAGTAACAAAGTTATTAAGGTTAAGGTCTGGTTCACATACAATTTGAAACCTGCACAGAAGTCTCTATAATCGCGGCCGAAATCGGGACTGCCAGCGGGTGTGAAATCGTCCGAGTTTAGCAGAACTTGCACGGCTTCACTGCCGCAGCCCGCTGTGAACCTGGGCTAAAAGGCATTCTGAAGCCCTTAGAGAAGCATTGGAACTTCAAGTCCATTCCCTGGAGGGAAAATATGTCTGCACATGAGCACCTGCAGTCCTCATCAGTGGGAAAAAAAATGAAGAGGGGAACACAACAGGCCATCTCTTAGCTAGAATTGCTAACTTAGAACAGAAGTCCCCAGTTATTGGAACCATAAAGACAGCTGGGGGGCGGCTTGAACATTCCCCAGATCTAATACTAAAGACGCTGGCAGACTTTTACGAAACATACTGCCCGGCCTCGGAGAACTTGGGGAACTATCTAGCTACCTGGATGAAATTGCATTCCTGAGCCTCTCAACTTCTAAAAGTAAGGATTTCGATTCGCCATTAATTTTGGAGTAGTTACAGGCAGCGGTGGCAGCATTTTCTAACTGTAAAGTTTCAGGGGTGACTGCCTCCCCATGGAGATCTACATACACTACTCAGAAATATTATTACCCAAATTGCTAGAGGTGTTTAATGCTGCAAGGAAATGTCCTTCCACCATCTATGTCTAAGGCCCATATTGTGTTAATTTTAAAACCAGGTAAATACCCAGTGAACCCGGCCTCGTACAGGTCGATTTCGCTACTACAATCAGACATAAAAATACTGGCAAAAGTACTAGCTCTCAGGCTGAACAAAGTAACCACTTCAGTCATACACCCAGACCAGATGGGATTTATGCCCAACAAATCAACGACAATAAACCTTAGAAAGCTATTTCTTAACATGCAATCCCAAGCTGATAATATGGGCAAGATAACTTGATGTCGCTAGATGCTATGAAAGCCTTTGACAGCGTGGAGTGGCCATATGTCTGGGAGATGCTGAAATGATTTGGCTTTGGAGAAGTGTACATCTCCTGGGTGCGTCTGATATATCATTGCCCCAGCCAGGTATTAGAGAGGCAGGCAGAATGTCGCTATCCTTTGCATTAGGCCGGGGCACGCGACAGGGGTGCCCTTTGTCCCCCCTGTTGTTTGCCCTGGCGATAGGACCATTGGCTATCCGGATCAGAGATCACAAGGATATCACTGGCTTCTGCTATGATAGACAGGAGAAAGTGATGCTCTATGCCAACGATACAATGATTCTGCTGGGTGATACAGAGCACTCCTTGAGTAAGACAAGGGACACGGTGGTTCGTTTTGGGGAGTCCTCAGGCCTAAAAATAAACTGGACTAAGTCAGCTCTAATGCCAATAGATGACTTACAATTGCACCACAGAGACCGAATAGGAGATATCCCTGTAGCTACCTTTTTTAAATATCTGGGAATAAAGGTGACGCCACGAATCAGGGAATATAGCCAACTTAATATTTCCCTGCTGTTGGCTAGATTTCAATCACGTGTCAAAACTCGGTATGCTCTGTGCATGTCAGTTGCGGGCAAAGTGAATTTAATTAAAATTATTCTTATGCCCCAACTTCTATACATGCTACACAATTCCCCAGTAGTGATCCCACCAAAGACCTTTAGGATAGTGAATGCCATATTTCACGAGCTGATATGAAAAAACTGACCTCCTAGGATAAAGTTAGAACACCTGCAACGTCCCAAGGACAAGGGGGGCCTTGAAGTGCCGAACCCTTGGCTGTATTATTTGGCTTTGCAATTGCAACATTTGATAGGCACCATGGTACCTGAGGGAGACCCAGCAGACAGAACCCCCCAGTGCTTCAGAACACATTATGCTTCATACGGTAGGTGAAAAAATCTATTCCAACTGCTCTTGAGGCATTAGCTTTTGGAAAACCCCAAAAAAGCTTCCCTACATATACTTTAATGCAAAAGATATGGAATAAAACCAGGGGCATCAGGTATTAACAAATTCAGCCCCATTTAGGCAAATTATTCTTATCCCGAGCTAGCCAAACTGCAACATGCAGAAAGGTGGAAGAGGTGTGGTGTTTTCTAACTGACACAAATTATTGCCAATGGTAAACTACTGCCTTTTGAAACTCTGAGGGAGACGTAAAAGCTACCAGCACATATGCACTTTTACTATATGCAGCTCAGACATGCATTTACAGCTCAATCAAAGGCCTGTGAGTGGCATATAGATTCTGCACCCCTCCTCCTTCAGTTTAAGACAGTCAGTGGTGATCTCTAAAGGATTCATTTTCTATGGTACGCTGCTCCGTAAGTACCTCAAAAAACACCCCCTGACAGTTAAAAGAAAATGGGAAACGAATGTAGGACCCCTAGACGAGGACCAGTGGGAGGAGGCCCTACAGTCAGTCACCATATGCTCCCTTAATGTGACACAAAGGTTGAAACAATTATATACACTCCTGAGAGTATATTACACGTCTCACAGATTGCATAGTATTGGACTGCTACCCACACCTATGTGCACTAGATGTAAAAGGGACCACAGGGACTTATGACATATGCTTTGGCATTGCCCCAAACTGCACATGTATTGGAAGGGGGTGACAGAAACTCTAAACACAATGTTCCAGGTGTCAGTCTGATTAGACCCTAAATACTGTATTCTGAATCTGCTAGATGAGCTGGAATGGGAAGCCCATACCAAAGAAGCCATCACTAGGGCCCTTTTTATAGCTCGCAAGTTGATAATGCAACACTGGAAGTCTGAACCACCCCTCACGGTCAGGGAATGGATCACTGTACTAGGTAACACACTGAGAATGGAAAAAATTATATACCAGCATAGGGGATGTCTAGAAAATTTGAAAAATTATAGGACCCATGGTTGGGATCCCCTGGGATTTGCCCTGGATGACCTAATCATGAACAGACTTTTGAGACTCAAAATGGGCTAAATACACTACTCATTCTGTGCTACCACTATATTACGGTGGGCGGGGTGAACTGTCACAGATTATAGGCAGGAGGTGCTGTGGGATTTGACCAAGATCGTATGATAATTGATGATGGTGACTAGAGTAAAAAACGCATTGCTTTCATTGTATATGGTATTGTACTTTTTTGCTATATATGATATAACTGTGGTTCTTTGGACTGTATGTGTTTAATTCTGAATAAAAACTATTTTTTATATATATTTTTGGGGATATTTATAGCAAAAAATTAAAAAATATAGCTTTTTTTCAAAATTGTTGCACTTTTTTTGTTTATAACGCAAAAAAAAAAAATGCAGAACTGATTAAATACCACCAAAAGAAAGCTCTATTTGTGGAAAAAAGGACATTCATTTTGTTTGGGTGCAACGTCGCATGACCGCACAATTGTCAGTTAAAACGACGCAGTGCCGTATTGCAAAAAGTGCTCTGGTCAGGAAAGGGGTAAATGCTTCCGGTGCTGAAGTGGTTAAACATCATCGTCTATATGTACTTCATTGAGACACATGTTCATCATCAGAGAAAAGAAAATTAATTCTGTGACATGGTAGAAAAATCTGAAATAATGAAACTTGGATGATTTTCTTTGTTAAATAAGTCTGCCTTAGTATGACATATGTCCTTTAACCTGTAAGGTGTGATGGTGTCCACAATATATGTGATTTTCCATGGTTTGTGAGTCTATTACATTTTAGCAATGCAGTAAGTGATCATTTCAAAGTGACAATTTCTAAATGAAAATCCATTTTCTACTTCCTTGTTTATCGATCTGCTCCCTCAACAATGAAATGTTACAGCAGCACTGTAACAAAGAACATTATTAGTTATAGACCTAGAGCACAGCCACAGCTACACAGTAGGATACTTATCACCACTTCATGTTCGTAGAAAAACATAACAAATGAGACTCTAGATTGCCTTAGATTCATAGATACACACAGAAGTCGATACCTTTCCCAGATTTACTTCAGTATAGTAGTAAAGTGTTATATATTTGGATACAAATAAGAACATGTATGACAGCCGAGGCTACATAGTATAGTATTTCTAGTTGCACTCAGTGGATAAGTCAACAGTCAGAGCATGTGCCCAGGTCATGGCAGGACATTCTGTTCAGTACTGGGCATGTCACCAATATTTAGGAGCATGCTGAGATTCAGACCCATAGCCTTCAAGTGGAGCTGCAGTCTGGAAGAAGAGTCAATAATACATAATATAACCTTACACAGGAACATGCTGCCCTGATCAAGAAGCAAACATGGACTTTAGTTTAGTGTTCTTCTGAGCACATTACAGAAGACATTCACCCAAGGCAAATTACAGGCAAATTCCCTTCTTTTCTCCTGCAATTGGAAGTTATAGGAGTCCTGCATATGTAAGATCATAAGACACCACAAAATATTATGTCAACCTAAAATCAAACAATATTGGACAAGAATATACACAATAATCCACTCTGTTACCAATATCAATGTTCTGAAGCATGCCTTAACAGCCGTCTTAATTTAACCAGACACAGACATTCTCAGACACACCCAGACTTTCATCCCATATACATTCTTAGCAGCAAAAATGTCCATAGGCAAAAGACGAAAATGGACTGTGGTTGATATTTCAGCAATTAGAAACAAGATTTACCGGATCAAGCTCCATGAGAGATTAACAGACATCCTATAGGACAGGTTCAAGAAGGTCTGGAATCCATGGATATGACATGTACAATCTCCCATTTAAAGAGGATCTTCACACTGTAACCAAAAATGTAAGTCAGCAGCTACAAATACTGTAGCTGTTGACTTGTAAAAAACACACACTTACCTGTCCCAGGATCAAGTGATGTCCTCACCTGATCCGCTTCTTTGCCAGGCTTTGGGTCCAGGCAGTGGCGTATATAGGGTATGGCAGCCATGGCAAGTGCCATGGGTGCCATATGAAGGTGTGCTGGTGAGTGGCTGGGCAACAATGCACTTACCAGGGTCTGATGGTCTCTTCTTCCCTCCAGGCTCCCGAGCATAGGCTGGATCTCTTTTTCAGCACCTTTGCTAATGGACAATGGCAGTGCTGCAAGTGGGACTATTCTCATTTCTTACCCATGTAAGTGCAGTCACTGGTCGTGGAGTAAGCAGGCAACCGCATTTCCCGACGATACCTCTATAGTTTTGGCTATAGCAGCCCTGACAGCTGAATATCACTCCGTCTGTCAGGGATGCTATAGCCAGAACTATAGCGGTGGCATTGGGCCGTTATATTTCTCGACAGGACTCCTGGACTGTGGAGTCAGTCAGGAGATGTCTCCTCACAGGCCTTCTGACTCGGGGTCCTATCAGTGCAAAAGTTTCCCAGTGTGAAGGGGAACTGTGGATTCCGATGTAAGGGGGTCTCTCTGGGAACTCTAAGGGGGGACTTGTGATATAAGATGTAACACTATTGACTCTGGTGTAAGGGGTAATTAAAGCGCTTGACTTGTAGTTTTGTTAGCTTTTTTTATGTTAAGGTTATCAGAAGGATGGGTTTCAAATGTTTTGACAGGGGTGCAGTTTCAGTGCTTGCCATAGGCGCCATTTTCACTAGATACGCCTCTGGGTCCAGGTGATAACTTCTTAACTGTCGACTGTGACTCTTTGTAGCTTCATAGTCTGCTGCCCATTGGGCATGTGGGAGCCACACTGTGCCCCATGAATAGACCAGCAATCTTCTGGGACCTGTGACGTGTCCCAAGAGGCTACAGATGAAGGGTGGCAAACTTCCTCTCATAATCAGGTACCTGCCCCCCCCCCCCCAAAAAAAAAAAATCCACATATGGGAGAGGAGGAGGGAGGAGGAAGAAAAGCAGAAATTCCTCCTGCTTTAAGACCACAAAAACAGATCGAGACAGGGATGAGTAAATGTCTTGACCAAAGGAGCATCTCTCTTTTTATCTTCCTTTCTTTTTCCTCCTTTCTTATACTTCCCCTACAAATACTTCTTTGGGAGACATTTGCTCCACATTACTGTAAAGGTTCATTCAGAATTGTAGTCATGATGACACTGGAAAGTTGACCGTTTGGGCCAGGCACTGGCAAAAAGCCCATTGTTATCTTATCTTTGTACTCCAGATACAGACAGCCCTGCTTGGACCCAAACCTGCTTCTTACGCTAAGGTTTGTTGTGTTATGAATAAAAAGCCAGCCTGACAAATGTCTGTGAAACTTATTTATTGCAATTAATAAAAATTAAGAAACACAATATTAGGTCAGCCTTCTCTGTATTTATTTTTATAGGCTGCCACAAAAATGCCAACAGTTTTTTACAGAAGGAAAATAATTTCAAGGCTGTGCTTTCCTCTAATATTCCTCTGATTCTGTGGGTTGCGATCACATGTTCCTGATTATCGGTGTATGCAACTTATTTTTACTTAATGCCTAGAGAAAGGGCATACTAGGTAGGGTTGGGATAAATCCACAAATGTAGTCCTAGGAATGTATTTCACTTTCAGTATTATGATATCATTGGGTACGCAAATGGGCAACCTTTATGAGTCATTTATGCACAATGAGGGCTTTATCATGATTTCTGCTCTTAACTGATTTGGGGGCATATGACAGTTTGTGGTGGACAGAAAAAAATGCATGGGTCTCAAACCATTCCTCAGCTGTAAATACTGGGAATGCATAAGCCTTTAACGCAGCTATACCTACACTACAGACCAACTTTGAGTTAAGTACTTGATAGGATACACTAAATAAAATATTACAGATCTACCTCTATCTAATGAAAAAAAATAGTTAATTAGCACTACTGGACAACTCTACAGTGTATAAAAGGCTCAATCATGACAGAAGGATTTACAATTTTTACACAATTTTCCATTGCCCTTTAAGCCTTTCTTTTAAATCTTGGGATTCCAGGTTATGAACGTAACTATACAGGTATATTGTACAATTTCTTTCTTAGCATGAAGTCATTAGTCCTTACTTTAAATTATGGGGCCTCATTTAGCCTGCCTGACAGGGCCCCCCTCTAAATCTGCTGCACATGGCAGCCCTTTTGGCTAATGCACCCTCCACAGAGAAGGGACTTTAAATATCAAGCACAGCAATCCTGCCAGCTGTGCCCCCCGGCAATAAAATATTTTTTATTTGGCATATCATTTTGTTTTACAATTTTTTTTTTATTGAAAATGTTTAATAGTATAAAAATGGACAAACAACAATAGTACAGAACAGATTTGAGCATAAAAACACTGACCATTAGAATGTGATGGTACAGTTCACCCGTTAACAATGGGTCGCCTAGTGGTTTCCATCCCCTTCACCTCCCGCACCCCGTCTGGGATCATGCTGTGCAGGAAGTAGCCAGGTCGGGTCACTCACAGAGTACACAAAAACATTAAATACTCCAAGAAAATTAGCATTGGCGTGGCCAGGGAGTCAGACCTTTGTAAAACAGAGCTCTGGATTATCAATGCTAAAAGCCTTACAAACAAGCTATCCTGTGAGCCCAGGTAGGAGAGGAAAGTCAATCCCACTCCGGCTCAAGTGATCAATTTTGTGGAAAAAGACAAAATAACAACAGAACCCCCGCTGAGGAACAATGTATTAAATGCCTGTGGGGTTCGTGCCTGCACCGAGTTCGGGTGCAATTTAACAACAAGAAAGGAGGAAATAGAGAAAAAAGGAGGAATAAAGGTGGGGGGAGAACAGAAGAGGAGAAGAGGGGTATGAGAGGGGGAGGTACACGAAAGGCTAGTGACCAAGGGGAGCACAGGCATAAACATTCATGCAAACCTAGGTAACAGTAACTAACTATCTCTGAAGATGCTGTAAGAGTGGGCAGGAAGGGTAAGGGTGAGCTGGGGAAAGGGGAATGGGGGTGGAAGTAAACTAAACAGAGCAAGTTCAATCGTAGAGTGGTGGGGGGCTAAAAATAAAATAAAAATAAAAATAAAAAAATAAATAAAATGGAAATGAAAATAAAAATAAATAAAATAATAATAGGAGCAAAAAAAAAACCTTCCCAATAGGAACTTCACTTGAGATCTTCAAGGGATAGGTAAAACAGAGGTATTGAGGAAGAAAATAAATTGTTTTAACTGTGCAGGGTGGCATTCTTCAGCACCTCATGTTCCCCAGCCAGGCTAGTAGGGAAGTAAGCGGCCGTGACTGTGCCCCCAAGGCAGCAGTGCACCCTAGGTGGCTGACTAGTTCACCTAGTGGAACTGACGGCCCTGAGTCCAGGGCTTACTTCTTTACATCAGCCAGGTGGCCAGACTAAAAAACCTCCTCAGAAACTCTTTCAGTGGTGTTTAATGGTGACAAAACAAATGGTAAATTGCCATTTTTATGACCCACTATTATGAGAAGTCTGGTTAATGTCTAACTAGTGCTTCCTGGGACTGCAAAAGTTCAGTATTAATCCTTGAAGGTAAAAAAAAAAAAAAAAAAACATTGTAGACCCAAATTATCATTTCACAGTAACCCCTAAGTAGAGACCCCCTCAGTAGAGACTCTCCTTCCAACCCAACCATATAGTACAGACCCCTCTTCCCATTTTAACCATTTAGTACAGACACCGCCTAGTACAAAACCACACATCATAATCCCTCAGTACAGACGACCCAGTACAGAACCCCCATGTTACATACCTGGTGGTAGAGCCTGAAGCAGTGAGGAAGGCCTCTGTTACTGCCCTGGCTCTGGAGTCCATGGTAAGGTTACAGGGAACGCTGAAGCACAGAGTGGCACAAGTACATGGTAAGTCTCTTGCTGGCAGGTGCTGATATGTGTCTGGAACGCAGGAAAGACAGGACCGGTAACACTGGCGGAAGGACTGAAGCCAGAGGAGAGTGCAGAGAGGCAGGTGCAGGATAGGCACAAGACAGAGTCAGTAACTAGCTAGCAAAGCAGGTACAAACGGCAGGCAGGAGAGTAGTCAGGACAGATGAGCAGAGGGAGAAGGCAGAAATGTAATCCAGGGACAGGCTAAGGGATGGTACAGGTGGCGTCCAGGCAGAGTCAGAAGCTGAAACAAGTTGGCAACAGGAGAACAACAGGAACTTGTGAATGTAATAGGCCAAACGGCAATGACACACTGCCCTAGTGCAGTGATGGCGAACCTTGGCACCCCAGATGTTTTGGAACTACATTTCCCATGATGCTCATGCACTCAGCAGTGGAGTTGAGCATCATGGGAAATGTAGTTTGAAAACATCTGGGGTGCCAAGGTTCGCCATCACTGCCCTAGTGCAATTCAAATATCTATTCTGGTGCCAATGTGTACTTGCACATGTGCACCTGTTCACGCACCTGCTTACTGGCCACAAACAGGATTTCTGAGGCTTGGGTGTCTGTGTACACGAATATTCCTTTCCTGACACCCCAGTTCAAACCCCCCTCCCAGCCTAACACCTCAATACAAATCCGCCTCAGTACAGACATCATGCAAGTACAGACCCAATCAGTACAGACACCCCACCATTACAGATTCCGCTCCACCCCCCCAATACATACCTCCCAGTGCATATTTTCCCATAGAGACTTCTCCAATATAGACCCCCAACACAAACCACATTAGTACAGACCCCCTAGTGAAGAGCTCCTTACCATTGAGCAGCAGTTCAGAGTAAGCCCTCCTCTCTGCTGTGTCATGTAACCAGAGCCAAGGTTGGTTTATTACATTTACTTCCTACTGGTTGTACATCTATTTTCTAGTACTCCACTCAAATTCACCACATCTTTAAAGATGCAAAACTAAAACTTACGAGAATAAACTGTCAGATACAAAAGACACTGTAACATTGGCTTACATAATACTAATTTCTGTCTTACTATGTATAATTTAGCCATAATTATTTCAGTGCCTGACTCAGCTTTGCAGGGCCTCTTTATTATTTTGTAGTTTCCCTGCCGCTAGATAATTTTACAGGCGGTCCCAAAAGTCACATACAGTGTTTATAGGAAAAAATATACAAATTCATATTATTGTATATAATACTTATATTATATTTTATATTTCTTTATTATTTTAATTGTTATAAGTTACATTCATATTAATATTTAGTAAAATTGTGTAACGTGTGTAATGTATGGCGACTTTTTGGACACCCTGTACTTTATAAATAACTTAGGAAACTGGACAAATTCAGTCAGAAAACCCAGAAACCAAGACTCTGTGCACACATTCGGTTGAGGAGTCTTTAATAAATTGGTCCTGAAGTGACAGCATGAATGTATCATTTTTGATGAATGTAGTCTAGTCTTACTTAAAGCCAAGAGCAATAAACATAGTTGCTTTGTGCAATAAACACACTGGGCAAAAGCAAGGTAGCAGGACTTGAATCACAGTTTCCATAATGAACATCACATTTAATTTAAAGGATTATAGGATCTTCCACAAGTCAGAGAAACTATCAGAATCCTATTAATCCATCTATTCAATTACAAGACTGCTTATATAGCATAGCTACAAGTCAATGGACAAACTATAGCACTGATTATATAATAGAAAATACAGATAATTCGGGAGCTGTGGTGGCTCAACGTGATTGGCACTGCGCTGACAAGCCGTTCACCTCTGCAGCCAAGGGTTCGGATCCCGGTCTCGGCTACATGTGAATTGAGTTTGGTGGTCTCAGCCCGGCTCCCGGTGGGTGTGCTATGCAAGGTACGCCTGTGCTTAGTACGCCCCCCCCCCCACAAAAACCACCACACTTGCACGCACACGAAATTGGTTTAACACACACGCACTTTGGCCATGCGGTCTCCTAAAATAAATAAGAGAGGCAAAGGACCTACGGGGCTGGCTGGGTGAGCTACGCCCCCTCACTCCCTCATAGGGGGAGTCCCTCTGCCCCGTTGAGCAGGTAGGGCGGGGTGAGTGGGAGGCCCCTTCACACCTGCCAGGGGCATGGAAAAGGATGGCGATTGCCTCCGGGGGGAGGGTCTGCCTAATCCCAACTCCTGCAGTCCGGCTCCTCTCTCTCGCAAAAAAAAAAAAAATACAGATAATTCTCTCATGAAAATCTCTTGCGTTGATACAGTTTTTTTACCTTGAAAAGTTTGGTCTTCTTAACCGCTTAAACCCCGGACCATTATGCAGGTAAAGGACCTGGCCCCTTTTTGCGATTCGGCACTGCATCGCTTTAACTGACAATTGCGCGGTCGTGCAACGTGGCTCCCAAACACAATTGGCGTCCTTATTTTCCCCACAAATAGAGCTTTTATTTGGAGGTATTTGATCACCTCTGAGTTTTTTATTTTTTTGTGCTATAAACAAAAATAGAGCAACTATTAAAAAAAATGCATTTTTTTTAACTTTTTGCTATAATAAATATCCCCAAAAAATGTATAAAAAAAACTTTTTTTTCCTCAGTTTAGGCCGATATGTATTCTTCTACATATTTTTGGTTTAAAAAATCACAATAAGCATTTATTGATTGGTTTGCGCAAAAAGTTATAGCGTTTACAAAATAGGGTATAGTTTTATGGCATTTTTAATTTTATTTTTTTACTAGTAATGGCAGCGATCAGCGATTTTTCTTCCGTGGCTGCAACATTATGGCGGTCACATCGGACACTTTTGACACATTTTTGGGACCATTGTCATTTTCACAGCTAAACAGACGATCACTGAACAGATGATCAGTGACAAGCCACAGAGAAGAACGGGGAAGGTTTGTTTACACTCACCTCTCCCCGTTCTTCAGCTCCTGTGACCTGATTGCGGGACACCAGCGGCGATCATGTCCGCGGGTCCCGCGGGCGCGGTCACGGAGCTTCGGACCAGGCGCTCGCGACCCACGGCTGGGTTCTTAAAGGGGATGTACATGTATGCCCTTGTGCCCAGGCATGCCATTCTGTCGAAGTATATCGTCGTGCGGCGGTCCTTAAGTGGTTAAATGATATCTAAACCCGAGAACAAAAATGAAATATATTGCAGCATACCAGCTCCCAGATTTGTTGGCTCCATTTGTTTTCATTTTTCAGGATAAGAACACTCTCAGCAAGTACAGGAATTACCTCCTGATCTTTTCATTTTCTGTAGGTTCAAATACAAGCACAGACATTCTTCTCTGCCTTTCAAGCCATCTTCTGTAAATGTCTATTCCTCCTCCCCACACAATGGAGTAAATAAAAGGAAGACCTATTTGTAATCCAAATCATGAAATCAACCTGGTTGATAACAATGGCTCCCACCATAGATACAATAGAGAAGTGAGTATACCCACCCAAGGACATGAAGGATATTCACAGGATAACAGGTAAAAATAAGGTAAAAAGGAAATAAATTTAGCAGTCACACATAAAGACTAGTAAAATGCAATACTTTTTTTTTTCATTTTTAACGTAGATATGCTTTAACCCATCCACTGTCATGACATGTAAACACACTCTCAACTTTGGGCTAAAAAAAGCCACTTCTTTATGCTGCAGAATGCCCCCCCCCACTTCCTTGCAATCTGTCTCAAGCTGTCTTGAGCATACTGGCACATCATGGTGAGTGCTAGGTTGTAGAGCAGCAAGAGATGATTGATTTGCTGATCTCCTCCGTTAGCGATGAACCCGGAAACTATCAGCTTTAATCATTTCCAAGCTTAGTATTGTCAATCTCCTGCCTTGCTGGCTAGGGAAGAAGCTGAAAGAGCAAGATATGTGGTTGGTCAGCTTAAAAAGCATGCATCCAAAGACATGCTGATAGGTTAATTTGATCCTGTCTAAATTGTCCCCAGTGAGGTCACAGATCCAAGTGCTTTCCGAGGGGAAGGAGAACGATGAGTCTCCTCCCCTTATGGAGTTTCGGTGAGTTTCCCTCCACATACAGTTAGAATCACTCACTAGTGCAAAAAAATCTGCTGTTGGCAAGGAAGGGGTTAAAAAAAAGCATGCAAAGGTGACATTAGGGGTCTAATAGCCTTTCACTCACACTACGCTATCACATAGGGGCTTATCTGCCCCCTTGTAAAAGCAATAAAGTTGAGTTGAAAAAAAAGTAAATATTTTAAAAGGTAAAGTTTATTAAAAAAAACAACAACATTTTTTAAAAGCCTCCACCCCCATGTACACGCACATATGAACACAAACGGTACTAAGCACTATGATATGGTAGACTCAGCGTACATCCTCCTTGAATAACAGAGCACCCACCCAGCCATTTATCTACAGTGGCCAGATGGGAATCAGTTAAAAAGGGACATTTTAGACCTTTTGCACAAATACTTTTTGTGTTAGTTTGAAAAAATGTAGAATACATTGCTTATATCAGAACGTCTTCTTGAATACTTTACAGCATGTAATTATATGAAAGCATTTTGCTTTTGTACTGCAAGGACACAATTCCCTATGTACAAACTAAAAAGAACACCTTTTTCAGACTGGAGAAGTATGAAAGATGGCAAATTGCTTCCAATTTTCTACCTAAAGGCTTTCCAACTTAATAAAAGACTTCTCCACCTCAATTTTATGTTTTTTAAATCAAGGCTCCACTATCAAAGACATACAATACAAAGGCAACTTGTTTAATATCACTTCTAGGATCAAAAAAGTCAGAGGGTAAAAGTTGAGTACAAAAGATTAACCCAAACTTCATTTTGGTAGTTTTAGGAAGAAATACAAAAAAGTATTCAATAAATAAATACACAACTCTCACTATCAATGAAGAAGCACTAACCTATTCACCAAGATCATAACTAGAATTAGGATTTTGAAATATTGCCTGGGTAACATTGCCTAAAATTCAGTTTTTATTATAGAGTGGTAAGTTAAGCTTGTGATTACATAACTTGATCGCCTACACATTATTTCTTATTTCAGAATCTGATAATGATAGGTGAATCTGTCCGGGTTTGATTTGCCATGGGTTTGGGAAATCTTGTTCAAAATATGGCAAACCCAAACTTAGAGGTGAATCCCATGGTCTATAATGGGTGAATCCTGTTAAGTTCTTGACATTTCTAGGACTGACAGGCAGACTACTAATAAAAAAGGCACAGGAGGATGGGCATTGACATGGAGACGATATGTAACAATGCAAAAAAAAAAGAACAGTACAGTTTTCACTCTAAAATGTAACTTTAATAAAAAGTACACTTTCATTCTTGTAACAACAGCCTCCAGACCAACTTGATCAGTTACCTGTCCTGATGAGAATTGCAGTTTTAAACTACAACGGCTCTAAGTACTTCTGAGTAAATCTGTTCTGGGATAATAGATTAAACACTTCCGGACCATTCACAAGACATTTACTGTGAACGGCGGCACGTACCTGTAACGCGATGGGTCAAAGCGATCACATGATACCAATGTAAACAAACTGTCATGAATGGATTTATGTTCATGAACAGCGTGCTTACAGTTGTGATCTGTGCTTGGACCACAGCTATCACAAAAACAAATCCCTGATCACTCCCCTCGGTGTCTGTCCTGTCATTTTAAGGTACATCAGGATTGATCAATTTTCTAATATATATACCATAGTGCGGGCATAGCGTATCTACGTGCGGGCGTAGCGTAGCTACTTTATGCTACGCCGGCGCAACGTTGAGAGGCAAGCATTCTATTCACAAAGAATATGCGCTCAACGTTGCGCTGGCGTAGCGTATAGTTGTCGGCGTAAGCCGACGTAAGCCAAAGTAGGTGGAAGTGGGCTGGAAGTGTGGGTGATATATTATAATGAAGCGTGACCCCATGCAAATGATGGCCACAGCTTCAAAAAACGAACTGCGCATGTATCGTCTCTTGGACGCATCCCAGTGCGCATTCTCACAGTTACGTCGAAATAGCTGCCTAAGATACATCGAACACTGCCTACGACGTGAACGTAACCTACACACAGCCCTATTCACGTAGTACTATGTAAACGGCATACGCAACGTAAAACTCAAAGGTGTCGTTCCCTGGCCCATACCTTTGCATTACCTGCGCCTGCTATATGAGGGGTAACTTTATGCCGGAAGTAAGCCTTACGCAAATCGCGTATATGAAGCGGCCAGGCGCATCTACGTTCGTGAATCGGCGTATCTTACTCAGTTGCATATTTAAAATGGGAACGCCGAATGCGTCCAGCGTAACTATGCGCCCACGATACGCCGGCGTAGGCAAGTTACGTTGGACGGCTGAAGCCTTGTTTTACGGCGTATCTAGCTTTGTGAATCGGCATAACAATACGACAGCGCACATTTGTACTTACGCCGGCGTTTCTATAGATATGCCGGCGTAAAACGTTCGTGAATTTCAGGCCTAGAACTTTCACACAGACCAATAAATATTTACCTATTGGGAAGAAATATGAGCATATATAAAGGAAGCTTTACAGTGAGAACTTGTGTATGCTTTGAAGTCTATATTTACCTAAAACAAGAAAATAAAAAAATTTGAACAAGGGACATTACTTAACTTCAGTGAGATGTGTCACTTGTGCTGTTCCTTCAACTCCTATGAATGAAAAGTGATCCATGAATCAAGGGGCAGACATTTCAATCATCTACCCATCCTCTATTCATAGACTGATTTTCATTAATAAAAGAGCTTCTTTGAATGGAGGGATTGGGCAAAAAGGGAGGGCATAGTGGGGCTCCCCTGGTGAGTTCCCCTTAATTCTATTAACCCCTGCTGCACCAGATGACTATGACAGCAGGGGTGAATGAGGGGGCATTGGGGAGGAAGATTCTGGTGAAAAGAGAAGACAGCAGCACAGGGGACACATCTTACTGAAGGCAAGTATCCCTTGTGCTGATTTATTTTTTATTTAAATTTTTTAGGTACACTTAGACTTTAAAGGTTTAGTACACCTTACTGACTTACTGTCAAAAACATCCCTAGGCATTGCAGCATCATCAGTACATTTTTTTCACTGTGTACTTTTTTATTGATGATATTATTCAGTGTTTACATTTATCATACATTTCATGCCATTATACAAATATAGAATGCAGATCATATTGACATTTAATAAATATATAAAAGTGCTCTTTCCACCCTTGCTTCTTTTCTATGCTATATTCTTTTTCCTTTTTCTTTGTGCATAGTTTGTGTGTTTTTCCTATTAACCCCCCTCCCTCCCTCCCTTCCCTCCCCTCCCTGCCCACACTACCTTGTCATCTTGTCACATATTTTACATCCTTTTATTTTTCTTATTTTTCTTATTTTTTTTTCTCTACTCTATTCCTTGTATTTAATTCCGTAGTCTGTCCCTTATCAGTTGTGGCGGAGATAGTCTATCATCACATAGCCATGTGTGCCATATCTGGTCAAATTTCCCCAAATCCCCCCTACGGCTATATGTTAATCTCTCTCTAGTAAGTAGTGAGTTTACTAGTGTAACCCATTGTCTTACTGTAGGGACCTCTGGTGCCATCCAGTATCGTGCTATTAGTTTTCTTGCTAGGTACATTACTCTGGTTAGCATTATATAAATCCCTTTGGGGAATGTTTCCGCCTCTATGACTCCCAATATATAGACCAGGGGATCCAATGGGATAGGGGTCTGTATTAGTCTATTTATGCATTGGGATATCTCCTCCCAGTATCGGTGTAACTTTGGACATCTCCAGATCAGATGTATAAAGTCACCCTGGTGTATTTTGCATTTCGGGCATAGCGGTGAGTCTCTACCTCCCCATCTATACATCTGCTCTGGTGTTCTATATGCCCGATGCAAAATAAATAGTTGTGACAATCTATGTGATGCTGATATCGATACATCAGGTATACAATCTACGGCTCTTTTCCAAGTACTTTCATTTATATTCCCTAGATCTTCAACCCATTTACTGCGACATTTTAAAGAGGTATAGTCCTGGGCTCTAGATAACAGATCGCTGTATATTTTAGATATTAAACCTTTCCGTTCTTCTGTTCCGAGAACTGCCTGAACTAAGGGGGGTACGGTTATAGTTAAAGATTGAGTTTTTTGTTGTACCTGCAGCGCATGCCGAAGTTGGAGGTACTGAAAGAATCCCTTTGAATTCAGCTTATATTCCTGGCACAGCCGTTCATACGTCTTCAGCACCTCCCCTTCGTATAGCTGCTCAATGAAATATATCCCTTTCTCCCTCCATCCAGCAAATCCCTCTAGCTTCTGCAGTTCCGGGTATCTTGGATTATACCATATCGGGGTATAGGGCAACGGTCCCCCTATTTCCAAGATTTTCCTGACCTCCCTCCAAACCCTTCTAAGCAAAACACCTGTTGGGGCGGAGCGTGGTATACTTGGCAAATCCATTTCCAAATGAGAGGCGGCCTTTAGTATGGGGTCACCTCTCGTTACCAGCGCGCAAATAGAGTCCTCATTCTTTTTCTGTCCCCATCCTGCTAGATGTTGGATCTGGGCAGCTAAAAAATAAGTTTTAGGATGTGGGACTGCAAGGCCTCCTCTATCCTTTCTGAGCTGAAGGGTGGCTAGGCTGATCCTAGCCACCTTCTTCTTCCATATCAAGCTTCTCATTAATGTTTCTATTTGTTTAAACCATTTATTTGTAATCCACATTGGGGAATTATGGAAGAGGTACAAGAGCTGTGGTGCCCAAATCATTTTGATTAAATTTGCCCGTCCTACCACCGATAATGGGAGTTTGCACCAACTGTTGCATTTCTCCTTCTGCCTGACCAGTAGTGGGCCCAAATTTAGCTGAAGGTACTCCGCCGGGTCTGGGGATACCACTACTCCTAAATATTTAAAACTATTACTTATGACTATCTGCTCCGCTCCAGGTGGCAGTGGTCCCTCCATTTTGTCTATAGGCATCAGAATTGACTTTGACCAGTTGATGGCAAACCCCGAGAAGCGACCAAACTTCCCAATGATCTGCATCACTGCCTGTAATGATGCTGATGAGTCACCCAGGTAGATTAGTGTATCATCCGCATACAATGATATCTTGTCCTCCCTCTGACCCCTACGGAATCCCGTTATCTCTGTAGAATTACGAACAGATATAGCCAGGGGTTCGGCTGCTAGTGCAAACAACAAAGGGGACAGTGGGCACCCTTGCCGGGTACCTCTATAAAGCCTAAACACAGAGGAGAGATCGTTATTAATACGGATTCTTGCTCTGGGTTCCGAATACAATACCCTCACCCATTCTATGAACCTATCTCCTATTCCAAATCTTGCCAAGGTCTCCAGGAGGTAGGGCCACTCCACGCTATCGAACGCTTTGGCAGCATCCAGTGACAGAATGGCCCTGCCCCCTGGATTGTCCACCGGTATCTGTAAGTTCAAATAGAGTCGTCGAATATTATCTGCCGTGGAGCGAGATGGTATGAAGCCACATTGGTCTCCATGTATCAGCTTCCCTATCACCTGTGATAATCTTGAAGCCAAAATCTTGGCCAGTAGCTTCACATCGACATTTAGCAGGGATATTGGGCGATAGGAATCCAGCGATTTTTTATCCTTTCCTGGCTTTAGTATAACTATAATTGTAGCTTCCTGCATGCTCTCTGGAAGAGTACCTGTTACAGTTACCTCCTGCAAAGTCTGCAACAAAGGCAGCAGAAGCATCTCTTTGTACTGAGAGTATACCTTGGCCGGTAAGCCGTCTGGCCCTGGGGACTTATGTGATGGGGCCTCATCTAACGCATTCTTCAGCTCTAGCATGGTAATAGGCGAGTTTAGCATTTCTCTATCAGCTATCGACAACTGTGGGAAAGTACATGATTGCAAGAAATCAGTCATTTCTGATGGAGTATATCTAGCTTTAGAGGAATATAAATCCTCATAAAAATTTTGGAAATCCTTCAAGATTTCGGGCCCTTCAGTATGCGTCTCTCCCGTATTCGACTTAATTGCTATGATATTTGAAGTTTCCCGCTGACCCCTTACTATTAGAGCAAGGAGACGTCCTGTGCTTTCCCCTTCTTCAAAAAAACTTTGTTGTTGAAAATATCTGCTCTTCTCTGCTGCCGTTAATAAAACTGAGTTATATAGGGATTGTGCCTCCCTCCATAAATCATACTTAGTTTGAGAGGGGTCTGCCACCAGGGCTTGTTCCCTGGCTTTCAGTTCGTCACGTGCCCTTTTTTCCCATTCCCTGGAACGAGTTTTAATACCCGATATTTCCTTTATTAGGCAGCCCCTCAGAAATGCTTTGAGTGCGTCCCATACTGTTGCTGCGCTGGCAGTGCCTTTATTATAATAATAGAACTCCCGTATAGCCTCTCCCGTGCCATCCATCGGTGTCAGCAGAGTCAGCCAATATGGGTTCACTTTCCAGGGCATGGGGTTCACTGTTATATTAATATTAATCTTTACCCAGAATGGTGAATGATCGGATAATAGGCGGGGCTCATACGCCGAATCCATTACCCGATTGGATAACAACTCATTCCCCAGTCCTAAATCAATGCGAGAGAGTCCATCATGTGTGGCAGAGTAACATGAATAGCATCTCTCGTCTCCATGTCTCTCTCGCCACACATCATGGAGTCCTATTTCCAATAGAAGTGCAGCAAAGGCTGTTGTATTAGCCCTCTGCCCTGCCCCTCTGGGTGGGAGGGATATTCTATCCAGACTTCTGTCTAGTATATTATTAAAATCCCCTAGGGTTAGTACTGGGACGTCTGGGGAGAGGGCCATAAATTGTGCTAAACTCCTAAGTGGATCGGCAGTAAACGGTGGAGGAACATATATTGAAGCAAGGATGCAAGCTAGCCCATTGATTTTACATAATAGGAATACATATCTGCCCTCTCTATCTATCTGCTGTTGTAGACACTCAAACGTTACTTTAGCTGAAACCAGCACACTTACTCCTCTGGAATAGGAGGAGTGTGTTGAATGGTACTGTACCGGGTACTTTCGAGAGTTTAGTAAGTGGACCAGATCTGGTCGCATATGTGTTTCCTGCAAACAAATTACCTGGGGTTTCATTTTCTCAAAGTATTTAAACATCGCTATTCTTTTGACCTTATCCCCTAAACCCCTGACATTCCATGTCATCAGTATTATGCCCTTATTTTCCCTATTCATCGTTACCCCTATTAAAGAACAATTCTATATATACCAAGCAAAAATAAGAAGGGGAAATTTAAGAATAAATTCTAAAATATATTCCCAGTAAGTTACAGCCTTTCCCTGTATTTCGATGTATAAGTGATATCTTATGTGCCCCTGCCTCCCGCATTTATTTATCTCAAAGAAACGTGTTTTTAGTATACCTCTGTGATCTAAATACCAAAGTTTATGTTTAGACATGATTTCAATACCTTTTAGTGATGTGAGCCCCCCGTCCCTCCCCTTCCCCCTCTCCTCCCCTCCCATCCCCCCCTCTTCCCTCTCCCCCATCTCCCTCCCTCCTCCCTCCCCCCCCCCCCTCCCCCTCCCTCCCCCCCCGCCCATCTGGGCCTACCCTTGGGGCTGTGGCCGCATCACTCTTCCCCCCCCTACTTACTCTCACCCTATCATTCATCCTAGCGCCCCTGAGCTGGGGCTCCACCCTCCCCCCTTATTAAAGTGCAGTTTCAAGTGCTTTCCCTGTGCTTCTTAGTACCTGTGTTGACCCCTATCTTCTCTTTCCTTCCCTTCTTCTCCCGATCCAAAAAAAAAAAAAAAAAAAAAAAAAAAAAGGGGGAGACCCACCCAGGACAATCATACTTATTTCTTAATTCCTATCTCTTCCACTCTATGACTCTCTCTTATTTTCCTCTAACCACTTTGATACGCTTGTTGGAGAGTCAAACATCCGTATGCCTTCTGCTGTGGCTACTCTTAAGCGAGCAGGGTATAACAGGGCATAAGTCATCTTATGTTGTTGTAGGGTTCGCTTGATGGGATTAAAGGCCGCTCTTTGTCTTTGAAGGTCTGGCGAGAAGTCCTGATATAATGATATCTTTGTCCCTTTGTATACAATTTCTCCTTTTTCTCTAGCTTTTCGCATCAGCGTTGCTTTATCCACAAAGTTGAGCATTTTCATGATCATAGGTCTCGGGTACCGGCTTTCCTGTCTGGGTTTAGTGGGAACTCGGTGGGCTCTCTCTATGCAAAAAAGCGGCGAAAATGATGCAGCTCCAAACTCTTCCTTAATCCATCCTTCCAAAAAGGCGACGGGGTCCGCTCCCTCACTTTGCTCCGGCATGCCTATTATTCTAATGTTACACCTTCGGTTTCTGTTCTCCAGTTCATCGATTTTTGCAGCCTGCGCATCTATTTGTTTTTTCAACTCCATAACTTCTTGTTTAAGCGGGAATAAGATGTCCTCAGCAGCACTTACTCTCTCCTCCAGGTTAATAGTTCTTTTCTCTGTTTCTTTCAGTCTCCCCCCCATTGAGACTAGCTCTTGTTTTATGCTTTTCAGCTGTTGATCCATGCCAGTCACCATTTCCTTACATGCGTTTATAGCTAACAATAGATCTTTCATTGTGGGTTCACATTCACTTTCTATAGGTCTAGCCTCCATGTTTTCCTTGCCTGGTGTAGGGAGATTTATAGGGGGATTTAATAAGCTTGTTCTATTTGCTGCAATACCGGATTTTTCTGCCCCTTTACCGTTCCCCTTTTTGGTGCTTGTAGCCGCGTTCAGAGCTGCCTGTATTGATACTTGGACATTACCTTGGCTTTTCCTTGTCCCCGATACCCCCCCTTGGGGCACTTGGGACAGTTGCTGGGATTTTGCAGGGGATAGAGTAGTTCGAGCAAATCGCTCGAGTTTTGCTGCCGCTGCTTTAGCTTGATTTGCTTGATTTTTTGCCGCCCGTGTTACCAAGGCTCCATTCAGAGGTGCCTGATGCTGTGCTATCTGTTGCTCTGCACCTTGTCTTTTGGACATACTCACTGACAGGATAGAGGAGGGGCAAGAGTACACACCAAAGGGATAAGGAAGATAAATCTCTAAGAAAGGTATTTTGCCGTCCTCTTTCTCCTTCCTTTGTTCCAGCTAGAGCTTAAATCTGTGGACCACAGAGCAATGGATATGTCCTTTCCCTTTCCCCCCTCTCCTCGGCAACCCTATCCAGGTGCCACTGCTTCCGCTTCCTTTTTTTTTTTTTTTTTTTTTGAACCGCTAATGAACCACTAATGTACTTAGTATATACCCGCATTCAACAGACTCAGTATTCTGAGGATGACTTTATTCCGCACCATCCATTATATTCTGTAGCAGATAGTAAATAGCTTTCACCTTGCAGCCGTGCCTCAGCCGCTGCAATGCGCAGAGAGAGAAAAAAAAAAAAAATAGCCGTGGCAGTAGTAGTTGACAGTTAACAGGAGCAGGTAACAGTGCTTGCCATCATTTTTCAAAGCAGTAGCTCCGCACCATCAAATGAAGCCGAGCAGTTAATGTCTCTCAAATAGCGTTCAATAAAGGTTTTTACTCACGTGTCCCGCCATGCCATGCTTTTTAGTTTTTAGAGAGCCATTTTCTCTGAATGCACCGATCTGCGTTCCTATATTTCCCAGTTACACAGTCCTGGATCTCTAAGTACTTTCCGGATCTTCCTCGGAACTATAACTTTGACCAATAGCTTTGGTCAATAGTGCAGGTATAACTGAGAAAACTGAGAAGGAGAAAAACATCAGCGCATATAAACCAGGCCAGTTTACAGTGGCGAATATCTACCCCTACCCCTGCAAGGTAACTGCACGGCGGTGATTATGAATGCTGCGCTCAGTGAGCAAAAAACTGTTTCTCTTTCCCCCTTTCTGCCCCTATAGAGACACATAAAGGGGATAAAAAAAGCAAATAAACAGTCCAAAAAAGGCAGGCATTATAGTTGAAGTGGTAAATGACCACTTATCCACCTTACATAGCACTCTTGTAGCTGCTTGAGAGGAACTTTATAAGGAACATTTGTAGGGAGCTTTATAATAAAGCACTGTGTAGCTAAAGGAAAAAGTCACTCTGCTCCGTATGATATATGGTATAGGCTTACTGAGTGCAATAAGGGTAAGCTTTTTTTTTTTTTTTACCTTTACCCTGGGTTAGTAGTCTGGTGGTCTCCTCTCCTCTGCGCCAGGATTTTATAGCAACTCTGCGGGGAGACTAGCTGGTTGATGCAGCGGTGAGGGAGCTTCTCATTTAACTTGAGAAGCAGCAAGGGCTCGTAAAGTCTGCAGGCAGCCCTGCCTCCTCAGACGATCTTCCTGCATCCTGCAACAGCTACGCTCTGGGCTCCTCCAGGCTATCAACAGCCAACTCAGCCGATCACCGCACACCAGTACACCGCACGGAGCCCCGCGGACCGGGAGGCTCAGATCCACTGCTCGAGCCCAGCAGACTGCCAGCTGCTTCACACGCCTCACATAGTAAGCAGCGTTCAGATTATACACTGCGGGTGCGGGTAGAGAAAGCAGGGTTCAAGCACGGGGTAGCATGATAGGGGAGGCAAGGTGAGAAAGCCTCACACACTCACATCGCACTCACACACAGCTGCTCTCTCCTGCATCCGGTCACATCATCAGTACATTAACATGCAGTGCTCCGTTTTGTAAAATATCTCACACTTTTTCAGCTGCTCATTTCATTGCAGCCCCTCTCTCTTTTCAGATGGCAGGATGTTAAATTGGAAGCCTTAGAAACCCAGAAAGGTCTTTATAGACATTGCTTTGTGCACTGGTGAATGGCCATGTTGGAATAGGAAAGAGCCATTTCCAAACTGTTCCCACAAAGTTGGGAGCATCAAATTGTCCAAAATGTCTTGGTATGCTGACGCTTTAAGAGTTTCCTCTACTGGATCTAAGTGACCAAGCCCAACCCCTGAAAAATAACTGTACACCATAATATCCCCCCCACCAAATGATTTGGACCAGTGCACAAAGCAAGGTCCATAAAGATATGGATGAACGAGTGTGGGATGAAGGAACTTGACTGACCTGCAGAGAGTCCTGACCTCAACCCAGTAGAACACCTTTGGGATGAATTAGAGTGGAGACAGTGAGCCAGGTCTTCTTGTCCAACATCAGTGGCTGACCTCACAAATGCGCTTCTGGAAGAAAACATTCCCATAGACACATTCCTAAACCTTGTACACAGCCTTCTCAGAAGAGATGATGCTGTTATAGCTGCAAAGGGATGGGCCAACTCAGTATTGAATCGTACAAGCTAAGACTGGAATGCCAATTATAGTTAATGTGCTGTAAAGGCAGGTGTCCCAATACTTTTGGTAATATAGTGTATATAATTTACATGAAGTGACATTGCTGATGCTCTCATTGTAAGAAAAAGGATCACATGTTATTTAGTTATGTTTAGTAATTGCAACAGTGCTCTGTTTAAAATGACATCTTATTTTTCAACTAATGGTGTTTGACTTTAAACTGGCCTTGTCTCCTATACTGTACTAATTAGCTCTGTATACCAGGTACAAAGGGGCTGTCTGCTGTCTTTCTTGTAGGTCTGAGCTCAGATACCCAATGCTGTCATACTGCACTACTTTGTACTTTCCTACATTTCAGACAAGATACATTAAACAACTTGCCTTTAAATTTCATAGCAATGAACCATACAAAATATTTAGTATGCTTGATTCATGGATCAAACAGGGTAGCTGCTGTGCTATGTTAAATTTACACAGTCAAACTAGCCAATTATTTCTAAAATGTAACTCCCAAACCAGTAATAATTACAATTGGAATTACAATTTGAATTGTATAAATTGGATATAACTGTAATTAAACAAATATATACTTAATGTGCTTAATCTAACTTTTTTAGTTTACAGCAATTTAATAGTACAGATTTCTGTCATCAACAAATTAAAATCATTGTCTGAAAATGTGAAAGTCTTTTATTAAGGTGCTGTACCTTAAATAATGAAAGCAGATTGGACAGACACAGATAAAGCTTTGTGTACATACTGTCTAGCCTATCGTGACACTAATGAACAAGTACCTAGGTTCCACGAAATATTGTGACAAGCCCAAAACCAAAAATGTACACATTTGTGTTCCTCTTCTATCTTCCTTTGGACAATTGTGAATAAAATTGACAAGTGAACTGCAGGGTGAAGGAAGAACAGAAGATATTGAGACGGCTCCAAAGACTCTTTATAATTGGGGAAATATTAAACCGACTCTCCAGTCTCTTGTCCTCAAAGCTGTAAAGGAACTTTGCATTTAAAGCAGACTGCCTGCTGTCTCCAACAATAAATGACATGAATTGGTAGAGCTTTTATAAAATTGCTTTAACATTCAGGTATTCTGGAGCAGACTGAGGTCTATCAAAAGGTCCCAGAGTTGAGCTGCCTATGCCAAACCAAATATCTTTGCATATAATGCAAAGAATCTGTACCTCTCAGCTTGGGTGTCCAGATGGGCGAATTGTGGTGTATGGGTGGGGGTTGTTTAAAGCACAGTTTTGGGTCAGCAGTCGGGTAATGTTTTCCTTCTAATAGCTATTTCACAGCTATTTTGACATTTAATCAAATAGACAGTAGACTGTAAGCTCTAACAAGCAGGGCCCTCAGATGCCTCTTGTATTAAATCGTATTGTGACTGTACTGTCTTCCCTGATTTAAAGCGCTGCGCAAACTGTTGGCGCTATATAAATCCTGTATAATAATAATAGTAAGGCAGCATGGTTTCACGACATCTGAACAAGCCTTCACCAGTTTATTCACCTACCATAGCTGCGTTTTTGTTAGAGGTTGCATGTTTATTGGCATGCTTGGGGACTTGCGTAACCTTGTCATCCTGAGTTTCTGCAAGGTAAGGATAGTGGCCACTACAGCACAATGAATTATGAATTAGGGATAGTCCAAAGTTTTTAGAGACGTGTTTTCATATTGACAGGCCTTTACAGGGAGACAATATGAAGACAAACAGACAATCATGACAATTCATGGACAGCAATTATGATAATATGTGGGCAATTTGTGGTAGTATGTGGAAAACATGTGGGTAATTTTGACAATAGCATTGCAACAAACGGGGAAATTATGGCATGATTTGTTCACTAAAGGGCAACTGTGACCCTTTTTCTTTAAACAAATGGACAGTTATGACAATATGTAGGCATAAACGGGAAACCATGGCAATATGTGGGAAACTAGCTACGAGTAAGCATCACATGATGTGAAACATGTCAGCCCTTTTCTCCTTGTCCACTCACCGTTTTTGACTGCATGCATTTTGGCTGTTTTTTTCTATTGAAATTTTGTTTGCTTATGCTTAAATAAAGACATCGTTTTCCGAGGAGTGCGGCGATCCAGGATTTTTTCCTTCATCCCATCCTTATAATGTCCTTAGTGAACTCTTTCCCTTTCCCTTTTCTTCTCACTTCTGTTTCTTTGAATGGGCAGTGTTTGTTAGTTGTGGTGAAGTGCACTGCACTGTGCACTGCACTGTGCACACTATAAATCCCATAGTCCATATTCCATAGTCTCTAGTCCATTTTGGAAGCAAGTAAGAGAGGATGGCTGCCTTTCTAAATATAGTGGGACCATGGAGAACGAACATAGCCACCCTCTAACAGAAAATTTGATTACAACAGCAAAAAAAAAAGGAATTTTTGATATTTTGAAGTGGCTTAAAGCAATATACATTTTTTTTTTTTTAACCACAGAAAACATCTTAGAATTGTGTTGACTGATATCATAAGTCATACTAAAATTTACAATCAAAAATGTTTAATATTAGCTGGGCTTATGGGAGTACATTCATAATGCATGTGCCTTCAAATAATGACATTAGTAAGGGCAGGTTGAGACAACTTACTCGTCTTTAAACAGTAGCTTTTTCTAAGTGAAAAGTGGAACACGATTTGCAGAAGTATAATTACTAACGCTGGCATAAGTATCATGTGACATAAAAACATCTATATATTACTATAAACTTCATGTATTTTTAAATGCAGAATTACTCAGCATAATTGCCATAACTTTAAAAAAACTGGGGTGTGAATTGTGAATTTCAGTTTAAAGTTAAGCCTTAATAAAATACGATTACCAGCTGACATATAGTCTAATGCCTCGTACACATGACCATTTTTCTCGGCAGGAAAAATAACGACGTTTTTCCCAACGTGATTCCTCTCCAGCCTGACTTGCATACACACGTTCATGCAAAAAAAGTCTGACCAAAGCACGGTGACGTACAACACGTAGGATGGGACCATAAAGGGAAAGTTCCTTTTAAATGGCGCCACCCTTTGGGCTGCTTTTGGGCTGCATACTTGATTGTGAGAATGCATGTTTTTTCCCCTCGGAAAAGTATACACACGACCGTTTTTCATAACAAGAAAAAGACTGGCGGGAAACACAACGAGAAAAAAGAGAGCTGGTTTAAATTCTTTTGCGGCCAGTTTTTTCGACGAGAAAACTGCTAGGGAGCATACACACGACCGGTATTCACGACCAATATAAAAAATGGCAGTTTTCTCGTTGTGAAAACCGGTCGTGTGTAAAAGGCCGGTCGTGTGTAAAAGGCCAGATTTGCAGAAAGACATTCTCAATTTTTTTTTTTTTTACATTTTTGTAATAGAAAACAAAAAGTGCCTACTTCCAATAATAACCCAGAGCACTAAGATAGGTTGGTAATATTCCTAACATTAGTGGTTCTTTTTGGCAAACATGATAATCAACATAAAAGGGTTGATTTACAAATAGCATATAGGCTTTTGAGTTTGCAAGGACATTTTTACTTTGCAAGATAAATTTCCCTTAGCTTAGTGAATGAGTTAAAGCTCTACGGACTTTAATCATCCAATCATGTGCAATCAAAAATACTCATCACATTTTCGCAATTCATCACATTTACTAAGCAGAGGGACAGTTTTCTTGCAAAGCAAAAATTATCTTGAAAAGTGAACAGTCTTTTTGCCTTTAATACATTAACCTCCAATTCTCTAAGCATCTGTTTATGGTGGATTAGTTCTGACTGCCATGGTGATGTATTTGTTGAACTGGGGATTTCCCCACCATTTCATTGCCTAAAAAAATAGCTACTAATGGGCAATGAAGCACTATATTTGGATTTGGAATTGTTGCGACAAAGCATAAATCTAAAGTTGGTGCTTAAGCCAAGTGTTATATGTCCATTTCAAGGTGCACTGTGATCCACCTTGGCCTTGATAGGCAGACATACAGCTTTGTCACCAGTTAAGCATCTGACAGTTTACTGGAATATTTCGATAGTGAGGGAACAATGCTGAGGCTGTGGGTATCTGTGGTTATATAGTCACATATCTCCCATGATTCCTTCTGTTTCCTTCTCCAGGCTGCTGAAATCACCACATTCACACTACCCATTTCATGTTCAAACAGTTCCTTCTACATCAATAATGTAGTAATAACATGACGATCTAATGCATATATTTTTACTGTAGTGGTTTTAAAAGTTTTTATACAAACCTGGCATCAGGCACTGAGTGATGTCATGGCCAGAATGTGCAATAACATTGTACAGCAGGGTGACACAGGCATCCAATACAACCAGAAGACTTTACTGGAGCTTGTAGCTCTGTAGGAAAATTAAGCTCCTATCCAAGGGAGGCAGTACTGGTATATATTGTATGTGCATTGTAAAATACTGTATAGTACATGAATTTAATATTTCTTTGCATGGCAAAGTTCAGGCATTCCTAGCCAAATGGCAAATGCAGTTAATTATGTACATGATCAACTACTGCAGTATACAGTGCATTAAAAAACAATATATTTGGTCATAACTGTATTGAGACTTATTTTTCAATAAACCGTTTGTAAACAAAAAAACAATATATTTGCATTAATGCATTTACATTTTACAGTATTTGTGTTTTCAAAGTTCTTAACCCTAGTTACCTCATGAGGCCTTGATAGCCATTAGGCACTGTCCAGTGTTGACAATTGCAGACATCTCTGACACTTATAATTTTGGACTACTACTAAACCTAGGGCTCATTTAACCAACTGTGTAAGAATATAAAAACAGTGCCTAAAAAAAAAAAAACGAGAAAAACTTTCAAGTCACAATTTCAACTGCTTGTAATGCCTTTAAGAAATTGTATTGAAATTAATTGTATTTAAACTCAGCCACCCTATGTTGACCCCTAGCCTTGACCGGAGGGTTATTGTTGTTCAACTGTTCATGTTACAAAACGTGTTCTCAATGTGTATTTTTATGTTATGCCATGTTTTTCTTACTGCTCATATCCCCATGCATGAGATTATTATAGGTATATTTTCTTTTCATAGATTTCAATAAAAAAAATTGTACCAGAAAAACAAGGCTTGTGGACTGATGAAGTAAAACTGAACTTCCTGGATAAAAAAAAATAGAATTTGATTACTATTGAAACTAAACTCCACAAATGTATCACACAATGTGAGCTACTTGAAGTAAAGCAAGGTGTTAGGTTTTAAAATGGCCCCTTAAAGCGGAGTTCCACCCAAAAATGGAACTTCCGCTAATCCCACTCCTCACCCCCTTACATGCCACATTTGGCATGCAATTTTTTTTTGGGGGGGGGAGTGGGGACTTCAGGAGGAGTGGGACTTCCTGTCCCACTTCCTGCTTCCGCCGAGGGGCTGGTAAGGCGATTAAGCTTAATCGCCTTATTGCAGCCCCTCCCCTAGGCGATTGCATGAGACACATGACAGGTCCCATGCGATCGCCAGTCCAATCAGCGGCGGGCCGCGCTGCTCGCGCATGCGCAGGGCCGCTCGCGCATTCGCAGTTGGTGCCCGGCCGTGAAGCCGAAGGCTGTCACGGCCGGGTGCCCACAGTTGTGATGAGGACGCCGTCCGGGGAGGGGGAGAGAGGAGCGGAGCCCTGGTTGGCGCGTCGCTGGAACGCTGGAGCAAGTAAGTGTCTGTTTATTAAAAGCCAGCAGCTTCACTGTTTGTAGCTGCTGACTTTTAATAAAAACAAATATTGGCTGGAACACCCCTTTAAACACTTAAGACCCGGACCATTATGCAGGTAAAGGACCTGGCCAGTTTTTGCGATTCGGCACTGCGTCGCTTTAACTGAAAATTGTGCGGTCATGCGATGTGGATCCCAAACAAAATTGGCGTCCTTTTTTTTTATACAAATAGAGCTTTCTTTTGGTGGTATTTGATCACCTCTGCGTTTTTAATTTTTTACGCTATAAACAAAAATAAAGCGACAATTGTGAATAAAAAAAAGCAATATTTTTTACTTTTTGCTATAATAAATACCCCCAAAAAAGATATAATTTTTTTTTTCTCAGTTTAGGCCGATAAAAAAAATCACAATAAGCGTTTAATGATTGGTTTGCGCAAAATTTATAGTGTTTACAAAATAGGGGATAGTTTTATGGCATTTTTATAAATATTTTTTTTTTTTACTACTAATGTCGGCGATCAGTGATGTTTTTTTTTTCGTGACTGCGGCATCATGGCGGACACATCAGACAGTTTTGACACATTTCTGGGACCATTGTCATTTTCACAGCAAAAAGTGCTATAAAAATGCATTGTTTACTGTGAAAATGACAATTGCAGTTTAGGAGTTTACCACTAGGGGGCGCTGTAGGGGTTAAGTGTGACCTCATATGTGTTTCTAAATGTAGGGGGGCGGGGCTGGATGTGTAACGTTACTGATCGCCTTTCCCTATATCAGGGAACAGACGATCAGTGACATTGCCTCTGTGAAGAACGGGGAAGGTATGTTTACACACACCTCTCCCCGTTCTTCAGCTCCTGTGACCGATCGCAGGACACCGGCGGCGATCGAGTCCGTGGGTCCCGCGGGCATGCTCATTGGGCTTCGGACCGGGTCGCGGGCGCACACGACCCACGTCTGGGCACTTAAAGGGGACGTACAGGTACGTGCCTGTGTCCAGCCGTGCCATTCTGCCGAAGTAAATGTGCAGGAGGTGGTCCTTAAGTGGTTAAAATCCCCTGTAGGTAGATCTTAAATAGTTTGTTACCCCAGCATTTCATATTCCTGATTTGTGCCTGCAGTACCATGTATTTGTATGAAAAAGTATCCATTTTTTTTTTTAAGTATTGCTTCCTTTGTGTGAAATCTCTGGTGTTCCTGCCAGTCCCTCTGCTTTCCTAATAAAAACTGACCGCACTAAGCAGGAGAACACAACATGGTAATTTCTCTAGATTTGCTGGGAAATCATTGTACTCTCCTCCAATGATCTCCTCCAATGACACACACCCCCTGCACCACCTCTCACTGGGAAGCTCAGTGTGTTGTTGTTTCTCCTCCCCTTAGCTCTTTTGCAACTGAGAACAGAGGGAACAGAGGTTATGTGAACACTCTTGAAAAAGGGGGGGAAAAGGTATTAATAATGTTTTTTTTTTTTAAATATACACAATTTAAGTTTTAAACTAAATGGGTTGTTTTACACATGCTGTGAATGCAAGAAGACCCAAGAATATTTCAAAGTGATCTTCAAAGAAGAGTGGGCAAAATGTGAAAAATATATATATATATATATATATATTAACTGAGTACAAAAGGAGTTTACAACCTGTAATCTGCACCAAAGGTAGCGTTACTAAATACTGACTTGCAAGGGTGATTAAATATTTGCACATGTCACATGGGATTTTCTCTGGTCTCTCCATTTTGATATTCATGAAACAAAATGTAACTTTATCAGTGGCAGTGCGTCCATAAAGGGTGCAGGAGCACCGCCCCCTCTCGCCTGCACCTGTCTATCACCATAGATAGATTCATGCATTGCATAAATCTACCTACGGTTGGCGCTGTCGCCCCCTATTCAGGTATCCGACATCTGAATTACAGCAGCGGGGGTGTTTTTGGAAGCACCTAAATAGAGCAGTGGGCTATAATAGGCATCCTGATTAGAGCTATAGTCTCTAATAGACGTCCAAAATGGTAAACAGCGGGCACAATGCTGTGCGTTCGCTGTTTACTCAGTATTGTGTTAGGGAAGTGAATAAATTGCTTTCCTAACACTGAAACGCCTCTCAGCCAATCAGGTGCTCAGGTCTGGTTACCTGTTACCTGATTGGCTGAAGCGACAGGCGCTGTGATTGGGCGCCTATCAGGCGCCCAATCATAGGAAGAGGACTGGAGAAGACATCGAGGACTCAGAGCATGGAAGACAGCGCCATGAGCCGAGACAGGTAAGTGCCAGGCTGGCGGGGGGGGGGTGTACACTGGCAGCATTTGATGGGCACAGTGGCAGTAATTGATGGGGCACACTGGCAGCAATTGATGGGGCACAGTAGCAACAATTGATGGGTACAGTGGCAGCAATTGATGGGCACACTGGCAGCAAATGATGGGTTCGGTAACTGTGTTTGATGACACAGTGGTGGCAATTTATGGGTACAGTGGCTGCGTTTGATTGGCACAATGGCTGCAATTGATGGGCACAGTGGCTGCATTTGATGGGCACAGTGGCTGCGCTTGATGAGCACAGTGACTGCATTTGATGGGCACAGTGGTTGCGTTTGATGGGCACAGTGGCTGCAATTGATGTTTTTTTTTTATTTCACTTTGTTTCTGCCCCCCCCCCCAAAAAAAAAACTTTGAGCACCAGCCGCCACTTAACTTTAAAATAAAATTATCAAATACAGTATGTTGTTCTTTTTTTATGCAAGTTATTGCTTGCACTTACGTATGTTTTTATGCATTTTGAATGTGTTTTTGTTGGTTTCAAACATGCTTGGGTGTTACTAAAAGTAAGACTGATGCTATCAGAAGAGGGATTTCACATGGTGCAGATACAGCATATGTAAATGCAGCATGTCCTGTTTTTTAAAGACACGCTAATCTTCAGTGTCCTCTTAAAGGATAAACCTAAGTCTCCCTAAATAAGTCCCATGATTGTGATAATTGTTTGCATAATTGCTTTCCAGAGATTTCCACGCATGATATGTAAAGTATAACTGTAAAAATAGGATACTTGGTTAAGTGTTTTATAATTAGATTTATTTAGACAATGATTTAACCACTTTAGCCCCGGGCCTGTTTTTCAGATTCGGTGTTTACGAGACTAAAACATTTTTTTTTACTATAAAATTACTTAAAACCCCCAAACATTATATATTTTTTTTTCTAACACTCTAGAGAATAAAATGGCAGTCATTGCAATACTTTTTGTTACACCGTATTTGCGCAGCGGTCTTACAAGCGCACTTTTTTTGGAAAAAATTCACTTTTTTAAATTAAAAAATAAGACAACAATAAATTTGGCCCAATTTTTTTACATATTGTGAAAGATAATGTTACGCCGAGTAAAATGATACCCAACATGTCACGCTTAAAAATTGCGCCCGCTCGTGGCATGGCGTCAAACTTTTACCCTTAAAAATCTCGATAGGCGATGTTTAAAAAATTCTACAGGTTGCATTTTTTGAGATACAGAGGAGGTCTAGGGCTAGAATTATTGCTCTCGCTCTAACGATCGCGGCGATACCTCACTTGTGTGGTTTGAACACCGTTTTCATATGCGGGCGCTACTCGCGTATGCGTTCGCTTCTGCGCGCGAGCTCGTCGTAAAGGGGCGATTTAAAAATTTTTTTTTTTGTTTTCGTATTTATTTGTATTAATTTTACCAATTTTTAACACTAAAATAAAAAAAATAAAAAATTATCACTTTTATTCCTATTACAAGGAATGTAAACATCCCTTGTAATAGAAAAAAGCATGACAGGTCCTCTTAAATATGAGATCTGGGGTCAAAAAGACCTCAGATCTCATATTTAGGCTAAAATGCAAAAAAAAAAAAAAAATTTAAATGTCATTTTTCTCTTTAAGACGCTGTTTGGAACTGACGTTTGACGTCACTTCCGCCCAGCAGAGCTACGGGGATGGACGAGGGAAATTTTTTCCCTCACTCGCATCCCCGCTGAACAGACGAGCGCACCCGATCGCCTCCGCCGCTACCGACGGCTCCGGTAAGCGGCGGAGAGCGCGGGAGCGCAGCGGGAGGGGGGGGGGACGCTCATCCGCCACCGATAACGGCGATCTCGCGGCGATTCCGCCGCGGAGACCGCCATTATCGTTTACCCGACCGCCCACAGAAGAGATGGATATCTCGGTTGTGGCAGCAGCTGCTGCCGTTACCGAGATATCCATCTTCAAAGTGCCGACGTATACCTGCGGTGGGCGGTCGGGAAGTGGTTAAAGTTGCTTTTACCTGTTGCTATGGCTTTGAATTTGGAGTTTTCAATGTTTGTATTACAATATTAATAAATACAATTTTTTTTTTTTTTACATCTCACCTCTAGGCTGGGAAGCCTGATATAAATAAAAAAGGTGACGCCATTGGTTTGAATGCAGAGGCCAGGCGTGACGTCATAACATTGTGCCCAGCTCCTGAACGATCATAGAGACTCTCTATCAGTGCGTCCATAAGGGGCTTACGGTTGCCATCCCCTCTCTCCTGCCACCTGTCAATCACCATAGATAGATTCATGCATTGCATGAATCTATCTATGGTCGCCACTGCCACCCACTATTCAGGTGCCCGGCCCCTTGTGGGGCACCGGGCACCTGATTGATGCACAGCGGCAGCGGGGTATTTTTTGGAAACATCTGATTAGAGCCATAGGCATCCAAAAAGGTGAACAGCAGGTGCCATGCTGGGGGTTCGCTGTTCACTCAGCTGTGTGTTAGGCCCCTTTGACATTGAGGAGTTTTCCAGGCGGTACAGCGCTAAAAATAGTGCTGCTATACCACCTGAAAAACTCCTGTCAAGCAACCTTAATGTGAAAGCCTGAGGGCTTTCACACTGAGGCGATGCACTGGCGGGAGAGAAAAAAATCTCCTGTCAGCATCATCTTTGGAGCGGTGAGAGGAGCGGCGTGTATACCGCTCCTTCCCATTGAAAACAATATAATATATAATATAAATAAATATATAATATAAACTATATAGAGGCGCATTGCGGGCGTTATTAACCCTTTCACGGCCGCTAGTGGGGGTTAATACCGCTAGTGGCCGCAACTCGCAGTAATTCCGACGGTATAGCGCCGCTATTTTTAGTGGCGCTATACTCCCACCGCGCCTTCTGCCCCAGTGTGAAAGGGGCCTTAGGAAAGTGAATGAATCGCTTTCCTAACACTGCACCACCTCTCAGTCAACCAGGTGCTTGGGTCTGTGTTACCTGTCACCTGATTGGCTGAAACGACAGGAACGGTGTATGGACGTCACCTATCAGGTGTCCAATCAAAGCAGAGGATGGGAAGAGAGGGCGGGAGAAGAGATCGAGGCGCATGGAGGACATCACCGTGACCCGCTGCCCCACCAAGACAAGGTAAATGCCGGGTGGGTGGGGGATGCACACTGGCAGCAGTTGATGGGCACAGTAGTGGCAATTGATGGGCACACTGGCATCAATTGATGGGCACAGTACCAGCAATTGATGGGCACACTGGCAGCAATTGATAGGCATAGTGTCAGGAATTGATGGGCATAACTTTTGCACAAACCAATTATTATAAACTTATTGGGATTTTTTTTTGCACCAAAGACATGTAGCAGAATACATTTTGGCCTCAATTTATGAAGATATATATATATATATATATATATATATATATACATATATATATAACCCAGTGGTGAACAACGCCAAAATATGACCGTGCAATTGCCAGTAAAGATTGCCAGTGCTGTATAGCATAAAATGGTCTGGTCATGGGGGGGGGGGGGGGTAAAACCTACCGTAGGTCAAGGGGTTAATGAGCAAAACCTTTTAGGACATTGAATGAAACTGGAAATGTGGGAAACTGATAAATGAGGTATTAAGGTAGGGTGACCAGACATCTCCGGTTTCAGGGGACAGTCCCTGGATTGAGGACACTGTCCCCAGACCAAGTCTGTCCCCGGTTTTGTCCCCGGATTGGATTTGAACAGGGGCTGGGGCAATTTCAGAGACAGTCAGTGCAGAATTAATAAAAATATAATTCTGAATTGCACACCCCCGCTCCACAGCGCCTTCTAGCTTAGGGGGGGTGTATTTTTTCCATTATCTGTGGCCCTTTCTGATGATCATGTGCTGGTCAGAGCAGAGGGAATATTTCTTCAGTTTTGGGTGCATGCCCATTCAGCATTCATGCCCTGTTCTTCTGCCTTGGCTCAAGTCCCGACCAGCCGCCTGCCTGCTTACCTCCTTGCCTTCCCTGGTGGAATGATCTTCCTCTCCTCCCCACCCAGGAGTAGCCGGGGCCTGGAGAGTGAGACTTGACAAGCTGGGAGGCGGGCGGCTTTTTTTCTAATAAATAAAAGGGAACACTTTTGTTTGTGCAGATAATTTTTTTGGGGATTCAAATTTCAAACCCAGGCACAAGGTAGGAGTGTTAATATTTCTTGAAGGAAAACAATGAATGAGAGATATGACATACAACATTATACAGTTGTAAAGATTTGTTGTAGTGGATTACATAATGAAAGCAGCCAGTGAGAATGTAATTGAAATTTAGACATGCAAACTATGTCTTGAGGATTTCACAAGCACACCTGTCAGTTCCTCATGCTTTCATATTGCACTATCCAATATGCTTTTAAGCTGAACCTGCCAATTCCCTTTGTAGATGATATTTCAGGAGATCAATATTAGAAAGTCTTCATCAACAACAACACCTTGCATGCTTAGAGATTCTGATTCAATATTGGAAGCTATCAAGAAGAAGCTTGGAATCCACGTGGGAGATACCACACCTGATAAGCTGTTCACATTGACTGAAGTTGAGTGTCTAGGAGCCTGTGTAAATGCACCAATGGTTCAAATTAATGACCATTACAATGAGGATCTTTTACCGAGGGATATTGAAAGTATAATTGATGACTTAAAAGCTGGGAAAATACCTACTCCTGGACCCAGGAATGGCCGTTTCTCGTGTGAACCTGCTGGAGAACTTACCTCTTTGACTGGACCTCCAAAGGGACCAGGCTTTGGTGTGCGTGCAGACCTCTAAAATTACTGTGTAATATAACTGCAAAGCTTAACCCTTATACACATAAATAAAACTGTTTTGTTTCAATATTAAAAAAAAAAAAAAAGAAAAAAAAAGAAAGTCTTCATCATCAGATATATAGTTACATAGTTACATAGTTACATAGTTAGTCAGGTTGAAAAAAGACACAAGTCCATCCAGTTCAACCATAAAAAAAAATAAAAGTAAAACACAGTACATCCTCCCATACACCCAACTCCATACCCACAGTTGATCCAGAGGAAGGCAAAAAAAAACAGCAGAGCGATGATCCAATTTGCTACCGGAGGGGAAAAAATTCCTTCCTGATCCCCCGAAAGGCAATCGGATTTACCCCGGATCAACTTTACCTACAAAACTTAGTACTCAGTTATATTATGTGCATTTAGGAAAGAATCCAGGCCTCTCTTAAAGCAATCTACTGAGCTGGCCAGAACCACCTCTGGAGGGAGTCTGTTCCACATTTTCACAGCTCTTACTGTGAAGAAACCTTTCCGTATTTGGAGGTGAAATCTCTTTTCCTCCAGACGTAAATGAGTGCCCCCTTGTCCTCAGTGTTGACCTTAAAGTGAATAACTCAACACCAAGTTCACTATATGGACCTCTTATGTATTTTGTACATGTTGATCATATCCCCCCTTATTCTCCTCTTCTCAAGAGTGAATAAATTCAGTTCCTCTAATCTTTCCTCATAGCTGAGCTCCTCCATGCCTCTTATCAGTTTGGTTGCCCTTCTCTGCACTTTCTCCAGTTCTCCGATATCCTTTTTGAGAACTGGTGCCCAAAACAGGACTGCATATTCCAGATGAGGTCTTACTAATGATTTGTACAGGGGCAACATGATATCTCTATCTCTGGAGTCCATACCTCTCTTAATACAAGAAAGGACTTTGCTCACTTTGGAAACCGCAGCTTGGCATTGCATGCCATTATTAAGCTTATGATCAACTAAAACACCCAGATCCTTCTCCACTACAGATCCCCCCAGTTGTACTCCCCCTAGCATGTATGATGCATGAATATTCTTAGCCCCCAAGTGCATAACTTTACATTTATCAACATTATAAACTCCTGCTGCAACTTAGGCCCCACATGCTTGTGTAAATATTAGTTATGAAATGGAGCATAGCAAGGCACTCTAAACTCATCTTTCAGATTACCAATGTAAAGCCTTAAGCTTCTAATATGTTTTTCTTTTCTCACCTTTCCATGAGATACAGTGGGTACGGAAAGTATTCAGGCCCCCTTACATTTTTTACTCTTTGTTATAATGCTGCCATTTGCTAAAATTATTTAAGTTAATTTTTTTCCTCATTAATGTACACACAGCACCCCATATTGACAGAAAACCCCAGAATTGTTGACATTTTCACAGATTTATTAACCACTTCCCGACGGCCGTACGACTATGTACGGCTGCAGGGTGGCTCTGAATCTCTGGGAGGACGTCTTTAGACGTCCGCCCCTTTCCTCGTTCCCTGCGCGCGATCACGAGCACACATCGGGGAACTTCTGTGCTGGCCGTGTCCCTTGGACACAGCCAATCACAGATTGCGGTAAATAGCCTATCACAGCGGCTATTTACAGCGCGATCTGTGCGGCCAATGAGAGATGATCTCAAATGTAAACATATACGATCATCTCTCATTGCCGGCTCACACAGAGACAGCGTCCTGTCAGGGAGAGAGGAGACCGATCTGTGTCCCTTGTACATAGGGACACAGATCGATCACCTCCCCAGTCAGTCGCCCTCCCCCACAGTTAGAACACTATGCAGGGTACACATTTAACCCCTTCCTCACCCCCTAGTGTTAACCCCTTCAATGCCAGTCACATTTATACAGTAATTAGTGCATATTTATAGCACTGATCGCAGTATAAATGTGAATGGTGCCAAAAATGTGTCAAAAGAGTCTCCGATGTGTCCGCCATAATGTCGCAGTCCCAATAAAAATCGCAGATCGCCACCATTACTAGTAAAAAAAAATTAAAAAAATAATAATAATTCTGTCCCCTATTTTGTAGGCGCTATAACTTTTGCGCAAACCAGTCGCTTATTGCGATTTTTATTTTTTTTTACCAAAAATATGTAGAAGAATACATATCGACCTAGACTGAGATTTTTTTTTTTTAATTGGGCTATTTATTATAGCAACAAGTAAAAAATATTGTATTTTTTTCAAAATTGTCCAACTTTTTTGTTTATAGAGCAAAAAATAAAAACCGCAGAGGTGATCAAATACCACCAAAAGAAAGCTCTACTTGTGGGGAAAAAAGGACGTCAATTTTTTTTTTTTTGGAGCCACGTCGCACGACTGCGCAATTGTCAGTTAAAGCAACTATAAACTAACCTGCTGATAAACTGCTAAAAACATCTATGGACACATAGAATAATATAAAGAGGAGTTTAATATTTCCTCTTTCCAATCTCATAAAGTTTCAAGTTATGGGTTAGCTAGTGCACGTTATATATAAACATTATCAGCAAGATCAAACATCTGCATATATATTTAAAACAGTGCTCACATGTTGAGATTATGCAGTGTTATAAAGTGGCACTTTATCAATGCAAATGTCCTTCTTGTGCACCAGCCATAAATCTACTCTTGTTTACAGAACAATGGCAATTAGACCAGGACCTTTCCTTAATTTTGGACCCCTTCAGCTAAGGGTCTTAAAAGGCCAGTCGATCCAAAAATGGTGATTTCGTTTCAGATTGAGCCTGGTGGACCCACATGCTGTGCTGGCACATCTGCATGGCCTAATATACTTCAATAAGTTGCTTGCATGCAGAAGATCGAAGTTGCAGGCACTGCAAAACGTGCTATACAGGCATCATCACTTGTGTGAACAAGTCCTTACTGCTAAGAAATGATTGCCACCTGTTGCCACAACCTTTTTATCCTTGTGTTTTCGAAAGGAAGAATGCAAGACTTTTAGACTCACCCTGGGATGTCCAGGGGCCTTGCCAAAGTGAGGACCAGGGCATCAAAGACAGAGAGTTTCCAGTATTCATCACTGAAATCTTTATTGATCCAAAAATGGAACAAATATTGAATTCACTTTGATGAATCTGCTCAATATAACCCTATGGAAAATATTGTGTGAAAATCACAGTAATAATCTGTTGGCATTGAAAAGTAAATCTTTCTGAGATGGGGGTATTTTTATTTATTTTTTGTGATGGACACATGGCAACGACTATAGAATTTCTGTTACCCAGTAGAAAAACGGCATGCCAACGTGGGGTGTCTTTTTTTATTTATTTTTTTTACGTTTGGCCTAACACTTTGACTGCATGACTGCATTAAACTAGGAACGTATATACATTCTTGGTATTTGTATGTATTTGTTTGGTTTCTATTTATTTTTCCTCTCCATGGGGTTGATTAACTAAAACTGCAAATTTTGGTACAGCTTTGCATAGAAACCAGTCAGCTTCCAGGTTTTATTGTCAAAGCTTAATTGAACAAGCTGACGTTAGAAGCTGATTGGTGACTATGGCTTCCATGCATAGCTGCACCAGATTTTTCACTCTCCAGTTTTAGTAAATCAACCCCCTTGTTGTGTTACATATAGTTACATAGTAGGTAGGGTTGAAAAAAGACACAAGTCCATGAAGTCCAACCTATGTGTGTGATTATACAGTATGTCAGTATTACAATTGTATATCCCTGTATGTTGCGGTTGTTCAGGTGCTTATCTAATAGTTTTTTGAAACTATCGATGCCCCCCACTGAGACCACCGCCTGTGGAAAGGAAATTCCACATCCTTGCCGCTCTTACATTAAAGAACCCTCTACGTAGTTTATGGTTAAACCTCTTTTATTTTCCATTTTAATGAGTGGCTACATTTTTATCCCTATTATTATTATTGTAAATACATGAACATGTTCTTCAATAAATAAAGAACTAAAAAAAGTAATAAAATCTTTCTAACAAAATATATTTTCTGCATCATACACCACAGTAACAACAATGATATACAATATAATTGTTCTCAATAAAACTCAACTGTACCTTTACATTCATTTTTTTTTTTTAAATCCTCTAAGTACCTTTTTCCTGCAGTGCTGTTGTGTGGTCACATGATCTTTTCCTGTTGGCATCTGTAGGGAAAGAAGTTTGGGAGGGGCTTATTACTCTGCTGATGTACGTTCTCTACAGTATGAGTCTGTGTTTGCACAACCCTGTTTGGTGCTCTGCCAGTCACATAACTATGAAAAAGTCAAATTAGATTATACAATTTTAAAATAACTGTTTTACAGCTCCCAATAAATCTTTATTGAACATCAAATATGTGTGCGTTAATATGGTGTCAGCAGAGTCAAAGATAATTGACAATAGCTTTCATTTTAGTTCAGGCAGCATCTGCATCCAAGGCTCTTTTAGTTCAAATTTTTTATTAAAGTTTAAAATGAGAACAGCAATGAAGTAGTCAAAAGACAAGGTGCTTGCAGATAGAATAAAACAAACATTACAGCCTGGCACCTAAGCCCAGCTCATGTAAACCTTACACAACAGTGATCTTTAACATAGAGCAGTAAGTCTAACAAGTTGTGTCCCCCACACCCGGACCCAGGTACAGACCCAGCAACCAAGCCATGCGAAAGTATATCTTACCACAATGGGAGAGGCCCACATACCCCCACTCCCCCGGAAGCCCCAACGGGAACAAGCTGCATCCCAGGAGACGGGGCTGCCCTAACCCCACCCTCCCACGTGGCCGCCAGCTCCCCACCCGAGCCCACACAGAAGGGGACCACCTCCCCTTCCTGTTGATCCTTCCTAGCAAACAAGTGTAAGGAAATGCAACGAAAATCCTCCGTGACAGAGGGTCACCTCAGGTATGCCAAGATAGGCGAGGGAAAGGAGAGAAAGTAAAGGGGAAGATGTGTGAGATTAGAAGAGAAATACTGACACCAGCTATCCATGTGGGGAATCGACAGACACATCTCCCAATTGTATCCCAGGTATGAGAGAGATATTACTGTAAGAGGCCCATGGTTCCCAAATGTTGTTGAATCTCTCCGTTCTATCATTGAGTTTAGCTACTAGTTGTTCCTGTACCATGATCCAGAGACTTTCCTCCTGACCCTTGAAAGGATGGGTAGGTTTCTTCCAGGCTTTAGCAATGGTCAATTTAGCACCTAGGAGGGCCAGTGCCTGTGTGTTTGGAAGGTTCGGGATACCATGGTTAAGTAGTGCTACATTAGGATGAGGGCCTATCGATATCCCTAACACCGAACCAAGTACGGAACGCCTGCCAAAACGGTCTTATGCGAGGACAGGTCCACCAAACGTGCAGCATGGTGCCTTCATTCACAGCCTCTAAAGCAGACTGGGAGGTTCCCGGGTACATTTTTGCACCTGGAGAACATAACCATCTCAACAGACTTTAAGGCTAGCCTCGAGGAGACATTGAAACCTTTATATGCTCTATTAGAGCACCGAACCACACTTAGATCCCACGAGCCGCCCACGTCTTCCTCCCAGGCTCGAGCATAGGTCGGCTCATCCGTCTTTGTCATCAATGCAGTTGAGCAACGATATTCCTCCCCTCTGATCCACCGCGTCCGCACACCACTTTTAGGGGGTTGGAGGGGGGCAGAGGTTTGTTGGTCCAGATGGAGTGCAGAAAGTTAATTTGAGAGAACCTAAAAAGCTCTGTGTCCGGCATGTCTAGTGTCTTCCTGCAGTGTGAAGGGAAGAGGACCTACTCGTTGAGAAAGTGCCCGATCCGATAAAGACCCTACTGTCCACCATTTAAAGGCCAGCCCAATCCCGGGGGAAACTCCTTATTATGAAACAAATGCTCAAAGACCTCCATGGCGATATCGGGTTTGTCTGTCATAAAGCTTGGACAAAGAGTCACAGAATGCAGAGAGTTGGGGCCATTATGGCCGGTCTGCATTTAGGATCCAACCCAAAAGGTAATCAACGGTGTGTAACGGGACTGCTGCTTTCCATAAGTAACCAATCCGGTTTAGGGCCCCCAGAGCAATTGAGCAGCTGATAGTAGTTCCCGGCTCGGGAGGCCAAACCACCCTGCGATCTTAGTCGAGCCAGTCACTTAAGGGACACCTGTACCCCTTCTTACCCCAAACGAAGCGAACTATCCCTGATTAACTCAGAGGACTTTTTTCGGGACTGGTCCAGGCTCTTTTATTACTTTACAGGTATTAGCAATTACATTCGACATATTTAATATTGATTTATACTAAAACTAAACTTATTTTGTGAGTTTCTTAGTGAATGTAATAAATCAGCCCACTATATGCTGTCCCCATAGAGTTTAGCAATAGGAGGACATGGAGGAGGAAGGAGGGAGGGTTGTGTAATTTACCACTATGTATATAGCCAAATGTGTAACTCTATATTCATATGGGCTGCACAGATAAGAAAAAGGAGGAAATGAAGAGCTTAGAGATAAACTGAAGTTGAGCATGATCATAGGAAGTGTCAGGCACTCTGCATTTCTGGAAAGTTATTTTCTGTACTTGCTGAAAATGTGCTTAGTGTGAAAAAAAGAAAATATATGTAGCCACCACATCTATAAACTGATAAGCTGTATTATATTACATTATTTTGGGGGCTTAATTATACTTTAGGTGTTACTAAATCCTCCTTTTTTTTACATTAAATTAACAAAAATGTTATACTTACATACCAGCCCAGATCCTCCTCTTCTCGGGTCCCACACCTGCACTCCTGGCCCCTTCCCCCTGCCGGGTGCCCCCAGCCAGCTTCCCGACCAGGTTGTGCTCCTTCTCACACAGGTTGCACAGGCCTGCCCCTGCTCCTGTTGGCTCATCGAGAGGGGGAAGCAATTCCTGCTGCTGCCAAGAAGTAGAGAGCCAAGGTTCTCCTGGGGGGGGGGGTTCAAGCTGGGGGGGGGGGGCTGCACACGGAACATTTTTACCTTGATGCATAATTCAGCCAAAATACTTTAATTTTTAGTTTTGAATAAGCTGATATGTTGGCCATACATGTATTGTTCTGATCATTCAGTGAAAGATTGTTTCAATATTTTAAATAAATTTACTTGTTTCATCACTTCTAAATGAATTTTGTTTTGTTTTTCAATAATATTTTGTTTTAAACTGATCAGACTGCCGCAAGCAAAATGACCTCTCTAGTTGTTGCAGACATCTGATCTATTAAAGTGATCATATTTAATTGTCAGTCTTTCTGTCCTAGTTCCTCACCATCTGTCACCAACAGGGACACAGGCTGGCATAAAAATCCGGCAGACCATCTATAACCCTAAACTATAAAATGTTTTTGGTGCAGAATTACTTTAACAACAAGCCAAATGCATCAAAAATCAAAAAGTCAAGATACATTTAGACAATGGGCTTAATTTACTAAATTATATGTAAAAATACTAGCAAAGTGAGCGTGCACAAACAAATAACACGCTTATGGAATTAACTATGCACTTACTATGCACTTAGAAGGACACACAGGCTACAATTTATAATGTATATGTTGAATTTACTAATAAGGGTGGTTTGCTATCCATAATAATAACGTATCTTTGCTACAGTTCATTAGCTTTAGTAAATAAGGCCCAGTAAGTCTGTGTTTCATGTTTTCACATTAACTCGGTAAGAAATGCTCTTGTACATTTTCAGCTTGGCCTGCGCTACTTCCGCTGGGTGATTTATTTTTCTTTTGGCACAGGCTGGTCAATCACAAGCTGTCTGATACAGTTCCTTTCATCTGTCCTTTTACATCCATTTTACTTTCTTTAAGTGTCAGTGATTTCTAATAAAATGTAATAAAATGAATGACCACTGTAGTAAAAAAACAAACAAAAAAAATTCATTATAACACAGCTTTGTATTATTTTGTATGAAATATTTCTAACAGGATTGTTTCCCTGCCCTCTTGTGATGCCGTTGGACCAATCATCAAGCACCAGCGCTGTCGCATGGAGTCACTTTTTCATCTATAACCAGCTATTGAACAGCGTTGGGGGGGTGAAAGAAAAGTGAGTATATGTTGCTGGTGGACAAAGCTTGGGGAGCAAAACAAAGGTGAGTATATGCTGCTGGTGGAGCCTGTTTACAAAAAAAACTATTGATTTCCCTGCATGAACAAGCGGCATCCTCCATGCTTGTCCATGTCCTTGATGTCTTCTCCCATCCTCTACTCCCATCCTTTCCTATAATTGGACGCCTGATCGTAGATCAGAGATACTTACACTGCATGAAAATACATAATATTATAAAGTGGTTGTAAACTTCAGTCATGGAATTTGAGGAAAGCACATATATCTGCAGTGTTTACTTATCTCTCTCCAAAGCTCTAAGTGTTGTTTCTCTCTGGTGCTTCATTCCTCTGTTATAAGCATGAGTTACTTCTAAATAGTTTTTCCGACACATGGGATAAATTTGTTTCGGGGGGGGGGGGGTTAATCCAGAGCATGTCTAATCACAACACTGTTCTTTTTATATGTGCAGGGGGGTGTGTGCCGCCTTTCCTTTAATCAGCTCTCACACACTGTAACTGCAATCTCTCAGCCCTTTCCTATGTACTTCTGAAAGATGAATAAATATTGTTAACACAATCTTGCACTTTGAAAGGGTCTCGGCTACATGTGAATTGAGTTTCGTGGTCTCAGCCCGGCTCCCGGTGGGTGTGCTATGCAAGGTACGCCTGTGCTTAGTACAATCCACCCCCTCCCCCCCACACAAAAACCACCACACTTGCACGCACACAAAATTGGTTTAACAAGCACACACTTTGGCCATGCGGTCTCCTAAAAAAAGAGAGGCGAAGGACCTAGGTGGCTGGCTGGGTGGGCTAGACCCCCTCACTCCCTCATAGGGGGAGTCCCTCTGCCCCATTGGGGTCCCGTTGGGCCCCAGTTGGGCTCCCAAGTGGATTAGGTAGGGTGGGGCGAGTGGGAGGCCCCCCTCACACCTGCCATTGCACCTGGGGGCATGGAGAAGGATGGCAGATTGCCTCTGAGGGGAGGGTCTGCCTACTCCCAACTCCTGCAGTCCGGCTCCTGTCTCTCGAGTTCACGCACAAAAATACACTTTAAAAAAAAAAGAAGCATGAGTTACTTCTAAATAGTTTTTCGGACACATGAGATAAATTTATGTCGGGGGGGGGGGGTTAATCCAGAGCATGTCTAATCACAACACTGTTCTTTTTCTATGTGGAGGGGGGTGTGTGCCGCCTTTCCTTTAATCAGCTCTCACACACTGTAACTGCAATCTCTCAGCCCTTTCCTATGTACTGCTGACAGATGAATAAATATTGTTAACACAATCTGCACTTTGAAAGGGGTGTAGAGAGGAGAGGATGGCAGATATACAATTAAAATCTACGTAGGAGGATTTGTATACTTACCCATTCCCAGGGTGCATCAGTCCAGTCACATGATCTCCCCAGTGGCCAGCTTCAGGAAGGAAAGTGCCAAAAATGGGTACAATTAGCTGTCAGCCATCCCTCCTCTCCCCTGTAGCTGTTACTGGGAGCCGATCATGTGACCAGACCGAGCGCTCTGAGAATAGGTAAGTATAGGCATCTTCCTTTCACGGGGTAGCTAGAACTGGAGTAAGATAGTGGGTAGGAGCAGGTTTAGGCTTAGTCAAGACTTCAAAATTATCATATAAATGCCGTAAGTTCTCCTTTACAGCCAGTTCAGATGCTAAAAATGTTAAGGAGACATTAGTTAGCAAACCTCTATTACCATCAGTGGTGGGTGCCGATTCATGCAATTCAGTGTGACCCAAGTGGCATCGGTATGAACCAGGCCTAACTCACAGCTCCCAGTCTTCTGACCAGCATAGGCAGTCCATGGCTACCCCATCCTGAATAACTGCAAATACTGTATACAGTACATGATCATTAAGATTGTTTTTAACACAAATCTCAATTAAAAAAGGCAATAATAACTTAATAGTTAAAAATTCATGAAAAAAAAAATGTGTTTGCTGCAATACAGACCTGTCCTATCCAGTGGTTCTTCTATGCCAAGATATCCTAAGTCTTTCGGGTTGAATGTTGACCATCATGATTCAACTCCCTCTGAGCCCAGGCTGTCGTGTAACCATCTACAGCATTTCACTGGAGAGTGAAGGAGAAGAATCACAGTGATGAATGAACTAATGAGCTGTCACTCTGCTGTCTCTTCCCATCAGCATGCTTCTTTTAAAGGATATAAACTGACTGGCTCTTTGTACTACTTCTTCCACTTCCATTCTAAACACTTCTGTGCAGAGGCTGAAATACTCCAGAGACTGATAGCAACTAAAATGTGGGTACATACATGTCTTACACTGCATTTATTAATGTATTAATGATTTAATTTGTGTCTTTTATATCTACATAGAGTTCAGCTTTAAAGTCTGTAAAACAGCTCTGTATAGTTTATTTTAAACATTTGTTTATCAACCTCGCCAAAATGTTTTTCTATATGATAATCTGATTTAAATGTATTTGGTGCTCACATCTCCTAAATACAGTCATTGAAGTTGTAACGGAGCTTACAATATTATTTTACCCTTTAAAGTTTTATGTGTCAAATACTGTAATGCCTTTTTTTTTGTAGATTTCACAATAACGCTTGGCAAACATCAATTCTATCAAATATATTTTGTGTTAGCTGCTCAGAAGCTAATAACTGATATTTTGTACAGTACTAAGTGGAAAAGAGATTTGTGTTACAATGAGGGAACATACTATATACAGATATTAAAACATAAATATTTATAGTGCCTAGACAACATTTTCCTGGATGCAGTATAAAGATCAAGGGGTTCCATGTTTTCAGGAAAGTTGTGTTAAGCCCTATACATTGTAAGCATTAAGGTGAAAAATCTTTTGTGCTGCAGCCCCCTGCCTCCCCTTTTTCTTACCTGAGCCTGATCCGATCCAGAGATGTGCACAAGCACAGTGACTCCAGCTGCTGTCTCTCCTTATTGGACAGACTGATAGCAGAAGGAGCCATTGGCTCCCATTGCTGTCAATCAAATCTAGTGATGCGGTAGAGGAGGGGGTAGGGCCGAGTCCCACGTCTGTGTCACTGAACGCAATAGAGCCCGCATGGGTGCCCCCATGGAAAGCGGCTTTCCACAGGGGCACCGGATGAGAAGGTGGGGCATGGATTATGGTGAAGGGTTAGACCCCGGTCAAGGTTTAAAGCTGAACTCCAGCTTTTGCTACACTTTACATAGTTTGTTTAGGCCAACGGGAAGTCTCAGCTCAAACCTAGAACACATTGCGGTATGCTGTATGTAGCCTCAGCTACATATGTTTTATACAGCACATCCAGTGGCCTCACATGTTAGTGAGGGACATAGTTTGGGCCAGCCTGGCCCATACAAACTATGTAAAGTATAACTAAAGCTGAAGTTCAGCTTTAAAGTCCTGTACACACATGCTCGGTTTTCACGGCGGTAAAAAGTCCACTGTGAAAGGGGAAAGCCGAGAACCCGGCAGGAAAACTACCTTGAAGCTTTGACCAGGAATCCCAGATGTTTTTATGCTCCATGGGCACTGCCTCTCAGTGTTTCCAATAGAGTATTAGTAAATCAAGCAGCAAAAAAGCCGCTGTGAATCCCAACGGGAAAATAGAGAGCAGGTTCTCTATTTTCCGGTTGGGATTCCTGTCTGTTTTCCTGATGGGAAAACTGTTGGAAGCATACACACGTCCGGTTTTCCCGGCCAAAAGATCTCTTGCCAGTTTTCCTGTCAAAAACCGGTCGTGTGTACGGGGCTTAAGTGTTATCCTTGTCCACACTAAGGAGATTTAGCCTCCTGATGCCTACTGTTCATAGGACTGGAAGTAAGGAATTCAAAAAAATGTTAAGCTGACACTAGAAAAGGAACTGAATGAAGATCTTACACCGAAGAAAAAAGCACCCTATTTATAAATTGTGATAATTGCTCCTATGACCCAGAAGTGAATAATGTTCAATATGTGTGAGATTCTGCGCTACTACATGGGTGACGTCTTCCTAATATACAGTGTAAGTGATTGCAGCAAAAACAAAGTGGTGCATACACAACAACAAAATAGATCAAATAAATAAGTATAGAGTAATTGCGCAAAACATTCATATATAAACAATATGAAGACACATAAACATCAAAAAGTGCAAATAAAGGTGCCGAGTGATCAAAATCTTAACTAAGAAGATGACGCTGGAAAAAATTGTGTCAAAGTCCAAATGTGAAAGTGACAGATAAGGTGCTGTAAATAGTTGTCCACTAATCCCAGAGAGAATGGAAACTCCACCAAAGACACCAGCCTGGTCTCCCAGAACTCTCACCTCAATGAGGGATAAATAGAGCAATCAATAATCAATCTCCACCTCACAACAGTCTCCTCAATGTCTCCTAATACCAACGGGTGGAAACCTGGTGGCTGAATGTGGTACCTGAAAGGACTCAAGCCAAGGAAACAAGAGGGACAAAATAGGGCCTCCAATGGTGTAGTATAAAGGTAAAATAGGGCATTTATTGAAACCAAGTTGCGCTTACATTAAAACCATAAAAACGAGCATGTAAACAAACAGTGGTGTCCTCTGCGCCGTCTCACGTCACTCCTGGTGTACGTCTTTTCCTACGGCCAATCCCTACGCGTTACGAAACTGTCTAGTTTCCTCATCTGGGCCCAGAATAAATGCCCTATTTTACATTTATACTACATCATTGGAGGCCCTCTTTTGTCCCTCTTGTTTCCCTGGCTTGAGTCCTTTCAGGTACCACATTCAGCCACCAGGTTTTCACCCGTTGGTATTAGGAGACATTGAGGAGACTGTAGTGAGGTGGAGATTGATTATTCATCGCTTTTTTTATTCCTCATTGAGGTGAGAGTTCTGGGAGACCAGACTGGTGTCTTTGGTGGAGTTTCCATTCTCTCTGGGATTAGTGGACAACTATTTACAGCAGCTTATCTGTTACTTTCACATTTGGACTTTGACACTTTTTTCTCCAGCATCATCTTCTTAGTTAAGATTTTGATCACTCAGCACCTTTATTTGCACTTTTTGATGTTTATGTGTCTTCATATTGTTTATATATGAATGTTTTGCGCAATTACTTTATATTAATTTATTTGATATATAATAATGTTATTATAAAACACTACCATCAAAAAGTAGATTACAGTGTTCTTGTAGGCAGTTCAGTTGACTATGGTTATTCATTTGTAAAACCTTCATGAGACTGTAGAGCACACCCACCCAACTACATAACTTTTACAAAAATATAACACCCTTAAGTAAGACACCAAACATTAATATGGCAAAAATTGGCCATGGCACCTTTATTGGTTTAAACACATATATTATTTATAACTCTTTTATTATCAAACAATAACATCATCAATTCAACAAAATATCAGTTTAGTTTCTGCTCAGTTTTCGGAACTTGAGCAGCAGTCCACATATTTAAATATCAATAACCTGTCCCCCCTGAAAAAGTGGGTATGAATTAAATGCCCACAGCATGGGATTGTGGCTGTCAAAAAAATAAAAATAAATGTGTGGAATGATAGGAATTTATATTGTGTTACTGTCTCTTTAAGAGTGGAGATAGCAGTCAGGTGTATCCCAGGCGGGAAAAACTTGAAGCTTTTAATTTATGGTTCTCGCTTGAGTTCTATGACTGAGCGAGATAGTTATAGTTATTTCAAGTATTAAAATGTCCTTTATTTATTATGAATGATTAATAAAGTTATGTTATTATACCAATAAAGGGTCCGCGGCCATATTTATTGCCAAAAAAAAAAAAATGTTACAATATGTTTATTATATATTTAAATACATTTTTAAAAGAAAGAATATGTGTATGTGTTATTTATTTATTAAGTAAGTTACAGTATGTTTGTACGGCCTACATTCCCATGGAATCCAGGGTAACCCTGCCACATAAAAGTGCTTGTGACTATGGCAGGCCGAAGGGAGCTCCTGTCTTCTTTCTCTGGTCACCAGGAAGAAGGAAAACCCCTTTCCCAACCATAACCTATCCCTGAATTCCAGAACATTCCCAGCATTCCCATTGGTTCCTGCTAAATCTTATACATCTAATCCTTAAAGGGGCAGTATCTTTAAACATCTATCACCCCAAAGCTAACTAATGTAACCTAGCTAACCTAGAGATGGGGTGGCCACAATCTCAGGCAAGTGGGCCCATAATGTGCCCCCTTTTACATTCCCCTGTCACAGGAAATACAAAATACTGTGTAGCGCCCCCTTGCGTTTAGTGCGGGTATTGCACATTAAAAAGAATAGTGGATTGGGAGAGTTACTTTGCTCTCAATCGCAATTGCTGAGTTACTCTTCTGTCTTATTCTTGGAAGGTCCCCTGGCTCGGACTGCATTCTGGGGATGTAAGTTCATCCTTGGCCGGCAGTTGGGAGCTAGAGGGATTCCCGGCAGATTGGGTCTTCCCCAGCAGCCAATTGGAGAGCTTTCCTCTCGCTGGCCATGCTGGGGAGGGGTATATCTGAAAGAGAGGTCAGGTGTTCGGGGTTCTTTGGCGTTCCCTGCGGGGGGGTCCCGGAGTCAGGGTGTGGCATCCACCTTTAGGGTGTGCGCACCCAGGGACCCCGTCTGCGTGGCCCATCCGGCCAATGTCTGGGCCCTGCTGAGTCTTGGTCGGAGACGAATCTGAGGGGACCCCAGTAGATGGCTGGGTTCCTGAATGTCGCTGGGAGGATCCGGTACTAAAGCCATAGACAGGTACTTTTCGCTGTCGCATGGTGCCGGACGCACGTAAAAATAGCTGGGAGGATTTGCTCTGTTCGGGTGCTGACAAATTATTCAAATTACATTGGCCTGTGGCAGAGGCCTAGAGCCGGGTCAGAGAAAGAAAGACTCGTTCCTCCTAGCCTGCATTGTGACGGTGACGCATGTGAAGTGGCGCTGTCTGTGACTGAGTTGCGCTGTGTGCTTATCCAGGCCTGACATCAAGAATCTCTATCTCTTATTCATCAACCTGTCCTTCTTCATCGAGTTGATGTTTGGCTATGTTGGCCTGGAATTAAAGCATGAGAAAATCTTTATTGCCTGTCTGGACATTCAAGGTATTGCAAAGTGTTCTGGTGCATCCCTAGACCAAACAAGGGTAACTTCAACATGCCGGTCCCATCATCAATCCAGTGGCCCTTTCGGGGGTGACGCTACAACTGTATACATGTATTTATAGATAGAAGAAGTGTTTAGAATATGTTAATAACATATTAAAAAAAGCAATGTTATTCAAAAAATCAAAAGCAGCAGAAAATTCGTTTTTGGTAGCCATTGGAAGTCACACTTGTATATAGACTGGTTTCGGAGTGGTGGTACTGCCACCACAGCTCTTTGCATGGAATCATTTGATCTTACCATTCTCTTTTAAAATACTTGGCAAATAAATTTTCTCTTTGTTACAGGAAAATGAAGGTGGTTCTTATTTCAGCCTACTCTTCAGCAAGTCATAACATGTTCCACTAAATTTTAAACAAAAGGTTGGCTTGGGCAGCCTAATATTGCATTTTTCATTAGTGAACTAATTTGTTGCACTAACAGCGGTCTTTTAGATTGTGGTCACATGGCATGTTTTGGTAAATCTCTTGAATAACTGAATTGCCATCCATGAGTAACATAATGTATAGCGTTGAGTGAACCAATCCCAGGGACAGCCAAGCTCAAACAAGCCATTGCATTGCCTCAGATGAAGTCATATGCTTTAGGATAATCTGCAGTTTGTTATTCCTGCCAGAATTGAATCTTGTTATCACTTCATTAAATCCATTGAACACCTTTATTTTAAAGAGCTTTCTGGAAGGAAACACACAGGAACTTGGCTAACTGCTAATAATATGCAAATGTGTATAAAGTGTAGCGCCAATCGGGAGCCCTTTTCAGAGAAGACTCTCCTATAGGCTCAGTGATTTGAGATCAATAAAACCTAAAAAATATATAAATGGAATGACCTGTGCCTACAATTAGCTTTCGAGAGGGAGAGAGTTATTCAAAACGTTCTCTTCTTACTTTCAAAAGAGATAGTATATAACCAAAAATTGTGTAAGTGTATATGAGATGGGTATATAAACCCATCTAAAAAAATCTGTAAAAGGTGAAAAATCACTCACAATATATGACAGAATTAATCTGCACAGGTGTTTAAACACTGAAAACAGTCTGTGATAACAATCAGTGACCGTGAAAAATAGTAAATCATAAAGTGAAAAACATATATATCATAATGTCCACAGTGATTATATGGAAGCAATCAATCAGATAAGTATCAGTCCATACACTCAGGAAAGTGTAGCGAATGTATACTTGATATGCACACTTACTTGAAGCTCTGGAGCAGAATTTGAGGCAGACATAAGTTGTTGTAAATCCTAAATCCTCTGTTCAGACAACATCAGAGGATAGTTAGAAAATGTGTAATGTAATTGTATCCTCAGAAAATCAGTGTGTTTGGATCAAAGATTTAACTATAAGGTCAATTTACAACCTATAATTATTATTATTACAGGTATTTATAAAGCACTGACAATTTACATACTGTACATTCATAAGAAGCATAGACGAGTGAGGAAAAAAAAGACCAAGAAGTACTGTACTCAACTTTGCACCATTGTTTTTTTTTTTACTAATATATTTATATATTTATTTATTTTTACCTTTTGTCTGAGTTTAGATCTATGTTTTTGTTCCAAACATGTTTAGGCTTCATGTACACTGCTGGTAAACGGACGTTTTAAGAGCAGTTGGGTTTTTTTTTTTTTTCAGCTGCCCTAGACTCTTCTCTATGTTATCTTATCAGTACACTGGGTCGTTTATGGCAGTTTCTAGGCAGTTGAGTTTAGAAGCATTCTTTCAAAAAGCAAAAATTGCTTTCAGGACAGATGTTCAGAGGCATTTGAAACGCTTGTAAACGTGTGTAAACATGGTAACTCGCATTTAGCCACATTTGTTTACAGTTGTTTTTAATTTTTGACTATTTAAAAAAAAACGCTTCTAAGTGCAAACGGGGCATGTAAATGCTGCAAAATGGATGTTTATAAACGTTGGTTACTATCTGTCAAGTTAAATCGTTCGGGAGAGTTTGTAAAATGTCCCATGTACATTAAGCCTAACTGTTGACTAAAGCCTCGTACATGAGAGCTTTTGGCCGGGAATCCCGGCCATGTGACAGGAAGACTGCCGGGAAAAAAGAGAACCAGCTCTCTTTTTTCCATCGGGATTCCCATCGGTTTTTAAGCCGGAAGTTTTCCTATGGGACTGCGGTGTAGCATACACATGGCCTGGTTTCCCGACCAAAGTTCTCATGGCAGTTTTCCTGTAGTTAAACCCGGTCGTGTGTAGGGTAAAGACTGACCAAGCAGGTTCTCGGCTTTTCCCTCAGGTTTCCCAGCAGTAAAAAGTCAGAAACCTTTGTGTGTGTACTAGGCATGACTCGTTATCTCTGATAAAAGTCTATTCCAAGTATCCACTAATCTTTTGGTAAAATAATACTTTCTAAAATTTGTTTTGAACTTTCCTCCTTCTAGTATGAGGTCATGTCCCAATGTTCTTAGTTTCATAGCAAAGATATTGCCCTCCCGAACGTTATTCACATTCTTAAAGTATATAGAAACATGTAGTTTCCACTGCTTTGATCTTTCAGCAATGTCAAATCAGGTTATAGACACTTCCAGGACTAGCGATCCTATAGCACACCTTTGTGTCATCAGCTGAAAGACAAACCTTACCCACCAAACCTTTAGTTATATCACTTACAGATTTACTAGAACAGAATTCAGTATAGACCCTGGTAGTACACCACTAGTGACTGGTCTGTGTTCAGAATGAACCAAATTTACAACTCACTCTGATATCTAATCTTTAGCTAATTACATATCCACTGAACCACCCCATAATTAAGTCCAAGCTTTTACAGCATCATTCACATTAGTCCCCACTTAAAAGGAGTTCACAGTCTAAGTGCTCCATCTCTCATGCATACAGTGGAAAGGAAAAGTCTACACAGCCCTGTAAAAATGCCAGGAATTTGAGATGTAAAAAATCAGTCTTAAGGCCCGTACACACGGTCGGACATCCAACAAAATTTCCCTTGAATTTTTGTCCTAATTGATTTGTCCGATCACACCCATAGCATACACACGCTCTGACTTTTCTGCAAACTTTTCTAAAACTTTTCCATCATCACGTGGTTTTTCTGCTCTTTACTGCCACCCTTTGGTTAACTTCTGCTATTGTTGGTTGATTTTAACATTGGTTCTGAGCATGCGCATTTGTAATTTGTCCAAAAGTCCGATGGTTTGCTGTACACATGATCGGACTTTGCACCATCGGACTTTTGTTGCCTGAAAGTTGGTCCGTTCGCAGACCCAACTTTTTGTCTGATGAAAGCCAAAAAAGTTGGTCCGATGGAACGTACACACGGTCGGACAAATGCGAAAAGTGTCGGATTTTGATGTTGGTTGGGCAAAAGTCCGACCGTGTGTACGGGGCTTTATACCGCGTACACACGATAATTTTTCGGCATGTAAAAAACAACGTTTTTCAGTATGTAGAAAAAAACAATGTTTTTTCCAACTTCATCATTAAAACGATGTTGCGCACACACAGTCGTTTAAAAAAAAATGCTATAGCAAAACGCAGTGACGTAAAACACGTACGGCGGCACTATAAAGGGGAAGTTTCATTCAAGTAAAGTCACCCTTTAGCTGATTTTGTGTTAGTAAAAGACGATTTGCGCTTTTCTGTCTGTTACAGCGTAATGAATGTGCTCACTACATTACGAATGGTAGTTTTACCAGAACGAGCGCTCCTGTCACCAGTCAGTGGTGTAGAGTGGATTGTTAGCGGTGTAGAGTGCCACCATGCATTCTGCACAAGGCAAAAAATTTGAATACCACGCCAGACTTTTAGCACTCCCTAAATCCCTTCCACTAGTACAGTAGTACTGACCAACTTGATTCCTACTATGACCTATATGACCACTGCACTAACCTACCTGATTCATACACTGACCACTGCACTAACCTACCTGATTCCTATACTGACCACTACACTGACCTACCTGACTCCTATACTAACTTACAGTAATCACTACAGTGACCACTACACTGACCGACCTGATTCCTATACTGACCACTATAGTAAACTACCTGATTCCTACACTGACCTACCTGATTCCTACACAGATCACTACACTGACCTACCTGATTCATACACTGACCACTACACTGACCTACCTGATTCCTTCACTGACCACTACACTGACCTACCTGATTCCTTCACTGACCTAATCCCTACGCTGACCACTACACTGACCTACCTGATTCCTATACTGACCACTATACTAAACTACCTAATTCCTACACTGACCTAACTGATTCCTATACTGTCCACTATAGTAAACTACCTGATTCCTACACTGACCTAATCCCTACGCTGACCACTACACTGACCTACCTGATTCCTATACTGACCACTATGCTAAACTACCTAATTCCTACACTGACCTAACTGATTCCTATACTGACCACTATACTAAACTACCTAATTCCTACACTGACCTAACTGATTCCTATACTGACCACTATAGTAAACTACCTGATTCCTACACTGACCTACCCGATTCCTACACTGACCACTACACTGACTACCTGATTCCTGCACTGCTAACACCCCCCCCCCCCTACATGAACAGTGTAGATTGGTTGATTTTGCTCACCTCTCCATGGCCTTCATGATAATCTATTGGGGCAGGGCTCTCCCCAGCACAAGGTACTATTCCCGACACCCAGTCACTCCTCAGTATCCCCTGCCAAGAGCTTCTCCAATAGCCTCCATACATTCTGCACCACCCCTCCCCTCCGCTGTTATCACACACACACACGCAGAACCACCCGCACAACAGGGGTCATGGGGGACAGACTGGACTACAGGAGTCTCTGGGCAGAGGGGCAACACAGCACACTTGTGGGGCACAGTAATGATTTTGCGCCTCCCCAAATGTTGCATCCAGGGCAAGAGTACCAGATGCCCCCCTCCATGCCACTGCAATCCGGGACAAATCTGGGGAAGACTGGCTCTGGGGACAGTGTCCTTAATCCGGGGACTGTCCCCAGAAACCAGGGATGTCTGGTCACCCTACTCTATAGGTCACCCCATGGATTATCAATTGGATTCAGGTCTGAGCTCTGGCTGGCGGTGCCACCTTAACAGAATCATGGGCCCCTTGGCAAAGTAATGCACTGGGCCCCTACCAGGGAGATGGTGACCTGCAGCAAACAGTGGGTGTTGCTAAATTATGCTACATATTGGGTGTGGCATTTGAATCTGGTTAAAAATCTTAGTCTGATTGGGGAGGGGTTCTTTAGAGATATCGGAGGTCTAAACAGACCCCTGATGTCTCACTTTTGAGGCAAAGAAAGGAACTTAACAAACACATTCCCCATTTCAATTATTTTGCCTCAGCTGCACTGTAGATGAATGAATGGGAGGCAGAGGCTTGTTTTAATTTATAAATTGAAGCACAGTAAACAATTTACTATGCTTCCATTTGAAAAAATAAAGTGAGCGATTGGTACTGATCACTCACTGTGTTTACTTAGAAAAAGGAAGGAGATATCTATCCTAAAGAGAGCCTAAGCTTCTGCCAAGGTAAGAGGAGGGAAGCAAGAAGCACTGCAAGAGGGGGCACACATGGGGGCCTAGGCAGCGAGGTACACTTGATAGTGATTAGTGTGGCGAGTATGGAAAATAACTGGAACCAATCTTTCGTGGCTCACCCTGAAGCTGGCTTTCACCTGTTGCAGGGTGAGCCAAAAAAGATTGGTTCCAGTTATTTACTTCACCCGCCCATTAATCACCCACTCTGTCCGGTATCCACATGTGATTACCCGCACTGGGGGGGGGGCTACAGGAGCCCCCTGTGTAACTGGGGCCCCTTAGCAGTGCCCAGGGGTTCCCATGTGAAAAGACAGACCTGATGGCTGTGCTATTACAAAACCTTGATGTTATTCTAGTGAAGCTGTTCTTTTGTTAAATCCGGGTATGCGTTGGGTAATTTCCATGCTCAAGGTGAAATTCCCCTTTATTTTCAGCTTTTTAGCAGATTCTTGAAGGTTTTGTTACAAAATTTACTGATATTTTTAATACTGTTCATAAGTCCCTCCACCTTGACTAAAACACCAGATCCAGCTATAGAAAAATAGCCCCAAAGCATAATCTTGCCACCACCATGTTTCACTCTGGGTATGGTGTTTTTTTGCTGATGCGTATTGTTGATTTTATGCCAAACATACTTTTTGGAGTTATTGCCAAAAAGTAAAATCTTGGTCTCATAAGGCCATAAGACATTTTTCCACATGCTTTTGGCAGACTTTTTATATGTTTTTGTATCAGGCTTGGATGTTTTTCTTAATAAGAAAAGGCTTCAGTCTTGCCACTCTACCCTACAGCCCAGATATACAGTATGAAGAATACTGGAGATTGTTGTCACATGTAGTACACAACCAGTACTTACCAGAAATTCCCAAAGCTCCTTTAACCTAGTAGGCTGCAGGCCTCTTGGCAGCCTGCTGGACCAGTTTTCTTCATGTTTTTTTAATAAGTTTTTGGAGGAATGTCTCGTTCTTGGTAGAGTCACTGTTGTGCCATATTTTCTCCACTTGTTGATGACCATCTTCGATGTGTCCCATGGCACTTCTAATGCTTTGGAAAAATGGTGTACCTGCCTCTGAGGCCGTGTACACACGGCAGAGAACCTCGACGGGCAGAACGCATCGTTCCGCCCGTCGAGGTTCCCTGCCGGCCGTCGAAATCGGCGACCCGCCCATCGGGAATGGCAACCAGCCATTCTTCCAGGCGGGCCGTCGAGCAAATAGAGAGCGTGCTCTCTATTTCTGCTCGACGGGCTTCCCGACGGGAAGCTCGCCGAAGCTCACACGGCCGAGGTTCGCTGGAATGCAGCTTCCAGCGAGGTTTCGCTGGTTTCCAGGAGAACCTCGGTCGTGTGTACACGGCCTGACTGTTACCTTTCAACAATGAGATTCCTTTTATGCTTTGTAAGCTCTTTGCTTCTTTTGAGGCAACTAAGTAAAAAGAAAAATCCTACTAGAATATGGCAGGGAGAGAGAAATGACCAGTATAAATATTTATCATACCCCAGCCAATCCCTGATATGAGGCAACCAGAAGGTGGCTGAGGTGGTAATAACAATTTGAGAGGCCCTTCTGGAGCGTTCCGATGCAGGAGGATTCCGGTTCTCTCTGGACTGCTGTCCCTGGGAAATAGCTAGTGGGACAAGAATTGCCACCTGGGTCTCAGCAGGAGCTGGGCTGAGGGCCTGGAGGAGATTGCTAAAGGATTATTTGCTACATTAAACTACTAAAATGTCTTGTAAGGTATTCATTTGTACAACTAGCTAAAATATTTTTAGTTTTGTATAATCCAGTAGTGTTGCTCACGAATATTCGTATTGCGTATGGCATATTCGAGTATTCGCGATATATTCCGAATTTCGCTGTGAATATTCGCTATTTCGAATATTCATATTTTTTCAATTTTTTTTTTAGAACAGATCACATCCTGAGATCCCCATCAACGTTAAAAGCTTGCTGGTATGATTAGAGACTTGGGCCGAAAATCATTTTATATTGCCGAAAAATCCAATGCGATATTCGCAATAGCGATTCGCGCGATTATTTTCGAGAAATTCCAATATTGTTTTTAGCTAAAATAACACATATATTCGATTTCAGAGTGTTACTGTCGAAATTCCGCAATAATTCGCTTTTTGGAAATTACATAAAATTCAAGAATATTCTGAGCCAATCAGAGTGCTCCTTCCGCATTTCTCGAAATTCCAATTATTTTGTTTATAAAATATCACAAATATTCTGAGCCAATCAGAGTGCTCCTTCCGCATTTGCCGAATTTCACAATTTTTTGTATGTAATAATACGAATTTCTGAGCCAATCAGGTGCTCCATTCCGCATTTCTCGAAATTTCGCAATATTTTGTATTATAAAATATCACGAATTTCTGACCAATCAGAGTCTCCTTCCGCATTTGCCGAATATTCCAATTATTTTGTATTGTAATATATCACAATATTCTGAGCCAATCAGAGTGCTCCTTCCGCATTTTCGAAATTTCGCAATTTTTTGTATTAAAAATATCACGAATTTCTGAGCAATCAGAGTCTCCATTCCGCATTTCTCGAATTTGCAATATTTTGTATTATAAAATATCACGAATATTCTGAGCCAATCAGGTGCCTTCCGCATTTGCCGAATATTCGCAATTATTTTGTATTGTAATATATCACGAATTCTGGCCAATAGAGTGCTCCATTCCACATTTCTCAAAATTTTGCAATTATTTTGTATTATAAAATATCACGAATATTCTGAGCCATCAGAGTGCTCCTTCCGCATTTGCCGAATATTCCATTATTTTGTATTGTAATATATCACGAATATTCTGAGCCAATCAAAGTGCTCCTTCCGCATTTTCGAAATTTCACATTCGCATTCGCAATAGCAAAATTTCGCAATCATTTCATTTCCAAAAAATATCACGAATATTCGAATTTAGCGAATATATCTCGAATATTCTACTATATATTCGAGATATATCGCGAAATCGAATATGGCATATTCTGCTCAACACTATAATCCAGCAAGCAATTTTTTTTAGTAATGGTATGCTTTGACTTTCTCCTTAAAATCTTTTTACTCCTGTAGCCTTTTGCCTATTCCTGAGAAAAGTAAGCTGGACATTTGCAACAGTTCCGTATTCCGTTGTTTACTTATTTTGTATGTAATAATATTTAGTGGTTTTCTTGTCTACATTACTGTCTGTTACCAAATACACAGCTTTCCTTTTTTTGTTTAAATGTTGCAAATCATAAATTTGTAGTGCATGGCCTAGCAGTGTGGTTCTGGCACAATTAATAATTATTTTGGCAATTAACCATTCAAATGATTGGTTTTATATCATAGATGGATGGAAAATCAGCCTTAAGCCACGATTTACACTTCTGTTACTTGTCATGTGACTTGAGAGTTTAAAGTCACATGACAAGTCACGCCCTATTAACGGCCATGGAACCATTCTAATCGGTATGACTCACTTTCATTGACTTCTGTTAAAGAAGTCTTATGCCACCAGCGATGAAGTCGTGCAGGGATGTCGGATTCAAAGTCGCATGAATTTGAAGCCGTGGCAGTGTGAACAAGGGCATAATCTATCAGAAGCAACATCATAGGGAGCAGGGAAGATAAGCACAATACATGCATAATTATTTTATGTACTCACAATAGATCAAACAGGAAAAATGAGACCAACAAGAAATAATCATTACCCAATTGTTCAATTAGAAAGAGGGAGAATAAGCACAAAGGTCAATTCAATAATGGCAGTGCAATGATACCTATATCATTAAGGTCTTTGGTTCAATGACACTAGGTCACCATCACCTTGGAATTTATATATACTCCATTATATTTTTGTTGAAGGTTAACCACTTAAGGACCCCTTCACGCAGATATACAACGGCAGAAGGGCACGGCTGGGCACAGGCACGTACCTGTACGTTGCCTTTAAGAGCCCAGCCGCGGGGTCGTGAGCGTGCCGCCGCTCGCGACTCGGTCCGAAGCTCCGTGACCGCGCCCATGGGACCCGTGGACCCGATTGCCGCCGGTGTCCTGCGATCAGTCACAGGAGCGGAAGAACGGGTAGAGGTGTGTGTAAACACACCTTCCCCGTTCTTCTGTGTGGCAGTGACACTGATCGTCTGTTCCCTGATATAGGGAACAACGATCAGTGATGTCACGCCAACAGCCATGCCCCCCTACAGTAAGAATTACTCCCTTAGGGCACACTTAACCCCTTAGCGCCCCCTAGTGGTTAACCCCTTCACTGCCATTGTCATTTTTAGAGTAATCAGTGCATTTTTATAGCACTTTTCGCTGTGAAAATGACAATGGTCCCAAAAATGTGTCAAAAGTGTTGGATGTGTCCGCTATAATGTAGCAGTCATGAAAAAAAAATCGCTGATCACCGCCATTACTAGTAAAAAAAATATTTTAGAAAAATGTCATAAAACTATCTCCTATTTTGTAAATGCTATCAATTTTAGGCAAACCAATCGATAAACGCTTATTGCGATTTTTTTTTACCAAAAATATGTAGAAGAATACGTATCGGCCTAAACTGAGGAAAAAAAAACTTTTTTTTTTTTATATATTTTTTGGGGATATTTACTATAGCAAAAAGTAAAAAGTATTGCATTTTTTTTTTCAAAACTGTCGCTCTATTTTTGTTTATACCGCAAAAAAAAAAAAAAAAAACCGCAGAGGTAATCAAATACCACCAAAAGAAAGCTCTATTTGTGGGGAAAAAAGGACGCCAATTTTGTTTGGGAGCCACATCGCACGACCGTGCAATTGTCAGTTAAAGCGACGGAGTGCCGAATCGCAAAAAGGGGCAAGGCCCTAACCTGCATATTGGTCCGGGTCTTAAGTGGTTAAGGCTACCTCCACAACATATTGGTAGGTCATCTGGCTTATGTCTAAATTGACTCATAAATGGGTTGTAAAGTAAAACATTTTTCCTAAATAGCTTCCTTTACATTAGCGCAGTCCTCCTTCACTTACCTCATCCTTCCATTTTGCTTTTAAATGTCCTTATTTCTTCTGAGAAATCTTCACTTCCTGTTCTTCTGTCTGTAACTCCACACAGTAATGCGAGGCTTTCTCCCTGGTGTGGAGTGTCGTGCTCGCCCCTTCACTTGGACTACATGAGAGTCAGGACGCCCACTAACACACAACTTCTTTTCTCTATCTGCAACGTAGAGAGCGTTCTGACTCTCCTGTAGTCCAAGGGAGGGGGCGAGCACGACACTCCACACCAGGGAGAAAGCCTTGCATTATTGTGTGGATTTACAGACAGAAGAAGAGGAAGTGAGGATTTCTCAGAAGAAATAAGGACATTTAAAAGCAAAATGGAAGGATTAAGTAACTGAAGGAGGACTGCACTAAGGTAAAAGAAGCTATTTGGGGAAAAAAACTGTACCCTTCCAACCCCCTTAAGGTGTATATAAAGCTTGCTGCGGACATGACATGAGCTTTTCCCAAACCCTTGATTCACCATCTATCAATAGTTACAATAGATAATACCAGCCCATTAGACTCAAGTTGAAACATTCAATGGACACGTTTAAAAACCTTCACTGACTGCTAATGATTGTCCTAATGTTTGTCCTAATAAAAAGCAGTGCAATCTGCTGGTTCCTCCTTCTTGCCCCTCTTTCCCTCTGAAAATGCAACAGGTGTTTATGTATAAATCAGCAGAGAGTCTTACCTGAGTCTGGTCAGATCCCTTCTGCATGTATAACCACCATCCTTTATCTATATGCACCTAATGACTGTCCTGGCTTAAGCAGATGTAAGGTACTGTACCTGGATCTTTTGTCTGACAGACAGGAGATATTGGTTGTTCTTGATGGCCAGACCTTGGCAACTCTATCCCAAAGCAGGGGCCCTCCTGAAGGGAGAGGAGCTAAGTTGAGCTTGCAAACATAGTTGATGGATGCAGGGTGTGTGTGGGCTAATGAGGTCAGCTGATAATCTCCTTTTTGTGTCTTAGGCCTCTTTCACACGGAGCGGTCCGTTTTTCGGTCCGCTCCGTGTGTCCGCCGGCTCAGCTGGGTCTCCGCTGAGCTGTCGGGCAGACAGGGCGGTCCCCGCACACTATGCAGGGACCGCCCTGTCTCTCCTCCGCTATCCCCTATGGGGAATCGGATGGAAACGGACCGTCTGTCCGTTTGCAACCGATCCGATCCGCCGGACGAAAGAAAAATAGGACATTCTTCCGTCCGAAAAAACGGATGCGGATCTTGCGGACGTTAGCGGATGCATCATCTGCTAACGGATCCGCTCCCATAGGGGCCCATTAAAAGTCCCTAAACGGACTTGTAATGAGCGGACGAACGGAACGGACGTGTGAAAGGACCCTTACTGGTTTATCCAGCCCAAATCTACATTTCCGCAAGTGATGAAGCTTTCTACGAAATACAGCAGGGGCTAAGGTAAGGCCTTGTTCTCAAAAACATAGAAAGCTTTAATTTTTCTGTAACCGAGGTATATTAATAGTATATTGTTACATAGGGGAGCTGGGTTTTAGCGTTTAAGTTGTGAATTCTATTGGGATTCACTTCACTGTTTGTTATTCTTTAAGTTACATCAGCATTATAAAAATACATTAAACAAACAATAAAATACATTCATACGTTTAATAACACATTCATAATACATTAATAGTCACAGAAGTGTGGTTTTAGTTGTCTTTTTTCTTTAATCAACAGCATTAATCAAAGAAATAATCTCAATATCCTTCTTTCTACTAAAATAAATCAAACATGCCAGATCTAATCTAACAAACTGACAAAAGTACAATGTTATCTTACAAACAGTTAGCAAGCTATGGTTTTAGATTAACTGCTCAATCTAGACATTGAAGTCCAGAGAAGAACAAAGAGCCTTTGAATGTATACCCTGGAAATCAAGACTATGCAGCAACATTTTACAATTTTTGATTTAATTTTTCTGTTTCAGTTTATATGTTTAATATAGAACAAAATATACAGTATATTCACACTTGAAATGCAAATGGGACTGCATGGGAAATGGAAAAGAAAGGATTTGACCAGTTTGTAAATTAATTGATCATCCATACTACAAACATACTGTAAACATTGGGGTAAGCTTGACTGTTAGAAAATACAACAGTGAAGAGATCTACTATAGACAGTGAACAGTTATGGACATAATGGGGAAGATTTCTCATATTTTAACAATGACACCTACAGATACTTCTGCTTTGGACATGTCCACTGATTAGTGGCTAAGAAGGGATCAATGCTTCTTACAAATTATTTAAAGGGAATGAAGAGATTCTAATGAAAAATAATCTCTAGGATTAGGTGGAAAGAAACCTGCTGCATACTGTTTAACTGGACAAGCTTTCTACGGTAGAAGTTGAAAGTGGTCCAAAGTAGGGATGAGCTTTGTGTTCGTCTCGAACGTATGTTCAACCGGTCGAACGTGTCGTTCGTGTCAAATTCGAGTGACGCGCCACGGCCCATAATTCACTGCGGCATTGCGCGCTGATGATTGGCCAAGCATGCACTATGACCCGCATGCTTGGCCAATCACAGCACGCAAAAAATAGTGAGGGGCTTAGCACACGCCCCACACTATAAAAGGCCGCCTGCTGGGCGGCCTTGTGTAGTGTGTTCCAGCGCTGGTTACAGATCAGACAGAGAGAGAGATAAATTGTCTTTTTTCTAGCTAGATAGAGCAGGCAGGCTAGTCAGTTAAATTTACAGTGTGTAGAGAATATATATATATACATCCCAGGAGTTGTACATATAATTATACACTGTATAGTTGAGTTAGATTAGTTCTTCCTAATCTGTCAGGCAGCTGATTGTGCTAGCTGCAGTGTTCTCACGTGTTGTATTGCCCGTGTGCTCAGTGCACCTAAACCAACTTGCTGTATACTGCAAGTTTGCGCATTACTTTGCAACTAAACCCACTCGGTGGTGCATAGTGCAAGTGTGCTCATTACTTTGCAACTAAACCCACTTGGTGGTGCATAGTGCAAGTGTGTGCATTACTTTGCAACTGAACGCACTTGGTGGTGCATAGTGCAAGTGTGCTCATTACTTTGCAACTGAACCCACTTGGTGCATAGTACCAGTGTGCTAATTACTGTGCACCTAAGCCTACTTGGTTTATAGTGCAAGTGTGCTAATTACTTTCTTTAGGAAATTGTGCAATATGCAGCCGCAAAGTATGACATGGTTCAGATTCTACTTAACAAACCTACAGTCCTTGTCTTGTTTGCACCGCCTGTATACTGCTGTATACTGCTGTTCAAAGTATTTAGGGCCAAAGTGTGGTGGCAGGGAAACCCATGCTATTTTTTTCAGTAATTTTCATCCATATTGCAGGGACCAAACATTACATTAAAGCCGCAAGCAGTATTAAATTACCTTTTTCTTATAGTATTCTCATTTTGTGCAGGGACAGTTCTAAATATGTGCCACCTCACAGGCATACTATAGACACCCAGCAGGTACGATATTTAAAGGAATTTTTCATTATTTTTTTTTCACTTTGAGCATCATTAAAATTGCTGCTCCAGAAGAAACTACCATTTTTAAACTTTTTTTTCCATTGATACATGGTCTAAGGCAGGGGTGCCCAACCTTTTAAAGTTGAAGGGCCACTTAAGCGAATTGGTAACTGGTTGCGGGCCACATTGAGCGGATCGGGGTGATGGCTGGTCCATGTCCACTCTGCAGACACAGCCGGATTGGATTGGAGGTAAGACACAAGTCGGTTTACATCTGCCAGTCCTTAGAGGTGAATGTATGGTCCAATTGGGTCAGACTGACCATGTAAAAGGGGCCCATTGCTGCTTTGACACTAATACGAAGCAGTTTACTCGCACCGCAGGTGCAACGCAGTGTACCTTTGGCTTTTCTGCACTTTGCATTAAACTTCTATCATATTTTGCAGGTTTGGTGCACTTTCAGAAAGCTCACCAAACTCACAAGTAATTGAAAGCAGCCCAGAAACTATTGCAGAACAGATATGCCCATTTATACTCTGTAATTTTAGTAATAAACTGACCTTTAATAACTGTATCCTTTTCCATCACAGAGCAGGAGATCGTGGGCCACATCAGAGGGCTCCACGGGCTACTGGTTGGGCACCCCTTGGTCTAAGGCATAGCAGCAAACAGGGACAGCACCCAGCAACCCAAACACCAATGCTTTAAACTCTGAAGCAGGCAAAGCCTTGATCCTGGCACCGCCATCCTCACTAAGGGAAACAGGCAGTGGAGCCTTGCGGCTTCACTGCCTGTTTCCTACTGCACATGTGCAAGTCTCACGGCACTGTATGAATGGGCGGCTGCTCTCTGGGATACACACAGTTCCCAGAAGACAATGCGTGGATGAAGACTAGACGCAGACTAAGAAGAGGCAGATTAGGAAAATCCGACTAGCAACCGCAATTTCTGGTAATTTTCTTTCCTATTGTTTTGCAGCAGTTTGGTGTTTTTTTTTAGGGTGGACCTCCACTTTAAGCTTTCAAGACCAGTTATGTCCTCTTTTCAGGAGTTATGCAATTTACAATCTGATACTGCGCTAAATGAATCATAAAATGCAGGCATAGTATGTCCATCAGAGAGTGGATAGCAGTATCGACTCTCTTTCTATTAAATAGCCCTATTATTGCCTGAATTCCAATGCTTCACTGTTCCTGTCCTCCAACACCAGGATGCTTTGGCCAGTCATTGATAACTCCTATGTGACCAAAGAGCAAAAGACTAGTCAAACATCATGGATCCCCAAGCAAGCAACCACCAACATTCAATGAAGTAAAATAAAAACACACCTTTATTCTACACGATATTTGTGCATTAGTCTGTATTAGCATGCCCAGCCAACAAATTACATTTGTACGTGTTAGCATCCATATAAGTATAAGTATAAGCATAAGTATCCATTATTAAACTCATATTATATTTTTGAAAGATATTACAAGGTATACTAAAAGAGCATTATCACAAGCAAATAAACTCAGATTCTTTGTATATTTCTAGGGTGTATGACTGGATTCCTGTAAAGAACGCATGAATACAGTGAGGGGAAAAAGTATTTGATCCCCTGCTAATTTTGTACATTTGCTCACTGACAAAGAAATAATCAGTCTATAATTTTAATGGTAAGTTTATTTTAACAGTGAGAGACAGAATTACAACACATTTAAAAAAGGTTATAACGGGGGGCGTGGCCGGACGCGAGCAAGGACGGACGCTTATCTATGGAGCTCTGCTGGCATTGAGCAATCCTCACCCATCCGCGGCCTATTTTACCCTAAAACCCCGGCAATCCTCATCCAGCTCTTGGGGGCAGCCCTACAGTCGCTCCCTACCTGGAATTTCGAATAGAAGCGTCCTTGGAACTGGTGCTCCGGCCGGAGCAGATTCATCTCCCGGAGATCTCGCCGCCATCTTGGGGCCTACGCGGCGCCACATCCTCGGCCCCGGGTTCCACCGCCTCTGGCTGGGGCTGCATCCCCTTACCGGAGTCCCCTCGGGAGACCCACAACACCAGCACCGGGTCCCCGCGCTCCAGCGATCCCTGGATTCCGGCCTGTGGGAGGCTGTTCTCCTGGGGATCCCGCCGCCATCTTGGGGCCTACGCGGCGCCACATCCTCGGCCTCGAGTTCCACCGCCTCTGGCTGGGGCTGCATCCCCTTACCGGAGTCCCCTCGGGAGCCCCACAACACCAGAGCCGGGTCCCCGAGCTCCGACGATCCCTGGATTCCGGCCTGTGGGAGGCTGTTCTCACGGAGGGCCCGCCGCCATCTTGAGGCCTAGGTGCCGCACCATCCCAGACCCCGCGTGCTGTGGCCACCGAACCAAGGCTACCTCCCCCATCCGGGGATCTTCGGGGTGCGATCCCTGTCCCACGCCGTCTCCCGGAGCCTGCTGCGACCCCCATACCCGGACCTGGGACGGATCACTGTGGATGAGGTCCCACCACCATCTTGGGCCTTGAGGGACACTACAGCCCTAGAATCAGGTACGATACCCCTTAGCGGGGAGTGCTTCCACCCACCGGGGATCCTCGGGGTGCAGGCCCTAGACCATATCCTCTCCCCATTCCTGCTACATTTTTGTGCCTGAGCCAGAGGTGGGTCTGGCCCCCCCTCACACACTCCCCCCTCCGTCTTGGGGCCTGATAGCACAATATAACCCGGGGGCTATTGTTGGCACAGGGACAAGGACCCCCCTCCAGACAACCTTCAGTGGTGAGTCCTCTCTCCTGGTGCATACTGTGAGCCAGCCGTCCTACGCCTTAAATCTACACAACAACAGATGCCCAGTTAATACTATTTGGCCCGGTCTGCTGGCTGTGCATAGGCCTCAGTGGGTGTATAGCCCCATCGTCTGGAGCCCTTCTGGTCTGACCCTGCTTCACTGAGGAGGTGTTTTGGGGGTAACGCTGGGACTGTGTATGACTACCCTACACCAGGGGCTCTCCAGAGAAGCTTCATTTTGCACCAGCAGTCTCCCCACGTATCAGCTTTAATCCCAACTCCTCAATACCTCCCTATACCTATCCCCTTGACGCACTTCCAATAATCACCCCCCCATGACTTTCACCAACCTTTCCTGGATAACGGTTTAATCAAATGATCTAATCAGTAGCTTTAATCTGGGGACGCATGCTCGGTGCGACGCGGTGTCTGGTCTGATACTATGATCCATTTTTGACCAGACTTTCCAGGCCAGAACTCAGGGGTTAACTCTATTCCAATCCTTGCACAAAATACTTCAATACCCCTGACTAACATCTCGGTGCATGCCAGGAAAGAAAAAGACAGACGGGTGTCACACCCGCTCTCCACACTCTCTTACTAACTATCTCTTGAATCTAGAGCGCTCCACCAATACTACAAAGATGTCCCACAACGGAGCAACTCCACATACAGCCTCCAAAGGTTCCACACAGGCTCATGCCACTTCATCAAGAAATAATAATCAAGCTCTCCCCCTTACTAAAGCTGATTTGGATGACAGTCTGACAGCAATTTATGAAAAACTGGTTGGCAAGCTTGAAACAGAATTACACAAAACCACCAACGCCTTATCCCAGGAGATCGCCAGCATAGGAGGCCGTACAGACATTCTCGAGACCAAGCACGACAAACTATCTTTAGCTCATAATGACCTCCGCAAAGATTACGAGACTTTGGCTGACAGTTTCTCCTTTATGCAGGCCCACATAGAGGACTTAGACAACAGAAACAGGAGAAACAACATTAGGGTACGTGGTGTCCCTGAATCTGTCACCGATCTAAATCAAGCTATCACCAAGTTATTCCATAACCTTGTTCCTGATAAGCCCCTATCTGCCTTTGCCTGCGACAGGATTCATAGAGCTCTACGACCCAAACCTACACCAGATAAACCACCAAGAGACATTATAATGTGTATGAAAGATTTCATCACCAAAGAAGATATAATGAGAGCCTCCAGAAACACGCCAACTATAGAGCTTGATGGCACCAAGCTGCAAATTTACCCAGATATCTCCCCTGCCACTCTGGATCGGAGACGCAGAATGAAAGAGGTCACCAATATCCTCCAAGCAGCTAGAATCAAATACCGCTGGGGCTTCCCTTTCAAGCTTTCCATCATTCACAATGGTTCTACCTATACGGTGTACAACATCATAGAAGGCAAAGATCTTCTCGTTAAATTAGGTCTTCTTGAACAACCCACACCTCGTCACCTCCCTTCTACCCCTAGATCGTCACCTATTTGGTCCACCCCTTCATCCAGACGTCCTCAACGTGAACCTTTGAGAGTGATGCATCCGTTCCATAACCACCTGGCTCCCTGATTCTCCTAAATCTTCAGTAGGGGCTCCTACAGAATTCTGCTTTGACCTTTTTTTTTTTTTTTTATTATCTTCCCTCCCACATCCAGTGAAGCTTATTTTTGAGGGTGCTTATTCCCACAACTGTGACTGCCTAGATGCCATCCCTCACCAAACTCACCTGTGCTGGTTTTGTTTTCCCCCCCTTTTTTTTTTTTTTTCTTTTTCTTTTTCTTTTGACCCCCACTCATGGGATTGTTCACTTCATTCTGTTCTGATATCTCTCACGAACTGTTTATTATTTGAGTGTGCCCGTTTATATACCTATAACACTTTTGTTCTACCTGGTTGTTTTGAAAATGTTAACAATATACTAAGTTATATTTTGCAGTGCACCTATAGAAACTTACAAGATGCCTGACGTGTCCGCCGTCGCTAGTTTGTTCCCCAATCCACCCCTGTGACCCACCGCCTTCCCTGTTTGGATGGCTGGTCGCGTTCCAGAGATGGATTCAGGACTTTATTGTCCTCGGTATGTTACTCTGTGGCTTTGGGTCCTCCTGTCCCTTAGCCCCCTTTTTTCTACCATTTTTTTCAAGCAGATTTTAGCCCTGTTGGCTATTATTGACATGTTTAACAAAATATTTTCTTTCTTTCATAAGGTATGTTTACTCATGACAGAAGCAATGACAGATTATCCTGACACTTTGTACTCTCTCAAGCATAGGCATAACATAGTTATTATCCATATTCTTTTCTATCTTCTTGCCCGACCACGTAATCACCCTCTATTGCTTATATACCTAATGTGCTACTTGATAGCTCCTGTTAGACCGTTACCCCTCCTACCTTCCTCACCTAGCTCTCCATCAAAATTTTACAATGAGTCTTAAGATATTCTCACACAACGTTCAGGGTTTCAACTCGCCCAACAAGCGTAAAAAAGCTTTTAAACACTATAAAAGATTAGGTGCCGACATCATTTTGCTACAAGAGACTCACTTCTCTTCAACTAACCACCCAAAATATTTTGATAAATCCTTTAGTCAAGTACACTACACAACTTTCCCACAACAAATCTAGAGGGGTTGCCATATTCATCCGTAACTCGATTGTTTTTGAGCTGTCTGATATTCATAAAGACGTAGACAGCCGCTTCATCATCCTGAAAGGTTGTATAAATAGACGCTCCTTTACCTTGGCCTCTGTGTATGCCCCAAATAACGCACATTCCACTTTTTTCAACAAGTTTTTTAACACCCTTGACCAATTTAATTCTCCACATATGATTATCGGAGGCGACTTTAATCTAGCAGCCCATCCTGCACTTGACAGGAGCAGAATAGTTCCCTCCTCCAAAGCATTTTCCAAATCAATTAACCGCTCTCTAAGTAAATTTCAGCTAATAGACTCTCGTGGAGAGCACATAATGTCGGTACAAAAGCATACACCCACTACTCCCACCCTCACGACTGTTATGCCAGACTGGACTATGTATTTTGCACACCTATTTTGCTGGCAAACTCCTCCTCTGCCTCGATACACCCATGTCCATGGTCCGATCATGACATGGTGTGTTTTGAAACTTCCCATATAGGCCTAACCCCAACTACATTCAGTTGGAGACTCAATGATTCTCTCCTCTCTGATCCCTCCACCTTTCAAAAAATATACTCACATCTTGAGGACTACTTTGCGGATAATAAGCCCAATGATTCTTCCCCCTCTTCGATCTGGGCTGCCCATAAGGCAGTTTTAAGAGGCCATTTCATCAATATCGCTGCAGCTAGGAAAAAAGCTAAATTAGCTGACATCAAATGTCTAACGAAGGAACTACACGACCTGTATAATAACCTAAACCACTCACTCTCCCCCGAATTAACTGCTCGTATTCGGTCAAAACGCCAAGAGCTCGACACTCTATTATCAGAAGATACTGAGAAAACTCTAAGGTTCTCTAAAGCTAAGTTTCTGTTACACGGAAACTCGGCCTCAACAATGTTTGCTAGGAAATTGAACTCGGACTCCAAACCCCCTCACAATTATAAGCTCCGTAACCATAAAGGCAATATAGTATCACACCCCCAAGATGTCCTGGACATCTTCACTTCCTTCTATAAAGATCTCTTATCGGGTCCTCAAACACACCCCCACCCTTCTTCTTTAGTTTGGCTTAACAACCTTAACCTCCCCACCCTTTCAGAACAGCAAATATTTTCCCTAAATGAACCATGCACAGAATTAGAAATTTTGAACATTATCAAAGACCTTAAAACCTCTACAGCCCCAGGCCCTGACGGTTTCTCTTCAATCTATTACAAAAAATTTGCCCCCCTACTAGTTCCTAGTCTTACCAAACTGTTCAATTATGTCTTATTGGGAGGCCAATTTCCGGAAGAGATGCTATTGGCGAATCTATCCCTGATTCCGAAACCCCACAAAGATCATTCCCTGCCTCAGAACTTCCGCCCCATCTCTGTCCTCAACAATGACATTAAACTGTTTGGGAGACTTTTGGCAAACAGACTGGCCTCAGTGATTACTTCACTTGTTAGTACTGATCAATCTGGTTTCATCCCTGGTAGACAACTGACCGACAATATCAGACTGGTCACCAATATAATACAGGATGCCAATCTTAACTCCCGCCCTATCTGCCTCCTAGGCCTTGATATTCACAAGGCATTCGACAGTGTTAATTGGGCATACCTTAACCACTTCCCGCCCGGCCAATAGCCGATTTACGTCCGGGAAGTGGTTATGAAATCGTGACAGGCCGTTCTCAAACGGCCTGCACGATTTCATGCCGCACGCGCCCGTGCGGGCGCGCAGCGCGGCGATCGGTGATGCGGGGTGTCAGTCTGACACCCTGCACCTCCGATCTCGGTAACGAGTCTCCGGTGGAGCCTCGTTACCACGAGTGATCAGCCGTGTCCAATCACGGCTGATCACGATGTAAACAGGAAGAGCCGCCGACGGCTCTTCCTCACTCGCGTCTGACAGACGCGTGTAGAGGAGAGCCGATCAGCGGCTCTCCTGACAGGGGGGGTTCGCGCTGATTGTTTATCAGCGCAGCCCCCCCTCGGATCGCCACACTAGACCACCAGGGAACTAAAAAAATACAAAAAAAATGTCAAAAAAAAAAAAAAAAATGTCAAAAAAAAAATAAGTCAGCAAAAAAAAAAAAAAAGGGGGCAGTAAAAAAAAAGATGCCAATCAGTGCCCACACATGGGCACTGATTGGCAACATTGATCCATCAGTGCCACCCCTCAGTGATCATCAGTGCCACCCCAGTGTCTGTCAGTGCCACCCCACAGTGCCAATCCATGCCCAGTGCCCACCTATCAGTGCCCACCTGTGCCGCCTATCAGTGCCCACCTGTGCCGCCTATCAGTGCCCACCTGTGCCGCCTATCAGTGCCCACCTGTGCCACCTATCAGTGCCCACCTGTGCCGCCTATGAGTGCCCACCTGTGCCGCCTATGAGTGCCCACCTGTGCCGCCTATGAGTGCCCATCAGTGCCGCCCATGAGTGCCCATCAGTGCCGCCCATGAGTGCCCCATACCAGCGCCGCCTATCAGTGCCCATCAGTGCTACCTAATCGGTGCCCATCAGAACTACCTCATCGGTGCCCATCAGTGCCACCTCATCGGTGCCCATCAGTGCCACCATATCAGTGCCCGTAATTGAAAGAGAAAACATACTCATTTACAAAAAAATTAACAGAAAAAAATAAAAACTTTTTTTTTTTCAAAATCTTCGCTCTATTTTTAGTTGTTGCGCAAAAAAAAAAAACCGCAGAGGTGATCAAATACCACCAAAAGAAAGCTCTATTTGTGGGGAAAAAAGGACTCCAATTTTGTTTGGGTGCAGTGTAGCATGACCGCGCAATTGTCATTCAAATTGCGACAGTGCTGAAAGCTGAAAATTGGCTTGGGCGGGAAGGTGCGTAAGTGCCCGGTATGGAAGTGGTTAATCACCTTCCCCCCAAATTTGGTATATCAGACAGATTTATCCATGGCTTCAATGCACTGTATCACTCCCCTCAAACCAGAATTAAAATCCCGGGCAGTAACTCTGAATTTTTCTCCCTCAGCAGAGGTACCAGGCAGGGTTGCCCCCTCTCACCTCTATTATTTGCACTAGCTATAGAACCCCTGGCTTTAGCCATTAAACAAAATACTAATATTAAAGGATACCAGAAAGGCCCAGACCCAATTCAAAATTAGCTTATATGCGGATGATGCCCTACTTTTCCTAACCGACCCCTTACTCTCACTCCCCATTCTGCTCTCTGAACTTAACTCATTCCACAAAATCTCAGGTCTATACATTAACACCAATAAATGCTCTGCTTTACCTATAAATATCCCACCTAACTTACTATATTCTCTACAAAATAACTTTCGCTTCAAGTGGTCCACTACATCATTCAAATACCTAGGCGTTCATATCACTCCCTCCCACAAACTTTTGTACAATGCTAATTACCTACCTCTCTTTACGCAAATTAGATCGCTGCTCAAATCCTGGTCTCCGTACCATATATCATTTCTGGGAAGGATCTGTGCCTTCAAATGACTATCCTCCTAAGCTCCTTTTCTACTTTAGAGCACTCCCTATTAATGTTCCAAAGACTCGCATTGAAGCCCTCCAAAGGGAAATAAATACATTTATCTGGAATAACAAAAAACCTAGATGCAGTTATGTCCTTATGTATGAATCTCAAATAAAGGTGGCCTAGGACTACCCCATCTCTGGGCCTATTTTCTGGCGGCCAGACTTTCCCACATTGCGCAATGGCACTCCACAGACACCAACATTCCCTGGCTTTAAATTTGAATCCTCTTCGATCTTCCCATTAATTCCTAAATGCATTCTTTGGTCCAACCTGAAACCCCAAAAAATATTATCAAGAATAATATGATTATAAACCACACCTTACAATTATGGAACAAAATTAAAAATTCATACATCATATCATCTGCAACCCCCCAACTGGCCTCATATTTAGGAGATCCTAGGTTCCCTTATTTCGATACCAATGCGACGTTCTATCATTACTGATAAGAAACAAACTGATTACTCTTAAATCCTTGATGATAAATCACAAGTTTCCCTCCTTTCCTATGATTCAAGCCAAATTTAAACTGCCAGATTCTGAATTTTCTCATTACAACTTGATACGTGACTTCTATACTATACACTACTCTATTGAACTCTCTACTCCTAGCACTCCTTTTGAACACATTTGCATCACCTCTCCCAGAGATAGAGGACTTATCTCTCAATTATACAAATTTTTAAATAATTCCCAACAACCTCCGAAAACTTCCCCCATGCTCCACTGGGAAAAAGATTTAGACTGTATCTTTCCCATAGAATCTTGGTACAAGATGCTGGATAACTTGCGTAAAAACAACATAGCCACTGCCTTTAGAGAATCCCCACTGAAATTGTTCACTAGATGGTATATGACCCCCACTAAAATCCACACATTCTATCCAACTGTCTCTCCCTCCTGCTTTAGGGGATGTCCCGAAGAAGGCAATTACCTCCACATATTTTGGAGCTGTACATTTCTGCAACCTATATGGCAGGCTGTTATTAATAGACTTGAATCTTCTTCAAAATGCAAGATTGCCCTCTCACCACAAGTATGTATCTTATTTGCAGACGCTCCAAATATCCCTCGGCCCTGTAATAAACTTCTTCACTCATTAATAGGTGCTATCCAATGGATGATAGCCTTGAACTGGAGATCACATAACCTGCTGTGGTCCCAAGTCCTTTCCAGAATGGAGTCCATCAGACTCACTGAAAGGATCCATCATACGCTTTCTGATACTATGCAATCCTTTGATAAAAAATGGGTATACTGGTCTCTCCCTCTAGAATAACCTCCACTAAGAGACCCCATGTCTATTACTCTCCCTATCTGTAGTCTTCACGCTACTGTACTCCTTACATTACTTATTACCAATCAAATGATCTGCTGTTTGTAATTTCTGAACATTGCCATGCCATATTGCATAATATATTCTGTAAGTAATGCACTTCTGTTATGATTTAATCTTTCAATAAAGCTTTCGTAAACAAAAAATAAAAAAGGTTATAAATTGATTTACATTTTGATTAGTGAAAAAAGTATTTGACTCCCATTGATCCACAGGATTTCCGGCTCTTAGGTGTCTTCTATGCAGGTAACGAGCTGAGATAAGGAGCACTCCTTTTAAGAGGCTTGTTACCTGTATAAAAATCACCTGTCCACAGAAGCAATCAATCATTTAGATTCTGATCTCTCCACATTGATCAAGACCAAGAGCTCTCCAAGGATGTCAGGAACAAGATTGTAGACCTACACAAGGCTCGAATGGGCTACAAAACTATCCCCAAGCAGCTTGGTGAGAGGGTGACAGTTGGTGCAGTTATTTGCAAATAGAAGAAAAACTAAATAACTGTCAATCTCCTTCAGTCTGGGGCTCCATACAAGATATCATCTCATGAAGTTTCAATGATAATGAGAATGTGAGGAATCTTCTCAATGATCTCAAGGCAGCTGGGACCATAGTCACCAAGAAAACAATTGGTAACACCCTACCCTGTGATAGACTGAAATCCTGCAGTGCTCCTCGTAAGGTCCCCTGCTCAAGAAAGCACATGTACAGGTCAGTCTGGAGATTGCTATTGAACATCTGAAGGATTCAGATAAGCACTGCGTAAAAGTGTTGTGGTCAGATGAGACCAAAATAGAGCTCTTTGGCATCAATTCAACTCTGTGTTTGGAAGAAGAGGAATGCTGCCTAGGACCCCAAGAAAACCATTCCCACCATCAAACATGGAGGTGAAAACATTATGCTTTGGGGGTGTTTTTCTGCTACGGGGACGGGACAACTTCACTGCATCAAAGGGACAATGGACTGAGCCATGTACCATCAAATCTTGGGAACCTCCTTCCCTCAGTCAGGGCATTGAAAAAGGAGTGTGGATGGCTATTCCAGCATGACAATAACCCAAAACACACAGCCAAGGCAACAAAGGAGTGACTTAAGAAGAAGCACATTAAGGTTCTGGAGTGGCCTAGCCAGTATCCAGACCTTAATCCCAAAGAAAATATGTGGAGGGAGCTGAACGTTCTAGTTAAAGTGGATGTCCCCCTGAAAAAAAATATTAAAAGCCAGCAGCTACAAATACTGCAGCTGCTGACTTTTAATATTAGGACACTTGCCTGTCCTGGAGTCCAGCGGCGTCCGCAGCAGAGGACGAGCGTTCGCTCGTCACCCTGCTGCTCCCCCCTCTATCCACGGTGAGGGAACCAGGAAGTGAAGCGCTCCGGCTTCACTGCCTGGTTCCCTCGCGCTGTGCCCGCTGATTGGCTCCCACTGTGTGCTGGGAGCCGAGTGTTCCCAGCACACAACGGGGGACGGACGGATCTTTTGCCCGAGACGTGTGGCCGGAAGTGGGTGCAAATACCTGTCTTTAGACAGATATCTGCACCCCCCTCCCCCCTGAAAGGTGTCAAATGGAGGGTTCCGATCAGCGGAAGTTCACTTTAGGGTGGAGCTCTGCTTTAAGAAATGTCAGTCTCGCAACCTTAATGACTTGAAGAGGATCTGTAAAAAGGAAAGTGCAAACCTGGTGGTCAACTACAAGAAACGTCTGACCTCTGTGATTGCCAACAGGGTTTTGCCACCAAGTACCAAGTCATGCTTTGTGAAGGAGTCAAATACTTATTTTGCTCATTAAAATGCAAATCAATTTATAACTTTTTTTAAATGTGTTTTTCTGGATTTTTTTGTTGTTATTCTGTCTCTCACTGTAATAATAAACCTGCCATTAAAAGTATAGACTGTTTGGGTCTGGGACCCCGTATGCTGTCTCATATCATTGCCCTGTATACTGGCCCATCGGCCAGGGTGAAAGTCAATGGCCACCTGTCGAACGCCTTTACCATCAGCAATGGTACACGCCAAGGTTGCCCCTTATCACCTCTGATCTACATTCTTACCTTGGAACCCCTCCTGAATAAGCTGAGGGATAACCCTGATATCCTGGGTATTAATGTGAAAGGGAGGGAATTTAAAGTCGCTGCCTTCGCAGACGATGTTCTCCTCTCTTTGAGGTGTCCTAGAATTTCCCTGCCCAACCTCCTCAAAGATTTGGAACATTTCGGCGCCTTGTCAAATCTAAAAATTAATCACACAAAATCGCAAGCATTAAACGTCTCCCTCTCCCCCCAGGAGGTCCTGCACTGCCGGGAGTTTTTCCCTTTTCAATGGGTGCAGGAATCTCTTACATACCTGGGGGTCCGTATCCCCTCCCGTCTGATGGACCTTTACTCCCAAAACTTTCTTCCCTCTCTCCTTCAGGCTCAAAAATGCCTTAAGGACTGGATGGGCCTGAACGTCTCCTGGTTCGGCCGGGCGGCCCTGATCAAGATGATAATCATGCCCCGCTTTCTCTATCTTATGCAGTCGATCCTTATCTCCTTGCCTCCGGGCTTCTTTGCATCCTATAGGAGGGCCTGCTCCACCTTCCTCTGGAGGGGCTCTCAACCCCGCATCAAATACTCCAGACTAACCCTACCTAAATCTGGTGGTGGCATTGGTCTCCCGGATCTTCAGAAGTACCACAGCGCGTGTCATATCACAAGGATCGCTGATTGGAACATTCATGGCTTCAAAAAGCTTTGGGTCCTCCTAGAGAACAGCTTCTCGCCAAGCCCTTTGCATTTACTCCCATGGCTTCCCTCGAAGAATTGGCCCCAGTGCCTGGTGACGCATCCTCTTATCTACCCCTCGCTCCTAGCATACAAGAAGTCCCCGGCGCTGGGATCCTTACCCCCTTATCCAAATCCCTTGACCTCCCTGCGAGGGAACCCAGACTTCCCACGGGGCCTATCAAGGGATTTCTTGCGCCAGGAGTGGCCATTTGAAGACGTACTGGCTACCCAGTTTTACTCGGCTGGTCGGCCCTTGACTTTTGAGGCGATTAATTCTCTGACTACGACGTCCTCGCTATCATTCTGGACCTACAGGCAGATCAGGCACTTCCTGTCGGCCACAGCCAATCCATCGCTCTGGTCACGCCCTTTCACACCTTTCGAATCCCTTTGTCATCGCAAGACTCCTCAAAGACACCTGATCTCCCTTCTGTACACTCTTCTGGTGGAGGGTCCTCCCCAGACCCCCACCCCGCCACAACTCTCGTGGAATAGAGATCTCCAGGCGTCTTTGTCACTGGAGGATTGGAGCACTGTCTATGAATTTGCTCACAAGGGCTCTTTGAATGTTGCCATTCAAGAGAATGGTTACAAGGTGATCACTAAGTGGTATAGGACTCCGTCGCTTCTTCACAAGTTCTCCCCTAACATCCCCGACATGTGCTGGAGATGCGGTGTGGGTGTGGGGACCATGCTCCACATATGGTGGGAATGCGAGGCCCTCCAGCCCTTTTGGAAAGAGGTCCATAATCTCATTTCACACGTCACTACCTATACCCTGGATTACACCCCCTCCCAGTTTCTCCTTCATCATACGTCACTCCACAGAAAGGACTACTTCAGATCCCTGGCCATGCACATGGTCAACGCCGCTAGAGTCTGCATCCCTAGGCATTGGCGCTCTACCACAGTCCCGACAGTTAGAGAGTGGTTTGCACAGATCTCCTCCATAAGGGAGATGGAGGAATTGATTTACGTCTCGCAAGACAGAGTGCACACATTTTCTTTCGTGTGGGCTTGCTGGAGCCATTTCGTCACCACGGATCGCTATCATCAATATGGCCCTTGAGTTGCTTGGGGCGCTGGGCGCCCCACCCCCTGGGGGGATATTTCGGTGGGGGGGTCGGACGCGGAGCCAATCTCACTCTTGTTCTCTCGGGCTCTCTTGCCCCTACCCCCCTCCCGTTTTCCCTTTTTATCCCCTTCTCTCTCCCTTTGTCCTTCTCTTGTGTCTTTTTCCCCTTCTTTTTTCTCTCCACTTCTGGCTCTTCTGTTGTTACTTTACTTTTGGTCTCTTGACCCTTGTGTTAGCACGATACATCACGCCTTATATACTGACTATGAACGGTGCCCTGCTTTACTTCCCCTCCTCTAAGTCTTGGGGGGAGGGGTGGGGGAGGGGAAAACTGAAATTAACGATCCTCCGCCCTCCTCTGCTCCATTACACCTTTTGGGCATCGGCCCTGGTACAACGCATTTTTTTTTTTCTCTATCACCTCCTTGTTGTATCATGTATCATTGTCTCGTGCATGACTCTATTGTTGTATCCTACTCTGTGACAATTATCTTGTCTTTTGTTCTTTGCTGTATTTTGATTGAATAAACACTTTTATGAAAAAAAAAAAGTATAGACTGATCTTTGTCAGTGGGCAAACATACAGAATCAGCAGGGGATCAAATACTTTTTTTCCCCTCACTGTAGTGGCCACACATCTTATTTTTTATTATTATTTTTATTGCAGGTTTCGAAGTTAACAGTACATAACAGAGCCTAGTGGGCATACCCAGGCTCAATTGCATAGCAAACAAATACAAAACAAACAGAAACAAAAGCACAATAAAAACACAATAAAAACAACCTAGCTAAAATCAAGGCACTCTAAACGATTGAAAAGTTGCTATGCTCTAACTGCCCATGTAGGCAGAAATCTTAGGATTCTTATTGGCCACTCTCTCTCTCAAATATCCTACATAGCTAAACTTGGGTGTTTATGAAAATACACACTCACCCATATCTTTTGTGTCAGGAAAGACTCCCTCTAATGAAGCTTTAATGTACAGGTGTACAACAATATATACCGTTAATTATCTATCCAAGTGTTAACTAGAATCAGCATTAACAAAGAATCAGCATTAGTATAAGCGGATTCCACCCAAATGTTCCACACTTTATGAAATTTCTTGACACAACCTCTAGCCAAATAGGTGCTTTTGTACTGTATAATGGCAGGGCTGAATTGACCAGACGTTTCCATAAGTTAATTTATGGTGCAGAGCAGGATTTTCATTTCAATAGCGATGGCCTTGTGTGCATAATAAAGTAATATCCCCAAAAGAGTTCTAACTGCTTGGCTAGGAGCCAGTCGATCTACAAGCCCCAGCAAACATATTTCTAGCCTCAATGGAATCTGAACCACAGTGACTCTCCAAATAAATGTGGTAACCTCATTTCTAAGGGCCTCGACCTGGGAACAGCTCCAAAAAATATGTATAAAGTCAGTCGCAGGTGTGGCACACCTCTAGCAGGAATCTAAATTAGATGGGTATATTTTGTTTAGGAACTTGGGTGTAAAATATGCGTAATTTTGAACTGAAAAAGTCTGTCCAGTTGCAAGAAGGCGCATTCCATAGGTCTTTCCACTCCTCCGTGTCCATTTCAGGGATTCAGGAAGCCTCTCACCCATTTAGCTTTTAGAGCTTCTAGTCCCATGTGCACTTTGGGCAGTAATGTTTTAGAAATGCTGGACAAGGGCTTGGACATAGATTTATCCCGATCAGAGTCAATGTATATGGGGCTACTTGGGAATGCTCAAATTGAGTATTGAAGGCATGCCTAAGTTGCAGAAACTGAAACAGATGCGAGTTAGGGAGGTTGTATTTTTGTTTTAGCTCATCAAAGGTTTGTAGTTGGCCCCCAGAACATATGTGGTCCACATATTTAATACCTTTGAGTGCACACCGACTAGAATCAGGTATTACCATAAACACAGAGGGCCAGATTGAGATACATTTTCGTATCTTTACGGCGACGTAGCGCATCTCATTTACACTACGCTGCCGTAACTGAGAGCATCAGGTCCTGTATTCAGAAAACACTTGCGCTCTAAGTTACGGCGGCGTAGTGTAAATGGGCCGGCATAACCGCGCGTAATTCAAAATAGGCAGGTGGGGGGCGTGTTGTATGCTAATGACTCGTGACCCCGTGAACGTATGCCAGTGCGCATGCTCGAAATCACGTTGCAAATAGTCAATGCTTTAGACGTGAACGTAACTTACGCGCAGCCTATTCGCGAATGACTTACGCAAACGACGTAAACGACGTAAACTTTGACGCTGTCCCGACGTCCATACTTAACATTGCATACGCCTCATATAGCAGGAGTAACTTTACGCCGGAAAAAGCCTTACGCAAACAACGTAAAAAATGCGCCGGGCGCACATACGTTTCTGAATCGGTGTATCTAGCTCATTACCATATTTGACGCATAAATCGAAGGAAGCACCACCTAGCGACCAGCCTAAATATGCAACTTAGATACGACGGCGTAAGAGACTTACGTCGCTAGTATCTTAGCAAAATGTTGGCGTATTTTGCTTTCTGAATACAGAAAAAAGATACGCCGACACATCCTAGAACTTACGCGGCAGGGCCCACGATAGATCAGGTTCCACAACCCTCGTAAGAAACCAGGCAGGCTGCCTCCAGCACCACAGCTGAATTGGACTCATTGGAAATTAACCAATTATGTGCGTGTGACAACATAGGCTGACCCTGGCCCCACAGAAAGGAGGTTAAAGTGGTATTAATGAGGCAAAACACTATTTTCGGTATCCATACCGGGGAATGTCTAAGAACATACAGAAATACAGGCAAAAGTTTAATCTTAAATAAACTGATACGCCCAATCAGGTATAATGGGAGATGAGCCCACGCCTTTAGTCTATTCTTCATAGTTTGTATCATTGGGGCTAGATTTAATGTATAGTAATTAGTGTTGCTCACGAATATTCGCATTGCGAATATTCGCTACGAATATTGCATATTCGAGTATTCGCGAATAACTCGAATATTGCGGCGAATATTCGTATTTTTTCAAATGTATTTTTAAAACAGATCACATCCTAGTGATCTCCATCGACGTCTAAAAGCATTGCTGGTATGATTAGAGAGAGACCCTGGGCCGAGTAGCTGATGCCATTCTTTTATGTTGCCGAAAAATCGCATTGCGAATTTTCGGCAACATAAAATAATCGCATCAGCTACTCGGCCCTTCTTTTGCATCAGAGCCAATCAGAATAACTCGAATATTCGGCAAAAGGAATATTGCGCGATATTCCTTTTGCCGAATATTCGAGTTATTCTGATTGGCTCTGATGCAAAAGAAGGGCGGAGAAGATAATCGCGCAATATTCCTTTTGCCGAATATTCAAGTTATTCTGATTGGCTCTGATGCGCCCTTCTTTTGCATCAGAGCCAATCAGAATAACTCGAATATTCGGCAAACGGAATATTGCGCGATTATCTTCTCCGCCCTTCTTTTGCATCAGAGCCAACCAGAATAACTCGAATATTCGGCAAAAGGAATATTGCGTGATATTCCTTTTGCCGAATATTCGAGTTATTCTGATTGGCTCTGATGCAAAAGAAGGGCGGAGAAGATAATCGCGCAATAGAAATATTGCGCGATTATCTTCTCCGCCCTTCTTTTCCCCCTTATTCTACTTTCTTTTAAGTAGAGTTAGTGTAGAGTTAGTGTTTAGTGCATATTAGTTTAGTAATACAGGAAATGATCTCCGTTTATGAGAATTTTGCAATCATTTTCGCATTAGCGAAATTTTGCAAAATTTTTTTTGGATAAAATATCACGAATATTCGATATTAGCGAATATTCGTGAATATTCTTCTATATATTCGCGCAATATCGCAAAATCGAATATGGCGTATTCCGCTCAACACTAATAGTAATTGATAGAGGATGATGAAATGTAAATACCAAGATATTAAATTTTGTTGATTTATAGTTGTCATGGACCTTGGAATGCTGAAGTTTTTCTCCTTGAAATCAGTTACACAGTGGGGGGTTTTCTGCCTTGTCTTAAGCCTAACCCCCCCTCCAGACGGCTCAATGGTCTGGAGGAAAAGCATTGTTCTGTGTCTGGCTGTTTGTGTACTTTTGATTGCCCCCTGGGGCTTCTGTCTCATTACACATAACAGTCCTCCTATTCAAGCTGTCGGACCAATCCCTGCTGACCCCTTTTCAAGTCCTCATTTGCATGGACAAGAGTACCTAATTGAGAACTACAATGTACTTTACAATTGACCAATAGGAAAGTGGTTGTTTGGGGCAGGGCGTTTAAACTGCTGTATAAAAGTGTGCTTCCTGTTGGAACTTACATACAGCCCGCCTGGTGTTTGTTCTGATGGATTTTGAACGGCACATAGCTGTAGTTCGAATACCGGAGCCTTGAATGACCGAACCATCAGACGTTGCGATCTGCAATCTGATATAATAACAGCAGAGGAGTGTCAGGAGAGTGGAACCGAGCAAGCAAGGGTCTCGTTACAATAGTTAAGGGAGGTTGGTATCCACTAGAGACTGCATCGTCAATTGATAATATTAGAGATATGTCCCAATTAACCTTGACACAGGGTCTCACGAAGAGAAGGGCCAGGGTCGTTTAACCACTTCAATACCAGGCACTTACACACCTTCCTGCCCAAGAGAATTTTCAGCTTTCAGCGCTGTCGCAATATAAATGACAATTGTGCGGTCATGCTACCCAAACAAATTTTTTATCATTTTGTTCCCACAAATAGAACTTTCTTTTGGTGGTTTTTGATCACCTCTGCGATTTTTACTTTTTGCGCAAGACCAAAAATTTAGAAAAAAAATTGTTTTTCTTTGTTTCTGTTCTTTTTTTGTAAATAAGTATGTTTCCTTCTACAATGACGGGCACTGATATGGCTGCACTGATGGGCACTGATAAGGTGGCACCGATGGGCACTGGTAGGCGGCACTGATAGGTGGCACTGGTATGCGGCACTGATGGGCACTCATAGGCGTCACTGATGGGTACTTATGGGTGGCACTGATGGGTACTCATGGGTGTCACTGATAGGTGGCACAGGTGGGAACTGTGAGGTGGCACTGATGAACACTGATGGGTGGCACTAGTGACACTGATGGGAGACATTGCTGGGCATCACGTGTTTTATCAGGACCATAATGTTGCCAGTCAGTGCCCATATGTGGGCACTGATTGGCATCTATCATGCATATTTTTTCATATGTGGATGGCCATGGGGTACATACCTGGCCATCCACATGCTGCCCCCTTCCCTGGTGGTCCTGGCGGCTTCCCTGGTGGTCCAGTGTGGGCATTGGCGGGGGCTGTCCTTTTAAACAATCAGCGCAGACCCCCTTGTCAGGAGAGCCACCGATCAGCTCTCCTCTACTCACGTCTGTCAGATGTGAGTGAGGAAAAGCTGATCAAAGGATCTTCCTGTTTAAATCATGATCAGCCGTAATTGGACATGGCTGATCATGTGGTAAAGAGCCTCCGTCGGAGGATCTTTAAGACCGAGGACATGTAAGGCCAGGCCATTGAGTCAAATGCCTTCTCTATGCCCAATGACACCAGGTTGATTTCCCTGGTATGATTCCAGTTTGATCGATATTAACCAGAGACGGAAGGATCGTTTGCAACCTAGTTGCTAAGAATTTGGTAAAAATCTTGAGATCATAATTTAGCAAAGAAATCGGCCTATAAGAGGTGCATTTCGATTTTTTTTTTTGCAAGGTTTAGAAACAAGGACAATATGTGCCTGGTACATAGAGGGGGCAAGGACATTTGCTTTTTGCAATCAGCATAGAGCTTCAAAAGTTTAGGTGCGACTAGGGCCACATACATGTAGTACCAGTCACCAGGTAGGCCGTCCATACCAGGTGTTTTGCCACTGGGAAAAGAGCGAATTGCAGCTTCTATTCCTTCAGCAGTAAAATCTCTATCCAAGTACTCAAGATATTAATGCAAGAGGGTGAGGATTGCAGGTATGCTTTAAGCTGCTCACCAGGCCAATTAGGGGTCGCTTTATAAAAGTTTTGCTAAAGGACCTAAACTCATGTAGTATTTGCTCCGGTTCAGAGAAAACCCTGCCATCTGAGCAACAAATTTCTGACTCCACCGTTTGCATCTTGGAGTCAGACGCTAGATTTGCTAGGAGTTTACTATTTTTGTCTCCAAACTCGAAGAGCCTTCCAGCCGAAGAACCAAGTTCCAAATGTGTAGCCGAGGTAAGAGGTAGAAGCAAAGCTCTTCTTGCATCAGCCAGCTGACGGAAATAATCCAGAGTTGGAGAGTCAGAAAAACGTTCTGCCGCCTTGGATTCACCATCTTCAAGTTGTTGGGCTTGAGAGGACATCTCAGAGGGGACCGCTTAAATAGCAGAGATTTACTCCCCCCCGGCAGTGGCCTTAAAGGCTTCCCATACCACAGGAGGCGAGGTGGATCCGTCATTTAACCACTTTAGCCCCGGGCCATATTGCTGGTCAAAGACCAGAGCACAATTGCGCGGTCGTGCGATGTGGCTCCCAAACAAAATTGGCGTCCTTTTTTTCCCACAAATAGAGCTTTCTTTTGGTGGTATTTGATCATCTCTGCGGTTTTTATTTTTTGCGCTATAAACAAAATTAGAGCGACTATTTTGAAAAAAATGCAATATTTTTAAAATTTTGCTATAATAAATATCCCCAAAAAAGATATAAAAAAACATATTTTTTTCCTCAGTTTAGGCCGATACGTATTCTTCTACATATTTTTCGTAAAAAAAAATCGCAATTAGCGTTTATTGATTGGTTTGCGCAAAATTTATAGCGTTTACAAAAAAGGGGGTAGTTTTGTGGCATTTTTATTAATATTTTTTTTTACTAGTAACGGCGGCGATCAGTGTTTTTTTTCGGTACTGCGATATTATGGCGGACACTTCGGACACTTTTGACACATTTTTGGGACCATTGGCATTTTTATAGCGATCAATGCTATAAAAATGCATTGGATTACTATAAAAATGCCATTGGCAGTGAAGGGGTTAACACTAGGGGGCAGGGAAGGGGTTAAGTGTGTTCCTGGGTGTGTTCTAACTGTATTGGGGGGGTGGACTCACTAGGGGAAATCACTGATCTTCTGTTCATACATTGTATGAACAGAAGATCAGCGTTTCCCCCGCTGACAGGAACGAGAGCTAAGTGTTTGCACACATAGCTCTCGTTCCCCGCTCTGTAACGAACGAGCGCACATGCCCGGCAGCGATCGCGCCAGCCGGGCACGGGCGCGGGACTCGGGGGACGAGCGGGGACGAGCGCACGGGTCGCCGGCGGCACGTGTGCGCCCCCTAGCGGCTGCTAAAGGTAGGACGTAGAGCTACGTGCTCTCGCCCAGTAGTGCCACCGTCCCGCCGTATAACTGCGGTGGGCGGTCAGCAAGCAGTTAATTCCCAGTATTGTTTCAATTTTGGAGAGACCATCTCCTCAACCTTAGGTTCCTGTAACCACTTAGTTGCCAAATGCCAGCACATTTGACCCCTGTTCTCCGTCAACACAAAGATAACTTCCAGAGGCCCGCAGGCAAATGCTAGTTCTCCTGCACTGCCGCTAGAGCAGTGGTCATCAACCCTGTCCTCAGGGCCCACGGCCACTAACAGGTCAGGTTTGCAACATAACTGAAATACATAGGTGATATAATTTGCTGCTCAGTGATTGCAGTATTCTAGTCTGCATCTCCCCACAGTAATAAATAAAACCTGGCCAATTAGTGGGCCCTAATGCCGCGTACACACGGTCGTTTTTTGCGATGAAAAAAAACGACGTTTTCTGTGAAGTAAAAAACGACGTTTTTGAAACGTCACTTTCAAAGACAATTTTGCATACACACCATTGTTTTTTTCACAAAAAGCGAGGTTACGTTCACCACTCTTTTCCATTGAAGCTCGCTTCATAACTAGCTTCTGGGCATGCGCGGGTTGAAAAACGTCGTTTTGAAAGACGTTTTTGCTACACACGGTGACTTTTTGTGAAACAAAAAACGACGTTTTGAAAAACGACACAAAAAATTCAAGCATGCTGGAATTTTTTTTTGGTCGTTTTTTTGAAGACAAAAAACGACGTTTTGCCCACACACGATCAATTTAAATGACGTTTTAAAAAACTTCGGTTTTTTTCATCGCAAAAAACGACCGTGTGTACGCGGCATTAGGACAGGGTTGATGACCACTGTGCTAGAGCACAGGCGCTGTCAAAGACCAGATCTATCTTAGATTCCAAATTATGAGTGGTAGAGTGGAAGGAGTAGGTCTGGTGCTTCAATCTCCAAATGTCAGTATAATTAAAGGCTTGTGTCCATTAAAGCAAATCAGGAGTGTATACTCTATTAGGATTAGACAAGTTCAGAGATGAATCAAGGGTGGAGATAAAATCCCCAGTTATATAAAGCCTGGAGAATTGTAGTGTGGCTAACTTTTCATATAAAGTGTACAAGACTCGTTGGTTGAAAGGAGGGAGAACATATACGTTAACCATAGCATACACAGTCATTCTAATTTCCAACAACAGTATAATATTACAGAAAAGATGTACCAGGATATATCCTAAGATAGAGGCTGGTCCTAGCGCTCAGTGGACAGGTCTTCTAATTTAATAGGTTATAAAAACATGTATGCAGAAAAAAGCAGCTATTATAATGAAAGAAGTGTGTGTGAAAAAATATGTCTCTATGAGGCATTAACAGCGCTATATGATTTTATATCTATTGAACTCAAACAGTTCAGAATCTGCTTTTTGTGAGGTGCTGCTATCCACCAGGGTCTCCTATCCTTAAGTCAGCAGCTAACCTCAAATACTAAGAACAAATGTACAAACTGCTTATACACATAAAATAAAGCAATGTAAATGCAAAAAAAGAGATGATGCACTATAAGTTATACATATGTGACACAACAATTCACAGGTATGTCAAAAGGGTGCTTCTTTTTTTTTTAAAAAAACGCACAGTCTGTATAACTATAATGTTCTTAGTGTGAAAATTCTTGAAAAATGGTTGGAAAAACAACAACACAGATCCAGGCTTTCCTTCACTTGTAGTCCCCCCTCACGGTTTGGTACTCACCAGATAGACATGGTGTTAATTGCCTTCAGATTTTGAGATCTCTCTCCTGTGAAGTGTGGCTCAGCCCAGCAGCAATGTTTTCTCCTCCAAATAGATATGGATAGGGTTGGATGCATGTGTGCAGCATGAGCAGTCATGTAAACAAAAACGTAGGGGGAAAGGACATAGTGTAATACCGTTTTTATTGTAAAAAAATCTTATTTTAAAAGTTATGCTTACAATTATAAAAACAGAGATGTGCGCATCCGTTGCAATGTTACTGCTCACTCAGCTGGTTCTGGCGTCTCCGCTCCGTCTCCAGCTGATGTGTCCCGGGTGTAACTTGCTTCGTCTGTGCGATATCCCTGGTGGATAGCAGCACCTCACAAAAAGCAGATTCTGAACTGTTTGAGTATAATATTACAACCTTCTGGGTCAGTCAGCAGGTGTAGAACCTTGTATGGAAGGGATTTATTTAGTAGTATAGCCACTCCCTGTAGTAGTAGTATAGACCACTACTCTGGCCTCTATGTTGGTCAGCCTCCCCCTCATTTTCCGTATAAGATTGCATTCTTCTGCAAGGTGAACTATTCGCACCAGCAGCAAAATCCTGCTATGTTCAATCGTGGAAAGGATCATAGCTCTGCTGTCTTGAGGCAGCGGGGCAGATTCTGCCGCCCCTGAAAACTCCCTGGGTTCCATTTCCAACTCAGCCAGCAAGGCCCGGAGCCTCCCAACCAAGATGGTGTTAGGCCGCATAGAAGAGGTCGTGGCAGCTGAAGTGATGTGACAGATTTGTTAGATTTGGTAGTCTTTTTAAAAAAAAAATCTGCAGGGTTATGTACCAGGAGGAGACAGCAATGCAGGAGAGTAGACTGTACCCTGGTAGACTACCCCCAGGATGTGCAGGAACAGCCAAGATGGCAGCTGTCACAGGGCTTCAGGAGTCTACGCTCAGTGCTGACAGGCAGTTTCAGTCAAGCAGCCCCTTATACTCTTATAGTGGAATAAGGAGATGGGCGAGGATTGTAGTCCTGTGTGCCAGAATACATGGTGGATGAGGCCCAGAGTGGACCTGCCAAATGGAGGCCGGTAAAAGATAGACACGGTCGTAAGGCCCCAGGAGCAGTTCGGACAGGCAAGTTCAGCCAGGCAGATCCCTATACTGCTGCAGTGGAGTAAGTAATGTGGATGAACTGTAGTGTTGAGCGGAATACGCCATATTCAATTTCGTGATATTGCGCGAATATATAGAAGAATATTTGCGAATATTCGCTAATATTGAATATTCGTGATATTTTATCCAAATTTTTTTTGCGAAATTCTCATAAACTGAGATCATTTCCTGTATTACTAAACTAATATGCACTAAACACTAACTCTACACTAACTCTACTTAAAGAAAGGAGAATAAGGGGGCAAAAGAAGGGCGGAGAAGATAATTGCGCAATATTCCTATTGCGCGATTATCTTCTCCGCCCTTCTTTTGCGGAGAAGATAATCGCGCAATATTCCTTTTGCCGAATATTCGAGTTATTCTGATTGGCTCTGATGCAAAAGAAGGGCGCATCGGAGCCAATCAGAATAACTCGAATATTCGGCAAAAGGAATATTGCGCGATTATCTTCTCCGCCCTTCTTTTGCATCAGAGCCAATCAGAATAACTCGAATATTCGGCAAAAGGAATATCGCGCAATATTCCTTTTGCCGAATATTCGAGTTATTCTGATTGGCTCTGATGCAAAAGAAGGGCGGAGAAGATAATCGCGCAATATTCCGTTTGTCGAATATTCAAGTTAATGCCATTCTTTTATGTTGCTGAAAATTCGCAATGCGAATTTTCGGCAACATAAAACAGTGTTTCCCAACTCCAGTCCTCAAGGCACACCAACAGGTCATGTTTTCAGGATTTCCCTCAATTGAAACAGCTGTGGTAACTACTAAGGCAGTGAAACTAATCGAATCACCTGTGCAAAATAATGGAAATCCTGAAAACATGACCTGTTGGTGTGCCTTGAGGACTGGAGTTGGGAAACACTGACATAAAAGAATGGCATCAGCTACTCGGCCCAGGGTCTCTAATCATACCAGCAATGCTTTTAGACGTCGATGGAGATCACTAGGATGTGATCTGTTTTAAAAATACATTTGAAAAAATACGAATATTCGCCATAGCGAATATTTGCCGCAATACTCGAGTTATTCGAGAATACTCGAATATGCAATATTCGTAGCGAATATTCGCAATGCGAATATTCGTGAGCAACACTAATGAACTGCCAGAGGAGATTTGGAGGCTTTCCAAGCTTTTTTATAGCAAGGATGGCAATAGATTAGGATCAGGATAGTCAGGTCACGGCCAGATTAACATTGCCAAATCGGGCAGTCGTTCACAAAAAATACTGGCTGGGGCTGGAGCAGGGGATGTGGATGAACTGCCAGAGGAGGTTTAGAGGCTCACCAGTAGGGATGAGCTTCGCATTCGATACAAACGTATGTTCGACTTGAACATTGTCTGTTCGTACGTTCGACTAAATTTGAATAAAAGCGGTCGTTCGCGCAAAATTCAAGTGACGCAAAACGTCCCATAATTCACTGTGGCATTGCGCGCTGATGATTGGCCAAACATGCACTATGACCCTGCATGCTTGGCCAATCACAGTGCGCAAAAAAACGAAGAGCCATAATTGGCCAAAGGTGGCTTTGGCCAATTATGGCTCAGGGCTTTAGCACACGCCCCATACTATATAAGGCAGCCTGCTGGGCGGCCTTGTGTAGTGTGTTCCGGCTTGTTAGTGAAAGCAGTCAGAGAGACAGAGAGATTGTCTTTTTATATAGATAGAGCAGGCAGGCAGGCTAGTCAGTTTAGCTTAATTTACAGTTTGTAGAGGATATATATACATCCCTAGGAGTTGTACATATATTTATACACTGTATAGCTTAGATAGATCAGTTCTTCCTAATTTACTGGCAGTCAGGTGCTATTTAAAGACGTTATCACAGGTATAGACACCCAGCAGGTACAATAAATAAAGGAATTTTTTTATTTTTTTATTTAAGCATCAATAAAATCACTGCTCCTGGAGCAGTGATTTTAATGATGCTTAACTTAAAAAAAAAAAAATGAAAAATTCCTTTAAATATTGTACCTGCTGGTTGTCTATAGTTTGCCTGTGAAAACGTCTTTGAGAACCCGGGTCTTGCCCGAGGGAACATGTATCAATGAAAAAAAGTTTTAAAAACTGTATTTTTTTCAGGAGTCCTGCTCCTGAAAAAACAACCGTTTTTTAAACTTTTTTCCATTGATACATGTTCCCTGGCGCAAGACCTGGGTTCTCAAAGACGTTTTCCAATAATAACTTCAATATTGGTCTTTAAAATGATCGTTTTTGAATTCGAACGTTAGAGTCCCATAGACTTCAATGGGGTTCTAAACGTTCGCGGGAACGGTCGTTCTGTTTGACGGTTCTGGTGTGAACCGAACGCGGGGGTGTTCGGCTCATCCCTACTCACCAGGCTTTTTTCAGCAAGTATGGCAATGGATTGGGATCAGGAGGGTCAAGCTGTGGGTGTATGGTGCACGCTCCGGCTGGATTGACACTGCTAAATCAAGTATCCGTTCCCAAAAAATATTTGGCTGGAGCAGGGGATGTGGAGGAACTGCCAGAGGAGGTTTGGGGGCTCACCAGGTTTTTTTTTAGCAAGGATGGCGATGGATTAGGAATCAGGATTACTGGAGCTTCTCTCAGACATGTCTGCTGTGGCCCACATCCTATTTTTAACATTCAGTAATGCATTGTTTTATATAATACAATTTTCCAGACTGCTACTTTACCATAGTTGCCAACATTGTAAAAAAATTATAGCAACACTATATAGTGGGCGTGGCTTAAATGGGGCATTACTTAAATTGGGCGTGGCTCAATGGGTGTGGGCTAATTCTGAGATGAACCCGGGATGGAGGGAGAAAGACATAGGGAGGGAAGGAGAGAGAAGGAAAGAAAGAAGGATGGAGGGACAACAGGCCCAGGTCCTACACCACAATCATCGGCATGCGCAAGGCGTGTGCCAGATGTGCCTGGACACACCCTAATCCTGAGGTTGGCAACCCATTAATCGTAATCTACCTGCCGATCATGGGCGGGTGACAGGTAAACCAAAATCCTTCCTTGCCGACCCCCAGAATCTGGACATGAAGGGCAGAGGGATATAGTGGGACCAATCTGTATTTTCCTCCTGCAGCAGCTGAAAGTAGGCTTCTCCTCCTCTCCCTCTCCCTGAAATTCAGCTGCTACAGGAGCAAAGTACAGGGGGATCGGTACCAAAATATGCCACCGCTGCCGCCGCGCTTGTCCCTCTTCTTTCTGCTGTCTGGGTCCCCCTTGCTCCCCCCATTGTTTAAGGATGGATAGTGGGGAAAAGGCCAGTACATACAGGTATTTCATACATGCATGTGTTGAAGCTTTGAGGTGCACACCCTAATGCAATAGGCTGCGCATGCCTATTACCACAATAGCAAAAGTGCACCTCATCCCAATTAGGTAGTATTTAGGAAAGGAGGATGGTAGGATTATAGTGGTGCTCAATTATTAGGATACCAACATCACAATGGATTTTAATTATTTATTAACCACTTAAGGACCTTAGGTGTTTTTCAGATGTGGTGTTTGCAAGACTAAAACAGTTTTTTCTGCTAGAAAATTACTTAAAACCCCCAAACATTATATATATTTTTTTCCAACACCCTAGAGAATAAAATAGTGGTCATTGCAATACTTTTTGTCACACCGTATTTGCGCAGCGGTCTTACAAGCGCATTGTTTTTGGAAAAAATTCACAAAAATCAGACAACAATAAATTTGGCCCATTTTTTTTATATATTGTGAAAGATAATGTTACGCTGAGTAAAATGATACCCAACATGTCACACTTAAAAATTGCGCCCGCTCGTGGCCTGGCGTCAAACTTTTACCCTTAAAAATCTCGATAGGCGATGTTTAAAAAATTCTATAGGTTGCATCTTTTGAGTTACAGAGGAGGTCTAGGGCTAGAATTATTGCTCTCGCTCTAACGATCGCGGCGATACCTCACTTGTGTGGTTTGAACATCGTTTTTTATATGCGGGCGCTACTCGCGTATGCGTTCGCTTCTGCATGCGAGCTCGTCGGGACGGGGGGGCTTTTAAAAAAAATATAAATATTTTCTTATTTATTTGTATTTATTTTATTATTTTTTACACTGAAATGTAAACATCCCTTGTAATAGAAAAAATCATGACAGGTCCTCTTAAATATGAGATCTGCGGTGAAAAAGACCTCAGATCTCATATTCAGGCTTAAATGCAAAAAAAAAAATTGAAACTGTAATTTTTTCAAATGACAAAAAAAAAAAAAATTCTTTAAGACGCTGAGCGGGACTGACGTTTTGACGTCACTTCTGCCCAGCAGAGCTATGGGGACGATTGAGGGACATTTTTCCCTCACTCGCATCCCCAGTCAGCTGCCGAACGGACCCGATCGCCTCTGCCGCTACCAATGGCAACGGTAAGCGGCAGAGGGCGCAGGAGAGCGGCGCGGGGGGGGCCTTCTCCCGCCACCGATAACGGCGAACTCGCAGCGAATCTGCCGCGGAGAATGCCGTTATCATTTAAAGGACCCTGCACACTAAAGATGGATATCTCGGTTGTGGCAGCAGCTGCTGCCGTTACCGAGATATCCATCTTTAAAGTTAGGACATATATATAGAGTGCAGGGTCCACAAGCAGTTAAAATATCATGAAATTGTTAATACATCACATGATAAACACATTGGGCCAGATTCAGAGAGCCATTACGCCTGTCTAACTGGTGTTAGACTGGAGTAATTTCAAATTACGCACGTTTTCTAGGTAGTCGAAAACCTCAAACCATGAATAGACGGCTGCGGGCTTCAATTCGACTGGATTACGTGTTCGTACGCCTTCGGATCTACGCTGCAATAAAATTGCGGCCACTGGGTGGACTTCCCGTAGTTTTCCGCGTCGGGGTATGCAAATGAGCTTTTGCCGGCGATCCCCGAAATTACGATCTTCAATCGCAATCTCTTACGACATCTTTAGTCATCTTTTCACTGCGTAAAACTATACCAGCTTTTTGCTGCTCTAATATTAGACAGCCCATGTTAATTTCTACATTTTCCGACGTCTTTTATTATTTTTTACGTAAGTCGTCCGGGAATAGGAATGTTCGTAAACGCCGCTACTCAAACAACGAATGACGTAACGACGTGATTTCGCGCAATGCACGGCGGGAAATTTCTGAACTGAGCATGCGCAGTTCGATCGCCGCGGGGACGCGCTTAATTTAAATGCTTCACACCCCCTAACCGCGTATTTCGATTACGCGGCGAGAAATAGACTACGCCGCCGTAGCGTACGGGCAAAAATCTACCAGGATTCGGTGTAGAGCCTGGTAAAATACGGCAGCATAGAGTATTTCGATTACGCAGCGCAATATTAAGTGTATCTGAATCTGGCCCATTATCTAAAAACATTTTAGATAATAGCAGTATGTGTGTTCCAGAAAGTTTAACAATCAGCAGATAAAGATACTCTAAAAACCTGGTGTTAGCTCTTCAATCATCCTGGCACCAGGGTTGTTTTGGTGTTAGGACGATTGACACGCATTATTTCTATTATTACATTGTAATATAAAATGAAATAGTTCAACTCACCATAATGCATATAATGCAATTAGTGGGAGCTCTGAGTGTGTCACTTGTCACGTCGCCTGCCACCAGATGCCATCAGGTGTCCCCAGCGGAGTCCGTCCTTACATCAGGCATCCCCAGTGTAGTTCCTCTTTACATCAGGCGCCCCAAGCAGAATTCCTCCTTACATCAGGCGTCCCCAGCAAAGTACTTCCGAACATCAGATGTCCCCAGCGGGGGCCCCCCCTTACATCAGGTGTCCCCAGTGGAATACTTCCTTACATCAGGTGTCCCCAGGCAGCAGAGCCCCTTGGCTCTGCCTCTCACAGACCGAGTGTTGTGCCAACATCAGTTTCCTCCAGAAAACCTGTTTCCCCTGGCTCTCGGATGGCTCCCAGCTGAGATCAGAACTCCAGCCCACTGCACTGCAGCTCCTCTCCCTCTCCCTCACAATGTTATTAGGCTGTGAACCGCCCCTGGTTTTGATGGTCTTAGTACAACGCCATAAAAACAGGGGGCACGAACGGGGAGTTAGGCGGCCGAATAACATTGCGAGGGCGAGTGGGAGGAGCTGAAGTGCAGAGGGCTGTAGGGGAGGAGTTTGAATCTGAGGTGAGCTGAAAGCTAGGGGGAAGCAGGAAAGATCTTGCGGCAGTGGCGGCGGCGATATTTTTGAAGTCAGAAACAGATCCCATGCCAAAAACAATCCTGATTCTCCAAAGGCAAAATCCCAGGATTTTAATCGGGATGGCCTTTGATCGGAACGAGGGTCCCAAAATTGGGATTTTCCCAGGAAAATCGGGACTGTTGTGAAGTATGCTTTACTCGTCATTTCTATCTTCTTACTGCCACTTTACAACCTGGGCATTCTTATTGGCAGAATAATATACTGTGTAACTATACTGGGTAAAACTGATAATAGGGCAGTTAAACTGTTTGCCCACTCTTCTTGAAACTGCCTCTAGATTTAGGCCTTGTACACACGAGGGGATATTTCCGCTGAGCATGGTCCGACGGACCATTTCAGCCGAAAAATCCCCTCGTCTGTAGGGGCAAACGGACGCTTTTTGCCGGATTCATCCGGCGGAAAAATTTCAAAGCATGCTTTGAAATAATTCCGCCGGATAGCTGGCCGTCAGATATGTCCGCTGGTTAGTACGGCAAACCAGCGGACATATCTTGCCGCACATGCGTCGTATCCTGTGAATGGATCCGACGCATGCGCGCGGAAGTGTTTACTTCCTGGTGCGGTGACGTGGCGGTCACGTGGCGGCGTCAACGTCACCGCCGCGTCACCGCGCTGTCCGCCGGCGGGGAATTTGATCCGATGGTGTGTACAGCCATCGGATCAAAACATCCCGGCGCAAATATACGCTGTAAACGGTCCGGGGACCGTTTACAGCGGATATTTCCCGTCGTGTGTACAAGGCCTCACTGGAGCAGAACAGTAACTTTTTGTCTTGCTGATCCAGTCATGCTTGTCGCCTACTATTGAGTAGAATTGGGTGTGACAAAGAACAGTTGACTGGGAGGGGGTGTGGGGGGGTGATGGGGGAAGTATACTGTAAATTTGTCTCCAATCATATACATATTGATTACTATTACAGCCAATATTAGGCAGTAGGCTTCACAACGTGTGCTGGAGGCCAATGTATTTCAGAATAGAAATTGTCAGAATGAAAGCAGCTGTAATCTAACGGTTTGAAGTAGTAGGAACACATTTATACATAAGGCGCTATGCCATTACTTTTGATTAATGAAGAAAACTAGAGAACTTACATTTGTCAAACACAGGAAGCACCCAGAATTTTAACACAATCAAACTATATGAATAAAAGCTTAAATTGGGCTTACAGCTTTCCATCCCTTTGTGTCTTTTCACTTCTCAGATCTTTAAACAAGCATTAAATTAGATAATGCATTAACTCAATTAAGCAATGTACTTGCTAGAGTCGATTTTGCAAGTCAGTTCAGGAAACCACAACTTTGTGAATTCCAAAGGCAAATTGTTTGTGAAGTTTCATGTGATTCTGGGTAAAATATTCGCAAATAATTTAAAGTGGTTGTATACTCACTGGAAAAAAAAACTAACATCTGCAAGACAAAGGGATAATGAATGCTTAGCATACTAACTCATTATGTAATACTCACCTGAGATCGAAGCCCTCGCTGCGGTGCCCGTACACAGCACCGACCGCCGACATTCCTGGGGGTTACTTCCGGGTATCGCGGCTCCGGCGCTGTGATTGGCTAGAGCCACGATGATGTCACTTATGCGCGGGAGCCACTGGTAATGGCACAGTCTAACTGAAGCAACAGCACGACATGCCGTTGCTTCAGTTAGACTGTGCCAATGACTTTGGCACATGCAGACACAGGGGATATATCCTAAACCATGCAGCTTTAGGAGATATCCAAGGTAGCTACAGGTAAGCCTTAATATAGGCTTACCTGTAGACAAAAGTGTGTTGTAAGGGTTTACAACCACTTTAACCCCCCTGCCGGTATCCCCGAGCGTGACTCGGGGTGGATTTTTTATGTAAAAATCAGTATCCCCGAGTCACGCTCGGGGTGAATATGCAGAGCCTGCAGCGCGCTGGCTTACCTTGTATCCAGGCAGGGTTACTGTACTTACCTTGTCCCTGGATCCAGCGATGCATCCCCGCTGTGTGAGCGAGTGGCGTCCTCCATTCGACTCACACAGTGCCCGCGCGCTGCCGATCTCCGTTCCCTGCGACGTAACGGCGCACGGGGGCGGAGACCAGCGGCAAATTCAAAAAAGTAAACAAACACATTACATACAGTATACTGTAATCTTATAGATTACAGTACTGTATGTAAAAAGTACACACACCCCTTGTCCCTAGTGGTCTGCCCAGTGCCCTGCATGTTCTTTTACATAATAAAAACATTTTTTTTGTGCCTGCAAACTGTAGATTGTCCATAGCAACCAAAAGTGTCCCTTTATGTCAAAAGTGATTTTAGAGCAGCTAGAAAACAGCGATAATAAATGATAATCACTTGCAGAATTGAGCAATAGCGATTTGTGGGGAAATTCGTCATAAAAAAAAAAAGTAATGACAGCGACAATTCTGCAACTGAGCAAATTTCAGTGATTTTGATTTGATTACATTAGTGAATAATTTTTATTATAATTACATTATTATTTGTTATAATTATTTATAGTTATTTATTATATTATAATTTTATGATTTTGTGTTTAAAACTTTATCATACCAGAGATGTTTACTAGACTCTGGTTTGGACAAATTTAAGTGAGTTATTCCTAAGAATTGCAGGCCTACAGTATAAAACGCAGAATTTCCATGCAAAATAATTGTACCGCTTTTGGTACGTAATTCCAGACAGAATCATACCGCCAGGGAGGTTAAGGCATGCAGCTTCTCAGAGAGAAAAAATAACAAGTCTTCTCAAGCTTCACTCAGCACTTTTGTAGCAGATCGACAACTGGCAATATTTGTACATTTCCCTGCTGGAGCAACTTTCATCTCAGAGAAAGTCCTGTTGCTGCAAATTAATACTGGTTCATTGTTTTATATTTACAAGCGGCTAGTATGTTATCACACTGCACCAGCCTTTTCACTGCAAATAAATCATAGGGATGAGTTTTATGTTCAAATCGAACATGAGTTTGAGTCGAACATGAGTTAGACTTGAACATTGCCTGTTCGCCCATTCGCCGAATAGCGAACATTAATGTTCACGCCAAAATTGAGCAGTGCATTGCTGTCTGATGATTGGCCAAGCATGCACTATTACCCGCATGCTTTGGCCAATCACAGCACAGTCAGCAAAGAGAGCCATAATTGGCTAAAGTCAAGTCCAAACCTGTCGGCCCTGTGTAGTGTGTTGCTGGCGTTGAGAGAGAGAGAGAGTGTCATTTCATTTAGTTTAAGCAGGCAGGCGATTCAGTTGGCTGCAGTGTATTTAGTATATATATACATCTAGGCTTTGTATATATATATATATATATACTGTATACACTGTATACAGTTTAGCTAGATCTCACTGCAGACCGTTCCTGGTGTACTATTTCCAATATACTTCAGGTAGGCAGGTGATTCAGCTAGCTGCAGTGCATTTAATATATATATATATATATATATATATATATATATATACAGGCTTGTATATATATTACACATGTGCATTCGTCCAAATGCATTATCGTCCTAATTTTGGGTATTTTCGTTATGGTTTCAACAAACGAAAATGAACAGGCAGAATCCAAAATCCGAAAGATCCGTTATAAAAAAATGCTTTATTTTCGTTCAGTTCGATATAGATAGGAGATTAAATAGATCACGCTGACAATAGCAATCTGTGTCTATCAAATCTGCCGTCGAATGTGCCTAACCTCTATTAGTCCAAGATTATTCTACATAGAGAGAAAAGATTAGACATTATAGAGACAGTGTTGGGGTAGACCATTCGACATGAACGACGAAGATTCGATGAAGCAGCGAAAAACATACAAACGTTGAATCTGTCATTAAAGGCTTATGTTGTCTGTCGAAAGTTCTAAGAATATTCGACAAGCAGCTAAACTGTACAACACCGCAATCATACAAATTTAAATGTTGGTTGACTAGTAATAATAATTTGAAAATATAATTATTACTAGTGTCATAAAACATTAGAATTCTTCTATAGCTTGTAGGCGGAACATTCGACCGGAAATTTACAATTGCGGCGTCGTACAGTTTAGCTGCTCTGTCAAATCTTCTTAAAACATTCAACAGACACCATAAGCCTTCAATGACATATTTGACCTTAATTAATTCGGATTTTCGGATGAATGCATTTTTTAAATGAAACTAAATAAATCAAAACAAATTTCGGGAGTAACTACCGTACATAAAATAAAAATTCGGACAAAAACGAAATTCCGAAACAAAATATTTCAGACTGCACATGTCTAATATATATCTCCACTGCATTCTGTGATTCAGTGATCTGCAGTGCATAATATATATATATATATATATATATATATATATATATACAGTCTTCTGCATACTGTATATATCCACTGCATTCTAGTCTAGCCAAGCCTATATAGAGACAAAAAACAACAGCTGCGCTAAAATAAAGAATCAGTATAGAGAGGCCTCTATATAAAATACAATTAATAAATGGATATAAATGTCATTAAACTGAGTGAACAAAAAATGCTAATTATATACCCGAGTGACTGAATAAAAGTGACAGGTAAATCATAAAAGTCCAATTAGTGAACAGTCCATATGTGGTGATCGACAGTTCATAAATAATAACCCCCAGACAGTGATAATGAGTCTCGGACGAATGAGTGAAATGATGATTTTCCAGTGCACAAAACTGTCAACATCCAGAAATTGTAAAGAAAGAGGAAAAACCTCCATCACAGGTAATGGCAGCCTCTTAACGACTAATATTGATCTCTGGTTAGGAGATCACATGCGCTTTAGAGGTTGATAATCCATACAGCTTTCCACCAAAGGAATCCTCCATGTAGATGGTCATATCCAATGCATATATCAATATGTCAAGAAAGGAGAGCTCACATAGTGTAAAATCCGGGGTGTGTACAAGATGAATACAAGAAGCATTAAAAAATTAAGCCGCCAGCTCCTTGATATGCCTGCCCGTCTTCCAGGATCAGCTGGTAACGCGGTGACGTCAAAATGACGCCTGTCCAACGTTTCGTCGCAAAGAGGACGTGGTCACGGGATAACGGGCAGCGTTCTGACCACCGCTTAAATAGACTAACTGATCTCATAACCTCGCTGTGAGTCCCAAGGAAACCATATGGACACCCGGCTGAAACACCAGGGGAATTTGGTAGTCATCCCAGCTGATATATTCAACTCACACAGCGCTAAAACTGTTCAAGCAACCATATGGAATCGGCAATGTAGTAATAACTCTACAGCACCCCCACATTAAACGCCTCTCCTCTGGGTGGTGGACAAGCCAAGAGGCATTCGGAGGGTCTATTTATTTATTTATTTTATTTCTTAATTAAATACTTTTTTTTTCTGTGGTGGCCCGGTCTCTGAAGGGACACCGGGAGACTACAGATGTGGGGAGAGAAGGAAAAAAAGAAAAGGGGGTCGTTTTTTTTTTTGGCGGGCATCCCTCACTCCCCCCTCCTGATAGGTAACTTCAGTAAAAAGGAAAACATTTTCGAACATAACATTTACTTCGTACAATGTTAAAGGGCTAAACATCCCGGAAAAAAGAGTATCGGAAATATATAGACTGAAATCAGAGGTCGCCTTTTTACAAGAAACTAATTTCAAGGGAGAAAAAATCCCGAACCTGAAAAACCACAGATTCCTGATAGTACATTACAGAACTCGAAATCATGCAGGGTATCTATTCTGATATCTAAACAAATGGCGTGGAAGGAATCTGCGATGATTAAAGATGAAGTGGGACGTTTAATAATAGTTAAAGGAACATTGAACCAACAGAAGACCACGTTGGTAAATATAAAGTTCTTAGAAACATGTCTACAAATGGTCCATCAACACAGGGAGGGAATTTTTCGTGATAGGGGGCGACCTGCATTTAGCCCTGGACCCTATAAAACACACGTCAAAAGGTATATCTCACCTGTCATATATTAAATTAAGGAAAGCTAAAAAACTCCTACAAGAATTACAATTGATTGATAGCTGGAGGGTGGCTCATGCACAGGAGAGGGATTACATGTTCTTTGCGGCCAGACATGGGACATACACTAGAATCGACTATGTTCTTATCCCGCAAAATTTAGCGACATCCCTAGTGGATGCCACTATTGAAACTTTTACGCTCTCAGACCGTGCTCCAACAGACTGTACAATAAAATGGGGAGCGGAAGATAAGAAAGAGTGGCACTGGAAAATAAACGAGACCCTACTGAAAGACAGTAAATACGAAGAGAAAATAAGGGAAGAATTAGAATTATTTTTTGCAACTAACGATACAGACTAAATAACTCCTTTCTGTCTGTGGGAAATGCACAAATGCATAATGAGAGGTAACCTTATAGCAATGGGAGCACATAGAAAAAAGAAGTTAAACGAACAGATAGACGCAATGTTTAAACGAATTGGGGAGCTAGAAACCGTACATAAAAAAATCACAGGCTCAATCAATAGAACAAGAATTAGATGAGGCCCAAGAAAAATTGAACCTTCTGCTGATAGATAAAGCCAAAGCTAAATTAACAAGGGGGAGGCGAACATTTTATGAGTTTGGGAACAAACCAGGTAGAACATTAGCAAATGCCTTGAAAGAAGCGCACATAGGTAATCGTATTACACAAATTAAGACATCTAATGACGAAACGGTTAATTCCCCATAAGAGATCGCAGAGTGCTTCAAGAAATATTATGAGAAATTATATCAGCTGGAGGATAAACTATCTCCGGAGAAAGAACAGGAGAAACTAGAAAAAACTAGGGAATATATTAAGGATACCCAGATGCCCAAAATATCAGAGGATATAGCGAGGAAATTAAATAAGCCAATTAGGGGAGTTCACGGAAGCTCTTAAAATACTAAAACTGGGCAAGGCACCAGGCCTAGATGGGTTTACCCTAACATATTATAGAATGTTCGCCGAAAAATTAGCGCAAAGATTTACAGCAGCCTTTAACTCACTGCGGGAAGGAAAGAAAATACCAAACGAAACGTTGATGGCACATATAGCAGTTATTCCAAAAGAAGGGAAAGATCCCTCTCAATGTGCCAGCTACCGTCCCATATGACTGTTGAATGTAGACTTAAAAGTATTTACCAAAATTCTCGCTACAAGTTTAGTAGAATTTATTCCAGATCTGATACACCCAGATTAAGTGGGATTTATACCAGGGAGAGAGGGCAGAGAAAATACACAGCGAGTAGTAAACGTGATATATCTAGCACAAAAACAGAAGAAGCCAATGATATTAGTAGCGAGTGATGCAGAAAAAGCGTTCGAACGAGTGGAGTGGTCGTTTCTAAAGGCAACTCTGCAACACATAGGATTAAGGGAAGGGATGATGAGCTGGTTTACGAATTTATACTCACAACCAAGTGCGAAAGTTAAAATAGAGGGTAAGATATCCGATTCATTTGTTATTCGAAATGGGACAAGACAAGGCTGCCCATTATCGCCTATAATTTTTGTCTTAACTATGGAGCCTTTTTTACGGAAAATACGTGCAAACCTGAACATTAGGGGGCTAGCAACGAAAGGAGAGGAACAGAAAGTAGCGGCATACGCGGACGATTTTTTTGTTTTTATAACATCCCCAGTTACTTCCCTACTGTCTTTATTGGTAGAAATAAGTGAGTATGGAGGACTGTCCAACTTTAAAGTCAATTATGAAAACAGAAGCACTAGGAATAGGAGTAAAAGCAGAAATACTGGAGCAGTTGACAACATATTTTGACTTTAGGTGGACAGACTCCAATATAAACTACCTAGGAACAAAGATAACAAGGAGCTTAAATAGACTATTTGAATTTAACTATGTAACGTTGGCTAGGCGAATAAAAATAGACTTAGAGAAATGGGATAAAGGAATTTTTACATGGTTTGGGCGGACAAATATATTAAAAATGAATGTGCTCCCAAAAATTTTATATTTAGTACAGGCCTTACCAATCATGATCCCACAAAGTTTCTTAAGAGAACTGGGATCACGATTCTTGAAATTTATATGGGCAGGGAAACCAGCAAGGATAAGTAGGGCTATTTTATCATTACCCAAGGGGGAAGGAGGGATCGGATTCCCAGACCTGATAAAATATCAGGAAGCATCCCACCTAGCCAAAGTGGCTAAGTGGTGTGGGTGTAATAAAAAACCCTGGATAAGAATGGAGCAAGCGATGGTAGAAGTACCACTAGAAGGCCTGGTATGGACCCCAGACAGTGAAATTACAGCAGAGGTAAAGAAACACCCAATGGTAGGAGCCACTTTACGAATCAGCAAAAAGACTTTAGAAAAAACGAGCTTGTCAAAATTTCCTAGTCCGCTAACACCAATCTTGGGCACTAAGGCTTTCCAGATAGGGATGACAGATTCAAGGTTCAAGGCCCTGCGACAGAGGGGTTTAAGTAGGATCATTTACTTCTCAAAAGATAATCGATTAATGACAAGGAGAGAGATTGAAAGAGAAGCTATGCCAGAATTAGACTTTCTTAGGCTGCTGCAATTAGAAGCATTTCTTCGGACAAAGGCAAAAATGTTCACAATAGTTAGAACCCGTCCAAATTCGAGCAGAGATGCCTAGAGGGGAACCCAATAAGACACTCTTTATCTTATTTTTACTCAACAATAATTAATCTGGATATACCACAAGAATTTACGTTTATGCAAGCGTGGGAGAGAGATCTGGGAATAACATTCACTCAAGCACAAAAAGACAGGATCCTGCGATTTACACATAAAGCATCAGTAGAAGAGATCAGGATGAGAGATTTCGGTCGACATGGGCTCCCTACGTGAAGTATATAGAGGGGTGAAGGAGGGGGGGTGGGGGGTGACGGAATTTTTTGGAATAGGATGGGGAGGGGGGGAGAGGGTATCAAGGTATAGAAACAGAGGAAAATTAGAAGTTTTTGCGAAAACCAGGATTGAGGAGGGGGAGGATGGGGTTCTTTTCATCGCTCCCTGAACTCTTTGGTATAGTTTATTTAAACGTAAGAGACGAAATGTAATATCCTGTAACGTAATTCTTGAAATAAATAAAGAATTTGTAAAAAAAAGACTGCGTTCCTATAAATGACGCATTTCAACTTGAAAGGGTATTTTTGAAATAGGAACACAGTCTTATGATGGAATAAAAACTTTGGTTATTTACTCATGGAAAAAAAAGACTTTTTTCTCCAGAATTCTCTTAGGCCGCCGACCAGTTTCAGCGGACATATCCGATCGTGTGTACAACCTAGCGGACAGGTTTTTCCAGCGGACAAATTTCAAAGCATGCTTTGAAATTTGTCCGCTGGAAACCTGTCCGTCGGACATGTCCGCTGGTTAGTATGCCTAACCAGCGGACATAAATCTCCCGCATGCCTCGAATGGATTCGAGGCATGCGTGGAAATATTTTACTTCCTAGAGTGGTGACGTGGCGGCGTCAACGTCACTGCCACGTCACCGCGTCCTCAGTCCGAAGGGATTTTCGTCCGATGGTGTGTACACGCCAATCGGACCAAAATCCGAGGAGACATGTCCGCTGGAAACGGTCCGTCGGACATGTTTCAGCGGACATCTCTCCCCGTGTGTACGCGGCCTTATACTTATCTCCTGGATTGAGTACCAAAGGAGTGTAAGTAGCAACATCATAAAGAATGGGATACATTTCTTTCATGTAGTCATCCTTATTAAGAACCACTATTCCGCCCCCTTTATCAGCAGGGCGGATTACCAGTTGCTTGTTGGAGCACAAGGATTCAATGCCCGTTTCAATGTCCCTTTTACCTTTTATCCATTTGATTTGTAACTCTTCCAAGTCCTTCAAAGCTAGATCCCTAAATACTCTAAGGGAGGCTGGAAGGTGGCCAGGAGGATTGAAAACTGAATCATTGGATAGGCCAGAGTGAACATAGCCTAAAGAGACATTAGATTGTGAACTAAAGGAATTGGAGGCCATACTGTATATCGTTGTACCTTCAACTTACAAACGTATTTATGGATATCCATGTAAGTATTGAACTTATTCAGATTTTTAGGTGGTGCATATTTAAGTCCTCTATGCAATACTGCCAGTTCAGGACCTGATAAGGGATGTGAGCTCAGATTGAAAATACCCGTACCTGCTACATCCTTGGTCTTTTTGGACTGAGCGCGCCTCCCCCCTCTAGTTCCTCTCTTAGCTCTACCACCCTTTTTACTTCTTGGCCTAACCTGGGAAAACCCCATTGTGACTGTCCATACTGATCCTTGGAGTTGCCATCATTAGAAATGCCATAGTTAAAGCCATAATACCCCCCCCCCCCCCTGGCCATCCAAACCACCCAAGCCAGTTGGCATCTGGTAAGCTTCTTCATCTTGACCAGATGTACTCCTCAAAGGAAAAAAGGAATTCTGGCTGGAGACATTATAATCAAGTTCATAGTCACCATCATAGTGAGTCACTTCATTTGTTCTAAATGTCTGAGGTTGAGGGTAATTTCGTCCTCTAGGGACAAAAAAACCCAGATTATCACAGGATTGTGCATTAAGATTCATGCCATATCCTGGGGTATGGGACTGTGGGCAGGACTAAACGTCCATTGCAGGTACGCCTCAATGAACACATAAACAACATTAGGAGGGGATACACTAAACACTCAGGGCCAGATTCAGATACAATTACATTGGTGCAGAGTATCAGAGATACAGTACGCCGCCGTATTTTACCAGGCTGTACGCCGAATTCTGGTAGATTTTGTCCCTTACGGTACGGCGGCGTAATCGAAATACACGATTAGGGGGCGTGAAGCATTTAAATTAGGCGCGTCCCCGCGGCGATCGAACTGCGCATGCTCCGTTCAGAAATTTCCCGCCGTGCATTGCGCAAAATAACGTTGTTACGTCATTTTTTGTTTGAGTAGCGTCGTTTACGAACATTCCTATTCCCGGACGACTTACGTCAAAAATAAAAAAAGACGTCGAAAAACGTTGAAATTTGACGTGGGAACGACGGCCATACTTAACATGGGCTGTCTAATATTAGACCAGCAAAAAGCTGGTATAACTTTACGAGGCAAAAACATGACTAAAGATGCCGTAAGAGATTGCGATTGACGTTCGTAACTTCGTGGATCGCCGGCAAAAGCTCATTTGCATACCCCGACGCGGAAAACGACGGGAACTCCACCCATCGGCCGCAAATTTATTGCAGCGTAGATCCGAAGGCGTACGAACACGTAAACCAGTCAGATTGAAGCCCGCAGACGTATTTTCATGGTTTGAGGTTTCAGAGTAGTGAAAAAACGTGCGTAATTCTAAAGTACTCCAGTCTAACGCGAGATAGACAGGAGTAATCGCTCTGTGAATTTGGCCCCCAGTGTCTAAACATTATTTGACTGCTCACAAGAGGGATCCAACTAACAACATTTTTCTTGGAATTGATAAGTTCACCCCCCACTGGAGGGGTAGTGATCTTGTCAGGAGCATATCCCAATTGGAGATGTCTTGGGTTCATAAGCTCAAATGTTACACCCTCTTTGGCCTAAATATCGATGTAGACATTAAAGAGGATGTAAACCCCCAAATTTATTTTTATTTTTTTGATGTCACAATGTACAGTATAAGATTTCCTATCATCTGTGCCCAGTCTTGCCATACAGAGTTAATCCAGCGCTGAGTAATCCTCTTTTAAAGTCCAGTGCAAATTAACCGGACTTCAGATAAAAACCTGCCAAATTAGGTTAAGTCTGTTTCTCTGTTATTGCTTTCAGTAACAGGTTATTTACAAATATAGCGTGGACATGTTTATCATAACAAGAGGTGATCCAAAGTTCATTGTATATTACTAGGATGTGTTATGATGTTATATCACCTCATGTTATGATAAACAAAACATAACATATGATAAACATGTCCTAGCTATATTTGTAAATAACCTCTCACTCAAGGCAAGAAGAGAGATTCTGGACTTTTTGATTTAGGCAGGGTTTTATCTGGAAGGCTGTTCATTTTCACTGAGCATAAAAGAGGATTACTCAGCGATGGATTAACTCTGTGTGGCAAGACTGGGCACAGATGATAGGAAATATTATACTTTACATTGTGACATCAAAAAAAAATAAAAACATTTTTTTTGGGTTTACATCCACTTTAACTGTTTTATTGACAACTCGTAGGCTGATTCATTACAACAGACCTACTATGAGAGTGCAGATACTTAGGTATGGTTGTTCAGTGACCGTCTCTAGACCTTTTTGCTTTTTATATCTGAGTTATATGTATTTTTAGATTATTCACATATTTAATGATGCACATATTTAATGATGGGTCTTATTATGTTAACTGGATGTGAGTCCCAGGTGACTGGTGATTTTATTTATATATTTTTAAAAATGTTATTTGAGTTTAAGTATTCACGACTGTTCCAGTTGTGGCATATTGTTAAATATATACAGTCTCCTACATATATATCCACTGCATTCTAGTCTAGCCAAGCCTATACCCGACTGTAGGCACTTCCTGGTGTACATGTTCAAAGACACTTTCAGGCAGGCGACTCCGTGAGCTGCAGTGAATAAAAAAAATAATATATATATATATACATATATATCCACTGCATTTTAGACTAGCCTTTACCTGTCTGTAGGTCATTCCTGGTGTACATGTTCAAAGAGACAGGCAGGCAGGTTACTCAGTAAGCTGCAGTGCATAAAATATATATACAGTCTCCTACATATATATATCCACTGCATTCGAGTCCAGTCAAGCCTATACCTGATTGCAGGCCATTCCTGGTGTACTGTTTCTAGTAAACTTCAGGTGGTATTTTGCTAACCTAATTGTACAGTATGTCTGGAAGGCCACCATGGAGAGGCAGATGCTCACAGGCCACTAAAAATGGGGAAGCAGGCTCTGTGTCTACAGCCAACAGTGCTGGTCATGGACATGTTGCATCCTCAGCACGTGGCCGTGGGGCACGCTTGTCCTTTTTTTTCGGCAGCTGGCTCTGTTGAGCCACAACATGCAGAAGAGTTGGTAGAGTGGATTACAAAGCCGTCCTTATCCTCATCCTCTGTCACCCAGGCTCAGAGTACTTTGGCTGCCAAAGTGGCCTCTTCTATTGGTTCAATGTCATTAGTCACTCCTTCCCTAGCCCCACCATTATGCCCTGAGGAGTCCCCTGAACTGTTTGACCACAGTATCTAGTACATGCTGCTGGAGTATGTGCAGCATTTTGAAAGCTCCGGTGATGGTACCCAGGTTGAGGATGAAGGCAGTAATGTGAGCCCAGAGAGAGCGGGTACCAAGAAGGACAAGAAACTGGCAGTCATGTTTCCCCAGCTGCAGCATACTGCCAGGTTTGCTCCAGTGGCGAGGAGGGAGGAGATGATGAGGTCACTGACTCTATGTGGGTGCCTGATAGAAGAGAGGAGGAGGAGGCACATCTCCAATGAGGCAGGATGTCCTCCAGGGGCCAGCTTAGGGGCAGCCACACGACTGCATCACACCGCAGAGCTCCACATGTGCTGACCCTGCGCCTTTTTCCAAAAGTTCTTTGGTGTAACCCTTTTTTTTTATATTTCCTTATTTAAAAAATGTCTTTTACAAAGATAATAATACAACTTTTCATTCAAGACATATTATTCAACAATTACAATTATTTTGCTATTATCGTCTTTTTTTTACATGTACCTTGATCACTCTTTACCAAAAAACAAACAAAAAACTTTTCTTTACAAAAGTTTATTGATAGAAAAAGAAACAGTCACAAGTCAGTACAACAATGTAATAGGTACATCAAATACACAATAAGAAGAAAAGTCCCAATAACGGGATACTGTATATATGTTACAACAGCCGATGTTACGATAAAAGGATAAAAAGTACATACATCCAGAGAATAACTGCACAATTATCAAGTAAATTGCAAAAAAAACAAGGTAAAAAGTAAAATTATTTGGTGTAATTGTGCTTAAACACTCTGTTCCGACTGTCCTGTGATTATACAACCTACAGCACTGAAACGACTCCATACTTCAGGAGTCTCAGAAAGAAGTACCCAGGAAAATGCAATGAACAGGTGGACTATAAAGGATAGAAAAGGAGATCTATTAAAGAGAGAAGAAACAGACAAGAAAGAAAAGGAGGAGGTATAGAGTTGTAAGAGAGAGGAAAAAAAGGAGGTAGGGGAAGGGGGGGGGTCCCAGAGGTCCCTAAATTTAAAGAAGTTGAGTATTAAATCTAGAAGGTTGGTGACTCATTATCCAAGGTTGCCAGAACTTGAAAAATGTACTGTGGGTGTCAGAGGTGAGGGACGTTAGCTTTTCGTTTATCATAATATCGTTCATACAATTTTTCACTGCCTCAAAGCTGAGCACAGGGGTTTTCCACAACCTCGCAATGGCCAATTTAGTAGCATTATAAAGGTGCAGGGCTAATTGGTGTTCCGGAAGTAGGAGTACAAGGATAGGTTTACATAAAAGAGCTTCATATGGGTCCCTCTTAAGGTTGGAATGAAGCATATTACGTAGAAGGGAAAAGACCCGGACCCACAGTCTGCAGACCTTAGGACATGTCCACCAAATGTGAGCCATCGTACCTTCCAGGGAACAACCCCGAAAACAATTAGGGGTATAGGAAGGAATAAAACGAGCTATCCTGGCTAGCGTATAGTACCACCTGTAGAATATCTTGTACGCATTCTCTAGGGTAAAAACATTTCTGGAATTCTTCATAAGGGACACCGTCATGATCTGCCAGTCCTCCGGATCCAGATTTTTACATAAGTCTTCCTCCCATTGGAGATGATTTACTCTAACTGGGGGCTTCCTAGAGGAAATAATAGAAGAATAAATTAAAGAGATCAAACCCGGAGAGTGGGATCGAGCCCTACAAAGTTTCTCAAAAGGGGTCAAGGCATATGGGGTGGGCTGGGCCCCCACTAGTTGTTGGAGAAAGTGTCTAATTTGCAAATAACTATAATGTTCCCAAAGGGGAACATAATGAGAAGATCTAAGGACTTCAAAATTAATTATTCTCATGGTGGTGAGCAGAGAATGGACATCCATAAATCCATAGTCTGCCCACCAAGAGAATTGTTTAGGATTTTCGCAGCTAGGGGAAAATAATGGGCAATGAGTAAGATGCAGCAATGGTAGGTGAGGGGACAAAAGTCCCGCTGAATATTTAATGGAGTCCCATATTTGGAGAGAATGCGCCATACATGGACCAAACCCACGTGGGCGTTTGGAGGGGGTAGCCACGGCACAGAAGAGATAGGAGTGAGATGGGAATCAACCAAATCAATAGTGGCCCAAAGTGGCATTTGAAACGTATCATGAATAGGGATGAGCCGAACACCCCCCTCTACAGTTCGTCCTGTTTTCTGTGATTGCTGTGACTGTACATGTTTTTGGATTTACAATAAAGACAACTTTTTTCGTTTGAAAATCCTTGGAGTGCGGCCGTCCTTCCCTCTTTTCTTCATCATCATTACAGTTCGCACCAGAACCTGTAAACACACCAAATCTTCGTGTGAACTTTAGAACCCAATTAAAGTCTATGGGACTCGAACGTTTGAAATCTAAAGTGCTAATTTTAAAGGCTAATATCCAAGTTATTGTTCTAAAATGTGTTTGGGGACCTGGGTCCTTAAATTTCATACCTGGGGGGGTGTAAAGTATGCATGTGAAACAGCGCATGTTTCCCGTACTTAGAACTGTCTCTGCGCGAAGTGTAATTTCTGAAGGAATAAAGGTCATTTAAAAATGACTCGTGGCTATAATGAATTGTCGGCTCCTGGCAATTCAGTGAGAATTCATTCATAAAAAAAAGCGTGGGGGTCCCCCCAAATTCAATTACCAGGCCCTTCAGGTCTGGTATGTATATTAAGGGGAACATGCCCTCAACATGGGAAGGATGTCCCCATGTTGATAGGGACATGGGCCTCATCCCCACAACCCTGGCCTGGCGGTTTTAAATTACTTTTATTCCTTTTAGAAATATCATTTTGTGCAGGGACTGTACTAAATACGGGAAAGACGCGCCACTTTACAGGCATACTATAGACACCCCCAGGTACGATATTTAAAGGAATATTTCACTTTAAGCATTATTAAAATCACTGCTCCCAAAAAAAATGCTGTTTTTAAAACTTTTTTTGTATTGATACATGTCCCCAAACACTTTTTAGGACAATAACTTGCATGTTAGCCTTTAAAATTTGCACTTTTGATTGCTTACGTTCGAGTCCTATTGAATTTAACGGTGTTCTAAAGTTTGAATAATCAAAATGATAGACCATGGGGTTGCTTTACTAAGTTCTCTTTGCAAGGGTATTTTCCCCAGAGTTTAGTGTAAGGGTGAAATTTCCCTTTGCAAAGAATAGCCAATAGAGTCAGCAATAGCATGTAATGCAGAGCTACAGCAAGCAAAGCTAGCACACTATTAGCATACAATAAAAAGGGTATTTAGTCAAGAAATAAAACATTAATTCCACCACATTACAATACTCTGGTTATACCACATCTTGAGTCATCAGTTTTTTTTCTGGTCCTTTTGATGTCTGACAGCTGTATTTGGCCATAAATCATAGCCTACAGTACACACCTATGTTCACATAAAAAAAAAACTGTAAAAAGACAATCAATTTTTTTGAACAGAACTACAATTGTCAGATACTAAAAATTCCAGTTGGCACCTAACCCATCAGAGGCATTCTCCCTGATTAGAACTAGTTTATCCAACAAAGATGAGTTCTAACCTATACCCAACCTCTGCCATTCCTATATATAGCGGAGTTCAGGTTACAAAACATGAATCTGGTAATGCTTGGGTCTTATTAATATACTTGTAGCGCTCACCCCCGAAGGAGCCGCTGATTAGTTTGGGACCGGCATTTTAGGTTACCAGTGATTCTTGTCTAGGGATAATATTAGTGAAGGTGGATAAAGAGCAAGTGTCCAGACGTCAATTTGAGTTTTCAATACTTTATTCCAAGGCTCAACATGGCCAACATCAACACGACACACGATAGAGAAAAGGTTGATGAGCAAGGAGAGAACTGTAGTATCAGGCCTTGGATATCAAAGAGAGAGCAAGCCTGCTCTCAGCACAGTCAAATTCAAACGTCGCCACTCTCACCAGAGTGGGTAAAGTGCCCCCGGATAGGCGATTCACTTGAGCCTGGCAGCCGAAGGGCCACTTTTAAACACTTAAGACCCGGACCAAAATGCAGGTAAAGGACCTTGCCCCTTTTTGCGATTCGGCACTGCGTCGTTTTAACTGACAATTGCGCGGTCATGCGAAGTGGCTCCCAAACAAAATTGGCGTCCTTTTTTCCCCACAAATAGAGCTTTCTTTTGGTGGTATTTGATCACCTCTGCGGTTTTTATTTTTTGCGCTATAAACAAAAATAGAGCGACAATTTAAAAAAAAATGCAATATTTTTTACTTTTTGCTATAATAAATATCCACCAAAAATATATAAAAAAAACATTTTTTTTCCTCAGTTTAGGCCGATACGTATTCTTCTACATATTTTTGGTAAAAAAAATCGCAATAAGCGTTTATCGGTTGGTTTTTGCTAAATTTATAGCGTTTACAAAATAAGGGATAGTTTTATTGCATTTTTATAAAAAAAAATTGTTTACTACTAATATCGGCGATCAGCGATTTTTTTCGTGACTGCGACATTATGGCGGACACTTCGGACAATTTTGACACATTTTTGGGACAATTGTCATTTTCACAGCAAAAAATGCATTTAAATTGCATTGTTTACTGTGGAAATGACAGTTGCAGTTTGGGAGTTAACCACAGGGGGCGCTGTGACTTTGAGTGTTCCCTGTGTGTGTGTTTACAACTGTAGGGGGGTGTGGCTCTAGGTATGACATCATCGATCGCGTCCCCCTATAACAGGGATGACGCGATCAATGCTGCGGCCACAGAGAAGCACGGGGAAGCCGTGTTTACACACGGCTCTCCCCGTTCTTCAGCTCCAGGGACGGATCGCCGCACTGCAGCGGCGATCAGGTCCGCGAGTCCCGCGATCCCGGTCCTGGAGCTTCGGACCGGGTCACAGGAGCGTGCCGCGGGCGCGCGCCTGTGACCCGCGGCTGAGTACTAAAATCAACGTATATATACGCTGTTGTGCCCAGCCGTGCCATTCTGACGACGTATATGTGCAGTAGGCGGTCCTTAAGTGGTTAAACAAAGTCACTGGGAAGAAAATAGGGCCTCTGCCACAGGCCTGATGAATTTCTCTTAGGTTTGTCAAAGGTTAGAACCAGTGCATCCTCCCAAAGTCACCGATTGACAGCTAAAGTGTACCTGTCCTGTGGCGTAGTGACCGGATAGGGGGGGGGGGGGGCGCTAAATACTGTTGCTGTTCTGATACAAATTGCGGATTTAAATTGGCTATATTACGTATTTTTCTTTCTTGTGTCTGCTATGTATTACATGGAGCATGAGCTCCTAAGCATCTTCGTATGCTATATTCTTTGTACTTTCTTCCAAAAACTTTATTAAAAATCTACTGTCGCAAATAAAATAAAAACTTTGTGTCTGTATGTGTATATATATATATATATATATATATATATATATATAGAGAGAGAGAGAGAGTATACTGCATAAGCCATTCTTTACTGTTAGAGTGGTAAGGATGTGGAACTGTCTTCCAAAATTGGTGGTGGCAGCCATGAGTATAGATAAATTTCAAAACAAATTTAAATGTGTTTTATAGAAAACACAATGTACAGGGATACTGAAAATTGTAGAACACTCATTCACATGCACACACACTCACACACTCAGGTTATACTGAATAGACTGGTGTTTTCATTTAACCTTACCAACTATGTACCCATGTAACTTGCAACAAAAAAACAAAAACATAATTTTTGCTTGAACATGGTTAGATGATGATCGTCACCAAAGCTTTATCTCATCAACTAAGCTCTGGGGAAAATTCCCTTGCAATGTGCAACTTTCCTTGCATAGTGAACAGTCTATTTGTCTTTAGTAAATCAACCCCAATGCGTCTCTGTTGTCACAAATGACTGTTTAAACATTTTGCATTACACTGCCAAATAATTGAATACTAATGTTATGCCGCGTACACACGATCATTTTTTGCGATGAAAAAAAACAACTTTTTTTTTCATCGCAAAAAATGATCGTGTGTACGCGGCATAAGTCAATGTTAACAGGAATGATGACAACAATGCTATTGACTATAATGACACAGATCTCATCATATGTTTTGTGTGCAAAATCACATGCAAAAAAAAAAAAAAAACGCACCACAAATGCAGAAGTGTAAATGTGGCCTAAATTCTAGTTTTAGTCTAGGTTGATTCTGCGCCTAGTCTGATATCAAAATGACTGAAGCGAGACTATTTTTCCTACATGAATTCTAAATATAATTTACAACAACAACCACGACAGACCTGTGGTTTACTAAAGTTGAGCTATCTGATGTAACTTTTTCCTTTTCCTATTTTACTATGAGAAAATATTTTTCAGTAAAAAGAATGTTTGTTTGTAACTAGATTGAAATATTTTCGCATGAGACATTGTAAAAATCTGCAGATCTCCTTTAGGTCTAGGCACACCCATGTTAGTTGGGAATCTTTCTGCTCATCATTCAGGGATATACTGTATAATACCCAGTGAAGAGGATAGAGTGTAGATTTGAAGAGAAAGGAGAAGGATGGGACTTAAGCAGTGCTTAATCATATAATATCATAGCAATGTAAACTCAAACAGGTAAAGTTACATGAAGTTTATTTTTAATTATACAAAATTTAATTTATTTGTACAAAATGGGGCGGATCAGTAATGATCCGCCTCCGTATGTCCATAAGCTCAGCTTGGATTGCTCCGTATATCCCCACTGAGCCAGCGGATGACAGGGCGGTCTCCGCACACTGTGCAGGGACCGCCCTGTTTTTTCTCAGCTCTCCCCTATGGGGGGAGCAGATGAACACGGACCGTATGTTCGTGTTCATCCGCTTTGCTCTGCAGACGGAAGAAAAAATAGGATTTTCTTCCGTCTGCAAAATCTGTTTGCGGAGGCAGACAATTATGTGATTATGAACATCCGCTGACACCCGCAATCACATAGGGACCAATGTATGTCCCTTTTTCATCTGCAAACGGATGGATGAAAAAGCGGACATAGGGTCCGCACGTGTGAAAGGGGCCTAAGGATCATTCAATGTGGAATAATTCCAAGTAGTGGTTGCACTAAAGGTTTGCTGTGGGTTGAGTGATCTTACGTTATCCCAACATGTTTCGCCTCTAGGCTTCATCAGGGAATGTGTGCGTCAACCATAGACAGAAGAAACAACTATACAAATGTAGCTACTGGTTTGTTTTGGGTGGCACATTTACCTGGTGGCTCTTGGAATTCCTAGGGGTGTATGGTGCATACAGTATAGTAGAAGTAAAGGAATGTCTGCAACAGGTGTCTTTTGCTGTGCTCTTTATTACCCAGCCGGGTAAAAACAATAAACTTGTGGTAAAGAAGGTAGAGTTGAAGGAAGAAGTAGAATAGCAAATTCAGGCTTGGTAATAGGGAAACAGTCCTGCTCCCACGTGTAACACTTCTTTGTGCCACTCCTGCCTGAGTGGAAATAGCGTACCAGGACAGGCCTCTCTCACTGACCTGGCAGCCAGAGTATCGCTCAAACCTTTGAGAAGAAGTCTCTGCCACAGACCCTCCTAGAATGGATTCAGTGAGAAACCTCTGCCACAGGCCCTCCTGATTGTAGTTACGGAGATGAACCTCCTTAGTGGAATTACGCCTGGATCTCCTTCTAATTCCTTTCAGGTAACGGCTGACAGGTGACCAGCCTCCCAGTGTCCGGATACCTCGACCCCCGGTGGATTGTCGAGATCCTATTGGATCGCCAGCCTCTCATTGGCTCTTCTCAGATGGACTCCCCACCGAACAGCTATACCATTTGTGATCTTCAGGAGCCCAGTCAACCCTCCCTGCCACGACTCAAATCTTCTGGACCCATATGGTTCCGGAACCAGGAACTCTACGTGGTACGTACGCCCCGGCCAGGTAGGCCATAACGCTGGGGCGCCGTTGTGCAGACACCCTAAAGGTGGATGCCGCACTTGAAGAAGAAGACCCCGAACCAATGGCGTCTGTCCCATAAATACCCTCCCCCAGCATGTACAGCGAGGCTCAACGCTCCTGATTGGCTGCTGGGGAAGAGCACCCAAACCTTGACTCCACTGCTGCCACCTACTGCCCTGGGGTGGAAAAAAAACACCCCAGCACAACAGAATGATCCCACAGCACATGCAAGCTGAGACAGAGACCCAATTTGAACATTTTAACCAGATCAGAGTTTAACTACACTTTGATCTCTTTTTAAATTTAAATAGCACCGGTACTTTGAAGTAACCAGGTGCTACACAAACATGAAAAAGGAATATAATATAAGTAAATATACTAGGGTTGTCCCGACACCGATACTAGTATCGGTATTGGTACCGATACCAAGCATTTGCCCGAGTACTTGTACTCGGACAAATGCTCCCGATGCTTCACCCGATACCTGGACAGTCAGGGTGATCAGTGCGGTGGGGGAGTTACAAGCACTGATCACCGCTGACTGTCCTTGTATCCTCCTCCAGCCCCCCTCTATTCTGCTGCTGTCCCCCTCTATTCTGCTGCTGTCCCCCCTCTATTCTGTTGCTGTCCCCCTCCGTGCTGCCGCTGCCCCCTCCACCCCCTCAATCTGTCAAGAGGTAGCGGAGGTAGGAGTCGGTAAATGGACATGATAGGCAGCACCACAGTGTGGTGTCTGTCAAAGGAGCCATACGAGGAGGTGAGACTTTGTGACGGCAGGCACCCGGTGACTCAAATTTAAACTGACACATCGGGAGACTCTGGCCTGACACCTGCCAGTGTGTGGCACCCGGGGCGAACCGCCACCCCCCTTCTGCCTTAGCACCCGCCCTGATCACCGTAGAGCCACCCCCTAGCGACACCACATTTTTTTTTTGTTTTGTTTTGCTTTGTAATTGCATTTAAACAGGCACACATGCATTTATTTTTGTTTTATATAAATATTCATTACCCATACCAAAACACAACTGATATGCCCCCATTCCTATATAAACCCTTTGTGGGGTAATTTACAGGGCCTTTATCTTCTAAATGCAGCCCCCAGTTTGTATGTAATACATATTATATTGTATAGATTTAAACAAATACTGTATACAATATTACTTACATCAATAATTACATAACAAAATAAATAATAAACAAAACACGCTTATTTCTTTTTAAAATAAATGGTAGGCAAATAGAGTATGACCCAATGTCAGCTATCAGTATGGGAAAAGCACCAAGTATGTTTTGTAAATCCTTTCCCTTAATCATTGTCCAATGGGCACTGGCCCAAATTTATGTCTAATGACTTAGTCAGATAAATTTGGATAGCAGAATACAAGGATTCAAAATGTATCTAATCACTGTGTACTAAAATTAGTTGCAGTATTACAATGTGTTAAAAAGCATGGTATGAACAACACCAACAATAGACACAATAAGAACAGAAATAACAGTAACAACCAGTCACTATTAACACACAGTTATTAAAAGGGGTGTAAAGCTACGTGTGTTTTCACCTTAATGCATCCTATGCATTAAGGTAAAAAAACACCTTGCACTCTCAGGGCCCCCAGCCCCCCGATTTACTTAACTGAGCCACGAAACTCCATGGGCACGATCCCGTAATGCTTTCCTCCAGTTTGAGGCGGCTCTTAATTGGAGATTGATAGCAGCGCAGCCATTGGCTCCCGCTGCTCTCAATCAAATCAATGACGCGGTGCGGCGGGGGCGGGGCCAAGTGATACACTTGGTGGCTATGGCTGCCACTGTATAACACGGGAGAGCGCCCAAAACTAACCCCCTTGGGAGAGCACTTCCCAGAAGAAGGTTAGCTCTTGCGGGAAGGAGCCAAGACAGCCACTGAGGGACCCCAGAAGACGAGGATTGGGGATTGCACATTGGAGGTAAGTATGTTGGTTATAATTTTTTTTTTAAACCTTACAACCCCCTTAAGTCATAATTTAAATACCAAAACACAAACTATTCATGTAAAAAAACTTTATTTAAGCGTCTAATGTACCTTAATATGTCTTGACACCAACTTCTGTTAATCCCCTGTACTATAGACTGGGAAAGAGATGGAAAGCAATAGGGTAAGGTGACCAGATTTTCAAAATTAAATCTGGGGACATATTTTTTATTTATTTTTTATTGGCAAATGGTATTTTAGAAGCATATTTTCCTCAAATTATATATTCAGTGTATGTGGTATGTGCTTATGAAATGATTGTATGATATATACGTTATTTCTCACAATTTGTCCATGAGATTCTACTTCTTAGGCCGCATACACACGACCAAATAAATCCGATCAAATCGGTCTGTCAGACCGATTTGATCGGATTTGTCTGCTGGGATATATTGGTGTACACACGATCAAACCAAAATCCCCACCGCCAGACAGCGCGGTGACGTGGCGGTTCCGTCACCAGCAAGTAAAACACTTCCGCGAATCCATTCGACGCATGCGCGGGCAGATATGTCTGCTGGTTAGCATGCTTTAAAACCCGTCTGTCCGCCCGTACACACGATCAAATTTGTTTTCTGAAACGGTCCGTCGGACCGTTTCCACCAGATAGATTCGATCGTGTGTACGCGGCCTTAGAATTTTTAGGGGATATGACTACTAAATGTTTAGAAGATAAGATAGAGAAAAAAAACATTTCAATGCATATTTTGTATTTAATTCTTACCAAAGAATTTTGGTTCAACAATAATAATATAATACACAATGCTCTTGACGGTGGTCAACGGAAAAAAAGCAACATAAAATACTGGAGTTTTACAACATTTTGCGCCTATGGGCAGGCCTCCCCTCAGACCACTGTCCAGAGCACTGTGTACATTACAGGCCCCCCTTCATACCACCATCCAGAGCACTGTGTACATTACAGGCCTCCCCTCAGACCACCATCCAGAGCAATGTGTACATGACAGGTTTCCCCTCAGAACACCATCCAGAGCATTGTGTACATTACTGGCCTCACCTCATACCACTGTCCAGAGCACTGTGTGCATTACAGGTCTCCCCTCAGACCATCATTCAGAGCACTGTGTACATTACAGGCCTCATCTCATACCACCATCCAGAGCACTGTGTATATTACAGGCCTCCCCTCAGACCACCTTTCAGAGAATTGTGTGCATTACAGGCCTCCCCTCAGACCACCATCCAGAGCACTGTGTACATTACAGGCCTCCCCTCATACCACTGTCAAGAGCACTGTGTACATGACATGCCTCTCATAACACCATCCAGAATACTGTGTTTATTACAGGCCTCCCTTCAGACCACTGTCCAGAGCACTGTGTACATTACATGCCTTCCCTCAGACCTCCGCCAGAGAATTGTGTACATTACAGGTCTCTCATTCCACGTCCAGAGCACTGTGTAAATTACAGACCTCCCGTCATATTACCATCCAGAGCACTGTGTACATTGCAGGCCTCTCATACCCCCATCCAGAGCACTGTATACATTACAGGCCTCCCCTCAGACAACAGTTCAGAGCACTGTGTACATTAGAGGCCTCCCCTTAGACCACTGTCCAGACTACTGTATGCATATGGTGGTATGTGGTATGGTAGTGTCGGTATGCAGTCGCAGTCAGTGATCAGTATAGTAGCTGCAGTCAGTGAGCGGTATGGTAACTGCAATCAGTATGTGGTATGATAGTTGCAGTCAGTGAGCGGTAATGTAGTGATGGTATGGTTGCTGCAGTCAGTGGGCTGTATGGTAGTGTCGGTATGTAGTGGCAGTCAGTGAGCAAAAACATGGAATTCCGGCTGGAGAAGCCCCTCTGCCACTTACCACACCACTGGAGCTGAAAGGAGACTTGCAGGGCTGCTCTCTCAGATCCTTCATCTATAGTTGCTGTATCAGCCATAGCTAGCAGCCACCTGTGTGATGAGGGAAGGAGTTGAACACACCCTTGGTTTTGCCCACCACCCACTGCTGCATTAAGGAGTAGTTGGGGGAGGAGAAACTACACCTTCATTCATATGCGCTCACCTCCAGTCTGGACCTAAATGTAAGGCTACGCCCAATAGATTTAGGAATACGGATCTCAACTGCGGAGACTTCTCAGGTTCGGACCCAGGTTTCACTCTCTTTTGTGCAGAGAGTTTGGTATCCTAGCATCACAGTCTCAATCACGCAGTATGGCGCATATTCCTTCATAGGCGCCTATGCGATTTAAGGAAGATACCGGACGCTAGGTCCAAAGCAAGTTGAGGTTACTCTAGCTACAATAGTTGGCGTGATCCTGGAAGGAGATACGACCACTAGAGTACTAGACACCAATACAACATTTCATAGCAAGGCATATAGAGTTAACGCCATATGCCTCAATAGTTATGGGGACGTTATGGTAGGTCTCCAGAGATTACGGACCAGACTCTGGTAAATGCAGATGGCCAAGCATGCATGGCATGTGAACTAAACTGTACGACAAGTCCTTAGGTAAATGGGCAGTATGCACGAAAGCATTTGAGAAGGAGATGCGTGAACATGAAAGGACTTCCCATTATACTTGGTCATATCTAGGATGCAGAAATCATGGAAGAGTCCCATTAAGGGCATAAACACAGAAGGGTTATAGCTGCAGCAATTCCTGACATAGTATAGCATTCATAGTAGCACAGTTCACAGGCAGTAACACATTGCATAGATCAGGGTACTTGTGATACTGAGGTATTGGCTGGCAGAGTCCAGGATCCGGGCTGCTGGGACTTGTAGTTCCAATGAGTAGGATTGTGGAGTCCGGGTTGGTGCTGCAGGGCGATGCTGGTCAGGTCCCTGGGGTAGCAGGCCGGTGGTACAGGAGGAGCCAGCTGACAGTGGGTCGTCCCCACGCAATAGAGCAATGCCGCACTGTCAGCCTGGCCAGTTTAAATAGGCCGCGCTGAGCGGCGGTGGCGCACTTCCGCGTTCCACCGTGGAACGCGCGGCGCGCGGAAGTGACGTCATCCCATTCACAGAATGAATTAAATTGCCTGGAACCGATCGTGTGATGAGAGGAGGGTGAGGCTGACGCGTGAGGCTGCTTAAGTGCCGAGCAGTGCCCAGGAGTGCCCCATCACTGCCAAGGAGGGCCTCAGCAGTGCCAAGGACTGCCCCATCAGAGCCCAGCAGTGCCAAGGAGTGTTCCAGCAGTGCCAAGGAGTGCCCCATCAGAGGCCAGCAGTGCCAAGGAGAGGCCCATTAGAGCCTGAAGTGCCAAGCAGTGCCCCATCAGTGCCCATCAGAGCCCAGCAGTGCCAAGGAGTGACCCATCAATGCCAAGGAGTGCCACAGCAGTGCCACATCAGTGCTAAGGAGTGCCAAGGAGTGCACCAAGAGGTACCCAGCAGTACCTTATTAGTGTCCAGGCGTGCCCCAGCAGTGTCACATAAGGTGCCCAGGAGTGTCACATCTGGGCCCCAGTAGTGCCACATCTGTGACCCAGCAGTGCACATCTGTGCTGTACAGTGCCACTAAAGTGCCCATTAGTGCCAATATAGTGCCCATTCAGTAAGTGCCCATCAGTGCCACCCTCAGTGGATCCTCATCAGTGCACGTCAGTGCAGTAAAAATGTATAAAAAATGCGTAGAAAAATGCATTTTCATTTTCTTTCCACATTTCCCAAAGACCTGTGGAAAAAAATGACATGTTCAAAAGACTCATTATGCTTTATAGAATATACGTTGGGGTATTTTCTTTCCAAAATGGGGTAATTTTGTGGGGATTTCCATTGTTCTGGTGCTCCAGGGCCTTCATAAGTGCGTTAGGATGTCAGGAAATTATATGTGTAATTTATGTCCCTAGAACACCTGATGGTACTCCCTGCATGCTGATTCTCTGTATGTCTCCAGGCTGTGTAAAAGTCTCACACATGGTATCGCCATACTCAGAAGGAGTAGCAGTATGTATTTTGGGGTGTAATTAGTGGTATGTATTTGCCGTGTCCGAGAAATAACCTGTTAATATGACAGCTTTGTGAAAAATAAATAATCTACATTTTGCAAAGAGATTTGTGAAAAAAAATTACCTTGAAATGTCTTCTTTCCACAACGGGGTCATTTGGGGGGTATTTGTACTTTCCTGGCTTGTTATGCAACGTACACCCTGTCGAAATTTCCTATGGAAAAAGTCAGACGGAATTTAATCATCGTATATTCCAACCGTGTGTATGCCCCATCAGACTTTTTCCGTCTGGAATTCCGATGGACTTAGAAAGAGAAGAGTAACAGAAATAAAGAAAAACATTTTTTTTTTTTTATAATGCAAAAAAATAAAAAACAGAGGTGAGTAAATACCACCAAAAGAAAGCTCTATATGTGTGAAAAAAGAGTACAGTTGTGCATGACTGACTAATTGTCATTCAAAATGTGAGAGCGCTGAAAGTTGAAAATTTGTCTGGTTAGAAAGGGGGTTTAAGTGCACAGTGGCACTTGTTGACATACTGTACATCTGTGTATCTGCTTGCTGTGTGCACTTGTGGTTAGCATATTTCACTAGCCATTGCACCACTACCAAACGCTGTCAGATAGCCCAAAAAGAGCATGAATATGGCATTATACAGTATATGTCTCCTTATAGAAAGGTGATGAAAACAAATGTAAACTAAAATGCTTGTAGCTATGCACATGAAATGAAAACTCTTCACACTGCCCTAACAAACATGCACTTCCCAGAATCCTAACGTTTAAAGGAGATCTAATGTTACATTATACACTTTCATTTTAATAACATCAGTACAGTAATAGCAATATAAACAATATTTATTTTGGGCAATCCAATCTTGTTCTACTTGTTTTCTGTGAGTGCTGCCTGTCTGCTGTCTATCTCTTTCTGCTACTTGCTGGATTCTCTGCATGCTTTGGAGCTTCTCCTCTGCCATTTACTTTTTTACTTTAAATTTCTAAGGACTACATATCCCAGGGTACCTTGCTGCCTGTACTGAATTCCTGAAACTCCTCTCTCAGTACCTCTGTAGTTCAGAAAGCAGAATCTGTGGAATGTGTGACACAGCAGTGTTCCCCAGGATTTTTAATTCTCCCTCTATAGTGGTCCCCAGGCTCACAGGAATGGACAGAATATCATGACTGTCGATCTGGCCAAAGAGGACTGCTAGAGCATGACCAAGGAAGAAGTCGGGGATAGCTCTGGCGCATGGAGGGGATAAGTAGCAGCTGGAGTTTCCCATTACAGTGATTCATACCACTGACAGTTTTTTTTTGTTGCTATTTTATATCATAATGTTATTCTGCCCCTGACTGTGGCTTAGAAAACACACCATGTTCTACAATCAGTGTTTTTTTGTTGCTCTTTAAACTACAGGATTAGAAGGCCTGTTTTTTCCTATGTTACGAAATAGTGAATAAATGTAGGACTCGTCAGACCTGTCTTACTTGGCAGCTACAAGGTGCGATTTTCTGCTTATATCATGATGAACATGGTTCATTAAACACAATTCAGTGTGTTTAGACAATGAAAGGTTGCAACACAACAGACAAAGTATCACTTTCTGTCTTTCTTGGAGCTTTCCTATAGACCACACGGGGTGGTCAACATCAGCTGAGAGTGTGCAAAAGAAACAATAACTGAAAACCAGAACCTGGTATTCTGTTTTATATTTCTTTGCATTTCAAATGATGTGAATGGAACAGTCTAAAGTGGAACGTTAATATAAAAAAATAGCGAGCAGGAAAGCTTTTACAGCAGAAGTGATTTGGCGGGAGCTCATGAATGACCTGTTGCTGGAAGATTGGTAAGTATTGCAGGCTTTAGTTACACTTTAGCGTAGAAACTGTTGGGGAACCTATATACCTATCTGTAAAAGTTTTCTGGTTGTGGGTACCCCAACTTAAATTTTTACCACCAAATCCCCAATTAGTTGAATAGATAGAGATAGTGTTGGGATTATTGAGGGTGCAAAATAATATCAAATACTGTATTTTCCGGCATATAAGACAACCTTTTGGGCTTAAAAACTTGCCTCAAAACCCGGGGGTCGTCTTATACACCGATACCTGTCTCGGGGATCCATTATTCAAAATCTGCACCTCCTCCTTGTGGTATTCTGTAATAGGCGGAACACTTGGTTTCCCAGCAGAGCCTCTGTTCGGTGTTCTGCCTATCACGGATGTCTTCTCATCCTCAGCTTCGGACGAGAGGACCTCCGTGATACAGGCGCCTATCACGGAACAGCACAAGGAGGAGGCGTGGCTTTTGAATAATGAACGCCCGCAGTGCAGGAATAAGGTATGGCACAGTGAGGCATGTTGACGGCACAGTGAGGCATGGGATGACACAGTGAGGCATGGGATAACACAGTGAGGCATGTAATGGCACAGTGAGGCATGTAATGGGCACAATGAGGCATGTAATGACACAGTGAGGCATGTAATGGGCACAGTGAGATTTCAAAAAAGCCTGTTCCTGTCAGCGTTGTTCCTGTCAGCGGTTGTTCCGGCTACCCCTTAGCTTCCAGACAGACTAGTAGGAAGGGGGTTGTCTTATACGGCGAGTATATCCCAAAACCAAAATTTTAGCTGGAAAATTAAGGGACCGTCTTATACGCCCAATCATCTTATACCCCGGCAAATACGGTATATTATAAAAATATATAACTTTTTATTTTGGAAGACAAAATAAAAAATATATTAAAACATATGGCGAGTGCAGATATCACCATTTTTAAAGGACAGCATGGTATGGTAAATTTCCCAACATGTTTCACCCATAGATCTGGCTTCTTCAGGGGAAAAGACTGTCTGATTTGAGAGTAAAAGCCTTCTAGAAGGGGAAAAGAAACAAAACACAAAAGACATGTGTATATTAGAATCAAGGAATCATACGTCATATATTACATAATATTACATTCAATTTCATAAGTTGAAGAATCCTGATCTATGGGCAAAACATGTCGGGAAAGTTACCATACCATGCTGTCCTGTAAAAATTGTGTTGTCTGTACTCGCTATGTTTTAATATATTTTTTATTTTGTCTTACAAAGTGTGTTTATACTAAGTTTAGATTATACACAGGTGGACTCTATTTACTAATTAGGTGACTTCTGAAGGCAATTGGTTCCACTATATTTTAGTAGGGGGTATCAGAGAAAAGGGAGCTGAATACAAATGCATGCCACACATTTTAGATATTTATTTGTAAAAAAAATGAAGACCGTTTATCATTTTCCTTCCACTTCACAATTATGTTCCACATTGTGTTGGTCTATCACAAAAAAAACCCAATTAAATACATTTACGTTTTTGGTTGTGACATGACAAAATGTGGAGAATTTCAAGGGGTATGAATTATTTTTCAAGGCACTGTACACAGGAGTATCTAGGTAAAAAGTAAACAAAAAACTGTAGAAACACAATGCCAAGATTAGCATTAGCACACAATGCCAAGATTAGCAAGAAACAAAGGGATGAGAGGGAAAGAAAATAAAGGAGGAGAGGAAAGGGCAAGTCCGTCTGGGAATCCCCCACCTGCCTTCCATGGAATCAATTCTGTATATCAGGGACCTGCAAGTAAACAAGCCAGGGAGACCATATTTTATCAAAAAGGGGTTATTTGTTTTGCAGAACACTCACGATTTTTTAATTTAGCATTATCCACGTAAGTTTACGTTTCATTTACGCTATGTCTATAACAGGGCTTTTCCATGCTGTTGCAATGGTGATTTTGGCCGCTAGTAACATTATGTGTATTAAAGTCTAACAATGCAAATATGTTTGGAATGTTCGATTTAGAGTTAAAAATAAGGATGTCACTGAACAATCCAGTAGAAAATGTTCCCTGACATACAAATTTTTAACTCTACATTGAACATTTCAAACATATTTGCATTGTTCTATCCAACTTCCAGGAACATGCTCTCGGTGCTATACTCGGTGCATGCATCTTTTATCATTCCTAAGTCTCCTGCCCTAAATACATCATCTCCAATACCAGAATTTCGATGAATTCTGAGAATTTCTAGGCGATCCTCCATTGAGCTCTACCCCAAGATTTGCTTTGCCAATTTCTACAATTTGTTTTTATTAAGAATGTCTTTATGATCATTGCATCTATTAAGGCTTTGACACAGAAGGGTCCTCATATTTTATCTGTCAGCCCTTGAGTCTCTAAATAAAAGTAGAAAATAGAAAACTGCGTTATGAGATAATGGAAAGCAGCTAACACTCACTAGACAAATCATGTAAACAAATAAAAAATAATAATAGTGCAGTGCTTATGTTTGAAAAAATGATACAGTGCAATTAATAGTTGTTAAGCGCTGAACTATTATTATATTTTATTAGTCTCTAAATAAAGCCTTCATTTCAGCTCCAGCAACCACTAACCAGATCCTACTCTCCTGTTTTCTTTAGAAGTTGATGTCTCTGAAGTTGAAGCTGAGGCTGTACTCTTTCAATGTCATCATCCACCAACCAGTTTCATATAGACATGTGCACACTGAAATATTTCGTTTCGGAATTTCGATTTCGTCCATTTTTTTTTATTTTATTTAGTTACTCCCGAAATTCGTTTTTATTCATTTTGTTTTCCATTAGAAATTGCATTCGTTCGAAAATCCTGAATGAATTAAGGTTGAATCTGTCATTGAAGGCTTATGGTGTCTGTCGAATGTTCAAAGAAGATTCGACAGCACAGCGAAACTGTAAATCGTACATTTCCAGTCTAATGTTCCACCTACAAGCTAGCTATACAGGGAGTGCAGAATTATTAGGCAAATTAGTATTTTGACCACATCATCCTCTTTATGCACGTTGTCTTACTCCAAGCTGTATAGACTCGAAAGCCTACTACCAATTAAGCATATTAGGTGATGTACATCTCTGTAATGAGAAGGGGTGTGGTCTAATGACATCAACACCCTATATCAGGTGTGCATAATTATTAGGCAACTTCCTTTCCTTTGGCAAAATGGGTCAAAAGAAGGACTTGACAGGCTCAGAAAAGTCAAAAATAGTGAGATATCTTGCAGAGGGATGCAGCACTCTTAAAATTGCAAAGCTTCTGAAGCGTGATTATCGAACAATCAAGCGTTCCATTCAAAATAGTCAACAGGGTCGCAAGAAGCGTGTGGAAAAACCAAGGCGCAAAATAACTGCCCATGAACTGAGAAAAGTCAAGCGTGCAGCTGCCAAGATGCCACTTGCCACCAGTTTGGCCATATTTCAGAGCTGCAACATCACTGGAGTGCCCAAAAGCACAAGGTGTGCAATACTCAGAGACATGGCCAAGGTAAGAAAGGCTGAAAGACGACCACCACTGAACAAGACACACAAGCTGAAACGTCAAGACTGGGCCAAGAAATATCTCAAGACTGATTTTTCTAAGGTTTTATGGACTGATGAAATGAGAGTGAGTCTTGATGGGCCAGATGGATGGGCCCGTGGCTGGATTGGTAAAGGGCAGAGAGCTCCAGTCCGACTCAGACGCCAGCAAGGTGGAGGTGGAGTACTGGTTTGGGCTGGTATCATCAAAGGTGAGCTTGTGGGGCCTTTTCGGGTTGAGGATGGAGTCAAGCTCAACTCCCAGTCCTACTGCCAGTTTCTGGAAGACACCTTCTTCAAGCAGTGAAGGAAGAAGTCTGCATCCTTCAAGAAAAACATGATTTTCATGCAGGACAATGCTCCATCACACACGTCCAAGTACTCCACAGCGTGGCTGGCAAGAAAGGGTATAAAAGAAGAAAAACGAATGACATGGCCTCCTTGTTCACCTGATCTGAACCCCATTGAGAACCTGTGGTTCATCATCAAATGTGAGATTTACAAGGAGGGAAAACAGTACACCTCTCTGAACATTGTCTTGGGAGGCTGTGGTTGCTGCTGCACGCAATGTTGATGGTGAACAGATCAAAACACTGACAGAATCCATGGATGGCAGGCTTTTGAGTGTCCTTGCAAAGAAAGGTGGCTATATTGGTCACTGATTTGTTTTTGTTTTGTTTTTGAATGTCATAAATGTATATTTGTGAATGTTGAGATGTTATATTGGTTTCACTGGTAAAAATAAATAATTGAAATGGGTATATATTTGTTTTTTGTTAAGTTGCCTAATAATTATGCACAGTAATAGTCACCTGCACACACAGATATCCCCCTAAAATAGCTAAAACTAAAAACAAACTAAAAACTACTTCCAAAAATATTCAGCTTTGATATTAATTAGTTGTTTGGGTTTATTGAGAACTTGGTTGTTGTTCAATAATAAAATTAATCCTCAAAAATACAACTTGCCTAATAATTCTGCACTCCCTGTAGTAGAATTCTAATGTTGTATGACTAGTAATAATTATGTTTAATAATTATTATTACTAGTCAACAAACATTAGAATTTTTTTATAGCCTATGGGCCGGGCATTTGACCGGAAATGTATGATTGCAGCGTCGTATAGTTTAGCTGCTCTGTCGAATCTTCTTAGAACTTTCGACAGACACCATAAGCCTTTAACCTCCCTGGTGGTATGATTCTTTCAGATTTTAGGTGCTGAAAGCGGTACCATTATTTGCAAGGGAATTTGGCGTTTTATACTGTAGGCTTGTAATTCTTAGGAATAACTCACTGAAATCTATCCAAACAAGAGTCTAATAGGCATCCCGGGTATGATTTTTATTTTTTTTTTATTAAAAATTATAATATAATAAATAATTATAAAAAATTATAACAAATAATAATATAATTATAGTAAAAAATATTCAATAATGTAATCAAATCAAAATCACTGAAATTTGCTCAGTTGCAGAATTTTTGCTGTCATTATTTTTTTTTTTATGACGAATATCCCCATAAATCGCTATCGCTAAATTCTGCAAGTGATTCTGATTTATTATCGCTGTTTTTTAGCTGCTCAAAAACAATTTTTGCCATAAAGGGACACTTTTGGTTGCTATGGGCAATCTACAGTTTGCAGGGAGAAAGAACAGTTTTTATATAAAAGGACATGTAGTGTACAGGCAGACCACTAGGGACATGGGGGGTGTGTATTTTTTACATACAGTACTGTAATCTATAAGATTACAGTGTACTGTATGTATAGTGTTTGTTTACTTTTTTGAATTTGGCGCCGTTCCCCCCCCTACGTCGCGACGCTCGCAGGGAAGGGAATCGGCGGTACACACAGCATCAGGCGGACATCCAGCCACCGTGTACTGCGGAGATTCATCGCTGGATCGCAGAGAAAAGGTAAGTAAACTTTTTTCTGCATCCAGCGAGGCAAGTCCGTGTGTGGCACGGGGTTACCGATCGTAGCTTAAAAATCTCACCCCGTGCCACACACGGGAAGACCGCCAGGGAGGTTAATGACAAATTTGACGCTTGTATGTTTTTCGATGCTTTGTCGAATCTTTGTCGTTCATGTTGAATTGTCAAGTTATTTCTAGCTATTTTACTGCTCCTCCTCTTTGGTTACAATCAGCCAATAATATTCATCATCATCATTATTTTTATTTTACTTCCCCCACCCAATTCCAGCAGCGATCTTTTCTCTCTATAATGTCGAATCTTTTCTCTCTATAATGTCGAATCTTTTCTCTCTATAATGTTGAATCTTTTCTCTCTATCAGGTGTGGAAATCTTCAGAATAAATGCTTCCCCCAGGACCACAGGTGCAGGCAATGCATATGAGATTGCAAAACAAAAGAAAGGATTCTTCTGGACAGCCGCACTCCAAACAAAAGTTGCCTTTATTGTAAAAATCCAAGATAGAAAAACAGAACTACATGTCACAGCATACCGGCAGAGCTGACGTGTTTCACACTGTATTTAGTGTTTAATCATAGAGGAGCTATGATTAAACACTAAATACAGTGTGAGACGCGTCAGCTCTGCCGGTATGCTGTGACATGTAGTTCTGTTTTTCTATCTTTGGATAATTTACCTCAGACCTAAAGCTCTCCTCAAGATTCATAGTTTCTAAAAAGCAGAGAATCTCCCAGATTCTTTCTATAGTCTCCACTTATGGTGGCCCCCCATGAGAAAAGATGAAACTATGTACATGATACATCAATATTGTCAAGTCTATACTAGGTCCAAGTCTTGTAGAATGAAAACATTCAGATCTCTTGATGCATTTTCCCTTTCCAACCAGTCCATAGACTCACTTCGCCATAGGTTTTATTGTTGATCTTCCTTGTTCTCCTGGCTGCACCGCAGCATGGGTATATTTGATTGTTTTAGTAAATCTGTGTATTTTGTGTATTTTACTCAATTTATCCTTAGCTAACCAAAAAAGCAACTAAAAAAAATATATATATATATAGATTGTATAGTATTCCCTGGGGTGGATTCACTACAGGCAAATAAAAAGACAAAAAAGGCAAATAGTGCCTTGCTCCAGAGCTTAGTAAATGAGATACAGCTTCACTTTGCAAAGAATACCCAATAACATTCAAGGAAAATAAAAAAATGCATTTTTGCTTGCACATGATTGGATGATGGACATCAGCAGATCTTCCCCGCATTTACTTAGCTGTGGAGCAATTGCACTTACAAGGTGCAACTGCACTTACAAAGTGCACAGTCTATTTTCTTTTAGTAAATCCACCACATTGTTTATAGATAATGCTCTTAATATGTTCTGGCAAGCCTTTTTGGGTATCTTAGATAACCAACTAGACTGGGCACTTTAATTTGCCCTTGGCAGAATTTGCTCATACCAATATCCCATGTTCTTCATCAGGGATTTTATCCTTCTTTTGTGTGTATTGTGGGGGATTAGCTTGTGGGGATCACCTTTTCTGGAAATTAAGGTCAGCATGCAGGCAGGTAGTTTCTTTAAAATCTGGCAGGTATGCCAGCTTATTTAGAAGAGTTTTGCAAAGTCATGAAAACAAACAGTGCAGTCCGGCACTAAATTAAACAATAGACTCCTCTCTACACGGTGTATGGCTGGTCCCCGTCACCTACAAAACATGTGGTAAAGCAAACCTTATTTTTAAATCCAAACAGAGCTCCTCTCTCTCAAATTCCCTTCTGGGTCAGAATTCTCATGTGCTCTCTTCCTGCTCATTTAAAGTCAACCTGAGCATGGACTCAATTGGACCACAACATCCGGACCGTAACCAAGCCTGCCACAGAGGCTGGAAAAACTGGTTACTGGTTCAGTCTCTTACAATAGAATGCATGTGAGGTGAAATATACTGATTATCCATTACCTCACCTCGCATCACAAAAACTTTCACCCAGGTTCATTGGCCCACACTGGACAGTGGACAGACAAGAGGAGAACAAAGTACAAAGGATCTTGGACTCCAGAAGGTCAGAAACTCCCTTCCGTACCTTATTCATTGGAAAAGATGTTGCCCTAAAGAATGCTCCTTGATCCCAGCGTCTTCTATTAAAGCTACACATTCATATGTACATTTTATCCAGTCTCATCCTGAGAAACCAGCTCCTAAGGCCGCGTATACACGATCAAATTTATCTGCTGAAAACGGTCCAACGGACCATTTCAGCAGACAAATTTGATCATGTGTACGGGCGGACAGACAGGTTTTTCCAGCAGACAGATTTTAAAGCATGCTTTAAAATCTGTCTGCTGGGAACCCGTCCGTCCGACATGTCTGCTGGTTAGTACACTAACCAGCAGACATATCTGTCTGCACATGCGTCGAATGGATTCGACGCATGCGCGGAAGTGTTTTACTTCCTGGTGACAGTGACGTGGCGGCGTTAACATCACCGCCACGTCACCGCGCTGTCTGCCGGCAAGGATTTTGGTTTGATCGTGTGTACACGATCAAACCAATCTATCCCAGCAGACAAATCCAATCAAAACGGTCTGTCAGACCGATTTGATCGGATTTATTTCATGGTGTATACGCGGCCTAATTGTCATGGATATGCAGTAATGTTTGTCTGTCAGCATATCTCTCCTCCATGTGTTCACCTTAGAGGCCAGCCACTCTCGCCTGGCTGTTTATGTAATCTCTCCTCCTAGCATGGCTCCACCCCAGCCTCTATCAGAGAACTCTATATTAACCCTGTAACCCTGAACACTGTAAAGCCTCACAGATACTTTTGTTGAGTGCAGGAACGGGCCTTCCTGAGAAATATTAGATCAAAAATTGTTAATTGCGTGCCCCTGTTAAACAGGGGCAGAAAAATTGAGCCCTAGGTGGCTGCGGTGGTGGCAGATCACTGTAAAGCCTCACAGATACTCTTGTTGAGCACAGGAATGGGCCCTGCTGAGAAATTTTAGATCAAAAATTGTAATCACGGACAACACTGCAACCCCTCACAGACAATCTAGTTGAGCGCAGGAATGAGCCCTGCTGCGAAATATCACAGCAACAATTTTTTACATGCCCCTGTTAAACAGGGGCAGCACAATTGGGCCTTAGCCACTGGTGGTGGTGCCCAGAAACAGAAATGTTCTTAGAAGAAAATCAACATGAACATTGAGGAGGAATAGGATAGTCACTCAGCACAATAGGATAGTCACTCAGCATCAGCATAGGCAGTCTTCCAGGGATCTCACATTCATAGTAAAATTATTCTGTTACTGTACATCAGTATCAGGTGCTTGGTAGCTGCTGAATACTGGTAGATGGAAAACTGTTATTTTAAATAGATGTGAAGGTGTCACCAGAACAGGAGAAAAGGAGAATGCAAAAGATGTCCAGAAACCCAGAGAAAGGTCACGCCACCCTAACGTGAAAAATGAGAGGCTTACTGGAAACTTTTAACCCCAAAAGGTTTGCACAAGTCTATCCACCCAAACAAGATAAGCAGTTTTCACACCAGCCTGTCGGCCTCCCCCTGTCAGACACATACAGATGGAACAAAGAAGCTAACCATAGTGAAGTCCTGTATCAGCATTTAAAATATTTGTGCCCTGACACCCCCCCCCCCCTTTTTTTTTTTTTTTTAGCTTGTTGGTAAGCGCTTAGACGCGAGTATCACAACTTGCATTTGGCGCTCTATAAGTATTTAATCCAATCCAAGTCCTGTATCAGCATTTAAAATATTTATTATAAATATCCTACTCACAGAAGATAAAAAAATAAATAATTGTCCTCTTACCTTTATCTCCGCCACAGGAAAGCTACTAAAAATAGTAGATCCAGCCTTCACCCATCATGGCAGGTAATGTTGTGCCAACCTTGAGGTTTCCACAGGTTCCTACTTAGGGCAACCTCATACTTGGACCTGTATAAGACTCTGCCAGTAACTTTTCGTGTCAGTTGCATTAGTACACCAAAGCCTGGATCCCAGAGCCCAGACCTCCGTAGAGAGACACTACAGGCAAACCTTGTTTCTTCTTTACACGAGGCACGGGTACCACCCATATTAGGCTTTTGATATCGGCTGGTTAAAGCTCCTAGGCCTCCACAGAAGACCTTTAAAAAAGCTTTTTCTTCTTAGCACATGTTCAACGTGATCAACCACCTTACACACTGTCGAAAAAACTGAGGTACTCTCCATTTTGGAGGGGTTATATAGGGGAGGAACTCAATTCTAATTGGGTTTGCTAGTGTCCAATCACCTGTGGTGACTACATAACCCATTAAGTAATTAAGGCCCTGTGTCCCATGATGTATGAGCAAGAAATTGTACTTACAAACATGGGAAGCAATCAATCATGTACAATACATTGAAACCAACTCCGGTTGCCATCCGTGGGACCACAGGATTCATTCATGGTTGTATACATTTTGATGATTTTTTTTTTTTTGATTTTTTTTATCTAAGGTACAGATAGTGCTTGAGTTATATTGCACTCGCTGCACTTTTTTTGTCTCTATATTGTGATACCTTCTACTTGAGTATTGTGCCAGCAGCTTTCTTTTCACTTGGGCCCTAGCATGAAAGTTTTCCTACTGCTTTTCATTCCCTGATGAATGACTGGTGAAGGAGTAGGAGAAGTACACCCATGCTTCTGGTGGGGGTGAGGCTGACTGTGCTTAGCAGACAAGCCTCTGTGATTCAGTCTTAAGGCCTTAGTACTTTTTTTGTCTACTGCCCAACCCTCTCTCCTTATCATTGCTGTAGCAGTTGAAAGATACTTATTTTCTAAAAGAGGTACAGAAAGCTGATGGGGTTTGGGTTTCTGAATTGGAACAATATTTATAAAATTATTCGTTATAAGAGAAAACTTGCACGCTACTATGTTCTAATTTTTTTGGTAAATATAAACCATCAAATTCCAGTGAATATAGTGAAAATAAATGCAGAAAAAAAAAATATATATACAGTACATGTATAGTGACCGTGAATTAGCTGCAACCACTTATTACTGTACTCATAAGACACTGCATAATAAATATAAAAGAAAAAGATGAGAATGGTGCGCTTATTCAATAATGTGCCATAAAGTAGCATACTCAAAGAAAAAAATAGGCTGAGTATCCAAACATACAAATAAAAAAATAAATGTAAAAAAAGTCCAACTAAAGCCCAATGGTAGTAGTTAGTTCATATAAAGGCAACAAAAAAACAGATAAAACATCTATCCAAGCATCGACTGTTAAATGTATTTATTAAACAATGACCCAAGGGTCAAACAAGACTCATTAGATAGTCAGATAAGGAATCCTGCTGATGGATCTGTAAAGGCATCCTACGTCCAAAACTTGGCATCAAAACATCTTGGGTAATTGCACATATAGAGGAAACAGCTCGCTCCAAGGAATGGCACTTCTTGTATAAATGGCGTTTAAAGGAAACAAAGAACAGCCATAGTGCATATTGCCAAATTAAAAGTAAATTTATTTAGTAAAAAAACTGCTTACATCAAGTAAGGATAAAAACCGCAGTAAAAACCATCAGGTCTGGTGGTGTTTTAACAGAAGTACGGTGAGGAGTTTTTTTTACTAAATAAATGTACTTTTCACTTGGCAATATTGCACTAGATGGATAGATGTTTTTTCTTCTATCAAGTTATCTCTATGAGATTTTTGCCTTTATATGAACTAACTCCTACCATTGGGCTTTAGTTGGACTTTATTCACATTTATTTATTTATTTGTATGTTTGGATACTCAGCATATTTTTTTTTTTTTTGAGTATAATACTTTATGACACATTATTGAATAAGCGCACCATTCTCATCTTTTTCTTTTACATTTATAACATTATTCGCCCTGTTGTAGCCAAAGTTTTTTTTAAAATGTGTGCCTGCATAGCCTAAATGTAACCATATGGCCCCATGCACACAGCACATTTAGCTCCCATGCATGGGGCTTTGGTGTTTAATGTGGGAGGAGGATACAAGTGCACTTCCCAGCCCTGCTGTCAGCAACCTCTTAAACTATAAGAGTCTGACAGCTGTTGCTGCTGGCCAGGGCTTGGCGGCACACCAAGTGGTACCTACTACAGTAAGTATAGGGCAGTATGGGCTCAGAGACAAAAGCCCAAAACGTACACTGCTTTCACTCTGAGCATTTATTCTGGGCGCATTTTGCACTAAACATTTGTACTGCTCAATGCACTATTCAGCTCCATCCAGCCACAGCAGCTGTCAGACTCTAAATGTTGAAGACTCATGTGCTGGAGCTAAACACCTATTGTAAATGAGGTCTGACTTATAAATCAGCTTGAGAATTAGAATAGCTGCTGCTGTTGATGTTGCCAGTCATTGTGGGTGGAGGTGAGAATGTAATGTTGTTTCTAACACTATTAGAGTGATATTTCCTGTTAAGCAAATTAGGTAATTAAGAAGAAAGTGTGGGAACTTATGTGTGTGAATCTCCCAGGGCTGGAATCCCCTGGATGAAGACATTATTGGGACTTTGCTTCCCAAATTTTAAACCTGGGATTGATTTAGGTAAGATTATTTTAAAGCGGTAGTAAAGTGTATTCCTTTATTATAAAAAAAATGGTCCCACTTGCAGACTTAGACTATAATGTACTAGTATGCAATGCATACTAGTACATTATGACAGACTTACCTGCAGACGGAGCTCTCCAGCGCTGCACTGACATTGCTCTCCTTGGTCTCCGGTGGCTTCCATCTTCACCCGGTCTTCCTTGCAGGTTCCCAATCTTCAGGCACTTAAATGGCCGGACCGCAGGTGATGTCACTCCCGTGCTGCGAATGTGTGGCTCAGATCACATTACCAACTGATAGGCAGGAGGGACATTTATGACAAAAGAGACCTCTAGGGTCTCTTCTGTTATAAAAAGCTTGCCATCGGAGGATTTTCAATTCCAAAAGTTTACTACAACTTTAAAGAACAGGAGTCCTGTTCCAGATACATTTAAGCTTTTTTTTTTTTTTTTAGATCTTTCCTTTTGTGTTTTTTTTTTCTCTTGGGGCATATGAAATATGAAAGAACATAAGCACTGAATGTATGCTTTAAAGCAGAACCTTACAAATTGTCTCTTCCGCTATAAAAGTTTCTGTCTTAACTGCTCACATTTTTCTTGAGCTATACAGGTGAAGCTCAGTGTACATTCTCTTTGTGTACTGGTTGGTGGGATTATTCAAGGTAGGCCAATCATGATGGCTGAGAATGCTGATCCTGGTAGAGGAACAGGGTAAAATAAATATCAGTGGTGGTGATGGTGCAACAAGGGAATTAAATACAAAGGCCGGGATTCAGATACATTGGCGCATATTTATGCGGGCGTAGCGTATCTTTTTTACACTACACCGGAGCAGCGTGGAGAGGCAGGCACTGTATTCAGAAAGCAATATGCGCCAGCGTAACATATTTTCAAAGGCGTAGGCCAGCGTAAGTGTGAGTGGGCGTGACCCCATGCAAATGATGGTCCGAGCGTGTCGCAGTGGTTTACGGCCGGCGTATCTTAAACGGCGCATGCGCTGTGACGTGGACGTATTGTCCGCACCCCTCTGTGCATGCTCACAACTACGCTCGGTGTAACCCCTAATATACGCCAGCCCACCGCCTACGCCCAGTGCATAAATACGCCCAGACATGCGCCTGCAGCTTTTGGTGTAGGTACTTTTGTTTTCTGAGCCATGTCTGCTCCAGTAACTGGGAAGGAGAGGAGGAAAAAGAACTTTACACCTGAGGAGAAGGCAATCATCATCAATGCCATCTCAAGGTACGACATGTACCTCCCTGGGGCACAGAGTGCCACGACCAGCAAGGTCCGGAAGGAGGAGATCCTGCAAGAGATCACCACGCAGGTCAATGCCCTTGGCCAGGAGGTTAGGACCTCAAGGGACATATGCAAAAAAATCAACGACCTGTGTCATCTGGTCCGAGACAAGTTGTCCACGATGAGGAGGCACGCCAGGAGCCAGCCAGTAACATCAGCCTCACTCCTGATGAGGAGGTCATTGCCAGGTGCCTGGAGAGGGAGCAGTTAGAGGGCCTGGAGGGCTATGACACCATTGATCCGGCCCTGAGGACAGGTAAGTGTGTTTTATCTCCTATCCGGTGTGTAGCATGTGAGGGGGTGCAAGGGAACATGTGACAAGTGTGTGGGTCCACTAACATGTGAATGCTTTGTGTCATCCACAGATGTGCTGGAGGGAGCTAGGCTGTCGTGTGTCGAGTGCCCACACCTCTCCTCTAGAGGAAGTTGAGGAGGAGCAAGTGGACCTTCAGGAAGGTGTTTACCTCCAGGAGGAGAACACCATCCCTGGACCCTCCCAAACCACCTCCCCCATCAGGGATAGCCCCTCAACGGCCTCCTCCCCCATCAGAAATAGCCCCTCAAGGGCCTCCTCCCCCATCAGGGATAGCCCCTCAAGGGCCTCCCCATACAGCCGGCCCCAAGTCTCTCCTGCCCCCAGGAAGGCTACGCAGAAGACCAGGGGTGATCCTGATGCCTTGGAGGAAAATCTGGCAAGGGACCAGGCCCGGCAGACCCGCCATATGGGTGCTATAGCGGGTAAGACCCAAGCTGCCTGCACCTTGGCTGTCCAGCATGCCCTCACACTGCAGGCTGATCAGAGTACCTCCAGCTCTGACAGTCTGCAGGATGTGAGTGCGAACTGCACTGCCATAGTGACCTGCTTTGGGGAGCTGCAGGCCACAACATCAGGCCTTGTGGCAGAGGTCAGGAGCCTTGCAGTTGCTGTACAGGCGGAAGGGAGGCAGACAAGGCGCCAGCAGCGGCACACCACTACCCGCCAGCTGCGGATGCAGGCTGAGACAAATGCGGTACTCACCCGCATTGCCCTGGCATTGGAGGACAGGCAGCCAGCCAGGGAGAGACCAGGGGATGATCCTCCTCCAGATGCTCCCCCCAGGCAACTGAGTAGCAGGAGCCATGGCACCATGCCTGGCCCACGACAGGGCAGATGTGGGTTTTTGTTTTATGCTCAGGCTTTTTTATTTTATTTATGTGCTCAAAATATGAGCTTTTTTATTTTATTTATGTGCTCAAAATATGAGTTTTTTTAAATTTATGTGCTCAAAATATGAGCTTTTTTTGTAGTGAATGCACACAGTGAGGAGTGCAGGCTACAGTGTAACTGGTGTGTGAATGTGTGGGTGACATTCCTGCCAGCAAGGCGTGTCACCCTGGGTCGTCGGGGAGAGGTGATACCCACGACCGTGTGAATGTGGTATGAAAGGACAGCAACATTTGTGGGGCCTTGGCATGGCATTGCTGCTCCCAAGTCCTGCATGGTGGACTTGGGCTAATCCAATGTGAGGTGGATGTGGTGTGTGTGAGCTAGGGACCACAGTGGTGTGCATGCGTGCACTATCCTTGTGCCATGATGAATGTGTGTGTTTAACGTGCAAAGATACGTTCCACGAGGCACCTCCTGACTGCTGTTCCCTCAGCAGATGGGTGAGCCTCGTTCAGGGGGGGACTGTATGGCTCGGGGGTCAGGTCATCACATACTGTATGTCAATCTCCAGGCCCTTTCTCATGGTGTAGTTGTGCAGCACGCAACATGCACCGATGATCTGGCACACAAAGTTTGGGGAATACAGCGGGGTCCCCCCGGACTTATCCAGGCATCGGAAACGGGACTTCAGGATACCAAATGTGCGCTCCACCACTGCACGGGTACGTATGTGTGCAGCATTGTATTTTCTCTCTCCTCTGGTTTGGGGATTCCAGTATGGAGTCATGAGATGGGGCCCAAGTGCATATGCCGAGTCACCTGTCTGCATCATGGGGTCGGACAGTCATGCCTGACACCCATGTCACTCACCAACCTGCTAGCTGTCCATGTACACGTTCTGTTTGAATTCTGTTGGGATGTTGCTTTGATGGTATATGTAGCTGTCGTGGCTGGCCCCTGGGTGGTTGGCACGGACGTGCCATATGAGCATAGGGCATCGGCTATCACCTGTACGTTGATGGAATGCCACTGCTTACGATTACGGTATATGTGCTTTGTGGCATGGGGGGGCCGTAGTGCCACATGTGTGCAATCAATGGCCCAGATGGTGCGTAGGAATCTGGAAATTCTGACGAAATCCTGCATTGTCTTCTGCCGCAGATGCTCATGGGTGGGTTTGATGATGTGGTGGGACATGCGTGTGAGGATTGCGGGGACAACCTGGTGCACACATCTGCTCATGGTGGATTGTGACATCCCAGCCACAACTCCACTTGTACGCTGAAAAGATCCACTGGCAAGGAAATAGAGTCTTGCCAGTACCTTGACCAGTGGCTGCACTGCATGTACGCGTTGTGTCTTGCTGGTGATGTCATCATGCAGGGCTGTGGCTATTTCCAGGATGGCAGCAGGGCTGATTCTGAAGATGCAATACACCTCCGAATCCCCCATACCAAAGACGTTAATGCGCGTTCGGTATATCCTCTTCCGAGCCCTCCGTGCCTGTAGACGCAGTAGTGCTATGACCATGGCTGCCCCAGGCATGTTAGCATACAAATGTGTTGTCCTGCAAGTGTGGTTGCTCAGCTCGTCCGTAACAGTGCTGCTGTAGCTGCTCTCCAGCTGACATGTGCACATCTGTTGCTGAGTTACCCCTCTTACAATGATTTGGTCATGTTGTAAGTCATTTGCACACCATTTATCCAAAAAATATTTTAATGATCATGAATAAAGAACTTATTTGTGATACTTCTTCATTAGGTAAAATAATACAAGTGACAAGGGAGATTGCAGATGTCGCACCACTGGATGGGTCACAGTGCCAGGTAAGTTTGCCATATTGTGCAAGTATGCTTTGCCTACCCACCACAATGCAAACGTTGGCGCTGCTTTAAATTAGGCCCTATTTTTGTGGAACTTTCCTCTCGAAGCCCTCATAATGAGGAGACCAACCCATATAACTGAAATAAGGAACACATTTTTTTTTTTTTGTTTGTTTCAAAAGTTTTATTATTATACTCAAAATACAATGTAGTAACATCAAGTACATTGAAGTCCAGGTGCAGAATCGCGGGCGCAGCCGCATTATCCTAACAACAGTAAATAGAAATAACATTACAAGGTTAACAATCGGGCATAACCGTATAGGCTTTCAAAAGAGCAAAGTCTAAACAAGTGTACCATCAACAGGCAGTAATATATAACATTATAACCTTTCAGGGTATGAAAAAGGGTATGAATAGCCGGGGCTGAGGATGGGAGATAGTGCACATAACAAAGGGGTGTGTCAGATTATCTGTGAGGGTGGAATGGGGAAAAAGGAAACATGTCCGGCAGTGTAAATGGGGTTGAGCAATCCTAGGGGGGCGGTAAGTGTGTAGGGCAGCTAGGGGGATTGGTGATGGTCAATTCGATATATAGGATGTGGCAGTCCAGATGGGGTCTCGTTCAGAAACAGTACACGGTCAGTGGGATGATTAAAGGTAGGGAGGGGGCTGGTCCGGGAAGGAATCTGGAAGGGATGGGTGTGGGGGAGAGGGTGGGGGAACAACAGGGGTATTCGGACAGTGCCTCACCACAGCTCTCGGATATTGTCTAAGGGATCATTGTTTTATATTCATCTGTCGTGATGAAGTGGAGCCAACAAGACCAGATTTCCGTGTATTTGTGTGGTGTGTCGTGGGCCTGGTGTATTAGCTGTTCCATCTCTGCCATCTTGTGTACGCGTCCGAACCATTCCGACAGGGTGGGGGGTTCAGTAGACTTCCATTTTGCTGGGATACAGAGTTTCGCTGCGTTAACGAGGTGCATCGCCAAAGATCGTCTGTATGTTTTCGAGGTAGTGCTGGAGTGGTGAAGCAGAAACTGCGCCGGTGAAAAGTCAAGGTCGTAAGTGGTGATGTGGAGAATCAAGCGGTGAACCTCCTTCCAAAAAGATTGCAGTTTGGGACACGACCACCAGATGTGTAATAGTGAGCCGTTCTCCACTTCACATCTCCAGCACTTCGGGGAAACAGAAGGAAAAATGTTGTGAAGTCTTAGGGGGGTCTTATACCAGCGTGAGAATACTTTAAAGGAGTTTTCCTGTACGTGGACATTTACCGTTCCCTTGTGTATACATGAATAGATAAGGAACACATTTTTACTAAAAAGTATGGAAAAAAAAATCTTTTGTAAGAATTATACTTACCTACTGTAGGTAGATGCAGCATCTGTCCCCCCGACGAATCTAAAGCCCCATACACACTACTGTATCAGTTTTCCTGCAGGCTTTTTCTCTTCAGGTTTACCAAAACCTTGTAGTGCAAGAGCCTGCCTAATTGCATACATATTGAAACTCTTAAGGTTTGACCTCATATTAGATGGTTTTGGTAAACCTGAAGAGCAAAACCTGCAGGAAAACTGATAGTGTTTATGGGGGCTTAAGACTGAGAACAGAGTGAGCAAAAACTGCTGCCTGATCGGTTCTCAGTGCTGTCTGAGCAGAGAGCTGGTGACTGTCAGTCACTGCTGCCAGCTCTGCCCCCCCCCCCCCCCCCCCCCCACACACACACACACACACACATACACTCTCACTGAAGCACTGAATTCTGGAAGGGGTGCCTCTCAGCAACATGCTAAGAACCTGAGTCGGGTGAAGGTCCAGGCATGTGGGTGGATCCCGACTATTTGGTCACACTTTTTTCCCAGCCTGGACCGGCTCTGTCGTGTCAGCCAACTCACAGGAGTGCAGAACGAACTGCACTTCTATCATCCACAGGAGAAGTACAACCAAACAAGCTTTAACAATGAAAACATAAAAACACTGACATACTGGATATTCACTGGACAAAATTAAGGAATCTCACACCTGGCAGATTGATTGTTTAATTTCTATTTACAGCATCTCACAAAAGTTAGTACACCCTCACATTTTTGTAAATATTTTATTATATCTTGTCATGTGACAACACTGAAGAAATTACACTTTGCTATAATGTAAAGTGGTGAGTGTACAGCTTGTATAACAGTGTAAATTTGCTGTCCCCTCAAAATAACCCAACACACAGCCATTAATGTCTAAACCACTGGCAACAAAAGTGAGTACACCCCTAAGTGAAAATGTTACAAAGTCTCAAGTGTGAATGGGGAGCAGGCGTGTTAAATGTGGTGTTATCGCTTTAACTGAAAGTTTAACATGCCACCTCATGGCAAAGAACTCTCTGTGGATCTGAAAAAAAGAATTGGTGCTCTACATGGCCTAGGCTATAAGAAGATTGCCAAGACCCTGAAACTGAGCTGCAGCGCGGTGACCAAGACCATACAGCGGTTTAAAAGGACAGGTTTGGTTGACCAGTGAAGTTGAGTGCACGTTCTCAGCATCATATCCAGAGGTTGTCTTTGGGAATTAAACATATGAGTGCTGCCAGCATTTCTGGAGAGGTTTAAGGGGTGGCGGGGTACGGAAGTCTCTTCTAAAGATGATGCACAAAAAAGCCTGCAAACAGTTTGCTGAAGACAAGCAGACTAAGGGCATGGATTACTGGAACCATGTCCTGTGGTCTGATGAGACCAAGATAAACTTATTTGGTTCAGATGGTGTCAAGCGTGTGTGGCGGGAACCAGGCGAGGAGACAAAAAATAAGTGTCTCTTGCCTACAGTCAAGCATGGTGATGGGAGTGTCATGGTCTGGGGCTGCAGGAGTGTTGCCGACACTGGGAGCTCAATTTCATTGAGGGAACCATAAATGCCAAAATGTACTGTGACATACTGAAGCAGAGAATGATCTCCTCCCTTCAGAGACTGGGCTGCAGGGCAGTATGCCAATATGATAATGACCCCAAACACACCTCCAAGATTACCACTGCCTTGCTAAAGAAGATGAGGGTAAATGTGATGGACTGGCCAAGCATGTCTCCATTTTAAGCGGACAGCAAATTTACACCGTAATACAAGCTGTACACTCACTACTTTACATAGTAAAAAAAAGTGTTATTTCTTCAGTGTTATCACATGAAAAGATATAATATAATATTTACAAAAATGTGAAGGGTGTACTCACTTTTGTATGATACTGTATGTGTACCAATATTGAGCTTATCCGTATGATCCAGTCCAATTCGTTTACCACCAGTTGTCTATCTACCAATCTACACTTCTATAATGTGGGAGAAAAAAAACAATCAAATCTGTGCACCTACAAAAAAACATACCAATAATCACCCCTGGCAAAAGTCCACCTCTATTCAGTTTACTGCCTCTCCACATGCTAAAAGTCTCAAGTTGATTAGCCATGTGCTTTTCTATGGGTTATTGTAAATGGACTATGTGATTGCTTTTTGCTGTTTTAAGTATAGATATTACATAATATGCAGTATATTGAATCTTACACTAAACTACACTGAAACAACCACATAACAGTTCCATATACTGTATATGTTATATAATATTTTTTACAATGCCATAAGCAATTCAGAAAAATGGTTTTAGTTATGATTTTATTAACAGTTTTTAGGGTTTCAAGAAGCTGCCTTTTTATATGACTCCTTGCTATAAGTATGCACGTTATAAGGCAATAAAATTAATGGAGTCATTTCTCTGGCAATGCCTTTTTTATTACACTAATTCACTATAATACAGGATTAATAACATTTTGAATCAATACATCCTTAATTAAAAATGTCATATAAACTAAGGCAAACACATTTTTCTAGGTCCGTGTAAAGGTTTTCAATAAAACATTGTAATCTCAGCACCCAATTCAAAAGCATTTTATTCTTCATTTGCTCATAAAATGAAAGATTTAAATGAATACCTCTATTGCAGTTTGATTATTTTAAAAATCCAAAAATGCTTACACAGACCATTTGGGAAAACACAGCCATTACAACAGAAAGGTAGATAGATAGATAGATAGATAGATAGATAGATAGACAGACAGACAGACAGACAGACAGACAGACAGACAGACAGACAGACAGACAGACAGATAGATAGATAGATAGATAGATAGATAGATAGATAGATAGATAGATAGATAGATAGATAGATAGATAGATAGATAGATAGATAGATAGATAGATAGATAGATAGATAGATTGATTCTCATAATCTCCTACATGTAATATTGCATTAAATAAACCTGCAATGGGAAAACAATTTCTAATTTATTCAGTGGGGTCAAATCAAAGCTGCCGTCAAGGGGTTACAGCCGATACAACTATAAGGGGCCCCGGGGCCTAAGGCAGGACAGGTGAAGGGGAGCCGTGTTGTGCACTATAGAAACAATGTCACAGCTTCTGCTGCTCTCTGTCATTGAGCTCAGATATCGATCTCTTTATTGCCACATCTGGCTTCTATGTGCATGTGCACCCCTTGTGTGAGCTGTCTGTACTGTCCTCCTCCGTGTCATTAACATGTCAGCTTTGTGGAAAAAAGAGCTGGGACTAGGTAGGAAGATTTCCTTTACAAGTAGGGGCTGTGAAGGAAAGGGAGGGGGATGTTTGTGTACAGGGAGGGGTCAAGGGCTTATGTGTTTATAGATTTGTGTATGTGTGGGGCTGACATATATATATATATATATATATATATATATATATATACACACTGGTGGGGGGCTGACATATATACAGGTGTGAAGAGGGGGCTGACATATATACAGGTGTGAGGGGGGCTGGCATATATACAGGTGTTTGTGGGGGGCTGCCATATATACAGGTGTGGGGGGGCTGCTATATTTACAGGTGTGGGGAGCTGACTTATATACAGGTGTGAGGGGGGCTGACATATATAAGGGTGTGAGGGGGGCTGACACATATACAGGTGTGAGGGGGGCTGGCATATATACAGGTTTCGGGGAGCTGACATATATCCAGGTGTGTGTGGGGGGGGTGGGGCTGACATATATACAGGTGTGAGGGGGGCTTGCATATTTACAGGTGTGGGGATGGAGCTGACATATATACAGGTTTGAGGTGGGCTGGCATATATACATGTGGGGGTGGCGCTGACATATATACAGTTGTGAGGGGGCTGGCATATATACAGGTGTGAGGGGGGCTGGCATATATACAGGATTGAGGGGGGGCTGAGTGCATACAGGTGAGGTGGCCAATGTGTGGATTTGGTGTGATGGACCCGTGGGCAAGCCCTGGGGAATGTTGGTGGTCATGCTGGGGGGGCAGGCCTAAAGCTGTGTAAGGGGCCCAAAAATTTCTGATGGCTGCCCTGGGCCAAATACAAGTGGAACTTTCATCATAAATTCACATTTCTATAGGCTAAAAAAAAGTGTACCATGCATAGTCTGCTATAATGCCATGTTGATTGGTGAAACCTCTTAATCTCTAAAGAACATTGATGATTGTGACGCATTCTTTCACATATTCCAGACTAATTTTCCTTTAAGGATCTTGGCACCTTGTCACAAAACGTCTCTGAGCAACAAAGGAAGTTGGTGCTGGGAGACTTTCCTCTGGTTCCTGCTCTGATTAATATCTGAACCGGGGGGCATCTCCACTCAGGGTCACCAGTGCAACATATGTAATTAGTATTGCCCCATGGAGGAAATGCTCCCCCCTTACTGTAAACAGATTGCAATTATTATTTTCAAAAAGATTATGGTCCAGACTTTGTAAGGACATTTTATTGCTTTAATTATCTAGTAACTGACTAAAAAATGCTTTCTATCTACAAAAAGCATGTTTTAATCCTTTATTTTATTTTTTTCACAAAGGTAACACATTTTTACAAAATATCAAATGACACATTTACTGGGACAAAAGGTCAAACATGAACCTGCATTTCATAATGTAGAATAAACTAAAAAAAAAACCTTATTGACAGCGCTCAGCACCATATCCAAAATATAGATTTTAAAACGTTGCTATACCAACAAGCCTTTTGTTAATTTCACTTCAATTTAGCTAATATGCACCCTCAATTCCTATACTGATTGTGACTCTTATTCCTCTTGCACTTACAGTTTTTCAGCTCAAAAGGCTATGAAATGTATTGTGTATACCAATAGTGGTGCACCTGTCTTCTACTTAAAGTGGTGCTTTACTCCAAAGAAAATCAAAAGTAGACTAGAATGAAGGATGTACTAAGTCAAGGCAAATACAGGTCAATCAAAAGAAAAAAAAGAAAAACTGATGCAGCAAGGAGACAGTAGATAGGTAGTATTGCCTACCTGCTTTAAAACATTTACTTGATATCCATCACTACAAAGAAAGTCCTTATATTCCTGGGTAAATGTGAACACCAGCGGTGCCACCTTTGTCTACATTTTTCCTCTTGGTGGTTTAATGAAGCAGTGAGGTTCCCCATAAGTTTAATCTTGTTTACTTTGGAAAACTACAGTTTAAGTGTGTGTGTGAATAAAGGGGTTGCCCCTAGATGGTAGGAATGCAGGTCTTGGTTGCATTTCAAAGATGTATCACTAATTATTTACAATATTTGTGTCTTGAGAGGATATGTGGCAGGTTGAGTGCCACAAGTGATATCAGATATTATCACAATAGTACAGTGAACCTGTCAGACATTTCTAAACTTGACACAAGACCAAATTTTCCCTCACAAGTCTGAGGTCCATTGCAAAGTTTCCTCCTTCTCTTGGGCATCTGCAACATTGGATACACGAGCAAGCTAATTCCTACTGTCTCTTAGAGCAATGTCAAAAGCTCTGAACAATGTATTAGTGACCATGGGCAAAGGAATAGGTGTCTTAAGTGCAGATGTTCTCTCTTACAGCTCACTGAGCCTTGCAGTCCAATTTAACAATGTCCCAACTGGTCAAGGAAACAGGAAAAAGTCTCTTACCAACCATGGCATACAGTCTTCCTCCCATAGCCTCAGTCTTTACTCGACCACTGTCCTCTACACATTACACGGTAGTCCCTTTAGCAGCAATGGTCCCTGTGCATGTACAGCAGTACAGTCTTGATCCAGAAACACTGTGCAACACCAGCACCAGAAGTGCCAGAAGTGGTTTCACACATCTCTCCTAGCTCTACACATGAGACTCACCCCCAGTATATCCTTCTTCTTTTCTTCTTCTCCTTGGGAACCCAGCTTCTACAGCCTTTCCTCATTTCACTGTTATCCTTACGGACTATATTCCCTAACAGCACTTGTAGCTCCTGGATTGGTTCCCGGATTGCATTTGTAACCAGTCACTGTTCTCCTGCTGTCCCAGTATCGGTGGTGGGCAGGGTTCTTATTCATGGTTGTCTTCATTACCAGCCAAGCTGTAAGTTACTGCACACTGTCACTCACTACATACAGCCCCAACCTGCCCTATACCACCCCAACTTGCCCTATACCACCCTAACCTGCCCTATACCACACAACCTGTCCTGTACAACCCCAATCTGCCCTATAAGACCCAACCTGTCCTATACAATCCCAACCTGTCCTATACCACCCCAACCTGCTCTATGCCATCCTAACCTATCATGTACCACCCAACCTGCCCTATACCATCCTAACCTGCCCTTTACCACCCCACCCTGCCACTATACCACTCTAACCTGTCCTATATCACCTCGACCTGTCCTATACCGGCCCAACCTGTAACTATACCACCCTAACCTGCCCTATACCACCCTAACCTGCCACTATACCACCATACACTACCTTAACCTACCACTATACAACCTGCCACTAAACTACCCCAACCTTCCCTATACGACCCCAACCTGCCAGTTTACCACCCTAACCTGCCACAATACTACCCCAACCTGCCACTATACTGCTCACTAACTGCCCTATTACTATATATTGCTCACTGACTTCCCTGTCACTACATAGTACTCACTGACTTCTCTGTCCCTACATACTGCTCATTGACTGCCCTGTCAATACTGCTCTATTGACACTTTCTGCTTTTAAGGTAGTGTAAGTTTACAGTTTTACAGTGGCAGTTGTTTAATTCTGTTTGATAAAGTTTTCCTTAGTATTAAGTTATGCCTTGCTAGTTAAATTGTTAAAATTGTTTTTAAGGTTGCCTAACTCTGGTGAGCCCTGATCTCTTTCACGTTGCTCAGGTAGATCTCCACCTCTTAAAGGTTGTCTACCCCTGCTCCAGCATATTCAAAAGATTGTGGAGAATCTGTCATTACCTCCCCAACTCATTTCAAAATACCCTCTCAATATGTAAATAAATGCCTGAAATAACTCTTTAGCCACTTGGAGTATCTTGGCACAGTGAGAGTATCCTGGAGCACAATGGAAGTTGAGGGTGGTAATGGGGGGCAGTTCAACTTTTGCATCAGAGCCCACAAGCTTCAAGCTACACCTCTGGTGTGTAAAAATACATTTTTGTTGAAAAGTCAGCAGCTGCTAACAGTGTAGCTGCTGACTTTTAATAAGGACACTTACCTGTCCTACTTGCCCGCGCCAATGGCCCCTCCCCGATGCCGATCCCACGACTGATCCAGGTCCCGCGCCGTCATTCACACTAGGGGAAACAGGCAGTGAAGCCTTAAGGCTTCACTGCCCATTTCCTACTGCGCCTGCATGAGTCTCGTGCCAGCTTGTAAATGGGCAGCTGCTCTCTGAGAACACAAACAGTTCCCAGAAAGCAGCACGCCCCATTCACTAGGAGAAGAAGCAGAAGAAAACACACCGTGGTGGGGAAGAGGCAGATTATGGACTTCCGCATTGCAACAGGTATTTCGGGTGAGTATAATTTTTTTTTTTTCACATTTTATTTTTTTTAGGATTTTTGGCAAAATGTTTTATTCCTGGGTGGAACTCTGCTTTATAAAAAATAAAGAAAAAGCTATTTTAGGTCGAGGTTTCTTCTACATATTTTTGATAATAATACTCATATTGATTGGGGAATAGGGGATATATTTATGGCATTTATGTTCTTATTATTATTTTTACTAGTAATGGTGGTGATCTGCGATTTTTATCAGGACTGCAACATTATGGAGGACAGTTAGGACACTTTTGACACATTTTTGGGACCATTGACAATTTTACAGTGATCAGTGCTATAAAATGCACTAATTACTGTATGAATGTCACTTGTAGGAGCCATCAAGGGGTTAACTGTGTTCCCTAGTGTGTGTTCTAACTGTAGGGGGATAGGACTGACTAGAGGAGATGACAGATCACTGTTCCTAGCTAGAAGGAACTCACGATCTGCATCTCCCCTCCTCACAGGACTGGGATGTGTGTGTTTACACACGCATCCCTGTTCTGGCTCTTGTGCTCACGATCGTGCATAGCCGGCAGTCCTTGCGACCGCTGGTCACGCACATCGGCACCTCAGCAGTGCAGCGGGTCGTGTGCGCGTATTGCACTTAAAGGAGCTGTGACGGCTTGCGGGATCGTGCCAGCTGGTCAGCAAGCAGTTAACAGGCCTCCGCATTGCAAGACATCATATCAGAGAAAAAGTCAGAGCCATTAGAGACGAGGTCCCAAGTCTTGGTTTACTCCAGGAGCTCAAAAAGGACAATGAGCAGCAACTTTAGCATATATTAAATTTGTTGATTTTTTCCTGCTGTCTAAGATTGTGTCAATCACTTTTTCTGACAACCCTTTGTTCTTTCACAGCATCTCCTCAGAAGCCAAGCTGTCAGAGAAAGATGGTTTACCTGCGGGTGGCATAAATCCCCCTGGATCAGCAGATCGTTCCTCCTTGGAAGCCTCCAAGGTGTTGCTTTAATTTTGTAGAGAGCCCAACCATGATCTTTTTGGCGAAGCCAGAGCTATTAAAATTATCTTTGCACTTGAGGTTTTAACTTTATGAATCATGTTTGGTATGAGCCTGAATAGAGGGAAGGCGTACAAGAGATCCTCCATCCATAGGTAGACAAATGCATCCAGACACAGACTGTGAATTGAGGAGCCGAACAGAACTATTAGTGGTCGGCCCCACATTTCTCAAAACACTTCCTAATTTAAGCTTCATTCCGTGTGACAAATTATCTCCCTGCTCAAGAAGTCCACTAGCGAATTCAGCTCCCCTTTGAGACGAATGGCTGACAAAGAGAGGGTGTTTTCTTTTGCCCACTAGCTTAGCTACCTCCATGAGTGCAGGTGCCTGCGTATTCCCTTGTTTGTTTATGTAGGATGCTCCCTGTGGGCTCCTCAAACCCACGCACTCACATCTGTCCTTTTCCAAACCAGATCTTGCTGTGTCCAAGATCTTCCTCTTGATAAGTTATCTTCCTGTAGCCTGTAGCCACCAATGTAAATACACTTTTACCTGATCTAGCAGGGTTACTTAGTTGCTCGGGGAACTCTGTTGCCTGTTCCAGACTGACAGGGAAAAATTCTGCATTGTTCTCATGTGTGCCTGGACCCAGGTCATTGCTGGGATTGATACTGTCATGAGACCCACAGACCTCATCATCTCCTTGATGGATACTGCCTGCCTCAGTAGGAGATTGGAGATTTCTATCTTTAACAGATGTTCAATCCAAAAGGGGAAAAACTCCTCGCGCTAACAACAATAAATTGAATTAAATATTAATTGAAAATAATAATAAATTGAATAAATTAAATTAAGTGATATCCAGCAGCAACACAAAAATATGTGATATACATACAAACAAAAAATAAAAACAACAAGGTTGCGCTTGGAGGCACAATATGATATTGTGAAGGGAATTAGTTGTGTCTATAAAAAATAGATGCAAAACAAACATTTCAATACAATCATAATTATGAACAAAAATAAATTATATCAAAATAAGTAACAAGTGAATATATAAATATATAAAGTCTATAAAGGCTGAATATAATAAATAAAATTATATATAAATATAAATATAAATATATATATGTAAAAATTCTCCAATAGTCCTTCTAATAGGGAGATGAGAAAAAAAGTAGCAGCTTTCTGAGTTGAATGATAAAGCTGATGGCTGTAGATTGTAAAAGTCCTGTATAGGTTCACCATCAGTTACACAATATAGCTTCCAATATGGTAAGGTAAATAAGGTGTACTCTTACCAGATATAAGAGGGATTCAGGCATGTCACTCCCAATACGTCTGGAGTAGGACGCTTCCGGATCTTCCACACTAAGTTAATGCGATCTCCACTGGACCAGCAGGTGTTCGGCAACTGCAATAGGCTCAGCATCCCATTCGGATCAAAGAAAAAAGAAGAAAAGAAACCGGGGACTCGCCATAGTGAAAAGTACTTCCAGAAGTTTATTCGAATTGTGCAGCATATACACAAATTTAAATTTGCCGGCTAAAAGCATACAGGATAAAAAAGAACGTGCACCCGTGCTTCCGGGGTCACGTAACAAGCGCGATGACGTAGTGCGTGGCTCCGCCCTGACCGGTTTCGTCAGAGAATGACGTTGTCAAAGGGCACGGGCGACGCACTGAACGTCACCTCTTAAATACATAGAGACACAACCAAGCCTCTCTTTCGATTCACCACCTTCATTGGAGAACGGTGGAGAAAACGGAAGTGGGAGTAGACCGGGAAAAACACAGGAAGCGCGCTACCAGCGAGATCTGTGTAATGCAGATAAGCATATCCTGCATCACTCAAGGTCCGATCCAGCCTGAAAAAGCACACTCACTGGTTCCCGATCCTCCAACTAATAAATACAAATAAATACAAAAAAATAATTACCAGGAACATTGTCTGTCACTAATATACATATGTTCAAAGGTAAGGAAGTTAACAAACGTATGTTTGTCTCTAATAGACGTATTAAAATTGAATTTTTATCATCACATGCAATCTTACTAAACGTGCACAGCCCATTCACCTAATAGGCCGATGCGCACAACATGTCTTCAAATATACATATACCTTAATTACCATTACTGAAATTGGAAACGAAAGGGGCAAAATACATAAATATATTTAGCATCCAGATAGGAATAAATATATAGAGACTTATTCCGTTTTAAACAGAAAAAATCTCCATACTAAGAATTCCTTATTTGTGCAAGTAAGCCAAAATTCGAAAAAGAACGACCAATGGCTATATAAGAAGCACAATCTCCTCCTGAAAGGACATCTGTACATATAAGGAGATATATATAAATAAAAATAAAAATAATAAAAATAAATATGAATATAAAAATAAGCAAATCTCCTCCCGATAGGACATCTGCACATATAATAAGATATATAAACAATAAAAATAATATAGATATACAGATAAACAAATTCATTAGTTAAATGAACCTAATTAGATAAAAATCACATAACCAGGGATATTTTATGAGTTATCCAGGAAGGCATTTATTTCTATATCCACATTTAGGCCCTGCGGTTTAAGACATTTTAAACGATAAATCCAGCTCATCTCTAATTTGGATATAGCTATCCTCTTTGATCCTCCTCTCCAATGGGATTTAAGGATGTCAATAGCAACTATAGAGGTACCGTTTGGATTCCTAGCGTGTACTTCTCTATAATGTCTAGAGACCGAGTGTTTTTTATATCCTCTTCTTATATTACCTATATGCTCATTGATTCTGACCTGGAAGGCTCTTATTGTACGTCCCACATATTGTAGCCCACATGGACAAGTCAACAAGTAAACCACATGGGTCATAGAGCATGTGATAAAGGATCGTATGTTATAGGTCTGAGAAGTACTATTTGAGACAAAACTCAAGGTCTTGCGTTCCTTCACTGCGTTTATCTTACATACAGCACATTTATTGCACTTATGATAGCCAATTATATTTTGAAAGAACATTGGTTTCTTACTTGGAGGATCCACCACTCCTGGGGCAAGAGAGTCTCTTAATGAGGGGACCCCTCTAAAGACCACTTGAGGTTGTTCCGGGAGTGCTGGACCAAGGACTGGATCTTCCTTAAGAAGATGCCAATGTTTCCTGACCAATTTCTTAATTGCATAATGTTGATTTGAGTAGTTGGTGATAAAGGGAGAAGTAAATCGGTTGTTTTCCCCTACTAGGGGGGCAACTTTATCCCGTAATAACGTAACTCTATCAACTACTTGAATTTCTCGAATTGATTTTTCAAGGTCTTCTGTTAAATAACCCTTATCCACAAACCTCGATGTTAGCATTTTTGCCTGTTCCCCAAAGTCTTCTATTTTGCTACAATTGCGCCTGAGGCGCAAAAATTGGCTCTTGGGTACTGAGTCCAACCAGGCTTTATGGTGACAGCTATCGCGGGGAATGAATGAGTTACGGTCTGTGGACTTGAAAAATGTGGAGGTCACAAATTGACCCTCCTCCACTCGAATTACAAGGTCCAAGAAGTTGATCCTACTCTGATCCGCCTCATATTTGAACTCAATCCCCCTATCATTAATGTTGAGGGAACCCATAAAGGAATCCAAGGATTCCCTGGATCCCCTCCATAGGAGGAGGACGTCATCTATATATCTGACCCACAAGGCCAACTCTGGCCTGCGGTCAGCATAGATGACGTCCTCCTCCCATTTCCCCATAAAGAGGTTGGCCAGGCTGGGGGCAAATTTGGCCCCCATCGCGACCCCCCTCTTTTGAAGGAAAAATCCACCACTAAACCAAAAGAAATTGTGAGTGGTTGCAAATTGTAAAAGATCTAAAATAAATCTTTGTTGGACTAAGGATAAATCGGAGTCCCTTTCCAAAAAATTTTTAACCGAGGAAATCCCCCATACATGTGGTATAATAGTATATAGGGACGTGACGTCCGCAGTAACCAACCATAAGCCCTCCTCGTATGAAACCTCATTAATAATATTGATGACATGTTTACTATCTCGGATAAAGGCTGGCAGAGCTCTAACAAGTGGTTGAAGATATCCATCTATATATTTTCCTGCCCTAGACGAAATAGAATTGATTCCACTTATGATAGGTCTCCCTGGTGGATGAATCGGGTCTTTGTGGATCTTGGGCAAGTAGTAGATCACTGGGATCCTAGATGATGCTGGAATGAGAAAGGCTTTCTCCTTTCTATTCAGCACACCTGATTTAAATCCTTCTTTAACTATTTTGGACAAAACTTTTCTATATGAAGACCGAGGATCTCTAGAAAGGGGCATATAGGTATCCCTATCCCCAACTAGAAGACCAAGTTCGTTTAGATAGTCAGTCTTGTTAAGTATCACTATTCCGCCCCCTTTATCAGCGGGGCGGATAACAATACTTTTCTCTTCACATAGTTGGTCAAAACCTTTTTTCAAAGAGTTGTTAAGTTTTGTCTTTTTGATATTAACCTTCTCAAGGTCTCTCAAGAGTACATCTCTGAAGACCTTGATATTAGGTGCCAGACCTCCCGGGGGATTGAACAGAGAAGCATTGGAAAGGTTAGAGTGTTGAACCTCAGTAACAACACTCGTAACAGTACTCATAGGTTCTTTGGTAGGTTTAGAGAGAAAAAATCTTTTCATACTCAATTTCCTAGAGAATTTATGTATATCCATGTGAGTATCAAATTTTTTTAAAGATTGGGGGGGTGCAAACTTCAATCCTTTATCAAGGAGTGTGATCTCCTCTGAAGTCAGCGTGACAGTGCTGAGATTGAAGATCCCCTGTCCTGTTATACTCTTTTCCTTTTTGGTCTTTGATTTCCTCCCCCCTCTAGTTCCTCTCTTTTGTCGCCCATTCTTTGATGGTTTTGGTTGGACCCGGGAAAATCCTTGTATTGGCTAGTTTCCCTGTCCCTCCATTGATCCTGCTGGTAAGGAAAACCATATGAATTGGAAGGCCTAGGAGGATAAAAAGGAGAAGGGGGAGGGGGAAAAGGGTAATAATATGGCAACCTTTCGTCTCTATTCCAACCATTATGGGTCGCCGGATGTTGATATGGTCCCCCAAATGGGCGGAATTCCTGAAGGGGTTGAAAACGGTTGGTCACCGGGATGGAATAATTATATCGCATGTCATCTTGGGACCTCCAAGGTAATCTCTCAGAGACATTGGTTTCTACTACACCAGCTCGATGAGAGGAATCTTTTTTGCGATTTTTAGTTTTATTTCTCCAACTAGGAGATTTAGTAGATGGACCTGTGTTAAGGTTATCCCTAAATTTAGGGGGGTGGGGAGGTTGAGATTGTCTCTCTCTTACGGGAGATTTGTACGAGACCTTCCTTGAACGCAGGATTGGTCTACTGGACACATGAGAAGGTGGTATGGGGTTAATTAGATTCCCCAAATTTTGATTAGCAACGGGAATCGTATCCATCTCTAAATTATCCACCCCACCTTCTTGAATTTTACTTTGCCATTCAAATACTAAACCAGATTTATAGTCTCCTACATCTCGATTAAACTTTTTCTTTTTCTTATTTTTTTGTTCCGTCTCTTCTTTTTCTAACAGCTTTTTGAGAGCCAAGGATCGCTCCTTATACTCCTCACTGCTGGTGAGAGGACATAATTTTTCTTTAATAAGTTTTATTTCAACATCCAGGCGAGTCAATTTACTCTTCTTGCGCTGTGCCAAGAATTGCAAAAAATTAACACCAGCATTATTAAAATATTGATACCATTCAGCTAGCTCTGATTCGCCTTTTTGGGGGCTAATGTCCCATCTTAGACTTCTCGGGACCATAGAATCAGCTGTATATTGATCTAACAATGCGATATCCCATTGTGTATGTAATTCGGCTACCATGAGATTTTTAAGTCTCATGAACATACCCCCCAGGTCGCTGTCTGTATCTTTATTAATCTCAAACACACCCTCTTTAGCAATCATGCGTGTAGAGCGATATTCAAAAACGTCCATATTGCAGGACTAGCCAATATAAAGCAGCAAGGAATTTAGATATATCAAAAATAAAAGTGTTCAATCCAAAAGGGGAAAAACTCCTCGCGCTAACAACAATAAATTGAATTAAATATTAATTGAAAATAATAATAAATTGAATAAATTAAATTAAGTGATATCCAGCAGCAACACAAAAATATGTGATATACATACAAACAAAAAATAAAAACAACAAGGTTGCGCTTGGAGGCACAATATGATATTGTGAAGGGAATTAGTTGTGTCTATAAAAAATAGATGCAAAACAAACATTTCAATACAATCATAATTATGAACAAAAATAAATTATATCAAAATAAGTAACAAGTGAATATATAAATATATAAAGTCTATAAAGGCTGAATATAATAAATAAAATTATATATAAATATAAATATAAATATATATATGTAAAAATTCTCCAATAGTCCTTCTAATAGGGAGATGAGAAAAAAAGTAGCAGCTTTCTGAGTTGAATGATAAAGCTGATGGCTGTAGATTGTAAAAGTCCTGTATAGGTTCACCATCAGTTACACAATATAGCTTCCAATATGGTAAGGTAAATAAGGTGTACTCTTACCAGATATAAGAGGGATTCAGGCATGTCACTCCCAATACGTCTGGAGTAGGACGCTTCCGGATCTTCCACACTAAGTTAATGCGATCTCCACTGGACCAGCAGGTGTTCGGCAACTGCAATAGGCTCAGCATCCCATTCGGATCAAAGAAAAAAGAAGAAAAGAAACCGGGGACTCGCCATAGTGAAAAGTACTTCCAGAAGTTTATTCGAATTGTGCAGCATATACACAAATTTAAATTTGCCGGCTAAAAGCATACAGGATAAAAAAGAACGTGCACCCGTGCTTCCGGGGTCACGTAACAAGCGCGATGACGTAGTGCGTGGCTCCGCCCTGACCGGTTTCGTCAGAGAATGACGTTGTCAAAGGGCACGGGCGACGCACTGAACGTCACCTCTTAAATACATAGAGACACAACCAAGCCTCTCTTTCGATTCACCACCTTCATTGGAGAACGGTGGAGAAAACGGAAGTGGGAGTAGACCGGGAAAAACACAGGAAGCGCGCTACCAGCGAGATCTGTGTAATGCAGATAAGCATATCCTGCATCACTCAAGGTCCGATCCAGCCTGAAAAAGCACACTCACTGGTTCCCGATCCTCCAACTAATAAATACAAATAAATACAAAAAATAATTACCAGGAACATTGTCTGTCACTAATATACATATGTTCAAAGGTAAGGAAGTTATGTACAGATGTACAGATGTCCTTTCAGGAGGAGATTGTGCTTCTTATATAGCCATTGGTCGTTCTTTTTCGAATTTTGGCTTACTTGCACAAATAAGGAATTCTTAGTATGGAGATTTTTTCTGTTTAAAACGGAATAAGTCTCTATATATTTATTCCTATCTGGATGCTAAATATATTTATGTATTTTGCCCCTTTCGTTTCCAATTTCAGTAATGGTAATTAAGGTATATGTATATTTGAAGACATGTTGTGCGCATCGGCCTATTAGGTGAATGGGCTGTGCACGTTTAGTAAGATTGCATGTGATGATAAAAATTCAATTTTAATACGTCTATTAGAGACAAACATACGTTTGTTAACTTCCTTACCTTTGAACATATGTATATTAGTGACAGACAATGTTCCTGGTAATTATTTTTTGTATTTATTTGTATTTATTAGTTGGAGGATCGGGAACCAGTGAGTGTGCTTTTTCAGGCTGGATCGGACCTTGAGTGATGCAGGATATGCTTATCTGCATTACACAGATCTCGCTGGTAGCGCGCTTCCTATGTTTTTCCCGGTCTACTCCCACTTCCGTTTTCTCCACCGTTCTCCAATGAAGGTGGTGAATCGAAAGAGAGGCTTGGTTGTGTCTCTATGTATTTAAGAGGTGACGTTCAGTGCGTCGCCCGTGCCCTTTGACAACGTCATTCTCTGACGAAACCGGTCAGGGCGGAGCCACGCACTACGTCATCGCGCTTGTTACGTGACCCCGGAAGCACGGGTGCACGTTCTTTTTTATCCTGTATGCTTTTAGCCGGCAAATTTAAATTTGTGTATATGCTGCACAATTCGAATAAACTTCTGGAAGTACTTTTCACTATGGCGAGTCCCCGGTTTCTTTTCTTCTTTTTTCTTTGATCCGAATGGGATGCTGAGCCTATTGCAGTTGCCGAACACCTGCTGGTCCAGTGGAGATCGCATTAACTTAGTGTGGAAGATCCGGAAGCGTCCTACTCCAGACGTATTGGGAGTGACATGCCTGAATCCCTCTTATATCTGGTAAGAGTACACCTTATTTACCTTACCATATTGGAAGCTATATTGTGTAACTGATGGTGAACCTATACAGGACTTTTACAATCTACAGCCATCAGCTTTATCATTCAACTCAGAAAGCTGCTACTTTTTTTCTCATCTCCCTATTAGAAGGACTATTGGAGAATTTTTACATATATATATTTATATTTATATTTATATATAATTTTATTTATTATATTCAGCCTTTATAGACTTTATATATTTATATATTCACTTGTTACTTATTTTGATATAATTTATTTTTGTTCATAATTATGATTGTATTGAAATGTTTGTTTTGCATCTATTTTTTATAGACACAACTAATTCCCTTCACAATATCATATTGTGCCTCCAAGCGCAACCTTGTTGTTTTTATTTTTTGTTTGTATGTATATCACATATTTTTGTGTTGCTGCTGGATATCACTTAATTTAATTTATTCAATTTATTATTATTTTCAATTAATATTTAATTCAATTTATTGTTGTTAGCGCGAGGAGTTTTTCCCCTTTTGGATTGAACACTTTTATTTTTGATATATCTAAATTCCTTGCTGCTTTATATTGGCTAGTCCTGCAATATGGACGTTTTGGAATATCGCTCTACACGCATGATTGCTAAAGAGGGTGTGTTTGAGATTAATAAAGATACAGACAGCGACCTGGGGGGTATGTTCATGAGACTTAAAAATCTCATGGTAGCCGAATTACATACACAATGGGATATCGCATTGTTAGATCAATATACAGCTGATTCTATGGTCCCGAGAAGTCTAAGATGGGACGTTAGCCCCCAAAAAGGCGAATCAGAGCTAGCTGAATGGTATCAATATTTTAATAATGCTGGTGTTAATTTTTTGCAATTCTTGGCACAGCGCAAGAAGAGTAAATTGACTCGCCTGGATGTTGAAATAAAACTTATTAAAGAAAAATTATGTCCTCTCACCAGCAGTGAGGTGTATAAGGAGCGATCCTTGGCTCTCAAAAAGCTGTTAGAAAAAGAAGAGACGGAACAAAAAAATAAGAAAAAGAAAAAGTTTAATCGAGATGTAGGAGACTATAAATCTGGTTTAGTATTTGAATGGCAAAGTAAAATTCAAGAAGGTGGGGTGGATAATTTAGAGATGGATACGATTCCCGTTGCTAATCAAAATTTGGGGAATCTAATTAACCCCATACCACCTTCTCATGTGTCCAGTAGACCAATCCTGCGTTCAAGGAAGGTCTCGTACAAATCTCCCGTAAGAGAGAGACAATCTCAACCTCCCCACCCCCCTAAATTTAGGGATAACCTTAACACAGGTCCATCTACTAAATCTCCTAGTTGGAGAAATAAAACTAAAAATCGCAAAAAAGATTCCTCTCATCGAGCTGGTGTAGTAGAAACCAATGTCTCTGAGAGATTACCTTGGAGGTCCCAAGATGACATGCGATATAATTATTCCATCCCGGTGACCAACCGTTTTCAACCCCTTCAGGAATTCCGCCCATTTGGGGGACCATATCAACATCCGGCGACCCATAATGGTTGGAATAGAGACGAAAGGTTGCCATATTATTACCCTTTTCCCCCTCCCCCTTCTCCTTTTTATCCTCCTAGGCCTTCCAATTCATATGGTTTTCCTTACCAGCAGGATCAATGGAGGGACAGGGAAACTAGCCAATACAAGGATTTTCCCGGGTCCAACCAAAACCATCAAAGAATGGGCGACAAAAGAGAGGAACTAGAGGGGGGAGGAAATCAAAGACCAAAAAGGAAAAGAGTATAACAGGACAGGGGATCTTCAATCTCAGCACTGTCACGCTGACTTCAGAGGAGATCACACTCCTTGATAAAGGATTGAAGTTTGCACCCCCCCAATCTTTAAAAAAATTTGATACTCACATGGATATACATAAATTCTCTAGGAAATTGAGTATGAAAAGATTTTTTCTCTCTAAACCTACCAAAGAACCTATGAGTACTGTTACGAGTGTTGTTACTGAGGTTCAACACTCTAACCTTTCCAATGCTTCTCTGTTCAATCCCCCGGGAGGTCTGGCACCTAATATCAAGGTCTTCAGAGATGTACTCTTGAGAGACCTTGAGAAGGTTAATATCAAAAAGACAAAACTTAACAACTCTTTGAAAAAAGGTTTTGACCAACTATGTGAAGAGAAAAGTATTGTTATCCGCCCCGCTGATAAAGGGGGCGGAATAGTGATACTTAACAAGACTGACTATCTAAACGAACTTGGTCTTCTAGTTGGGGATAGGGATACCTATATGCCCCTTTCTAGAGATCCTCGGTCTTCATATAGAAAAGTTTTGTCCAAAATAGTTAAAGAAGGATTTAAATCAGGTGTGCTGAATAGAAAGGAGAAAGCCTTTCTCATTCCAGCATCATCTAGGATCCCAGTGATCTACTACTTGCCCAAGATCCACAAAGACCCGATTCATCCACCAGGGAGACCTATCATAAGTGGAATCAATTCTATTTCGTCTAGGGCAGGAAAATATATAGATGGATATCTTCAACCACTTGTTAGAGCTCTGCCAGCCTTTATCCGAGATAGTAAACATGTCATCAATATTATTAATGAGGTTTCATACGAGGAGGGCTTATGGTTGGTTACTGCGGACGTCACGTCCCTATATACTATTATACCACATGTATGGGGGATTTCCTCGGTTAAAAATTTTTTGGAAAGGGACTCCGATTTATCCTTAGTCCAACAAAGATTTATTTTAGATCTTTTACAATTTGCAACCACTCACAATTTCTTTTGGTTTAGTGGTGGATTTTTCCTTCAAAAGAGGGGGGTCGCGATGGGGGCCAAATTTGCCCCCAGCCTGGCCAACCTCTTTATGGGGAAATGGGAGGAGGACGTCATCTATGCTGACCGCAGGCCAGAGTTGGCCTTGTGGGTCAGATATATAGATGACGTCCTCCTCCTATGGAGGGGATCCAGGGAATCCTTGGATTCCTTTATGGGTTCCCTCAACATTAATGATAGGGGGATTGAGTTCAAATATGAGGCGGATCAGAGTAGGATCAACTTCTTGGACCTTGTAATTCGAGTGGAGGAGGGTCAATTTGTGACCTCCACATTTTTCAAGTCCACAGACCGTAACTCATTCATTCCCCGCGATAGCTGTCACCATAAAGCCTGGTTGGACTCAGTACCCAAGAGCCAATTTTTGCGCCTCAGGCGCAATTGTAGCAAAATAGAAGACTTTGGGGAACAGGCAAAAATGCTAACATCGAGGTTTGTGGATAAGGGTTATTTAACAGAAGACCTTGAAAAATCAATTCGAGAAATTCAAGTAGTTGATAGAGTTACGTTATTACGGGATAAAGTTGCCCCCCTAGTAGGGGAAAACAACCGATTTACTTCTCCCTTTATCACCAACTACTCAAATCAACATTATGCAATTAAGAAATTGGTCAGGAAACATTGGCATCTTCTTAAGGAAGATCCAGTCCTTGGTCCAGAACTCCCGGAACAACCTCAAGTGGTCTTTAGAGGGGTCCCCTCATTAAGAGACTCTCTTGCCCCAGGAGTGGTGGATCCTCCAAGTAAGAAACCAATGTTCTTTCAAAATATAATTGGCTATCATAAGTGCAATAAATGTGCTGTATGTAAGATAAACGCAGTGAAGGAACGCAAGACCTTGAGTTTTGTCTCAAATAGTACTTCTCAGACCTATAACATACGATCCTTTATCACATGCTCTATGACCCATGTGGTTTACTTGTTGACTTGTCCATGTGGGCTACAATATGTGGGACGTACAATAAGAGCCTTCCAGGTCAGAATCAATGAGCATATAGGTAATATAAGAAGAGGATATAAAAAACACTCGGTCTCTAGACATTATAGAGAAGTACACGCTAGGAATCCAAACGGTACCTCTATAGTTGCTATTGACATCCTTAAATCCCATTGGAGAGGAGGATCAAAGAGGATAGCTATATCCAAATTAGAGATGAGCTGGATTTATCGTTTAAAATGTCTTAAACCGCAGGGCCTAAATGTGGATATAGAAATAAATGCCTTCCTGGATAACTCATAAAATATCCCTGGTTATGTGATTTTTATCTAATTAGGTTCATTTAACTAATGAATTTGTTTATCTGTATATCTATATTATTTTTATTGTTTATATATCTTATTATATGTGCAGATGTCCTATCGGGAGGAGATTTGCTTATTTTTATATTCATATTTATTTTTATTATTTTTATTTTAATTTATATATATCTCCTTATATGTACAGATGTCCTTTCAGGAGGAGATTGTGCTTCTTATATAGCCATTGGTCGTTCTTTTTCGAATTTTGGCTTACTTGCACAAATAAGGAATTCTTAGTATGGAGATTTTTTCTGTTTAAAACGGAATAAGTCTCTATATATTTATTCCTATCTGGATGCTAAATATATTTATGTATTTTGCCCCTTTCGTTTCCAATTTCAGTAATGGTAATTAAGGTATATGTATATTTGAAGACATGTTGTGCGCATCGGCCTATTAGGTGAATGGGCTGTGCACGTTTAGTAAGATTGCATGTGATGATAAAAATTCAATTTTAATACGTCTATTAGAGACAAACATACGTTTGTTAACTTCCTTACCTTTGAACATATGTATATTAGTGACAGACAATGTTCCTGGTAATTATTTTTTGTATTTATTTGTATTTATTAGTTGGAGGATCGGGAACCAGTGAGTGTGCTTTTTCAGGCTGGATCGGACCTTGAGTGATGCAGGATATGCTTATCTGCATTACACAGATCTCGCTGGTAGCGCGCTTCCTGTGTTTTTCCCGGTCTACTCCCACTTCCGTTTTCTCCACCGTTCTCCAATGAAGGTGGTGAATCGAAAGAGAGGCTTGGTTGTGTCTCTATGTATTTAAGAGGTGACGTTCAGTGCGTCGCCCGTGCCCTTTGACAACGTCATTCTCTGACGAAACCGGTCAGGGCGGAGCCACGCACTACGTCATCGCGCTTGTTACGTGACCCCGGAAGCACGGGTGCACGTTCTTTTTTATCCTGTATGCTTTTAGCCGGCAAATTTAAATTTGTGTATATGCTGCACAATTCGAATAAACTTCTGGAAGTACTTTTCACTATGGCGAGTCCCCGGTTTCTTTTCTTCTTTTTTCTTTGATCCGAATGGGATGCTGAGCCTATTGCAGTTGCCGAACACCTGCTGGTCCAGTGGAGATCGCATTAACTTAGTGTGGAAGATCCGGAAGCGTCCTACTCCAGACGTATTGGGAGTGACATGCCTGAATCCCTCTTATATCTGGTAAGAGTACACCTTATTTACCTTACCATATTGGAAGCTATATTGTGTAACTGATGGTGAACCTATACAGGACTTTTACAATCTACAGCCATCAGCTTTATCATTCAACTCAGAAAGCTGCTACTTTTTTTCTCATCTCCCTATTAGAAGGACTATTGGAGAATTTTTACATATATATATTTATATTTATATTTATATATAATTTTATTTATTATATTCAGCCTTTATAGACTTTATATATTTATATATTCACTTGTTACTTATTTTGATATAATTTATTTTTGTTCATAATTATGATTGTATTGAAATGTTTGTTTTGCATCTATTTTTTATAGACACAACTAATTCCCTTCACAATATCATATTGTGCCTCCAAGCGCAACCTTGTTGTTTTTATCTTTAACAGATCACTATTTTCTTCTGGTAAAAACTGTTTTTCTTCCAAAGCATCCACTGTGTAACCCAGGAAGAAAACTTTCTGAGATGGAGGCAAATTCAACTTTTCTATGTTTACTATCCAACTGAATATGATTCATTGTAAAGTTTAGATTTTTCTCTAACTCTGTAGGGGACCCCAAAAATAAGAGCAGATCATCCAGGTAGGGTATTATCTGAATGCCTGTAGTCCTTGAATTGAAAGAAGATCATCTGGCCTGGTCCTTTCACTACAAACCTGAGGAAAGCTTTAGAACAGCCTCCATCCCCAAGATCTTTTAGGTCGATTGTCACCATGAAAGCTCCTTTGAATAAAAGCTTACTTGTCGTAAATATTGTGGAAATGACTCCCTGATCCAGAAACTCCTGGATTAGATTTGTCATGGCTGCTGGCATGTTTCTGTCTTTTAGCAGTGGAGTCACCAAAAAGTGACTTGGTGGTATTTGATGGAATTCTATCCTGTATCCCTTATTGATTAGATCTAGGATGAACCCATTGTTTGTAACCATTTGCCAAGAGGGTAGGAAGGCCTCCGGTCTCCCTCCTACCCTGCAAGGGGAGTCATTGTTTTTTGTCTTTGGCTTGGGAGGGATTAAACAGAAATCCCCTTCTGCCTTTACCCTTATTCTGCTGCCAGGGTCTATTTTGGTCCTTTTTTACCTGTGTCTTTCTGGGCGGTTTTCCTAAAAGGACAAAAAGGCTTTTTGGAATGCTGTTTCTTCAGTATTGGAAAGCTCTTTTTATCTGAAGATCTCTCCAAAACTCCAAGTCTTCAACCATTACTAAATTACCTTTAAATGGTAATGAGCAGAAGGTTGCTTTAGAAGCTGCATCCCCTGCCCAGGCCTTAAGCAAATGCACATCTAGCCTTGTTTATGAGGGCTGTACATCTAGCTGAAAACCTGATGGCTTCTGCGGAACCATCTACAATATAAGCAACGACTTTGTTGAGAAAGGGGAGCAAGACTAAAATTTCCTCTTTAGGGGGTATCCTGTTTTAGGAGGATTTTTATTTGCTTCAACCAGAGACCTAGTGATTGATTTTGCCCTAAGTCTGGAATTACTGCACTTCTGTCACTAGATAGCTGGGTATCTGGTGACATTAGATAAGACAAGGGCATTGCAAGAACAGATTAGGAATAGATAGGGTATCTCAGGCACATCTGACTGCTAGGCTGTTTGAGGGCCTGTCCAGAAGCAAGAGAGCATTGAAGAGTTGGGATTGCTGGCTTGCAGTCCAACCAGAAGGGACGGTTCTGCCTACCAGAGAACCTGTTGTGGTTGGAGGTAGAGGGGAAGTTGTCATCACTAAGAGACCAACCACCTTGTTACCAGGGACCACAGTGAGTAGCTGAAGTAAATACCGGAGCAGTATTCTCACTAACCAGAGATGGTGAAGAATCGGGAAACTTCAGCAGGTGTCAAGCCAAGAAACAGCCAGTGGAGTCATGCTTAAGGAGTATCTGCCAAGCCAGGGACCCAGCAGGGAAGCGGGGGTGACGCTTGAGGAAGATACTAAAGTAAGAAGATTAAAAGAGCTCATGGAATTCAATGGCAGTGAATCAGCAAGTCTAGTGAGATAGACTGGGAGCTCAGTGGGCTGAGGGTCTACAAGAAGTGACTGTATAAAAGTAAAAGAGCTAGTTACAATTTGTGTTAGGAATTGTTCTAAGACTGTTGCCAAAAGAGACAGTGCTCCTACACATGCAGATGTGGTGTCTTTCTGGATGCCTTTCCCTGTAGGGCTGTCTACCTGTACAAGTCTCAGAGTCTGCTAATTGACATTGCAACCACCTAAGGGTGTTCTGGCCCTAAACCCTCTCATCCACTGTTCTGTGAAGAGAAAATAAATCTCTTTGCATTCAGGAAGTGTCTGGCGCTCATGAATCTACCTTACATTACACCCACTATGCCTTGCAACTCACTCTATACAGAAGGTTGGCAGCTGTCCCTGGCTCTGGAGGTTCTCATTAGACTTCGTTACACTTCTATAACAGGAGCAGATGCATGGTTCTGAGGAGCATGAGTTAGCATTTGACGTACTGGGCAGTGACATGTCCACAGGTCCTTGTTTTTGAAAATAATATCTAAATGACTTAAAGATTTTGACCATCTCTGTATTCATGGTATACAGCAGTTTTCTAAACATAGAGCTAGTTTATTTATTTGTCAAAGATATTTATTGGTAGACATGTACGTTCCTGTTCGTAACAAATGGATTTTCGAACAAATTTGTTAGTATTCGTACATTCGTATCAATTCGAACATGCGAAAAACTGAAAGAACCAAAATACGAAAATTACGGAATTACGAATAAGCAAAATAATAAACAAGCGAAAATACGAATGTATGATTGGACAATCTTACTAAAATACGAAACACCGAAAAAGCAAAAGAACGAAAATGACATTTAAAACAAACAATTTTCATTCCGTATTTTAAATCCTTTGTCTGTTCGTATTTTTATTCGTATGTTCGTATTTTAATTTGTGTGTTTTGTAAATCAGTTTCTTTGTCTGTTCGTAAATTTGTGTACTTGTATCGTTCTTTCGAATGGGCACTGGGCAGTGTAGTTAGTGAGTGATTATCTTTCTTAATATCTTAGCCAATCAGCTTATCTATTATGTGCCAAGTCACATTGTACAGTGTAAAGCCTCGTACACACAAACGGACTTCAAACTAACTTATCCGTGGATTTTTGTCTGAAGGGAGTTGGCCAGACTTTTGAAACCGAAAAAAGTTGTCTGATAGAGGGTACACACAGTCAAATTTTTGGGAAAACGCTCATTTTGACGTTTGTTGGCAAAAAGTCTGACCGTGTGTACGGGACTTAAGAGAAAGTATATCTTAATATGGTTTAGCCGCGTGTTGCTATGTATTTACGAAAAACTACAAAATTATGAATCCATTAAACAAAAATTATTATCTAACAAAATTACGAATTTCGAATCAACGAAAATAAATTAGACAGAATTACGAATCATTCAGTATAAACAAAAATAAAACTGTTACGAAAATACGAATGGGTCCGAATAGGAAAACTTGCGTCTTACGAAATTACGAATCCTTACGAACCTACGGAACAAGACGAAACGGAACAAAAAAATACGAAAGTTTTTATTGGTTTTAACATAAAACATAGAAACATGTAGACATGGAAAAAATCCCAAAATGCATATACACTGGAGCAGGTGGGTAACCAATCATAACAAAATAGAGACTACAGGTAAAAAAGGAAAACAAGGATGGATGCTGGTTAGGATTGTTAGCAGATTAATATAACATAATTATCACATTATGCATGCACTGAGGGAGCTGACACAAATAGCTGCAATTAAACACAGTGTACATCTGCAGGTTTGATTACAATTTACTACTAATCCTGCCATCAGGATCCTTGTTCAGTCCCCCACTGTTATATTCTAAGAACACTGTTCTCTTCTTTCACTTGTGCTGCTTTGCCACCTATCACTCAGGCTACTGATGGACATGAAAAAAATACACCTGTATGGCCCACTTGTCAGTATCAGAACCAGGGCCGATCCTGGGGTCACAGGCGCCTGGGTGCAGAAATATTTCTGGCGCCCCCACAAAGGGGGCGTGGTCATCTTACCAACTCCTCCCCTTTACAAATGTTTCTATGGCAATGATTCAAACACAGAGATGCTCCTCTAAGAAGTATTTGTTGCCCTGGGATCCTCTCATGATCTGTTATCAATAAAGAAAATACTGGAAGAGCGTACACTAATGAGACCTGGAGGGGAACCTCTCTGATACTGTTAGAAAGTGTCCTAAAACATAGTACAGGACATGGTCAGAGACTGTAGACATATTAAAGGAGACAGTCAGTGACTGGAGATATAATACAGGAGATGGTCAGAGACTGCAGACATATTACAGGAGACAGTCAGTGACTGGAGATATAATACAGGAGATGGTCAGAGACTGCAGACATATTACAGGAGATGGTCAGAGACTACAGTTCCTATTGGCATAAGTAGATAATGGCGGATCGGCTCTCACCTGACCCAGCGATACAGCAACAACGGTTCCTCTGATCAGGAGTCAGCTCACTCTGAATTGCCCATGGATACTCCGCTGGGTAGAGCCCAGATCTGTATTCTGGCAATGACTCCATTCCTTTCTCCGCCAAGGATGGCACTAGGCTGTGTGGCTTTCCCTCTGGTGGCGCACGGCAGGGGGGTTCTCTCTCTGATGGTAGCGCCCGCAGCTGCAGTGGCGTCACTAGGGTTGTTGTCACCCGTTGAGGTAAAACATGGTGTCACCCCCCTTCCTCCACCTATAGTTGCCCCTCAGTACAGACCCCCTCCGTCAGTGCAGACCCCCCAGGACAAACCACCCCCCATTAGTACAGACCCCCAGGACAAACCAATCTCCCTCCATTAAAAACTCCCCTTGACAGACCCCAAGGACAAACCACCGATTAGTACAGACTCCCCCAAGGACAAACCCCCCCCATTAGTACAGACTTCCCCAGGACAAACCCCCCCATTAGTATAGACTCCCCCCAGGACAACCCCCTCCATTAGTACAGACCTACCTCAGGACAACCCCCCCAGTAGTACAGACCCCCAGGACAAACCACCCCTCCATTAGTACAGACCCAACCAGGACAAACTCCTCATTAGAACAGACCCCAGCACAAACCCCTCCATTAGTGCAGACCCCCCAGAACAAACCCCCCATTATTACAGACCCCCAGGACAAACACCCCTATTAGTACCTATCCCCCAGGACAAGCCCCCCCATTAGTGCATACCCCCAGGACAAGCCCCCCCATTAGTACAGACCCCCCCAGGACAAACCACCCCATTAGTGCAGACCCCCCAGAACAAACCCCCCATTAGTACAGACCCCCCAGGACAAACCCCCCTTAGTACCGACCCCCCAGGATAAACCCCCCATTAGTGCATATCCCAAGGACAAGCCCCCCTATTAGTACAGACTGCCCCATTAGTACAGATCCCCCTCAGGACTAATCACCCCATTAGTGCAGACCCCCCAGGACAAACCCTCCCCATTAGTACAGACTCCCCCCATTAGTACAGATCCCCCTCAGGACAAATCACCCCATTAGTGCAGACCCCCCAGGACAAACCTCCCCATTAGTACAGACCCCCAGGACAAACCAATCCCCCTCCATTAGTACAAACTCCCCTTGACAGACCCCCAGGACAACCCCCCTCCATTAGTACAGACCTACCTCAGGACAACCCCCCCAGTAGTACAGACCCCCAGGACAAACCACCCCTCCATTAGTACAGACCCAACCAGGACAAACCCCTCCATTAGTGCAGACCCCCCAGAACAAACCCCTCCATTAGTGCAGACCCCCCAGAACAAACCCCCCATTATTACAGACCCCCAGGACAAACACCCCTATTAGTACCTACCCCCCAGGACTAACAACCCTATTAGTACCTACCCCCCAGGACAAGCCCCCCCATTAGTGCATACCCCCAGGACAAGCCCCCCATTAGTACAGACCCCCCAGGACAAACCACCCCATTAGTGCAGACCCCCCAGAACAAACCCCCCCATTAGTACAGACCCCCCAGGACAAACCCCCCTTAGTACCGACCCCCCCAGGATAAACCCCCCCATTAGTGCATATCCCGAGGACAAGCCCCCCTATTAGTACAGACTGCCCCATTAGTACAGATCCCCCTCAGGACTAATCACCCCATTAGTGCAGACCCCCCAGGACAAACCCCCCCCATTAGTACAGACTCCCCCCATTAGTACAGATCCCCCTCAGGACAAATCACCCCATTAGTGCAGACCCCCCAGGACAACCCCCCCATTAGTACAGACTCCCCCCATTAGTACAGACCCCCCCCAGGACAAACTACCCTATTAGTGCAGACCCACCCAGGACAAACCCCCACATTAGTACAGACCCCCAGGACAAACCCCTCCATTAGTACAAACCCCCCAGGACAACCCCTCCTCATTAGTGCAGACCCCAGGGATAACCCCCCCCATTAGTACATACTCCCCCCAGGAAAAAAAACGCCCCCTACATTACTACAGACCCCCCCCCCTCCATTACTTGAAAAACACACGGTCCATCATGCCTGACACTGCTCCTCTCTGTGTGTGTCATAAGAGGACTCCTGTCTGCGGCGATCTGTGATCCACCCGGGCGGCAGCTGCAGAGGAGGGGACAGTGTGCAGCCGCGCCGCCCGGGTGGATCACAGATCGCCGCAGACAGGAGTCCTCGTATGACACACACAGAGAGGAGCAGTGTCAGGCATGATGGACCGCCCACTCAGCGAGGTCACTGAGCAGCTAGCGTCTCTCCACACAGAGACAGCCGCTCCGATCTCCGGACTCCTCACTCCCTATCTAACAGGAGAAGGAAGGGGGGACACGTCAAACACAGCAGCGGCGGCAGCGGGGAGAGCCGCGGCGCCGCTCACGGCTCTACACAAACAAGGAGAGAGAGTGATTTGAGACAGGCACTCTGGCTCTTCAGCGCCCCCACCTCTGTGGCGCCTGGGTGCACTGCACCCTTTTCACCCCGGGTAGGATCGGCCCTGATCAGAACAATACTGTATCTGTAAAAGAAGAGGCAATATACCAACTCTTCCCATGGCCAATGTGTGGTAATGCCACCCTTCATTGCTCTCTCAGCCACTGCAAGTATTTCACACTCTCTGGTGTGTAAAACATCCACTTCCCCACCCCACACAGTGGTTCCTCAAGCTGGCCTGCACATCACTACAGAAAGTAATAGTTGGCAAGAGGAATCACATACCATTAATAGAGTAAATGCTGAGACTGGGAAGCAGTGAAGGGGCTGCATTTCCGTAAATGGGGTACCATACTTGAAAGAGTAAGTATATTGCCTGTTCTTTCACAGGTATAGAATTTTTTTTGCAATTCACCTTATACTGACAAGATTACTGTAAGAACGTATATTTCCACTTCTGTTGTCATATTTGCAGGTCCGGATTTCCCACAAGGCCGCAGGGTGCGAGGGGGAGGCAGAAGCATGTAGTCCCCTGTCTCCTGTCCCTGCTGCCGATGTACACAGTGAGAGGGGTGAGCTGTGTTCTTCCCATCTCAGCTGTGACAGGAGTATTAGCACAGTGCTACGACTCCCGTTTTTGGAGGTGACAGGGTCAATAAAGAGAACCTGTCACCTCCAATTGCGATCACATAGGGAATTATTTTCTCCCGTGTAATAGCAATAAAGTTAAGTGAATTTTTTTTTTTTAAGTAAAGAGTAAAAAAAAAACATATTAAAAATAAGAAAATTATAAAAAAAATAAAAAAAAAAGTAAAATGACAAGCTACAAAGTAAAAAAAAAAAAGTAAAAAAATAAAAAATATTTGAACTGTGCCGCCCCTGCCATCTGGTTGCCATTCTCCGTGGATTAGGGGAGGGGGTAGCAACAGCGGATCCAGAGGGGGGAGCAACAGGGAAATTGCCCCCCCGAGACAATCATGTCACAGTCGCACTCGCTTGCTGTTTTTTTTTTTACATTTTTTTTTTGGGGGGGGGGGTTCACTGCTTGCTCTGCGGCTGGCTGCCACTGCCCCTAGTCTCTCTCAGACTCTCACATCAGCTGATCAGCAGCGCCGCTGCCAAGAGAGAGACTCGTCTGTGACTGTGACTGTGTGTCACATCTGTGTAGTTACGCGGCGGCGTCGCACTATCATTCATAGCAGGAGCGAAGGAAGAGGTGGGTCGTCACCGGGCACATGATTCAGCCCAAAACAGGGGAGGCCATCAGCACACCTTTCACTGTGAAACAGCGGCATTGTAATAAATACACTGTGTGCCTGCGGTGTGTGTTCGGGATTCAAAGCTTCTTTCTGTCCCTCCCTCCCTCCAGTCTCGTACTGTGTGGGGTCCCTGTTATCTCTGACTCAGCCCCCCTCCAATCACCAGTGCGATGTGTTGAGAGCTCCTGTCGGCTGGCCAGAGGAAGGGAGGAGGTGAGGTGAAGTTTCATAGGGTGGATTGTAGTTGCAAACTTTCAAGGAGATGTTTTCTTCAGGAGAAGAATCTTGGAGGAGATAGTGAGAGTGAGTGTGAGTGTGGGGGGAGGGGGGGAGGTCCGCAGCCTGATCACATGTGACAGATCACTTCTAAGCATGAACAGTCTGTGCATCATCCAATCCAATTGTTCAGACTGGATAATGTGGAGTCATTTATAGCCATTCATGTAACCTGTATATATGTGGTGAGTTCACCACTTCTCAGCCCCCATCTTGCATCACCCCCCCACACCACTTCAAACAGACACCACTCCGAGCTGCTTCCTACCCCCCCCCCTCTCCAGCTGAAGGACATCATTCCATGGTCACTTTTCTTCCCTTATCTTACCAACATCACTCCCTGATTACCCCATAGACACCAGAAGAAATCCCTCCCCATACTGCCACCGCCATACCCTCCAAACTCCTCTCCTGTACTAACTGCACCCATCATACCCTCCGCACTCCTCTTCTGTACTAACTGCACCTATCATACCCTCCGCACTCCTCTTCTGTACTAACTGCACCCATCATACCCTCCACACTCCTCTTCTGTACTAACTGCACCCATCATACCCTCCACACTCCTCTTCTGTACTAACTGCACCCATCATACCCTCCGCACTCCTCTTCTGTACTAACTGCACCCATCATACCCTCCACACTCCTCTTCCATACTAACAGCACCGATCATACCCTCCACACTCCTCTTCTGTACTAACTGCACCTATCATACCCTTCACACTCCTCTTCTGTACTAACTGCACCCATCATACCCTCCACATTCCTCTTCTGTACTAACTGCACCCATCATACCCTCCACATTCCTCTTCTGTACTAACTGCACCCGTCATACCCTCCACACTCCTCTTCTGTACTTACTGCACCTATCATGCCCTCCGTACTCCTCTTCTGTACTAACTGCACCCATCATACCCTCCACACTCCTCTTCTGTACTAACTGCACCCATCATACCCTCCACACTCCTCTTCTGTACTAACTGCACCTATCATACCCTCCGTACTCCTCTTCTGTACTAACTGCACCCATCATACCCTCCACACTCCTCTTCTGTACTAACTGCACCCATCATACCCTCCACACTCCTCTTCTGTACTAACTGCACCCATTATACCCTCCACACTCCTCTTCTGTACTAACTGCACCCATCATACCCTCCAAACTCCTCTCCTGTACTCACTGCACCCATCATACCCTCCGCACTCCTCTTCTGTACTAACTACACCCACCATACCCTCCAAACTCCTCTCCTGTACTCACTACACCCATCATACCCTCTGAACTCCTCTCCTGTACATACTGTCCCGTCATACACTCCACACTCCTCTTCTATACATACTGCCCCCATCATACCCTTCACACTCCTCTCCCATACATACTGCGTCATTTTACCCTCCGCACTCCTCTCCCATACATACTACCCCCCTCATACCTTTGCAACTCCTCTTCAATACAAACTGTCCCCATTATACCCTCCGCACTCCTCTCCTGTACATACTGCCCCCCTCATACCCTCTGCACTCCTATTCTGCAGAACCTTGTGCATTCAGATGTAATGGGCAACTCTGTGGAGAACACTGTTGACTCTAATATAAAGGGGGACTCTTGTAATTAACTCCATATGATTAGAAATTGTATTTAATCACAAAAATATATATACAGTGTATACTGCATTAAAAAAAAAATAGCTGTGCATTGCTTTGTACAGAGGTAATGGATTTAACCACTTTAGCCCCGGACCATATTGCTGTCCAATGACCAGAGCACTTTTTGTGATTCGGCACTGCGTCACTTTAACTGACAATTGCGCGGTCGTGCGACGTGACTACCAAACAAAATTGGCGTCCTTTTTTCCCCCACAAATAGAGCTTTCTTTTGGTGGTATTTGATCATCTCTGCGGTTTTTATTTTTTGCGCTATAAACAAAAATAGAGCGACAATTTTGAAATAATAAATATCCTCCAAAAATATATAAAAAAAAATTTTTTTTCCTCAGTTTAGGCCGATACGTATTCTTCTACATAGTTTTCATTATGTAAAGATAGGAAGTATAGCAACGGGCTCTTGCCCAGCAGTGCCACCGTCCCGCAGTAATATGATGGCGGGCGGTCAGCAACTGGTTAATGTACTACAAAAAAAAAATATTGACAAAAAGGTGGCAACCCTACTCACTACTCACTGCCCGCCCTCACTCCGGGACACAACCACTGGCAAGTGACAATCCACATCTGGTGGCAGGAAATGTGGCAAGTGACACACTTGGGGCTCCAACTGATTCTGTATTATTACAATGTAATAATAGAAATAATGCGCTTCAATCATCCTGACACCATAACAACCATGGCGCCGTGATGATTGAAGCGCCAACACCAGCCATTGCCCCAACAATATCCCCGCAAACTTTTCTGCCAGTGCCCCTCCCGAGACCAGACTCTGGATCCGCCCCTGGGGGGTGGTTTGGTTGGCGGGGAGGGGGTGCATTGCAGAGCCTGGCCTTGGGGTGGCAGGGAGAGCAAATCCGGCCCTGCATATTTGAGAAAACGAGCATACGTAAAAAAAAAAAATAGAATACCTTTTCCATGTTTCTGGAAATAAGGCATTATGGTTGACTGTAAGCATTTCTTAGTTAGCTTGGTGTGATCTATCCCAAACACTTTCCGACTGGCCCAAAGTAAAAATATGTCATTACCGTATTTATCGACGTATAACATACACAGGCGTATAACACACACCCTAACTTTAAAAGGGAAGTTTCAGGGAAAAAACTTTCCACAGCCCCCTGCGTATAACACGCAGGCACAGTTTACCCTCTATTTTCAGGGTAAAAAAGTGAGTGGTATACGCCAATAAATACAGTACTTTGATGTTAAATACAAGGGTTTTGGCAGCAGCTATCTGCCATAACGTGGTGTAATGTTTTACCATAGGCGATTCCATGGCACATAAAAGAGATCCTGCGGGTGCATTCACCTCAGGATCACTTTTAGAGGCGGTGGGAGAAGTGCTCTCCTCCCGCCAGTTGAGCTAGTTTCTTTCTTAATTAATGCATCTATACAGTCTTGGCAAAGCACTTTTTTCTAGGCGGATGACAATTTTTTTTGCACAAGGCACATTTCTTTTTAGGAGAGTCCTGAGGCTGTTCCATCTTTTTCTTCACGGCTCTTGCCCTACAGGGCACAAGTGAACATCTATCGGTAAAGAAATAGCCAAGCGCAACACTATAACACACAAGAGAGAGCCGGAAGACCACCGTTGACCCCACATCTTGCCACGTGTTTAGTGTTAAACCACCTATAGGTACTATTGTCAGATAGCAGAACTGATGACCCTCCATCATTCACTTACCTTAGGGCCAGGATCCGCATGTGTCCCCGGATCTGTCTCCTCTGCAGCAACCATCTCCATTGATGTGCAGAGAGTCCTGGTTTGCAGCAGCCTTTAAGTGCCTTGGACGTCCCACTGGCACCACCCCTTGTCCATCCCTGTAGGTACTGGACTGGCCCAGTGGATTGGTAAGCTGGTCCAATGCTGCAGCACTTGCCCCCACTTTCTGCCCAGTTCCCTTGGCCGCCAGGTTTCCCAACGGCTCACAACCAAATTGGCAGCTATGACACTTCTGCAGCATCACTTCTGCCACGCTAGCTTTACCCTATCACTTCTGCACAACACCAGAAATGACACGGCTCCAGCATTCCCAGCTGCATCGAGAGCCTCCATGCTGCTAGCCCCTAGAAACGCAGCCTGGGCACAGAAACCATGCTGCTCCACGAGGGTATGCAAACTCTGCAACCCTCCAGGGACCGGGTAAGCCCTCACTGTGGGTCTCCCAGAAGCACAACCAAGTCAAGAGGGAGAGGGGTCTGACTTGGTTGTGCTGAGTTTCCCAGCTAAACCCCCCCAGGGACACTGCCCCAGTTTAGGAGAGGCCATGGTCGAGAGACTCCTGCCACCTGGCATGGAGGCCAGACCGCATAAAGCCTTTCTTGAAGTGATCCCGTCTGGCTAAGGAAACACAAAATACTGAGGGACTCTGGCTCGCACCTGTATTTAAACTAATGTAAATTGTGTTTCCAGTGTTAGGTGGGGGGAGCCTATCTCTCATTAAACTGTCCTGGAGGATAACTGGGGAAAGTTTGGTAAAATCTCATTAATTACCCAGAGGGGATTGTTTTTTATTATTATTTTTTTTATTTTTTATTTTTATTTTCAAGAATAGTGGAGTTTCACTTTAAAAGTTTCTTCGTCATCATCATATTACAACTACTATGAAGTATAAGGGAGTAGGGGGTGTGGGTGAAATACAGAAAGCTTCTAGAAGGACTCAGAGAATTATGCAATTATTGCCATTTGTCAAGTATGTATGTTTGCACATATGCTTCTGTGTAGTTTCTCCCATCTTTTGAGCCTATACTCTTCTAGACTGCTTCGTTTTATTGAACAGAGTCTGACTTAACCATTTGAGAGAACATATAAATCAAAGACACCTAACTTTTGCATGATAATTAGACCATTTAGGGTACCCTGATGTGATCTAGTATAGAGCCCTGCAATCAGCACATAAGCATTATAGTTCTTGGGCACACGCCCAGAACATTTTGTTGATTTTGGCTCATTGCTTTTGAGATAATTAAAAATCATTTTCTCTGTAACCCAGACCAGACGAAGTATATACTGAGTTGAAAGGATGTCCTTTCTTTTTATATTCTCATGCCATCAGACTCAATTAGACAAGTGTGTCCTATGCCTTCATTCTTTAACAGTGTAACCTTTAGCACTTTCTGACCCATCACATTATAGATCAGCCAACTCCACTTGTGTGTCATTTATTTAAATTAGCTTTCCTCTGTTTTAAGTGCACATTCAGCTACCTTACATGCATAGCTTCAGATTTGCTTCAGATACATGGGGGCCCTGCTATATAAACATAGCTCCCAACTGTCACTGATTTGGAGGGACTGTTCCTGATTTGGAACAAAGTCCCTCTGTCCCTCTTTCCTCCTCATCTGTCCCTCATTTTGATCTGATATATATATACGTAGTTGTATATAAAATACACTATTTTTAAACAATTGTTTCCCAGAGCTAAACCTTTCACCAAAATTTGAAATTTCGGCATTTGTAAATGTAAAAATCCAGTATAAAGAAATAGTAGTGGTAAAAAAAACAAAAAAAAAACAATTGTGCGGTTTAAATATATATATTTTTTAAATTCTCCTTTAAGGTGGCGTGGCAGGGGGTGTGTATCCTATGACTACATATGTTTGTTAATAGGTGTCCCTTGTTCCCATCTCAAAAAGTTGGGAGGTATGTATAAATACTGGCTAGCGATAGATGACTCTACAAGACACTAGTGAAGTGTGAAAGGTAGGAAGGGACTGACCATTAGAATGTCAGTTTCTAACCTCCCAGGGTGTTCTGAATGTGTAGTTATGAGACATGCAAGTTTCTGTAGGTGCTTGCTATGAATCCTAGGTGGTACTTTTTTTTATTGTTGCTCTAACCACATGTTTAGGATACGTGCAATCATAACAGCCCATGTATCTGTTCTGCTTAGTGGTAAACAAACTATAAATAAAATAATTAACTTCCCTTTACATTTCCCAAAATATAAGGCATGGCAAAATCTGTACATTACACAACAAACCACATAAGTATTTGCTAATGTCATGCCACCTACAATTTTACATTAGGAACAGTGAAACGTTTCACAGCAAAGAAAGAATGATATCAGACACCAGTTCAGACACCAGTTTACAGAACAAATAAATCTGGCACAATCCTTGGGGCTGCTTTTGCTAATTTCATGTTACTGCGTGTTAGGTAAAAGTTTGGTAAGAGACATTTTCACTTTTCATGTGCTATTTTGATTACAAACGCTACTTTTACCGAAGGTGCGCGGGTTTCTAAGCATACACACCAACGTGTTTCTCGTCGAAAACTAGCCCGACGAGGAACACAATGAGGAAATTGACACTCCCGTTGAGGAAAAAGAGAACTTGCTCTCTTTTTTCCTCATCGAGTTCCTCGACACTACTGGTTTCCTTTGGCAAAAAAGCTCTGCCACCAAGTTTCTTGATGGATTCTGTCGAGGAAACCGGTCGTGTGTACACGGCCTGAGGGTATGTGTTCATACTTTGCCTCAGAGTGGTACAGTAAAACCTTGGTTTATGAGCATAATTTGCTCCAGAAACATGCTTGTAATCCAAAGCACTTGTATATCAAAAATTTTTTTTTTACAGGATATAAAAAAGAAGAGAGGCACCTCTAAGTGTAGCAATAAGTTGCTAAATGTTGTAACCTCATTAAATGTAACCATATTACTACACTTCTTTGAGAACCCCTGCTAAAACCAGCTCAGTGGGAAAAATACCCCTTACATTAGTAAACAGTAAGAATAATGCTTTCCTTAGAGTGGTGGTCAGAATGCTACCCTTAAAGACAGCTAAAAATAATTGGTGAAATGCAGCTGGCTCTGCCAAGTTGTGTTGACTCTAGATCTAGGCAGTCACCACAAGTGGGTGGTTAATCAGTCACAGCTCAAGCATCCCCTATCAAACTCCAGAGGAACCTTGGGGTACCTGGGAACCATGGTTGAGAATCACTGATCTACGCAGTGTTTTAGGCTGGGATTGCTGTAAAGGTATTTAGTTCTCAGTATCACTAGAGAAATTGCCAATAAGATGGAAATTAGATTTTTTTTTTTTATTTAGGGCCCCATAAAACATTATTACAACCCTGATACATATGGCTTTGCTGTAGCTTGTAAAAACCAAGCAGAAAAAAAAAACTTTGGGCAAAATCCACTTTGTAAGTGTTATAACTACAGTGATATAATAGAATGACCACTGAAACCCTTTACATGTCTTTATAATCCTTGTAGTGACCTGTGTAAACAAGGAAAAGATGAACTTCAAAGAGCAATGCCAGCAAATAGCAATCAATAAGACATCAACCTTTATTGTTTGAACACACTAAGCAACACTGCTGGCAGTCACCAGCTCTCTGCTCAGGGAGCTCACTGTTTCATTGCTCGGTTTTCAGTCTTAGGCCGCATACACACGATCAGACTGGTCCGATGAAACTGGTCTGAAGACCAGTTTCATCGGACCAAATTGATCGTGTGTATGGCCCATCGGACCGTTGTCCGTCAGACCAAAGTTTTAAAACTTGCTATAAAATCTGTCCGACGGACCAAAACGATGGTTAGTACACAAAAGCATCGGACCAAAAACCAGCGCATGCTCAGAATTAAGTCGACACATGCTTGGAAGCATTGAACTTCGTTTTTTCAGCACGTCGTTGTGTTCTATGTCACCGTGTTCTGGCCCGATGGGATTTTGGACTGATGGTGTGTATGCACATCAGACCATCAGACCACTTCAACGTGGCCCGTCGAAAACGGTCCATCGGACCAGTCTCATCTGACCGGTCTGATCGTGTGTACGTGGCCTTAGAGGTCCCGGGGGACAATACTGAAATAAAAAAGAAAAACATACTCCAATTTAATACCAAATCATGTTCAATGGATATAAAAAACTGGAATTGTGACGGAACATGACTGGATGATTAAGTAAGGACAACTTCACCTTATTTACTAAGCTCAGTGAACATTTACATTGCAATGTGAATGTTCTCTACTCTTGTAGTATATCATTACAATGGCTAATTTCATAATATTTGTGGACACAATTTAATCATTTTGAGCAATCTGCTATAGCAGCCTAGCTGTGCAAAAAAAACATGTCTCCTTAAATAAAAGCACGATTGCATCTATACAGTCAGTCTTGTTCTGCCACTACAATAAGTAGTAGGATCCTGCTAATTACAAATGTGCTTCAAAATGATGTAGTTAATGGACAAGAAATAAGGGACGTGCATGTAATCAAGAAGTACATTACCCTTATTATGTAATTTTGCGTGTACTTTCAATATGTGTTTTAATTGATACGTGACTGGATGCAATGTGATTGATTTAAGAGAACAGTGCTGTCTGTAGCCAACTAGTACCATTGTAAGAATTTTCATTTCACATATTTCGTAATGGATACTGTCAGAGAGTTGGCACTCACTAATACTGTTTCTGGAAATGAAACTACCAACACTGACAAAATCATCATACACACACTCCAAGATTATGTGGCAATCTTTTCTGAGCTTTGCCTCACTGTGAAAGAGAAAAAAATGCATGTTTTTTCAAATGTATAATACAGTAAAATAATCTGGCATAATCAAGGATAGAAGCAGTAAGCAAAAGATAAAATCATAATAAATTATTCCTAGATCCTCAGGCACCACTTACTGGTCTTGCTTTCCAGACTTCCAGGTGGAATCTCAGGTTTGCTAATTAGTACAGTCTTGAGGAAATGAGGGAAATGGGGACATGACTGAAACATTTAAATACATGAACGTAATTACGGTTCAGGAGGGCAGTATTTTAAATTTGAATCTAAGATATGAAGATAAGATCAAGAATATAGGAACATGAGGAAATCAAGAGGAAATTGATGTGATCATGAGGACTAGCAATCCAAATCATGATGAGCATGATTACTAATGTTTTTGAAAATCTGTCTTTGTGAACCATATGAATAATTAATTAATTAATTTTTAGGGTAATTAAAACAGAAGTATGGCCAAAGTTTTTTCTGCTTCACAGAGGTACATTTACTTTTACTCTCCTGTGACCCAGAGTCAGCTTATAGCAGCCTACTGCCCACTATTGATGTCAGAGTACCACTCCAGGCTCTGGAAAGATCCTGACCATATTGCCGGGAATCACCCAGCTGCCTGATTGACAGCTGGCTCCACCTTTCAGCACATGGCTAAGAACCACGGCCAGTCACTCATGCCTGCTCTCTAGCCAGGTGGTTCAGTGAGAGGAGAGAGGTGACTGACAGTTACTGCTCTCTTCTCTCATGTGATTGCTCAGTTCTTGGTCTTAGAGCCAATGTGGGGTATCTGCAGTGTCACACCGATGCTGCAGCATAGAATTAAGTATGTATACTTGTTTTTTTAATTCCCATACTTCTTGTTTAAATTGTAGTTAAACATATATAGTGCAATTAAGTATAGCAAGGTCTCTGACCTCCTTCAGTCTAACGAGGACCTCCAGGGCTAGAGATAGCTGAAATCCTTATGTATATGGTGGGTAAGTAGTCTAATCTTCACGGTGATATCTTGCTCAAGCGTCACCCCCGCTTCTCTTCTGGATCCCTAGCTTGGCACTCCAGATATTTCTCAAGTTTTACCCCACTGGCCTGCTCAGTCCCTGGCTTGACACACAAGACTGCTCTGCAAGCGTCACCTCCGCTGGCTGGGTCCCTAACTTGATCACCGCCTAAAGTTTACAGATTCTCCACTGTGCCCGTAAGAATGCTGCTCTGGTACTTGCTTCAGTTACTCACTGTGGTCCCTGGTAATAAGGTGGTTGGTACCTTAGTGGCGACAGCTTCCCTTCTACCTCCGACCACTGACAGGTTCTTCGGCTGGCAGAACTGTCACTTTTGGTTGGACTCCCAACCTTTCACTGCTAACTTGCTTCTGGATAGGCCCTCACACAGCCTAGCAGCCAGACGCCCCTGGGATAGGCCCAATATCTGGCTTAGCAGCCCAGGGCACATGACACAAGTCCACCCAGACAGCCGTCCAGGTGGCACAGAACATAGATCATCTAACTCCACCCGAATATATAGGTTCTCCCTGCAGACCAAGGGATTCAAGAAAACAACTGCCCATTGGCTGAGATACCCCATATACCCATAACCTGACCTTGCGTTGTCTTTCTCATATCTAATACCACCAAGTACCTGGCCCCTATAGTGGTAGAAGAGAAAAGTGCAACAAGGCCAAACTTAGGGAGAAATCAATGGATCTCTAACAATCAACCAGGATAACTACTCCTGGCAAGTAAATTTGTGAGGAGCATCCCTGCCTAAACTCCATGGTGCTACATCAGCACTGTAGCACATTTTTCTACTTTAAAGCACTGCAGGGCATTGTTCTACTTTAAAGTATATGCCATCCCTAAGGTTACATTCAGGGTTGTGGCTCTGCAGAGTTTTGGGTGCAAACTGCTATGTTGTTATAACGCAGAGGGGGGAATTCACTAAAACTGGAACACACAGAATCTGGGGCAGCTGTGCGTGATAAGCAATCAGCTTCTAACTTCAGCTTGTTTAATTAAGCTTTGACATTAAGTCCCTGTACAAATCTACGGAATTTGTCATGCAATTTGACAGGTCAAATCACATGGAAAATTGTAGCCTATTGCTGGCAATGGCACTGTCTGAATCAGTGTGACACCGTACACCGATTCCCAAAAGTAGTTCCTGCACTACTTTTAGCGACTTTAATAGACATCTGTGCACGAACCCACACAGATGTCTTTCAAGTCGCCCCCAAAGTAAGACTGAAATGTGGCTTTGAAATCATGCGAGTTCAGGTGAAGTTGTACAATTTCAAAGCCGCGCTCAGTTCGAACAAGGACTGAGGCCAGATTCAAACAGGTAAGACATACACTCCGACTTTGGGAGCACATATTGCATGACGTGTACAAATCAATGTTTCCCTATGAGAGCCATATTGACTGGTCCGACACAAGTCAGTCCGACTTTAGAAAAGATTCCTGTCATAAAAACTGCTCACCCTCCAGTGGTAGACCTGTTGTAATTTCATGTTAACCAGACACAACAGTATGAGTATATGATCAAAGATCTGCTAGAATATGTGTATTGCTCTACATCCATAGAGAAATGTTCTGTTTATTAGTTAATGCTATTACACACAAGAAGTATCTACAAGTCATAGCTCCAGAGACCCTCATTAGGGTCAAGGGTGGGCCTCTTTCTAATGTTTAACCATGAGCCTGCTCACATTGTGTACCCAGATGGGGTGACAGGCTCTGCCTCCGGTTGAGGTCATATTCTACTACACTTTGAGAAGCCTGCATGTAATTGGCAACATTTACACCTTAGGCCCCTTTCACACTTATACGACTTGTCTCACGATTTTGTACTGCAAAATCGTAAGACAAGTCATTCTCCATGATTTTCAATGAACACCATTCATACTGGCACGACTTTATGCAGTGCCGACTTCAAAGTAGTCCCTGCACTACTTTGGTCCGATTTTGATGCTTAAGGCATTCATTGAAATCGCGGCTGCGAATCGTCGTACAAGTGGGAAAGAGACCTAAGGAAAGGTTCCTGCACTACTTTGGTCTGTTTTCAGCCCATTAAATATCATTGAAGTCGGATCAAAGTTGGATCCTCTTCCTAACTATCCGACTTGTGACACAGTGACATGGTGATTACAGCAGAAGGATCCCACACTGGAAATGTTTTGATTGGACAAAGAACAAGTTAGACTCAAAGTCAGAGCAAAGTAGTATCCTGTTCATTAAAGTCAAATCTGTAGGCCCCCTGTAACAAGGAGGCCCCCAGATCCTGCCCCCCACCCTATGTGAATGAGTATGGGGGTCCCCTTGTTAAATGGGGCTTCCAGATTCCAATAATATATTTTTATTAAAAAAAATAAAAAAATTAAATACTATATAGATCTCTTTTCCTAGAGTATTCACAGAGTTCCTAGGTCCTTTGCCTGTTATTTTCCTCCTTCAGTGTGCACACCAATCAGCACAGTACTCTGAGCTCAGTCAGTGGGATTAAGTACATCAATGACAGTTTGTCTTTAAAAGAATTAGGTCAAATGACACCAGCCATCATTCAACCCAGAAGACTGTTAACATCCAGTGATAGAAATAAGAATTATGTTCCCCTTAGTATAACAGCAAAATACATATTATTTATTTATCTTTAAACAGGCAAATAATTATTTTATTTTTTTCACCTGGCACTATGCTTTAGATTTGTTACAGTTCTCCATGGATAAAACAAAATCTACTTAAGAGAGCAAATTTACCATCAATTCAGAGACATACTATATATACTCGAGTATAAGCTGAGTTTTTCAGCCCTGTTTTAGGGCTGAAAATGCCCCTCTCGGCATATTTTCGAGTCAGTGTACCTTGGGTGTCCAATTTTTAAAACTTGCGGCTTCCTCCTGGTCCCATCCCGTTCCGTGATAGGCGTTTGACTCTGTGTTCAGTGTTTCGCCTATCACGGACCTTCTATTGTCCGAGGATGAAAGAACGTCCGTGATTGACGGAACACTGAACAGAGTGCCTGCTGGGAAACTAAGTCCGAGAATGAAAGAAAGTCTGTGATAGGTGAAACACTGAACACAGTGTCAAACGCCTATCATGGAACGGGATGGGACCATGAGGAAGCCGCAAGTTTCAAAAAATGGACGCCCACAGCGCAGCCTGTCAAGAATTTCAGGTATGCTGCAATGGGCAAAGTGAGGTTGTAATGGGCACAATGAGGTAATAGGCACAGTGAGGATGGGCACAGTGAGGATAAGCACAGCGAGATAATGGGCATAGTGAGGATGGGCACAGTGAGATAATGGGCACAGTGAGATAATGGGCTTAGTGAGGTTGTAATGGGCACAGTAAGGTTGAAATGGGCACATTGATGCATGCAAATGGGCACAGTGAGAGGTGCAAATGGGCATTCTTTGACCCTCTTTCAGCTTACAGTGGCTGCTGCATTCTCACACTAGGCTTATACTGGAGTCAATACATTTTCCCATTTTTTGTGGTAAAATTAGGTGCCTCGGCTTATACGCGGGTCGGCTTATATTCGAGTATATATGGTATGTTCAACTCAAATACCCTTTTTTTAAAAAGGTGTTTGGGAGAACCAGCATAAACACATAAGTATTCAGTTGGCATAAAACATATACTTTACAATAAATCATCTTTACAATGACATTACCAAATGGTTTATGTTTTATCTCCATATGGTAACAATTACACAACTTTTAATATCAGGAATACAATATAACCAACAGAGCTAGTATGCAGTAACCCAAAATAACAAATCAGAAGTTTTTTTTTTTTTTTTCTGCCCACTCTAAAGTTTTGCAGTTGCCATTGTTTTTTTGACAATATGGCTCTTTACACTACAAGTCCAATTTAATGCAAACATTTTCTTTGAAATTACTCTAGAATGGTTATTGATTATAGTAGCCCTGTAAAATAATTGCTACAATTATACTATTTTTTTTACACAAAAAAAATATATATTTCTTACAGCTCACAAAAAAGACTATAATGACACAAATGCAATTGTCTACCAAATTAAAGATACTCACTATGAATATTGTAGGATTTACAGACCTAACACCTTGCAACACAGTAAAAAGACCAGTGAAGATAATATTATAATTACTTAGCTCAATGTAACATTTCTCAGTATCGCAATGACACTACAGTAGCCAAGAGTTGTTAAGATTTACATCAGCAATGAAAATGTGTTGGTAACAGCACTATTACAAGTGCTTCCTTGTCCTAGCATCTAAAACATTGAAAAGACGAGGCAACTACCGGTAAGCAGCTATGTTCCTAAAGGAAAGCTAATTAAAAGAACACGGTTCTTTATGTTGTACTTATCTCTTTCTAACACTTTTGGCTGGGCTTATTGGATTTTCAGAATGAGAATAAAATATAGCCACATTTTTACTGTTATTATGTTATTAGAATGTGTTCTATAGCTGCAACTAGTGTGATTTTATCAGTAAATATATACTGTCTTATAATATAATTTTTGTGCATAGGCTGGTTCAACAAACATATATCATATAAACAGGAATTGAAGAGAATAAAATATATATTCAAAAAGAAAAAATGAGGCCATTTGTAATCTCAAGTGAAATAAAAATTCAATTGTTTTCTGTGAAACAAATGCTAACACATCTATGTGTTCACAAACTCTCCAGCATTACAAAAAGATTGGCCTGTAGAGGAATACAATTTTTTTTAGATCAAAAAGAATATGTATAATGTGTGGCAAATATTAAAATGCTAATCAAGTACCTATAAATCATCTTTTTTTTTGCTTCTAATTTTGCTCACTTATCTCTATGTTTTGTCCATGTAAACTATCACTTGAAAACCAAGGGCCAGATTCTCAAAGGAATTACGCCAGTGTATGTAATTCGAATTTCCCTCCGGCGTATCATTGTTTTCTATTCTGAAAACATGATACGCCGGTTTTAAGCTTGGATCCGACTTGTGTAAGTCATTTACACCGTCGGATCCTAAATGCAATACTACGACGGCCGCTAGGTGGCGTTTACGTCGATTTCACCGCCGAATATGCAAATGAGCCGATACGCCGATTCTCGAACGTTTTTGCGACGCGGCAACGTAGTTTACGTAGGTTGCGTACGCGTAAGGTTACCCCTGCTATATGAGGGGTAGGTTTCTGAAGTTCCGTCGTTGCCATGTTAAGTATGGTGTCGGGTCAGCGGCGTCTTTTTCCATCGGTTACGTTGTTTTACTAAGCCGTTCGCGAATAGAGAATTGCGTAAGTGACGATCACGTCGTTTTGACATTGGTTTCAACGGCGCTTTCCGACGTGAGCTGGGCACTGGGCTTTTTTCCCGGCCGGCGCATGCGCAGTTAGTTTGACGCGGGGGCGCGCTTAATGTAAATACAGCACGCCCCCTCCTTCACTATTTGAATTACGCGGCCTTACGACGCCGCATTTACGCTACGCCGCCGAAAATTATGAAGCAAGTGCTTTGAGAATACAGCACTTGCTCCAGTAATTGGCGTAGGCGTAGCGTAAATGCGGTACGATACGCTACGCCGCCAGATACACAATTTTTTAATAATCTGGCCCAAGCCTTTTTCTGGCACTTTTTGTTTAAATGTTTAAATCAGTATTTTGTGCTTCAAAATTACTTAGAACAATATATATTTTTTGTTTTTGCAGAGACCCTAGAGAATAAAATGGCGATTGTTGCAATATATTATGTCACACAGTATTTGCACAGCAATCTTTCAAATGCAACTTTTACCTCAATAGTATTATCTAATCCAGTGTTTTTCAACTCCAGTCCTCAAGACACACCAGCAGGTCAAGTTTTCAGGATTTCCCTCAGATGAAATGGCTGTGGTGATTACTAAGGCAGTGAACCTGATCAAATCACCTGTGCAAAATAATGGAAAGCCTGAAAACATGACCTGTTGGTGTGCCTTGAGGACTGGAGTTGAAAAACACTGATCTAATCAACTAATATTATCTACCCCCAATTTTTTGCATAATGTGAAAGATGATTTTATGCTGAGTAAATAGATACCTAACATGTCATGCTTTAACATTGGACACGCTCGTGGAATGATGACAAACTACAGCACTTGCAAATCTCCATAGGCGACACTTTACATTTTTTTGTAGGTTACCTTTTTGGGCTCCATGCACACTGGGCTTAAAAAAACGCTCCTACTACGACAGTTTTGTGTTCTTCCTGTAGAAGCAGCTCAATCATATTTTGAGCTCAGCGTTTAGAGGCAGGGAAAAAAAAAACCTTCTGGTTTTGCATTACTGATTGGAGCTCACTGGCAGAAAAAAAACTCTCCTAAACTAATCTAAACTTTGTACAAACAAATGCTCTACATAAGCGTTTTTTTGCCGAGAATAGACTTTTTTAAGCCCAGTGGTCATGGAGCATAATACTGCGTACACGCTCTCGGAATTTCGGATAAGAAATGTTTGATGTAAGCTTTTGGTCGGAAATTACAACTTTGTGTAGGCCCCATCTGACATTTTCTCACGGAATTTCCGACAGCAAAAATTTGAGATCTGGTTCTCAAATTTTCAGACGGCAAAAGTTGTTGTCGGAAATTCCTATCATCTGTATACAATTCCGACGCACAAAAATCCTACACATGCTTGGAATCATTAAACTTAATTTTTCTTGGCTCATCGTAGTGTATGTCACCGCGTTCTTGACCTTGGGAATTTCCAACAACATTTGTGTGACCGTGTGTATGCAACACAAGTTTGAGCCAAAATTCCGTCGGATTTCCAACGGTTTTGTTGTCGGAGATTCCGATCGTGTGTACGCAGCATTAGAGTTATGGAGGAGGTCTTGTACTACAATTATTGCTCTCGCTCTAACGTTTGCTGCGATACCTCACATGTGTGGTTTGAGCACTGTTTACGTATGCTTGCGCGGCTTATGTATACGTTTACTTCTGCGAGCGAGCACGGAGGGATGGGGCGCTTAAATTTTTGTTTTTCCTATTTATTTCACTTTCTTTCTTTTTTTTTTTACACTTTTTTTTAGCACTTTTATTCCTATTACAAGGAATGTAAACATCCCTTGTAATATAAATAAGGATGCCAGGTCTTTTTTATTAAGAGATGTCAAAAAGACCCCAAATCTCTCATCTCTCAAGATCAAAAATAAATAAATGTTTTTTGAACTTTTGCGTTCATCCTGGCCTCACTCTTCTCCATACCCAGGATTGTTCTTGGGATTCATTGATGGGTCAGGTAAGCCTGGGAACAAGCAGGAAGCAAGGGGAGGGGTGCACCCTTGCCACTGCTTCTCAAAGTGATCCCACGGCAAATCCACGGGACCATTTTCAATCGGAAAGAGAATTGGCCATAGTAAAAAAAATACCAGGGTTATGGCAGCTAGTTGCCACTATAACGCCAGTATTTAACGTCAAACAAATGAAGTATTTTTACTATGGATTGATCGTCAAGTGGTTAAGACAACTGCTGCCATAAAAGAGCTTACAAGAATTGCACTATAATTTTTAGTGACTATAGTCTGTTATTAAGTAACTTACATGTCCTGATTACCATCACTAAACAAGTTATAGCATATGTAATGTTTAAGTTTAGAAGTTTCCTAGATATTTGACATCACTGCCTCAATCTCGCCTTATAAATATACCCCTTAGGACATGATGATCATGATCTATTACCTTCTTCTCACGTTAACTGTGTTTGCTGTTCCCACAACAAATCCACAGCTCCTGGCTTACAGCTGCTGCAGAGTGATGCAAAGCCTGATAAAGATCCAGTTACAGCTTTGGAAACCTAAAGTTGTTTAACTGTGTCCTTTTCAGGGGTGACCCTATAAATATATATTTCTAATAAGGTAGCTAGAATTAGATGTTTCCTTCTTTCTTGGTATGTACTTAAACATAAATCATATATTCTACCCACACATGTAATGCTATGTTATGTAACCAACAACATAAACTTTGAGAATGCTGTAAGCTTTATAGCACCAACTGAATGAAGTGGGAACACTGCCAAAAAAGGTAAAATTGAAAAGTAGAAAAACAAACCAAAAATCCAACAAAAGAAAAATAAATGTATTTTGTATTGATTTTATCTACTTATAAGTATCATTTATGTGTGTTACTTGATTTGTTTTCTGTACCTTTTACATTTTTTAATTAGTGTTCTAGAAATCTTTAAGTTCTCTTATTTTTTTTATATTTTTTAGTTCACATAGATCTTTATTACATTTTAAATCTGAACAGATAAGTAAGTCTACCAAAAAAAGCACAATGTAGGCAATAAATATAAAAAACGAAAGTTAGTGAAACAGTACAACGTATCAATGAAAAATAGTAAATTGCAGAAACCGCCAATCGGAGGTACCATACAAGGAGAGGAACGGAGAGGCATTGATCACTATTATAGGGATAAAGAGGTATGGTGAAAAACATAAAGGTATATATCTATTTTCCTATGTTACATTTTGAGTTTTTAAAGGGGTTGTAAAGGTTTGTTTTTTATTTTCTAAATAGGTTCCTTTAAGCTAGTGCATTGTTGGTTCACTTACCTTTTCCTTCGATTTCCCTTCTAAATTTTTTTTTCCTTTGTCTGAATTCCTCACTTCCTGGTCCTCCTCAATAAACTTGCCACCATCATCCGAGCGGTGGTTAGTCAGCCAGAACAGCTTACTGAACAGCTTACTGAGGAGAAACAGGAAGTGAGAAATTCAGACAAAGAAAACAAATTAAAAAAAAACATTTAAAAGGGAAATCGAAGGAAAAGGGTAAGTAAACCAACAATGCACTAGCTTAAAGGAACCTTTACAACCCCTTTAATCCACTTATCCCAAGTATAATGGAATTTACAGTATGTAAAGTGCAATTTTTCAAACTCTTAAATTTTTTTTTTGTTATATTCATACCAAAGACATTTGCAGGCTCTTTTCCCATAGTTTCATAAAGTTGATGTGCAAGCAAAATATAAAACAATTCCTAGGATATTTCTAAAGGTTAAAGTGGATTGTTCAGTAACTTCACAACTACTTATAAATACTTCATACTTCAATCTTAATATGTTACGTGATACTACATAAAAAATGTATAATAATAATAACAATACTGAATGACAAGCAGATATACTGTAAAATAAACAAATTAACCACTTAAGACCCGGACCAATACGCTGGTAAATGACCCAAGGTGTTTTTGCGATTCGGCACTGCGTCGCTTTAACAGACAATTGCGCGGTCGTGCGACGTGGCTCCCTCACAAAATTTGCGTCCTTTTCTTCCCACAAATAGAGCTTTCTTTTGGTGGTATTTGATCACCTCTGCGATTTTTATTTTTTGCGCTATATACAAAAATAGAGCGACATTTTTGAAAAAAAAACACTATTTTTTACTTTTTGTTAAAAAAAAAATCAAATAAACTAAATTTTAGTCAAACATTTAGGCCAAAATTTATTTAGCCACATGTCTTTAGTAAAAAAAAAAATCGCAATAAAAAAAAATAGCTACCTAGCGGGAACAGCGACACTAATACAGCGATCAGAAAAATGATCGCTTAGTGACGCTGGCAATAGGGAGTGAAAGGGTTAACTAGGGCGGTGATCAGGGGGTTAAAACTTTATTAGGGGGGGTGGGGGGGGCTATCCTGAACCTAACACTAACTGTTTTTTACACTGCCTGTCACACTGACACTAAATGCAGTGATTAAATCACTGCATTCAGTGACACTGTGACAGGGGGGTGGGGGGGGCGATCACAAGGGGTTAATATGCCTATGTGAGTGTGTGTCAGTGTTGTGTTGGTGCACACTTACTTGTGATGTCTTCTCTCATCAGCAGCGCTGGGAAACAGCGCTGCGATGAGAGAATACATCATTTCCTCCTTCCTGTGTAAACACAGGAGGAGGAAGTGACAGGCTGGGAGCGCGCTCCCATTGGCTGGGAGTGATCGCGGGGGGGGCGGATATCACGGACATCCGCCCGCAGATCCCGGATCGCTTCCAGAGGTAGGGGGACCCCCGCACGTCGCGGAGGGGGTCCCGATGGGACCCCCGAACCGCACTCAGGCGGGGACGTAAATTTACGCCCTTGTGCCTGTACGTGCCATTCTGTGGCCGTATATGTGCGTGCGGGGGTCCTTAAGTGGTTAAAGCAGCTTTGTAATTAAGAATTTATCCTTACATGTTTTTTTTAAATACATTTAAATTAACATGACCTGTCACCAGCCTCTTGCAATTCACTGTACAAGAGAGTTCAGACTAGAAGATGGAGACGTATCACAAGGAATCATTCATTTGTGAGCAGGGCCCTCTGATGCCTCCTGTATTGAATTGTATTGTGACTGTACTGCGCAAACTGTTGGCGCTATATAAATCCTGTATAATAATAATAATAATAATTTGTGCTTCTCTGCCTATATGCTAGCAAGTGATTTGTTAAAGGAGGGGAGATTGCACTGACAAAGAGAAGCTGTTGCTTCTCCTTTCTTTGTTTAGTCACAGGCTGGGAGAGGCTCAAGACCTGTATTAAACATTCAGTTTTTTAAGCACTTTCAAAAGTTGAATCCGTTTTACAGTGCGCTTCAAAGGCGATTCAGAGACTTGCAGAAAATGTACTGGAATCTTCTAACCTTAGAAAAGATAAGCGTTTTTCATGCGGTTACCATTTAAAGTGATTGTAAACGATCACCTTGTACAACAACCCATTCAGTGTAACCACTTGCCTACTGTGCACCTACACCCCCTTCCTGCCCAGACAAAATTTTAGCTTCCGGCACTGCAATGATTTAACTGACAATTGCGCGGTCGTGCGACGTGGCTCCCAAACAAAATTGACGTCCTTTTTTTCCCCACAAATAGAGCTTTCTTTTGGTGGTATTTAATCGCCTGTGCGGTTTTTATTTTTTGCGCTATAAACAAAAAAAGAGCGACAATTTTGAAAAAAGACACAATATTTTTTGCTTTTTGCTATAATAAATATCCCATTTAAAAAAAAAAATAATAATTTTTTATCTCAGTTTAGGCCGATACGTATTCTTCTACATATTTTTGGTAAGAAAATGTAAAAAATAAAATCGCAATAACCGTATAGTGACTGGTTTGAGCAAAAGTTATATTGCCTACAAAATACGGGACATAATTATGATTTTTTTTTTTTTTTTTTACTAGGAATGGCGGCGATCTGCGATTTTTTTTCGGGACTGGGACATTATAGCGGACACATCGGACACTTTTGACACATTTTTGGGACCATTTACATTTATACAGTGAACAATGCTATAAATATGCATTGATAACTGTATAAATGTAACTGGCAGGGAAGGGGTTAACCACTAGGGGGCGGGGAAGGGGTTAAATGTTTCTTCTAGTTTGTGTTCTAACTGTGGGGGGAGGGGGGGTGACTGGGGAGGTGACCGTTTGTGTCCCTATGTACAAGGGACACAATCGGTCTCCTCTCTCCCTGAAGGGGACGTGGAGCTCTGTGTTTACACACAGAGCTCCACGTCCCAGCTCAGTTACTCGGCAATCGCGTGTGTCCGGCGGCCATCGCGGCCGCCGGGCACACGCACGGGGTTCTCAGTGATGCGACGGGTGCGCGCGCGCGCCGCCGGCGGTGCGCGCGCGCCCCTAGCAGCATTCTATGACTGCACTTCTGCATGTCGTTTTGTTTTTCCGTTTTCGGCCAGAAAATAAATTTATTTAGTTACTCCCAAAAATCGTTTTGATTTATTTTGTTTTCGTCTGGAAAGTTTTCGTCCGAAAACGAAGATTTTCAACGACTTTGTCGAATTAAGCGATGGAAATTCGACAAAGCATCGAAAATCGTCGTTCTGAATACAGTGAATATACCTATTCACTGTATTCAGAACGACGATTTTCGATGACTTTGTGAAATTGAACGACGTAAATTCAACAAAGCATCGAAAATCGTCGGATCTGAACGAAAACGAAAATAAAGCATTTTTTATGTCGGATCTTTCGGTTTTCGTTTCTTGCCCTACGTTTTCATTCGTTAAAACGATAACGAAAATACCTGATTTTCGGACGAAAATGCATTCTAACGAAAACGAATGCACATGCCTATTGGAAATACATTTCCCATGATGCTTAACTACACTGCAGAGTGCATGAGCATCATTGGAAATGTAGTTCTAAAACACCTGGGGTGCCAAGGTCATCGCTGGCCTAGGCTGAGATGATGTTATCAGTCTGCTGCAAAAGGGAGGGAGTATTTTTTCCTCTCCTCCAATGATAAGATTGAAACAAAACTTTACATTAAATCACTGCAGCAGAACTGTGTTGGGCAGAGAACATATTAAATTACTGCACATATCCCAGAAATTAAATAAATATGTCATCTCTGAGCCAGCATCCCAGTACAGGAAGTTGATGCCAAGCTTAGATATTACTTGAACAAAGATGGTGCTATCCTTCTGGGGAGAAAAACAGATGAAGACATTGTAAGGAGGAAGGTCTGAGGGGGTTAGTGTGATCTCTGTGAGAAGTAATAAGTAGCTTTTAGTATTACTTTTTCATATTACTTAAAATGCATGCACTTGACATGAAAAAATATAAGTGCTCAGTCTACATTATCAATATGGAGCTCTCGGGACCTGACCATTACAAGGCTCACGCTCTGACATCCTTGTTCACAGCACGGATACATTGAAACAAAGTCATCGGAGAGCCTGCAGAAGCACATTGAGGTATACATTTACAGAGACGCTGAAATCAAACATGCTCTTTTGCCCTCATTTTGTCCACCTGACTGACTTTGTTGTTACATGCTGGTAGGTTAATTGTCTCCCGTCTAAATTGGCCCCATTATGTGTATGTATGAATGTGAGTTAGGTACCTTAGATTGTAAGCTCCTTGAGGGCATGCTGATGTATAATGTACAATATGCCATATATGTAAAGTGCTGCATAACTTGTCGGTGCTACACTATATAAGTACCTGTAATAATAATAATAAGTGTGCACTTGGCACTAATTTGAAAACTTGGTTGGAAACTATTCATTTGAAGAGTTATTATTATCTGAGCAGCATTGTCAGTGCAAAATATGACCATCACAAAAAATATTGTGTTGTTTTTATACCTGCAATTGAGATTATTTAATTGGTGCTGTTTATGAGATAACCATCCCTCATTCTGTCCTGAGAACATGGGTGTTGATCCGAGAAACGCATTTAATGTCTGAATTCTCAATACGTTTCTGAGTATTAAAGTGGAGTTCCCATCAAAAATAATGACTGCCATTAATGTGCATAAAAAAAAAAAAACATTTGGATATTTTTTTTTATTTTTTATTCACCTTGAAATAGCTGTTGCTATGTGGTCTCACGAAATCTGCCTTCTTCATCACCTCCGTTCCTGTCGCCATTTCCGTCGGCGCCTCCGCTCGCTACTGCTCCTGGGAAATGTGTGTCATAATTTCCCTGGAGTCAGTGCGCTTTTTCGTTGCCTTCACAATAGGGCGGACACTGCCGCCGCCGCCCATTGTGATAGCAACCCGAGAGGTTGACGTCGCTGTGGTGCGGTGTGGAAAGCGCATGCACGAGAATGGGGTGAGACAGGACGGTGCATGATGGTCGTAGATCATCACCAGATGCAGGAAGTAAGTGCTTGTGGGCTTCACATGCTCACAAGCACAATGAAAACCGCCAAGAACAGTTTTTAAAAGTGTCTTTCTACTATTACTCGGGAGATTGGCAGCGGATTTTAACCAAAATAATGGATTTACATTTGCTTTATGTCCTGGAGACAATATTCACCAGGACCAATAGTGAGGGTGAATCATCCCTGCGAAAGACCTTTAAAGGAATTTTTTTTTTTTTTTAAATAACAAACATGTCGTACTTACCTCCACTGTGCAGTTCGTTTTGCACAGAGTGTCCCCGATCCATGTCTTCTGGGGTCCTTCGGCGGCTGTCTCGGTCCCCCCCGCAATTAGTCACCACAGTCATGCGAGAGCTTGGATGGTGGTCACTAATTGCGGGCGCGCTCCTGTGATACAGCGAGTAGCCATAGGCGCTCGCTGTATAACTCGGCACCGCCCTCGACACGCCATGTCACTGGATGTGATTGACAGCAGCACCAGCCAATGGCTGCGTTTTTTCAATCCATCCACGCTAGCCAATCAGTGGCGAGGCTGAGCGGCGAAGAGAATATCGGGACCGCGCTGGACTTTTGAGGGGTAAGGTAAGTATAACGGGGCTGGGGGGGGGCAACATCAGATATTTTCCTTTACAACTCCTTTAACCACCTGAGGCCCGCGCTATAGCCGAATGACGGCTACAGCGCGGACCTGAATTTCCAACAGGACGTCTTTTGAGGTCCGCCCTTTTGGCGTTTCCCACGCACGCTCCCGAGCGCGCAGCGGGGAAATTCTAAGCTACCCGTGTCTCTTGGACACAGCCAATCACAGATCGCGGCGAATGGCCAATCAAAGTGCCCGTTTGCTATGTGATCTGCGCGGCCAATGAGAGATGATCTCATATGTAAACATATGAGATCATCTCTCATTGCCGGCTTACACAGAGACAGCGTCCTGTCTCTGGAGAGGAGACCGATCTGTGTCCCTTGTACATAGGGACACAGATCGGTCACCTCCCCCAGTCACCCCCCTCCACCTACAGTTAGAAAACTATACAGGGAACATATTTAACCCCTTCCTCACCCCCTAGTGCCAGTCACATTTATACAGTAATTAGTGCATATTTATAGCACTGATCGCAGTATAAATGTGAATGGCGCCAAAAATGTGTCCGATGTGTCCGCCATAATGTCGCAGTCCCAATAAAAATCGCAGATCGCCGCCATTACTAGTGAAAAAAAATAATAAAAAAAAATTCTGTCCCCTATTTTGTAGGCGCTATAACTTCTTTTTTACCAAAAATATGAAGAATACGTATCAGCCTAAACTGAGAAAAAATATGTTTTTTTTGTTTTTTTTAATTGGGCTATTTACTATAGCAACAAGTAAAAAACAAGTAAAAAATATTGGCCCAGATTCACGTACATCGGCGCATTATCGGTCCGGCGTAGCCATTACGTTAGGCTTGCGCCATCTAGCCGCGTAATCCCCCGATTCACGTAGCTTTTGCGCAGGAAATTGCGCAAGCGTAAGGTTTTTTCCAGAGGCGTAAGGAGGAGTAATACCAATTGGGAGGGACGTGGGCGTGTTACATTGAAATGAGCCGTGACCCCATGCAAATGAAGGGCCGGCCGGCTCGCGCATGCGCGCTTGAAGGAGACCATGGTCAGCTCCGCTGTGCGCATGCTCACAACTCGGGAGCGGCGCAATCAGTGAAATTGGAAATGGACTAGGGCAACTTTGTGAACTACGCAGACAGCATAAATAGACACACACAAATGCACTTCCTTTGCAAAATACATCCCTTTGTATCCCTCCCTATACAGCAAGGTGCTTTTGTTTGTTTGTGACGTGTCTTTGAGATATTTGGGGACTGTTTTGCAGAGTGATTTTTGTCTTTTATGTGTTTTCTTTGTTGTTATTTTGTTTAAATTATATTTTTGCTGGGCATTTTTTTTTTTTGCTCGTCATTTATTTAATTTTTTTGGTTCTGTTTGTGTATGATTTTGGAATGTGGGGGTGATATTCCTGCGGGAAAAGGGGTGTCACCCTCATTTGTGGTGGAGAAGTGATCCCCAGGTCTGTGTGAATGGTGTATGAATGTACAGTGACATAATTGGAGCCTTGGCGTGGCGTTGCAGCTCACAAGTCCTGCATGGTGGACTGGTGCCAATCCAATGTGATGAGGATGTGGGGTGTGTGTGCTAGGGACCACAGTGGTGTGCATGCATGCATTCTCATTGTGCCATGATTAATGTGTGTGTTTAACGTGCAAAGATGCATAATGTGCGCTGGCATGAGATGGGGTCATGAGATGGGGTACCAGTGCATATGCAGAGTCACCTTGAAGGGAAAAGACAGAAGGATGTTAGTCATGCATGTGCCACTTGTGAGGTGTGCATCACGGGAGGGGACAGTCATGCCTGCCACCCATGTCACTCACCAACCAGCCAGCTGTCCCCATACATGTTCTGTTCGCAATCTGTGGGGATGGGGCTCTGATTGTATATGTAGCTGTCATGGGTGTCATGGGTGGTGTCATGTGTTGGGCTGGTGATGTCCTCCTGCAGTGTTGTGGTTAATTCCAGGATGGCATGAGGGGGGAATCTGAAGATGCGATACACCTCAGAATCACTCATGCCAAAGAGGTCTATGCGTGTGCGGTATACCCTATTCCCGTGCCATCCTCCGTGCCATCCTCTGTGCCCTCCTCCTTCTTTGGTCATCTAAATTCACTAGTGCAGCTATGAGCGACGATGCCCCTGGCATGTTGGCAGTCAAATTGTAGTGCAACACGTGTGTGTGGTCTGCTCCTCAGTAACGGTGTTGCTTTCTGTGAGATGTAGACGTTTTTTCAAAATTTAGACCAGCTTTTAGGTGCTCTAACTTTAGACAGGACATTTTGCTGTTGCGCACATCGCGTAGCCTGCGCAGCAACTGCGTTTTTTTGTGGATCCCCGCAACTCCCTCATTAGCATATTTGACTAGCAAATCAATGGTGTGTCTAGCGCATTTTTGCGCGGACGGATGCGTCTGTCTAACGAAATTACGCCGGACAAAAAAAAGTAGATTTCTGGCGTAAATCGTTTTCTGAATCGCGTGCATCTAAACGCACGCGCACATTTAGACTTACGCACACGCAACACCAGTTGCGCAGGCGTAATCGCTCTGTGAATCTGGGCCATTGTATTTTTTTTCAGAATTGTCGCTCTTTTTTGTTTATAGCGCAAAAAAAATTAAAACGCAGAGGTGATCAACTACCACCAAAAGAAAGCTCTACTTGTGGGGAAAAAAGGACGTAAATTTTGTTTGGGAGCCATGTCGCACGACTGCGCAATTGTCAGTTAAAGCGAAGCAGTGCCGGAAACTGAAATTTCATCTGGGCAGGAGGGGCTATATGTGCCCAGTAAGCAAGTGGTTACATTTTTTTTTTGCCTTTTTTCTAATTTGAGCGCTGTATCTGTTACATTTTAAATATCTACATTTTATCATATTTATAACATTATAAATTACTGTTTTCTTTTTATATTTAAGCTTTGTATTATGCTGACCAAGTTACTTTTCTGTGCATTTTCCCAGATTTGTGTTTTTCCCCATACACACTACCATATGTTCCCTATATTGTATTGTATTGTATTGTACCTTTTATTAAAGAAGACATTGACACTTTATTATTGGAAACAAAATTCACCACGTTTCTTCTTATAGTTGGTAAAATTGGCTAGCTGAAAAAATCTATCTAGATAAAAGCATGTAATTAAAGTGATCCTATTAGTCACTTAAAAATTTAAATTACATGTTCCGACAATAGAAAAGCTGTAATACTTACCTCTTAATAGGCCAGTGCCATCTACCTTCACTCCATTCAAGCATTGAAGACTCTGCCTGAATGGACACGTCAGCATTTAACACTCCTGGGACTACGGGATGCTGTAAATGGTGGTTCCGTCCTCCAACACCTACATCACTACAGGACATGGACGTGACATAGGGGTTTGGGGAAAGATCCACAGCTAACCGAAAACAGGCATCTAACACTTCCAGAGGTGTTAGTTACTGTAGAGTCTGATGAAGGCTGCAACACTGGAAAAGAGCTAAAGTATAAGACATGTACCTCTAGAGAGAAACGTTTAACTGTTTTTGTATTGCAGGATGCCCCCACCCCATCTAAACACTTTATAAAGACAAATCTAAAGGATATTTTCAACCTTTCATAGTTATGTTGAAATAGACACAAGTCCAACCAATAGAAAAATACATTTATAGAAAATCCCTATTTACACAATCCTATACACACAGTTGTTCCAGAGGAAGTCAAAAAACTCAATGAAGCAAGGTCCATAAGGCAATCAGATATTCTCTGGATTAAAAATCTCTGGTGTTATTTCCTATAAAGATAAAAAAAAAATACTGTCCTTTTCCAATTAGTTGCAGCATCTGAGTTAGAATAAGCAGTAACACCATAAAACAATCATATATATTGTTTTTAATAATCAGCCTTTGTGTATATGCCTCAAGGCTTTGTACTTGGTCGCTTTCTCTTATTTAAATTTTAATCAACAAATTATAGGTGTCCACAGAAACAGGGTTATTGCCATCCAGAACATTTTTGTTTCCTTTCTTTTTGTAAATTATTTATTTATTTATATTTTTGCAACAGGACCCAACACAACTAAGACCCTGTATTAATGTTAGACTTGCCAGTTATTCTGGTAAATGAAAGTACATTGTGAAGTCCTCCCCTTCATTTTTATACCTGCATTTTGTGATCATTTTTGCTAAAGGTTTATTTGCAGTTTTATTATGGGTTTTAAACTATCATTATTAATATTGTCAGGAATATATAAGAGTATTCCATATTAGTAAAATATATGACATATATTGACATATGTGTATCTACTGATATCAATTAAAACTGTGTTGCAAGATATATGGGGGTATAGCAATTGGGCTTAGCAACTTTCTAAGTTGCTGACCCAGGACAAGTAGGCACATTAAGACTGTCAGGGAAAAGTCAGAAGTCCTTATGTGTCTTATCAATTGTTAAGCAAAATCATCATCAAAACAGCCAGACACCATGCCTTTTTAGTAGCCAGCAGAGGCAACATCTAATGCCTTGTACACACGATCGGAATTTCCGATGGAAAAAGAAAGACAGACTTTTTCCAGCAGATATTCTGATCGTGTGTAGCCCCATCTGAGTTTTTCCATCAGATATTCCGATGAATTTCGTTGGAGTTTAGATATATAACATAATAAAAAGATAGCCGCGCCAAAAATAATAATGAGATGTGTAAACATCAAAACTTTGGGACTTAATAATTTTTTCATATATTTTCATACATCACTATGGACTCTTATGGACTTTAGTGCTTACTAATTGATCAATGTATTGATGTTTACACATCTCATTATTATTTTTGGCGTGGCTATCTTTTTCTTTTGTTATCTTATGGTTTATCACACACCAGCTGCTGCCTGTTTGTTGTAGGGGGAGGTTCATTATAGCGCGTTTTTTTGTTTTTCTATAGATATATAACATGTTCTATTTTACTCCGATGTAATCCTATCGGAATTCCGATGTGATTTGGCCAGGAAAAAGCCTGAATGTGTGTACAAGGCATAAGCTTATCTCACGACAGGTTTTCTTTAATGACATACATAGGATATATATTTTAGGCTTTTAGTCTGACAAACACTATCGAGCTAAGTTTACTGTATAGGAATAATTACAATTTTAGATGTTTTCCTTTTGTGGTGGTCATATAGATTTTTAGATTCTTCAATTCTAATCATAGAACACAGTATTGACAAATTCTATCACAAATTCTAGGACCCCTCCTCACCACAGTCATCACACTCCTGTTGGGTGACATGATAATTAGTGAATTAGTGCTGCCAAAATGCCATGCCCAGGTTACACTTCAATGATAAATGTGATAAGCATCATATTATACAATGAAGGGAAAACCTGGTACTTTTTTATATTTTCAGTCTGGGGAAAGGGTGTAACCCAAATCTAGCTTTAAATTAGACTGTCAGGAAAAGGGTGGCTGTCTCATCTAATTCATACTGTGTATTTTTCAACATACATCACAGGACTGTGGATTGCCTAATTGTTGAACCAATGGTTCATGCTTCAACTACATGTAATTGGATACCGACAAAGCAAAGTTTAAAACCCAGACCTGCATAACCACTCTCAGCAGGACTTAATTTGTTTGCTGGTGTCCTTAGGAGATGGATGTGTTTTTCCCTGCTCCCAGATAAATCTCCTTTTTCTGGTATATTGCCTTGGATGGGCATTTAGGATGCTTATCTGCACATTCCTTTTTTTAGGCTCACCAATATTATCTGCAGTTTGCTTTAGGTATGCCACACTATAATTTTTTTTGTCCACTGCACCTTCAGTTTGGTATTGGCCCCAGTTCTGGGTCTTCATGCCTGGGGAATCCACATTGTGGGTTGTCTGGAGGACCTACTCCTGAGGTAGCACACTCTGTCAGCCATTGTTCATCGAATTGTGCTGACCCTGCAGAGATTTGGATGGAACCAGATTATTCAGTATTCAGTGTTAGATCCTCCTCTGCACTAGGAGTACCTGGGCCTAGTCCTGAAAACAGCCCTATATGGTAAATATCTCTTAAACCGTGCAGGTTTAGGAGATATTTACAGTACCTACAGGCTTACATATAGGCTTCTCTGCAGGTACAAGTGGTGTAACTAGGGACATTTCCTTGAACAACAGTTGGGTCCCAATAAAATGGCCATCCAAAAATCAGTGTAGCATACTACTGACTGCTGCATTTTATTTTCTATATGTAGAATATGTAGTTTTTGCCCATGTCCACTTAGCCAACAGTGTAACCAGTTTTATAATTAGTGACATCATATCCCAGACTCAGTCAAAGGTTAATAGAAATTGATAGCCAATAACTATGACAATTTTGTTCCGTTAATGACATTTTAATAGTACCGTATGAAAAAGTATACCATTTCAGACTATATGCTTCCACTTTATAGCCAAACCCATAACTTTAACAGTTTCAAAAATTAGTTACTGTACATTCCCTAAATGCTAGGAATTCTGTCACATTTGCTTGTGCTCTCAACCAGTCAAACCATCAAATGGCTGGTGTCATAACTGATCACATGTGCAGCACTATGGCAGTTGCTGATCAAACAGAGGCTAAGATGGCAGCTTCCTTGGTTGAAAAGGATAAGAGGGTTTAGTGCTGCTTTAAATGAGGGGTAGGTTGTGGTTAACCATCTTAGGGACATTTGTGTACATGTACCACAGCACTGTGTAAAACTATACACTAAGGTTTTTTTGTTTGTTTTTATGTTTTTTACTCAGCCTAGGCTGAATGTAAAAAGAAAAAAAAAATAGATTCTTCCATTCATGCTAAACAACCTGCATGGAAGAAGCTCCTGCCCCAGTTTAAGGTTTTTAAGGATTATATTACTCTTTTGAACAGTTACAGTACAGTCATACATAAATCTATCTGCTCATTTCTTCAGGATCTAGTGTGATAGACTGTATTGCATAGTCAAGGAAAGACCTTCACCTAAATACAGATGATAAAAATAGATAACTGCTTTACAGTAGTGTCTGCTAGATAAAGTAAACCATCTGGGAAGAGATATTTGTCAAGGTGAATCATATGTTAGTTTCTTTCAGTTTGTAGAAATGTAAAGAAACAGTACTTTGGTTGCTACTTCTTCTGCCTTGAAAAGGAATTTAGCATTGTACAATTGTAGAAAAAAATCTCACCAACAGACAATTTTGGAACTTATGCCGTGCATATACGATCATTTTTCGGCATGTAAAAAAACAATGTTTTTCAGCATGTAGAAAAAACAAAGTTTTTTTCAACTTCATCATTAAAACAACGTTGCCCACACACGGTCGTTTAAAAAAAATGCTCTAGCAAAGCGAGGTAATGTACAACACGTACGGCGGCACTATAAATCCATTTGGATGACATCACCGATTAGCTGATTTTGTGTTAGTAAAAGACGATTCGCGCTTTTCTGTCTGTTACAGTGTGATGAATGTGCTTACTCCATTACGAATGGTAGTTTTACCAGAACGAGCGCTTCTGTCTCATAACTTGCTTCTGAGCATGCGTTGGTTTTTAACGTCATTTTAGCCCACACACAATCATTTTTTACAACCCGAAAAACAACATTGTTTAAAACGTTTTTAAAAAATGCAGCATGTTCGAATTTTTTTTTGTCGTTTTTCAGAACCGGAAAAAATGGTGTGAAGCCCACACACATTCATTTTAAATGACATTTTTTTAAAACGTAATTTTTTAAATACCGAAAAATGATCGTGTGTACGTGGCATCATACTTTAATTAGCTTATCTAGATAGGGGAAAGTGAATTAGTATATCATATTTGTTGATTTTTTAATGACAATGCTTATACCTCTTTTAAATATTGAACTTGTTGCTCTGCTTGCATCAACCATTTCTCTTATTTTTAGTGTGTCAACTCCGTGAATAAAGGCAGTTTTACCTAAAGTTGTCTAATTCATTGCATCATTTTAAGAGTGTTGACAGATTAAGGTAAATCCAGCATAATTTTTCTGAATTTTGTGCACCGCATTGTACAGACCATTTGCATTTGTGCATTGTAGTGTGCTAAAGTGCAGGTTCTTTGCAGTGTACTGTAAATGTGTGTTGTGGTGCAAATAACAATGAAAGGAAATGCACCACATTTAGAATGCATTGCTTTGAATAAAGTAATGCAAGTTATAATGGGTTGTAAATGATAGCTGATTTATTTAAATACCGTAGTTTGAGCCTACTGAAGATTTTTAGTTGCTTTTTCACAAATCTCAACTGATTCATGAATATTCTGAACCACTGCAACAAATAATTATTTCCATTCACTAGTGATGGGTCCTTTTGATCCATGTAGCAAATCATGTTTGCAGCTTAATGACAGTGTTGGAGATTAGTGCCATTTTGGTTGTGTAAATTAAATCACCAGGGTTGATTTACTAAAGGAATAGAAGGTATTTACTTAGCTTAACGAAAAAAGGTGCGGCTGTGTTAACTAGAATCATTCAATCATAGCCGACAATGGATTTTGTAAACTTGTCTCTTCATAACTGGGTATTAATAGTGAACATAGCTTCACTTTAGTTATTTTTTGCATGTCTTTATCAATCAACCTCATTGTGCTTAGTGTAATTTCTAGTTGATGCTTGTAAAGCTAGGGCGTGAGATGGATTCTCACACGAGAATATTGGCATATGTTCAAATCCCTTAATTTGTCAATACTTTGCAGCAAGTTCTGGCAATGAAGTAATTTTCTCTGAAGCTAAAAATAGCAGTACCAAAAATAATAAAAAGATGACATACAAATCAAATTGCCTTTTATTCATGGTAACTTCATTATAGACATGTGTCAAATCTGCTGAGTAAACATCACTGGTTTGGTTGTCATTCAGCACACACAAGGAGAGTATTAATGCTGACCTTACATTAACACTGTTGGAGTTTACCTGAAAGAAGAAATTAATTAAAATAGTTAAAATAATGACACTTTGGTCAGAAGTACAGTATGTAATGTACACAATACCGTATACAGTGCAAGAGTCTGTAACACACACACACACACACACACAGTGCTGTGGTCAGTGCAGAGTTTAGGAGTACATAACAGGGTGTGGAGGACAGGAATATGTAATGCACAGAGTGCAGGGATCAGGAGTGTATAATGCACAGACTGCAGAAGTCAGGAGTACAAAATGCTTGGGTCAGGAGTGTGCAACGTGCAGAATTTTGGGGTCATGAGGACAAAATGAGTGCAAGGGTCTGGGTCATGCAGCCTCCTAGCACAAGTTCCCCTCTGCCCACATTCCACATCCTAGAAAAAATACCTCCCCTCCAAAATGTTACCTCTTAGTTCACATTATCTCCCCCTAAATATATCCTCCCTAGCACAAACCCTTCTCCCACAGCACATATCCTCTCCTTCCCCAAATCTCTTCCCAGCAATAATTCTCTCCCTCCCCAAATCCCCACCCCCAGCACTAATCTTCTCTCCCTAAATCCTCCTCACAGCACAAATCTCCTCCTAATCTCTTCAAAACAATTCCTTATCCCCAGCACCAATCCTCTCCTCTGCAATTGTCTTTCCTTCACTAATCCCCCTCAAATCCTCCCTTTTAGCCCAAATCATTCTCTCCTCTCACCCCCCCCCCACAAATTCTCCACTCCAATTCTTCCCCCTTCCACAAATAATCACACACACCTACATACACAAACCCTCACTTCCCCCAAATCCCCCCCAACACTAATCCCCCCACTAGTACTAATTGTCTCTCACCCTCAAACACAAACCCCCCAAATCTTCTCATCCCTATACTCTCTTCTAGCACAAATTGTATTTCCCCAAATTCCTCCCCTTAGCAGTACATCCATCTCCTTTTTCTAAATTCACCCTCCTAGCACAAATACCCCCCACCCCCCCCCCCCATACTCTTCCCAGCACAAATATTTTTCCCCCAATTTCAGCACACAATGCACCCCCCCATTTACTCTCCTAGCAAATTCCACCTCCCTAGCACAAGTTCTCCCCCCCAGAACAAATCTTCTCCCTCAAAAAAAGAAAAAAAACAATCCTCCCAGTACAGAATATCATCCCCTTGCCGAAAAATGTTGGCTTTGCATCTGCTCCCATTCCAGTTCATTGATTCAGACCCTTTCGAGAGTTTATGACCTATACTACACCACAGCAGCAGGTGCCCAGCCTTAATTATTATGCCTAAAAGGCCATTCCTGCCCTCCACCAGCATGTGTAAAATAATGCTTGTGTGTTGCTGAACGACACTGTCAGTGGCAGGGTCCACAGTAGGCATGGTCATCGACGCTACATATCCATTCTGGCATGGTGGATCAATTTGCTGGAGGCTAGGAAGGATGCAGGAGAGGGTACACTGCTGGAGTTGGCTGTCACGCCCAGTGTCTGGTTCCATGATGTCAACAATAATGCAGTCTCCTGTGCCCCCTCCACCTTAATGGTCTTATCCTCCATTTTCTCAAAACCACCAGTCCCCCCAAGTACCCTAGAGCTGCATCACCGGTAGTAGGCAATCAATGAGTATCTATGTGAGTACTGTACAAGAACAGGCTTTGGGGAACTGGGGCTCTTCACAATGTACAGCTCCTACACTGTGGTTTATACCAATCCACCTGAGTCCTCTCTCTGGGCTTACTGAAACTCTGCCCCTAGACAGTGTGTGGTACTCTAACATGGCCATAGTGACAGCCAATAAGACTGCCCTTCTGGTTGCTAGATGAAGGTGTACACTCTACGACATTTCTTTTTGCTTTTGTTCAGTGTTCCCTATGACAGTACCTGACTTCCCATGCCCTTTTTTTTCCAATTGTTTTTATTGATATATCAAATGGAAAGGAAAAGTAAAACATTTCATCATACAAATAGAAGATATTTAAAAAAATAGACATTAGTGTAGAATTATGTAGAGAAAGAACCATCTAACCACACATATTTGAAATACAAAGTGCATCTTAATTATTGTTGCAAAGGATCCTGTACTAAAAGAAAATATGTCTCTAAGGCGGCGTACACACGATCGGACATATCCGATGAAAACGGTCCGCGGACCATTTCCATCGGATATGTCCGATCGGGAGTTTGATCCGATGGCGTGTACACACCATCGGATCAAATTCCCCGCCGCCGGACGGCGCGGTGACGTGGCGGTGACGCGGCGGTGACGTTGACGCCGCCGCGTCACCGCCACGTCACCGCACCAGGAAGTAAAACACTTCCGCGCATGCGCCGAATCCATTCGGCAGCGGCGCGGCGGCGGTGGGGGCCGACATGTCTGCTGGTAAGTGTACTAACCAGCAGACATGTCGGGCGGACAGATTCCCACCGGATAGATTTCAAAGCTTGCTTTGAAATCTGTCGGGTGGAGAAATCTGTCCGCTAGCCCATACACACGAGCTGAGATGTCTGCTGAAACGGTCCATCGGACCGTTTTCAGCGGACATATCCCCTCGTGTGTACGCCGCCTAAGAGAGACATCTCTAACATAAACAAAAGGAGTGGAGAAAAGTTCAATAAAGAAAGAAAAGAAAATAAAACAATTGAAAATAGAGAGTACTGAGAAAGGAGTACACAATAGGGAAGCAGTATAAAACCGATTAACCACTTCCCGACCGCCGCATGTACATATACATCCACAGAAGGGAACGTTAAGGCAGATGGGCGTATATATACGTCCCTGCCTTTGCGCGGGTCGAGGGTCCGATCGAGGAGGGCACGGCTATTTGTTTCTAGCCGCCCGCTCGCGATCGCTCCCCAGAGCTGAAGAATGGGGAGAGCCGTATGTAATAACGGCTTCCCCGTGCTTCATTGTGGCGGCTGCATTGATCGAGTGTTCTCTTTTATAGGGAGACTCGATCGATGACGTCAGACCTACAGCCACACCCCCCTACAGTTGTAAACACACACAGGAAACACACAAATCCTACAGCGCCCCCTGTGGTTAACTCCCAAACTGCAACTGTCATTTTCACAATAAACAATGCAATTTAAATGCATTTTTTGCTGTGAAAATGACAATGGTCCCAAAAATGTGTCAAAATTGTCCGAAGTGTTCGCCATAATGTCACAGTCACGAAAAAAATCGCTGATCCTCGCCATTAGTAGTAAAAAAAATAATAATAAAACTATCCCCTATTTTGTAAACGCTATCAATTTTGCGCAAACCAATTGATAAACGCTTATTGCGATTTTTTTTACGAAAATAGGTAGAAGAATACGTATAATTTTGTATATGTTTTTGGGGGAAATTTATTATAGCAAAAAGTCAAAAATATTGGATTTTTTTCAAAATTGGCGTTCTATTTTTGTTCATAGTGCAACAAATAAAAAGGTGGTGATCAAATAGCACCAAAAGAAAGCTCTATTTGTGGGGAAAAAAGGACGCCAATTTTGTTTGGGAGCCACGTCGCACAACCTTGCAATTGTCTGTTAAAGCGACGCAGTCCCGAATTGTAACCCTGGGAAATATTTGGCTACTCTAATCGGTACCATATACCACCTCAGTAATGCCTTATAATTACGGTCATAAAAATCACGGATTTACGGATGTAGGGCGGAGCAGCGCGCTGTCGTCACCCAACTAGCTCCAAACGTTCCCCCAGTCGTCGGGTGCCTGAGAGTTTGTGTACTGGCTGGCACATCAGATTCAAGGTGATTTTTAACTGCATTATTGTAAGTGCGATTTTACTTTTTAGTAAATTCTTTTTACTCATTTAATACACTATGTGAAGCCATTATTGTTTTTAACATGATGGGCATTGATGTCAGTGAAATTGTTCGTGAATGAGACCTATTAGGACCACGTATGTCTGAACTGCGAGATTGGGAGTGACTACCTATTACATGCTGTTCATGATCCCCTGTCATAAGGGATCGTGGAAATCTGGTAAGGAGCCAATCCATAGTCTGGTGGAAGATATACAACGGTTTTCTTTTGGACACGTTTTTCAACTAATCTGAAATGTGGCACAGATACAGGGGTGTTTGACATCTCATCTGTTAAATTTTTGTGGACTTTTACTGTCACAATTTTCAATTTTTATTTATTTAAAACCAATATTGATTTTTACTTGATTGAAATGTAATTTGTTTTTTCTTTTTCTTTTTTTATCACCATTATCACTTTATTATTATTACTGAGGGGTGTTGTGATGGCTGCATATTGTACCCTAGTGACCATCATATTCCAATGCTCTGATATAGTAGTGAGCTTCATATATATTACCATATATCACTCACTTGCAAATGCTCTAATTTTGTGTTTGAAAGGAGGGTTCTTTAGAGGTAGCACAATTTATATTTTCCTCACATTTTCTTCTTGTATTTATTGTTTACATGGTAATTGCAGCTCTCTGAGTGAATAGACTGTGACTACGTTGCAAGTCTTTTTCTCTTCTCTGTCTTTTTTGTTATTGTAGAGCAGTTTCTTTCCATTTTTTCAAAAAAATCAGCAATTTGTTATAACCTTTATTCGTCCATCAAGAAAAAACAAGAGGATTAAGACTCGGGCGAATGAAGGATTACCAGTTAAGGTAGCCAAAGGAACATGTGGAGAAATACATTTAGGAGCTTTACTTAGTCTGTCCCATAAACTGAAAAAAAAGGAAAGTGTAGAACACATTATAGGTGGCCTATTTTTGTTTTGTAACCACATTAAATGGCTAATTGGTTTATATGGATAAAGAGATGATTACATTTTCATCCACGAGGGTTGTGGTGTCTTTGAATGAAAACTGACTAGTTGAGCCAACTGCGTTGCATGAAAGTATTTTACTAAATCCAGTAGCCCCAAACCTCCTTGTAATCTTGGTGCATGTAAAGTGTGTGCATTCAACTGGGGTCTTTTATTCACCCAGATAAAGTTTGATATCTTTCATTAGAGCAATTTAAGATCCAACATATGGATCGAAATTGGTAATGTTCTGAACAGATATAATAATATTGGTAAGATGTTCATTTTGATTTGATTGTGTATAGTCTACTGAACCATGAAGGTGGAGATCCTGCCCAGCATTGAAGATCTAATGACAGTTTTATATATAATGGGGGATAATTGGCTTTATACAAGGTGTGAAGGGAAGGAGTAAGAAAAATTCCCAGATATGCAAGAGTTTCCTTTTGCCATTAAAAAGAGAATGAGTTTTGTAATGTTTGGACAGTATCTGCAATAAGGGTGATGTTTAAGGCCTCTGATTTTGAGTGATTAAGTTTAAGACCAGAAATGTCGGTAAATGTCGAGGAGGAGAGGCGCATTAGAATATTGTCCACAAAAAGGGCACATTTATCTTCTCTGTCACCACAATATATGCCTTTAATATCAGGGTAGGTTCTAATTCTTATTGCCAAGGGTTCCAAAGCCAAAAAGAACACTTTGGGAGAAAGGGGGCATCCTTGTCACGTACCTCTGTAAATATTTATAATTTGTGAACTATAACCCTTGACAATAAGTTTGGCTGTGGGTGTACTGTATATTGTCCGAAGTATAGTCTAGAAATTGTGACCAAACCCATAGCGTTTTAAATAGATAAAATAAGTAGTCCCAGGACACAGTGATTCTCTGTCCTGGGACTACTTATTTTATCTATTTAAAACGCTATGAAGGTCCAATAATTATAGCATTCCCTTCCACATTCCATAATTGTCCTAATTAGAGTATAGCGCTTGTCTAGTAGGAACAAATCCAACTTGGTCGGATTTATAGAATTAGATAAAAATTAGTTTAACCTTGTCGCTAACACTTTAGTTATTATCTTAAGGTCCACATTGATACATGAAATTGGGCGATAATTTGCACAATTGCTATGATTTTTTCCCGATTTAGGGATTATGTGGACTAAAGCCGCATTTTTATGGGTTGACAAGAGAGAGCCCTTTTTCAAATTATTGAAAAAAGAACATAAATGCGAGTGACCACAAAATGTATCTGGACCAGGCGCATTTGAAGGTTTTAAGTATTTAATTGATGTCCTAATTTTGTGATCTGTAAAATCACTTTCCATCAATTCTGTATGATCTTTCATAACTCTCCGGAGCAAGAGATCCTGAAAGAACTTATCAACATGAATGGTGGAAAATGAATCCAGAGAAGCATAAAGTTTAGAATACAAATCAAAAAATTCTCAGACTATAAGCTGCAGATTTTGGGTTGAATTACCATTTTTCAAACGTAACTTTGGCATAGCTGGGTTAAATGAATGAGGATTGAGTTTTCTTGCCAACAATGTAGATGGTTTGTCTTCAATGGAATAGAATCGGTGTCTAGACCATCGCAGATACTTTTTGGCAGTAAGGCTAAGATTTAGAATAGCTTGTGCTGCATCAATTTGATGTCGGCAATCTAAATTTGAATTATTTTTTTGTTCACAAGTTCTGCTTCCTGTTGTAGTATGGTATGTTCACGGATTCACTTTGATCTAGAGGCTATTTGCATTAATTTGCCTTGAATGGTGGCTTTTTTTAGCTGCCCAAATAACATTCAGGGAAATATAATGGGAGTGGTTATCATTACAATATTTTTTGATAGCAGATTCTATTTCAATATAGACAGAAGCATCATTAAGTAGGCAGACATTCAAGCACCAAGGAGGAGGGTTTAGGTTTGAACCATATATCCGATAACGTGAGCCATACTGGGGAGTGATCAGAGCATGATACATCAAGTATGGCAGCTGAAGTAATAAAAGGAAACAATGGTGATAGTGTTAATAGATGGTCTATTCTTGAGTATGTTTTGTGTACATGAGAATAAAAAGTAAAGTCTCAAACTCTTGGGTTGAAATCTCTCCAAATGTCTATAAGATTGTAAGAGTATAATAATTGAGCCAAATTATCGCTCTGTTTTGGAATGTGTTTTAAAGTAAGTCAAACCAGATCAGATTTTTTAAGGGTTTGATCTAGAGACATGTTACTATCTCCTTCGAAATAACATGGCCATCTATATGGGGCATCAAAGTATTTAGCATAGATTAAAAAAAAAAATCACCTGTCCTATATTCGGAGCATAATCGGAGATTAGAGTAATGATCTATTCATAAATTTCACCAACTACCATAATGAATTTCCCTTCCTTCCTGTTTCGCTATACATATTATCACACCTCTTTTCTTCTCTGGTCCATTAGAGAAATAGAAAGTGGGGTATTTGGCATGTAGGTATTTAGGGGTTGAAATTTGGGAAAAGTGAGTTTCCTGTGGGAATAATAAATCTATAACCAACTTATGGTAGTACTGAAAAGCTGTTTTTTAGTTAGAAAATTACTCAGAACCCCCAAACATTATATTTTTTTTAGAAGACACCAACAGGGAATAAAATGGTGGTCGTTGCAACTTTTTATCTCACACAGTATTTGTGCAACAATTTCTCAAATGCGTTTTTTTTGAAAAAAAAAAAATCAGTTTTGTGAATTAAAAAATAACAAAACAGTAAAGTTAGCCCAAGATGATGATGTTACACAAAGTAAATAGACACCCAACATGTCATGCTTAAAATTGCGCACACTCAGGTTACCAGTTTAGATTTAGAGTTGTTGCTCGCACTATAATGCACGTGGTGATACCTCACATGTGTGGTTTGAACAGTGTTCACATTTGTGGGCGTGTTTATTAATTTACTTTATTTTTTAATTTTGACACTTTCTTTTACATATTTTTTTGATCACTTTTATTCCTATTACAAGGAATGTAAACATCCCTTGTAATAGGAATCATTTGTGACAGGTCCTCTTTATGAAGAGATCCGAGGTCAATGAGACCCCACATCTTTCCTCCAGGCTAGAAAGCATGAGATCGAAAAAAAAATCACAACCCCTTGCTTACCCCTCGCTTTGTTTACAACCGCGGGCCGGACTGAGGGTCATAGAGATGACTGATGACTGGCACGGGAGAGCCCGGAGAAGCACAAAAGCACAGAATTGCGGTGGGAGGGGGGATGATCTTATGGTGCACAGAATCGCCAGCTGAAAACAATGATATCTGAATGATGCCTGTAGCTGCAGGCATCATTCAATTATTCCCACTGAAAGTCAATGACGTCATATGACGTCCTTGGGCTGGACATGGTTAAATTTGGAGAAAGGAGCCGTTAACATTAAGTTTCGATGTTCTGTACTTGTATATTTCAAAAAGAAAAAATGCGGAGGGAGGACGAGTGCGGTTCAGGGAGCACTGTTTTGGAACTCCCTGCCTCTAAAATTAAGGCTTGAGAATGATCTTTTTAAGTTCAGGAAGCTTCTAAAAACTGAGGGGCAGATTCACAGACATTATGCTTAGCGTAGCGTATCAGAAATACACTACGCCGCCGTTTTTTACCTTGCTTTACGTGGAATTCAGGTAGATTTTCTCCGGTAAACGACGGCGGCGTAGTGTATTTCTCCCGTCGCAATCCATCTGCGCGAGTAGGGGGCGTGAAACATTTAAATTAGGCGCGTTCCCGCGGCGATCGATCTGCGCATGCTCCGTTCGCAAATTTCCCGCCGTGCATTGCGCGAAATCACGTCGTGACTTCATTCGTTGTTTATGTAGCGTACTTTACGGCCGATCCACGTCCCGACGAGTTACGTAAACAAAATAAAAATTTAAATAAATTCGAAGCGGGAACGACGGCCATACTTAACATGGGCTACGTAAAGTTAGAGCAGCAAAAAGCTGCTCTAACATTACGTAGTAAAAAATAGACGAAAACGATTGCGACGCCCGCTCGTATGTTCGTGAATCCCCGTAAAAACACATTTGCATATCCCGACGCACCAAAACGACGCAAACTCCTCCCAGCGGCCGCAAATAGATGGCAGCGTAGATCCGAAGGCTTACGAAGACGTAAGCCTCTCGGATCGAAGCCGGCGTATCATGGTTTGAGGATTCAAACTAGTGATACGCCGCGCGAAATTTGAAATTACTCCTGTCTAACCCCAGTTAGACAGGCGTAATTGTTTTGTGAATCTGCCCCTGAGCTTTTTAGTCAAGCCTATGGAATCACATAGGTGTATAGTTCTTTGATCTGCTAAGCATTTTAAAATTTGATCTGTTTCGCTGCCTGTGTGTTTTTTTTTTGGTTGTTGCTGTATTGTTGTTCTCGGCACATCGAGGCCTACGGGTAACTGACTGCATTTTTTGTACCATTTTAGATTCAGATAGACTTACGCCGGCGTATATCGATATGCGCCGCGTAAGTGTAAAGATGCGCCGTAGTATCTATGCGCCGTACTCACAAAACTAGATACGCCTGAAAACGGGCTTCCTCCGATCGACTTAACTTTCCTACGCCGGCGTATCGTAGGCGCATATTTACGCTTGGTGCATCTGGCACGCCCATTGATTTCCCATTCAAATATGCAAATGAGGGAAATATGCCGATTCAGGTCAGCAGGAGAGCAGCTACAGCAGCACCGTTACTGACGAAAATAGCAAGCTGAGCAACCCCACTTGCAGGACAACACCTCTGTGTGCCAACATGCCAGGGGCAGCCGTGGTCCTAGCATTATTAATGGGTCCACCGGCACGGAGGAGGAGGGCACATGAGAGGATATACCGCACGCGCATTAGCCTCTTTGGCATGGCTGATGAGGAGGTGTATCACATCTTCAGATTCAGCCCTGATGCAATCCTGGAAATAACCACAGCCCTAAAAGATGACAACACCAGCAAGACACACCGCTCACAAGCAGTGCAGCCACTGGTCAAGTTACTGGCAACACTTCATTTCCTTGCCAGTGGATCATTCCAGCGTACAAGTGGAGTTGTGGCTGGGATGTCACAATCCACCATGAGCAGATGTGTGCAACAGGTTGTCCCCGCAATCCTCAGACACATGTCCCACCACATCATCAGGCCCACCACTGAGGTGTGGCAGAAGGCAATTCAGGATTTCTACAGCATTGCAGGATTCCCATGCACCATCAGGTGATTGATTGCACACATGTGGCACTACAGCCACAGAGCACATATATCGCAATCGGAAGGACTGGCATTCCATAAAAATACAGGTGATAGCCGATGCCCAATGCCTCATATGGCACGTCCGTGCCAAACACCCCGGGTCCAGCCATGACAGCTACATATACCGTCAAAGCCCCATCTCAGCAGAATTTGAACAGAACGTGTACAGGGACAGCTGGCTGGTTGGTGAGTGACATGGGAGTCAGGCATGACTGTCCAACTCCATGATGCAGACATCACGAGGGGCACATGCATGGCTGACATCCTCCTGTCTTTTCCCTTCCAGGGGACTCGGCATATGCACTTGGGCCCCATCTCCTGACTCCATTCCGGAATCCCCAAACCAGAGGAGAGAGAAAATACAATGAAACATACATAAGTACCCGTGCAGTGGTGGAACAAACATTTGGCCTCCTGAAGTCCCGTTTCCGATGCCTGGATAAGTCTGGGGGGACCCTGTTGTATTCCCCTACCTTCCTGTGTCAGATCATCGGTGCATGTTGCATGCTGCACAACTACGCCAATAGAAAGGGCCTGCAGATTGACATACGTGATGACCTGACCCCCGACCCACACAGTCCCCACCTGCCAGAGGCTACCCCGTCTGCTGAGGGAAGAGCAGTCAGGAGGGTCCTCGCGGTAGGCATCTTTGGACAATAAACAAACACATTGATCACACATACAATGCATGCATGCACACCACTGAGGTCCCTATATCACACACACCAGATCCACTTCACATTGGATTAGCCCAAGTCCAACATGCAGGACTTGGGAGCAGCAACGCCGGCATCAAGGCCCCAATGATGTCGCTGTCCATTCATACCACATTCACACGGGGATAACTTCTCCCCAACTACTGAGGGTGACACCCCTTACTGGCAGGAGTGCCACCACCACATTCACACACCATTCACACAGTAGCCTGCACTACTGACCGTGTGCAGTTTGAAAAAAAAAAGGCTCATAACCTGAGCATAAAATCATAAAAAAGGCTCATAACCTGAGCATAAAATCATAAAAAAGGCTCATAACCTGAGCCAAGAAAAATGTATTTGAAAAAAAAGAGCCAAAAAAAACATAATTTAGCCTGACGGGGGCTCCTTCTGGTGGGCCCTCTCTGGCTCCTCAGCTGCCTGGAGGAAGCCTTGGGTGGGGGGGTTGGGCATCTGGAGGTGGCTCATCCCCAGGTGGGCCACTCCTGGCAGGTGTGGGCTGCATGCTCTCCAAGGCCACTGCTATCCGGCTGAGGAATGAATTAGTCTGGGACTGCATCCTCAGCTGCCGGGTCACATGATACTGTTGGGCCCGCTGCCTCTGCCTCCCCTGTTCCCGGATGGCAGCTGTGTTTGCCTGGATGGCTGCAGTAAGGTGCCGAACATCAGCCTGCACCTCCCCCAGGCTGGTCACCACTGCAGCGCAGTTGCAGCTGACGTCCTGCACTGCCTCTGTCATCTGGGCCACGGAGGCCAGGCTGGCAGCCACACGATCCAGGTGCCCAGTTATCTCCCCCATCTGCTGGTTCTGCCTGGCCTGGTCCCTTGCCATTTGGTCATGGACCATGTCAGACACCCCCCTGGTCTTACGGGTTGCCTTCCTGGGGCCAGGAGATGGTAGTCCCCGGGGGGGATGGAGTTGTTGGTGGTCCCACACACTTGGCACATGTGTCCCCCCCCCACATGCAACACACCAAATAGGGGATCAAAATCACTTACCTGTCCTGGAGCCTTCCTCCACGGAATGAAACCCCTCTACGCCCTCCAACTGCTCCCTCTCCAGACAGCGGGCAACCTGATCGCACATGGGGGTGCCCCTCTGGTGCCTCCTGATGGCGGCCACCTTGTCCCGGACTTTGCGCCTGACATCATGAATTTTTTTGGAGATGTCCGAAGCAGTCCGGGTCTCATATACAAAGCTATTGACCCTGGCAGCAATGGAATCCAGGATGGCCTGCTTCCTGTCCCGGGTTGTCTGGCGACTTTTAGATCCATGGAGGAACACATCGTATGTCTCCATAGCTGAGATGACGGCTGACAGCTCCTTGGCATTAAAGTTCCTCTTCCTCCTCTGCCTGCGGGGAACCGGAGCAGCCATCTCCAAGCAAAAGTACCTTCCCTGGGGGGGGAGAACTGGATGTACTTTTGCGCCGGACGGGCGCATCTGCGGGCACATTTATACGCGCGACACAAGACGTTGCATCGGCGTATCCCAGGAAGTTGGGCCTATGTAGTTGTGAGCATGCGTACAGGGAAGCGAGCAGACCCCGACGTCACTGCGCATGTGCCATGCTTGATACGCCGGACGTAAGTCTCTGCGCTGGGCTCAGCCCATCATTTATATATGGTCACACCCACTTCCACTTACGTCGGCTTGCACCTTCACATTTACGTTATGACGGCACAAAGTTAGGAGCAAGTGCTTGGTGAATACTGTACTTGCCTCACTAGTTTGCGTCAGCGGAACGTATATGAGCTGCGCTACGCCAGTACAAATATGCGCCCATCTACCTGAATCTGGCCCAATATGTTTTAATAAATATGGTGTACATAAGTATACAAATAACAGGAAAGAAATGAATAGGGAAAGTTTAGAAAATAACAAAACACAAAAATCGACATCAAAAGGTATATATAGACCTTACATTTTGGGGAAAATATTATTCCCATAAATTTGTGTGAGGTTATCGCTCTCAATCGAGCAATGGTAAGCTCACTTAGAAATGGCATGTGTGTCCACACCAAACCATTTCCATGAGACAATTTATAAAGGAAGTGGATAGAACCTAACAAACAAAATAACATAACCATTTTTTATATAAGGTTAAACTTAAAGGATCACTAAAGATATATATATTTTTTTAAATAACAAACATGTCAAACCTCCACTGTGCAGCTCGTTTTGCACAGAGTGGCCCCGAACCTGGTCTTCTGGGGTCCCTCGGCAGCTGTCTCGCCTCCCCCGCAAGGACTCAACACCTTCATGCGAGCGAGCTCACATGGTGTTGAGTTATTGCGGGAGCGTTCCTGTGATACATAGCTGCCGACTGTCTCACGCCGAGTCATTGGATATGATTGACAGCAGCGCCAGCCAATGGCTGCGCTGCTTTCAATCCATCCACTGTAGCCATCAACGGTCAGGCTCAATAGCGAACAGGATGTCGGGGGCGAGTGCGGGACTTTCGAGGGGTCAGGTAAGTATAACAGGGGGCTCGGGGGGTGGAATTGTCGAATGTTTTTTCACCTTAATGCATAGAATGCATTAAGGTGAAAAGAGATGGGTTTTGATCTTTCTCCTCAAGGCCAAGTGATTCTCCTCCAACCGAATGCTGGTTGGTAAAGCATTCCATAGTCTGGGGCCTTGGACCGCAAATCTCCTTTCTCCTTTGGACTTGTATCTGGCTTTGGGTATCTGGAGTAGATTTTGGTTGGTGGATCGATTGGGGTTGTAGGCTTTTAGTTTTTCACATAAATATTGTGGGGAATTTCCCTGAACACACTTATGCGCCAGACAGAGTGCTTTGAATGTAATTCTGTCATTTACTGGCAACCAGTGAAGGGTTCTCAGTGAAGGTGAGATTGATTCCCATGTTTTTTTCCCAGTCACAAGTCTGGCAGCCGTGTTTTGAATAACTTGTAGGCGAGTGATTTGGTACTTTGGGAGTCTGAGATAGAGGGCATTTGCAAAGTCAAGTCTGGAGTTAACAATTGTTCCCACCACGATTGCTATGTCTTCTTTGGGAATAAATGGAATAAGTCTGGAATAAGTCTGTGTAGTAGGCGCAGCAAATGGGGAGATCCGCTGACTACTGACCCTATTTGTGCGTCCATTGTCATGTAGATGTCGAAGATGACTCCAAGACTTTTGACTTTGGTGCTAGGGGTGATGATTTTGCCCAGAATGGGTGGGGGTGTCCATGTTGTTGCAAGTTGATTTTTTCGATTGGCGTGAAACAGGAGAAGTTCTGTTTTTGAACTGTTGAGTTTAAGATAACTATTTGTCATCCAGTTTTTAATCAAAGAGAGGCATTTCTCTAGACCGAGATGATGATCCTTTTTGTTGCAGATGCGAAAGTACAGTTGTGTGTCATCTGCATAAGAATGGTAGAGTAACTTCTGGTCACTAATGATTTCAATAAGAGGGCGAAGATAGATATTGAAAAGCACTGGCGACAGAGGGGATCCTTGAGGGACTCCGCATGACACGTGGGCTGTTCAGAAGTAAAAGGTCCCAATTTCACTATTTGTGAGCGGTTTTCCAAAAAGGAGGAGAACCATGGTAGATCACATTCCACAATTCTGGCTACTTCTTTTTTTCTTTAAAATGGGTTTGATTATGCCTTTTTTCCACTTGGTGGGCACTATGCTTTCCTTAAATAACTGGTTTATAAGCTGTGTGATAGACGGTGCCAGAATATCGGCACATTCCTTCAGCAGTTTGGTGGGCATGATATCATTGGGCACGGTGCTATTTCGCAGGGTGCCAATGATAATTTTTGTGGCCTCGATGGAGATGAGTTATAGAGTGAATTTTGTTGATTGTGGAGAGTTTATGTGGGTATTGGGAGTATGATCGAGGGGGGGGGGGGGTTGAAGGGGGTACTGTTTTGCTGAATGCTTTTGCGGATTTCTTCAATTTAGTTAACAAAATAATCTGATAATTCATTGCAAAATTGTTGGGTATCAGAATTGGGGGCTTCAAGACAGACTGGATTCATGGTCTGGGTGACTAAATTTAAGAGTTCGCGGGGACGGTTGAGGGCATTAGTGATGATATTGGAAAAATGATTTTTTTTGGCTTCAAATATTTCTTTGTGGTTTTTTTTTGTTATTACCTTATAGATCATGGGTCTTCAAACTACGGCCCTCCAGTTGTTCAGGAACTACAATTCCCATCATGCCTTGTCATGTCTGTGAATGTCAGAGTTTTACAATGCCTCATGGGATGTGTAGTTCCGCAACAGCTGGAGGGCCGTAGTTTGAGGATCCCTGTTATAGATGGTGTGGTTTTCCTCTGAAGAGAGGTGATTTTCCTGGCTGCTTCCGCTCTTCTGCGTTCTTGCTTTAGCAACAACAGCTGGTCGTTAAACCAGCCGGCGTTGTTTTTCCGAATGCAGGTTTTGCGTTTAGGCGCTACTAAGTCGGCTGACTGTAATAGAGCTGCGTTTATGGCCTCCAGTGTTTCTGTGGCTGTTTGATGTAGTTGCATCGGTTTTTATTTTGTTCCCTAATGTATTTTTTAAGAGTTCCGAATGGAGCTTCTTCAGGGATCTAGTCCAGTGTGTTGTCACCGGTTTTAGTGTTTTTGTTAAGGGGGCGTTTTTTGGTAATTATGAATTTAATTGCATGGTGATCTGTTCATGGTAATGGCTCATTTTTCAGAATGTTTATTTCCAGATCTTGTCTGAAAATGAGATCCAGCGTGTGACCTGAAGCATGTGCGGGCCCACATACTAGTTGCTGCAGACCTAATTCTTCCAAGTGGTCAATGCAGGCGTCGGCAACGAGATCCTGTGAGGAATTTGCCCAGAGGTTGAAATCCCCGAGCAGCAAAATGTGTTTGCTAATTAGGGTATAAGTGGAGATGAACTCTGTCAAAGATGGGAGAAATAGAGATTTTGGACACGGTGGTGTATAGCAGAGTAGAATATGGACTGTTTCCTGGGGATTTGTTTGCAGTTGCAGAGTGAGGGTTTCCATGAATGGAAGTGGGTTCTGAAGGACTGGTTTAGTGATCGCGAGGGCCGGGTAAATGCTTATGATATTTGACTGTCGATCGTCGATCAATTCTTAAAAGTTGCTCACTCTTTAGAGCTTTTTTGTGACAACTTGTAAGTTTGAGGCGAATGGTTTTAGTTCCCAGATGGTTTCTGCAGAGTATCTGCGATTACCCATGGTCGCAGAAAAACGCAGGGAAAGTAATGTTGATTGGGGGAGATGGCGATGGGAGGAAAAAAATCCAAGTGGGGCACCACTCGTCAAGTCTTCCCTCCCCGTTTTATCCAGAGGAAGGCAAAAAAAACAGGCGTGCTGGCCAATCTGCAATAACCGGGGAAAAATTCCTTCCTGACCCCTCAACAGGCGATCGGCAAACCCTGGATCAAAATACTGAACAATGCGCCAATTCTAGTAAAACGGGCTGTGGCAGGAAGGTGGGGGTGAGTGGTATTGCTATTTATGCAATTGCTTGGGTGTACCAAGATGGCTGCTGACCAGGACTAGGCCCGAGCCAGGGGCTGGGGTACTAGGACACCTAGGGGTCAGCGGTGGAGATCCTGGGGGACCGCGAGGAGTCCTGGGGTGGCTGGGACTTTAGTGGAGTACAGCCAGGGAGACGTTGATTGGTTTGACCGCTGACGTGAAGCGTGCCGCTAGGCCTCGGCTGAAGCCGGGGGCTTTCCTATGTGCGGCCGCCATGATCTTGTCCAGGAAAGTCTGGGGGAGGTTGCGGGGAAGTGAGGGGGGGATCCTTTGCTCCTGATGTGGGTGTAGGGGAATGTTTTAGGCGGCCGTTAATGCCGTTTACCCGGGGCGGAAAGCCGCGGTTTATCCTAAAAAGGGCGGCTGCGAACCACCCCCGGGTAGGGCAGGAGGATGAACCGGCGGTCAGGTAAAAACAGAGGCTTACCTGCAGGAAAGGAGCCTGTGTGTCACGCACCTGGTGGTGGAGCCTGATGCGCAGGGAACGGCTGCTCGTGCTCCTCCCACTCCGGAGGCCCTGATAGAGGAGACAGGGAGCCCGACAGTGCAGAGTCGCACAAGCGCCTGTCAGGACCACTGGTACTGGTAGAGTGGAAGCCGCTGAACTTCTGGGCAGGATCAACAGAGCTGAGGCCGGTTTCCACGGGTCAGAGTTCAGCACAAGGAAGGTGTTCTGTAGTACACAGTTCTAACAGCAGGAACAGGCCAGCACAGAGGGAGGTGTCCTGTAGTACACAGTCCTGTAGCAGGGTCAGGCCAGCACAGAGGGAGGTGTCCTGTAGTACACAGTCCTGTAGCAGGGTCAGGCCAGCACAGAGGAAGGTGTCCTGTAGTACACAGTTTGTAACCGAACCAGGTCAGCCGGATCAGTGCGAGCGAGCGGATCTTGGTGCAGGGACTGAGCAAGGATGGATCGTGAACAAGCCGGGGGTCGGTAACAGGCGGGCAGCAGACAGACAGGCGGATGAGCAGAAGCGTAGTCAGACAGGCCGTGGGTCAGGGCAGGCGGCGATCAGAGGTAGTCGGAAGCAGGCCGGGTACAAGAACAGGAGTCAATCAGGTACAGATATCAGGTCAGTTCTCAGGGACATGCTGTAGATCCAGCAGCAAGAGGCCGAGGGATCAGCACACCTAAATAGCCCCTCCTGGGCGCCAAGATGGCTTCCACACGTGCCCGTGCGCGTCACCACGAATGCGCGCGCCCGCGCGCTGTTGCCGCGTGTGCACGCGTGCCGTTGCCGCGAATGCGTGCGCCCGTGCCCGCCGACGGCCCACTGCTGCCATCTAGTGGTCGAGTTTGGCCATGACACTGTGGGGGAGGCGACAGACGGAGGCCAACGGGGAGAGAGAACCGGCTGGGACCTAGAAGCGGTGGTGTGTGCTTTGCCGCCGGGAGCTGGGAGGAAAGAACTAACTGTCTAGCTTGTCCCTGAGTGAGAGAAGACTCGTCTGAAGTGTCCTATTCCACTTAGCGGCTGCTCTGACTCTAACAAGTTGTATCAATAAATGGAACAATTGACAATCATCCAAAGGAACCAGTAGAAGGAGAGTTTTTCTTGGATGAAGAACCAGCCTGTTTGAAACATAGGGGTGAGAGCGGGTGAACTTTAACCCTCATAGAAAAATCATTGGGGATGAGACCCAGACCAAGTAAAACATCCTCTCCTTCCTGAAAAGTGGTGAAGGAGTGAGATTTGGCCAGCAGAAGGAAAACGACCAGCGATATTTATTTAATTTGATAATCAGTCAAGTGAGTTAGCAACAGTTATAGCGAATGCCTTTTTTGAATAGTTAATTGAGAGATATCTGCATATATCTGAATGTTATGACCCAGGAGTTCAAAGTCATGTTTGAGTCTGGCAGCAAACATTAATTTCTCCTTAAAATTGTAAAAATTGAATTTTACTAATTTAACTTTGGGCAAGCCGCCCAATCTAGGGGCTGTCAGGACACGATGCACTCTGTCAATTTCAAGATGGTGAGGTGAAATATCAGGGATCAGATCTTGCAGAAAGCAATATGTGTGTAGCCTGCAGCTTTTCAAATGTGATAAAACTACCAGCCATTTGGGTACCACAAGATATGGCCTCTTGTCATAGAAGGAAGTCTCAAAAGGGGTTATGTAGGTTTACCACGTTGCCACTTCAAGCAGGGAAAAAGGCTAGCATGGGGTTAAAACCTAGGCTTGAACCTTATCATAAGTTTCCAATACTTACCCTGCCATCCCCAGCAGTATACATCACCAAGCAGTTTGTCTCTTCTGCAGATGATGGAGCTAACAGAAAATGTCCCCTGCCCAGCATCTCAGTGCCGGCTTGCCAAAATTGTTGGCTTTGCATCTGCTCCCATTCTGTCTCATGGATTTAGCCCCTTTTGAGAGTTTATGACCTATACAACACCACAGCAGCAGGTGCCCAAAAGGCCATCCCTGCCCTCCACCAGCATGTGTAAAGTAATGCTTGTGTGTTGCTGAACGACAGTCAGTGGCAAGGTCCACAGTAAGGATCATCGACGCTACATATCCATTGTGGCATGGTGGATCAATTTGATGGAGGCTAGGCAGGATGCAGGAGGGGGTACACTGCTGGAGTTGGCAGTCATGTCCTATGCCTGGTTCCATGATGTCAATAATAATGCAGTCTCTTGCGCCTCCTCCACCTCAATGGCCTTATTCCCCATTTCCTCCAAACCATGAGTCCCCCTAAGTACCCCAGAGCTCATACACTGTGGATTACACCTCTCCACCTAAATCCCCCATTTATTTTTGCTTTTGTTCAGTGTTCCCTATGACAGTACCTTTTTTCCCAATAGTTGTTATTGATAAATCAAATCATACAAACACAAGATAGTCAAAAATAGACATTAGTGTAGAATTATGTAGAGAAAGAACCACCTAACCACAAATATTTGAAATACAAAGTGCAACTTACTTATTGTTGCAAAGGATCCTGTACTAAAAGAAAAGACGTCTATAAGAGAGACATCTCTAACAAACAAAAGGAGTGGAGAAAAGTTCAATAAAGTAAGAAAAAAAAAGAAAAGAAAACAATTGAAAATAGAGAGTAATGAGAATGGAGCACACAATAGGGAAGCAGTATAAAAACGATTAATGGCATATTATAAACAATCTGATAAATAGTCAATCCAGGGTTTCCATACTTTGTCAAAATAACATTGTTTATCTAGTAATATTGCTGTAAGGCCGCGTACACACGATCGGTCCAAACCAATGAAAATGGACTTAAGTCCAGTTTCATCAGTCCAAACCGATCGTGTGTACGGCCCATCGGTCCGTCGTCCGTTGGACCAAAGTTTTAAAACTTGCTTTAAAATCGGACCGATGGACGCCTGACCATCGGTCCAAACCGATGGTTGGTATGCAAAACCATCGGTCCAAAAACCTGCGCATGCTCAGAATCAAGTCGACGCATGCTTGGAAGCATTGAACTTCATTTTTTTCAGCACGTCGTCGTGTTTTACATCACCACATACTGACACAATCGGTTTTTGAACTGATGGTGTGTACGCACATCAGACCATCAGTCTGTGAACCGATTAAAGCGGTTCGTCGGACCATTCTCATCGGGTTGGACCGATCGTGGCCTAAGGCGTTCGTTATTCATTATATATGACAATTTATCTTTAACTAATTCAATGGGAACAGTGGGAGATTTCCAGGATTTGGCTATTGCAATTCTAGCAGTAAAGATGAATGCTAAATATTTTTTCTTGTATGTCCCCAAGTATTTTCAATTGGGCACCCCTATAATGCTTGTTTGAGTTGAGGCGTATATGAAATTATAAACGTGTATCCAAAATCTTTTTATTTTTGAATAAATCCACCATATGTGGAACATAGTGCCATCCATACCACATCCCTTAAAAACATAGTGGTGATAACCCTGGGAAATATTTGGCTACTCTCATCTAATTCTGCATCTCAGAATCAGGAAGTTGACATTTCTTTCGGAGTGTATGTATTGTTAAAATATCCCTATGGTCATAAAAATCAGCAATTCTTTATAAACCTTTATTCACCCACCAAGAAAAAACAAGAGGATTGAGACCCGGAGCAAATGAAGGATTACCAGTTAAGGGAGCCAAAGGAACATGTGGAGAAATACCTTTATGAGCTTTACTTAGTCTGTCCCATAAACTGAAAGAAAAGGAAAGTGTAGAACACATTATAGGTGTCCTATTTTTGTTTCATAACCACATTAAATGGCTAATTGGTTTTGATGGATAAAGTGATGATTCAATTTTCATCCACGAGGGTTGTGGTGGCTTTGAATGAAAATGGATTAGCTGAGCAAACTGCGTTGCATAAAAGTATTTTACTAAATCCGGTAGCCTCAAACCTCCTTGTAATCTTGGTGCATGTAAAGTGTGTGCATTCAACTGGGGTCTTTTATTCACTCAGATAAAGTTTGATATTTTTACTTGGAGCAATTTAAGATCCGACATATGGATCGAAATAAGTAATGTTTTGAACAGATCTAATAATCTTGTTGTTTATTTTCATTGTGTATAGTCTACCGAACCATGAAGGTGGAGAACCTGGCCCAGCGTTAAGGATTTAATGACAGTTTTTTTATATAATGGGAGATAATTGGCTTTATACAAGGTGTAAAGGGAAGGAGTAAGAAAAATTCCCAGATATGCAAGAGTTTCCCTTTGCCATTTAAAGGGGAATGAGTTTTGTATCGTTTGGACAGTATCTGCATTAAGGGTGATGTTTAAGACCTCTGATTTTGAGTGATTAATTTTAAGACCAGAAATGTTGGCAAATGTCGAGGAGGAAATTTCCTCCTCGACATTTCTGATTACCCAAGAAGAACAATATGGGAGAAAGGGGGTATATTTGTCACGTACCTCTGTAAATATTTATAATTTGTGAACTATAACCTTTACAATAAGTTTGGCTGTGGGTGTACTGTATAAGGTCCATTGTATAGTCAAGAAATTGTGACCAAACCCCAGGACATAGAATCAAGGCCTAATGAAGGTTCAATAATAATAGCATTCCTTTCCGCATGTCATAATTGTCTCAATTAGAGTATATGGAGAAAGAAAGTGCAGCGCTATACTAATTAGTTTTGTGAAAATGCTGCCAAATTCACATGACATAACAATGTGAAATCAAACAAAAATTGTATGTAAAAGCATAGTAAAAGACAATTGTACTCAACATGTGTGGAATACTGATATAGTCCATACATATGTTGGCAAACTGATGAGTGAAAAAACCAACCAAACAAAATAAACAAAAATGAATAGTTCATAGGTGTGTCCCAAATGGATGAATGAAATCTTCACATATGATACCAGTTCAAGGAAATTAAGACAACAATGATGGCTTGTCTGTAGCAACCTTCAGACTATCAAAATCAATGGAAATGGATACTCTTACCAGCTGTGGTGGACTCACATGTTAGTACTAACAGCAAGTCAGATCAGGCATGGTGGTCACAGCAGACCCTGGGCTCTGTGCGTGAAAGGTTTTGCAGCGATGGTCACTCCAGCTGAGATGATGGATTTAATCTTGGTCGGATACTTCACTTCAGGGACAGGAACCCGGATAACAAAAGGCCAATGGAGGGATGGCCAGGCTCATGTATCAACACAACATGTGTGGCATGGGAAAAAGAAAAAATAAATGCTCCCAATGGTGCAGATCAAAAAACCAATGAAGGCTTTATTTAAAATAAATGAATAAAATCACGTGAAAAATATATCTAAAAGCAGTATGGGGTACTATGGATGTTACCCGACTAGTTTCGGCTCAAAGCCATCAACAGGGGCATCAGATGCCCCTGTTGATGGCGTTGAGCCGAAACTAGTCGGGTAACATCCATAGTACCCCATACTGCTTTTAGATATATTTTTCACATGATTTTATTCATTTATTTTAAATAAAGCCTTCATTGGTTTTTTGATCTGCACCATTGGGAGCATTTCTTTTTTCTTTTTCCCATGCCACACATGTTGTGTTGATACATGAGCCTGGCCATCCCTCCATTGGCCTTTTGTTATCCGGGTTCCTGTCCCTGAAGTGAAGTATCCGACCAAGATTAAATCCATCATCTCAGCTGGAGTGACCATCGCTGCAAAACCTTTCACGCACAGAGCCCAGGGTCCGCTGTGACCACCATGCCTGATCTGACTTGCTGTTAGTACTAACATGTGAGTCCACCACAGCTGGTAAGAGTATCCATTTCCATTGATTTTGATAGTCTGAAGGTTGCTATAGACAAGCCATCATTGTTGTCTTAATTTCCTTGAACTGGCATCATATGTGAAGATTTCATTCATCCATTTGGGACACACCTATGAACTATTCATTTTTGTTTATTTTGTTTGGTTGGTTTTTTCACTCATCAGTTTGCCAACATATGTATGGACTATATCAGTATTCCACACATGTTGAGTACAATTGTCTTTTACTATGCTTTTACATACAATTTTTGTTTGATTTCACATTGTTATGTCATGTGAATTTGGCAGCATTTTCACAAAACTAATTAGTATAGCGCTGCACTTTCTTTCTCCATGTTCACTTTGACTTTGTTTGTCTGTGTGCTGGCTGCTACATTGTTTTTTGTTTTTAGATAATTAGCGCAGTTGTTTTTCCCACTTTCCATACTTAATTAGAGTATAGCATCAAAATGTTTTTTTATCAGTCTCTGGGTTTGATCAGGAGCTTGTCTAGTAGGAACAAACCCAACAAACCCAACCTTGTTGCTAACACTTTAGTCATTATCTTAATGTCCACATTAATAAGTGAAATTGGGCGATAATTTCCACAATTGCTATGATCTTTTCCCGATTTAGGGATTATGTGGATAAAAGCTGCATCTTCATGGGTTGGCAAGGAGGCCTTTTTCAAATTATTGAAAAACAAACAGAAATGTGGAACCAATAAATCTGAATGTTTTCTATAATAATAATAATAATAATAATAAGTGACCAGAAAATCCATCAGGCGCTTTTGAAGGTGTTAAGTATTTAATTGATGTCCTAATTTTGTGATCTGTGAAATCACTTTCCATCAATTCTGTACGATCTTTCATAACTCTTGGGAGCGAGAGATCCTGAAAAAACAGTAGGATTAGTGGAAAATGAATCCGGAGAAGAATAAAGTTTAGAATACAAATCAAAAAATTATTGGACTATAAGCTGCGGATTTGGGGTTGAATTACCATTTTTCAAACTTAACTTGGCATAGCTGGGTTAAATGAACAAGGATTGAGTTTTCTTGCTAACAATTTAGATCGCTTGTCGCCAGCGGAAAAGAATCGGTGCCTAGACCATCGTAGATACTTCTACACTTTGGTAGTAAGGCTATTTAGAATAGCACGTGCCGCATCAATTTTATGTGGGCAATCGAAATGAGGATTATTTTTTTTTGTTCACAAGTTTTTTTTTTTTTTTCCAAAGCAATTTATTGAAAAGTTTCATGCAAACATACAGAAATGCATATGTAGCGTACAGAAAATGATGCAGTATCGGAAATATATCCAAGAATAGTTGACCAGGTACTAATGCAGAAGAAAAAGCTAACAGCATAAACAGTGAAATACAACATATGAGACTCATCAAAGCAATACAGAAAGTTTGACAACATGTACTGAGGGTAGGCCCCCTTCTCATGTACCTTGAAGGGAGGGAACGACGGTGACGCAGGCCAGAGCCCACACAGATCAAACCCCATCCCACCCACCCCTACCGGGATCAATCTGTGGGTGGGGGAGGAGACCCGTGGAGTTCGGCGACCAAGGACAGTAGGGACGGCACATACGTCGGGAAAACCGTACCCCGTTAGGGACATTGGGGATCCAGTTTCCAGGACATAAGGGGTAAGGGATAGGGACGACACTATCAGGGTGTGTGACAGAACATGATCCAGACCATTTAACAGGGGGCTCCGTGTGGCGGAGGGATAACGGGCGGGGTTCCCTGACCCAAGGAGTCCCTATAGTGAATCCAGCAGGCCCATGTTTGATAAAACTTGTCGTGTGTATCATGAGCCTGGTGTATGAGTCTCTCCATTTCTTCAACCTTACCTACTCTAGAATGCCAATCTGCAAGCGTCGGGGGCACAAGTTTTTTTGTTCACAAGTTCTGCTTCCTGTTGTAGTATGGTATGTTCACGGATTCACCTCGATATCTAGAGGCTATTTGAATTAATTTGCCACGAATGGTGGCTTTATAAGCTGCCAAATAACATTTGGGGAAATATTATGGGAGTTGTTATCATTACAATATTGTTTGATGGCAGATTCTATTTCAATATAGACAGAAGGATCATTACGTAGGGAGACATTCAAGCGCCAAGTGGAGAGTTTAGGTTTGAACCATATTTCCAATAACGTGAGCCGTACTGGGTAGTGATCAGACCATTATACATAAAGTATGGCAGCTGAAGTAATAAAAGTAAGCAATGGTAATAGTGTAAATAGATCATCTATTCTTGAGTAAGTTTTGTGTATGTGAGAATAAAAAGTTAAATCTCAAACTGTGGGGTTGAGATCTCTCCAAATGTCTATAAGATCATAAGAATATAAAAATTGAGCCAAATTATTGCTCAGTTTTGGAATGTGTTTTAAAGTAGGTCGAAGCAGATCAGATTTATCAAGAAAATCCTGATCGCTTATTATAAGCTTGAAAAGGGTGGTGATATGCAGGAGCCCGTCAGAACATGTCCGATCCTGGGGGCCGCGCAAATACGCACTCTCCCCTTGCTCATGAGCCTTGCAAATGGGCAGAATTTTGTATTGAGACTCGCCTCCTATAAACTACAATGGGATTCCCTGCTAAGTTCAAGTTTTGAGGATTTAATCATGAATTCAACTATGTATTAGCTAATAAGCATCTAACACACCCATTAATTATTTCAATGAGTTATTTTATTTTCACAAGCAGTTTGTTAGAAAGCTTAGATGTAACTGAAAAAAAGTTAAGATTTTTTTTTTTAATTTGTACTGTAGTTTTGTAGACAAAAGCCAAACTCTGGATTTCTTGCCAGTGTTCTATACAGAAGGGGCCACTGTCTGCTATTAGGCCAAGCCTTTATAGGAAACATGAAAGCCAATGATCTCAGCCAGTCTACCAGGTCCTGGGTCTCTATTTGTGTGGATCAGTATCCTCACATCTAATCACCAGATTTACCACTTAAGGACCGAGGGTGTTTTTCAGATTTCGTGTTTACGAGACTAAAACAATTATTTTTTGCTAGAGAATTACTTAAAACCCCCAAACATTATATATTTTTTTTTCTAACACCCTAGAGAATAAAATGGCAGTCATTGCAATGCTTTTTGTTACACCGTATTTGCGCAGCGGTCTTACAACCGCACTTTTTGGTTAGTACGCAAAAGCATCGGTTCAAAAACCCGTGCATGCTCAGAATCAAGTCGGCGCTTGGAAGCATTGAACTTTGTTTTTTCAGCACGTCGTTGTGTTTTACGTCACCGCATTCTGACACGATTGGTTTTTGAACTGATTCTGTGTACGCACATCAGACCATCGGGCCACTTCAGCGTTGACCCGATTCTCGTCGAACCATTCTCATCGGGTTGGACCGATCGTGTGTACGCGGTCTTAGGCCGCATACACACGATGAGACATGTCCGCTCAAACATGTCCGACGGACCGTTTGCAGTGGACATGTCTCATCGGATTTTGGTCCGATGGCGTGTACACACCATCGGACGAAAATCCCCTCGGGCTGAGGATGCAGTGACGTGGCGATGACATTGACGCTGTCACGTCACCACTCCAGGGAGTAAAATACTTCCACGCATTCGTCAAATCCATTAGACGCATGCGCAGAGATTTCTGTCCGCTGGTTAGTGTACTAACCAGCGGACATATCCGACGGACATGTCTCCAGCAGACAAATTTCAAAGCATGCTTTGAAATTTGTCCGCTGGTAAAACATGTCCTCTAGCCCGTACACACGATCGGATATGTCCGCTGAAACGGTCCGTCGGACCAGTTTCAGCAGATATATTCGATCGTGTGTACGCAGCCTTAGGCCTTGTACACACGAGGGAATAAATCCGCTGAACATGGTCCGACGGACCATTTCAGCCGAAAAATCGGCTCGTGTGTAGGGGCAAACGGACGGATTCCTCCGGTGGAAAAATTCCAAAGCATGCTTTGGAATTTTTCCGCCGGAGAGCTGTCCGTCAGATATATCCGCTGGTTAGTACGGCAAACTGCAAGCTGTCCGCCGGCGGGGAATTTGATCCAATGGTGTGTACAGCCATCGGATCAAAGCAATCCGGCGGACATATCCGATGGGAACGGTCCGTCGGACCGTTCCCATCGGATTTATTCCCTCGTGTGTACAAGGCCTTAGAGTTAATTTGGCAAAGTTCTGAAAAACATTCGATATATATCAATTCAGAGTAACAAATCTAATATGGACAACATAAATCTAGATTAATAATTATACTTTGTGAATGCCATCACTAAGCAAACTGACACATCCACAATGCAACTGTAACAGGAGAAACATCTAAACTTATCAGAGAATAAGTGAAATATAAGATTGGACAGGGAACCCCACTATAAGATAACAAATAATGCAACTGCATACTGGTTACTATGGCCTTTACAAAATGTGACGCCTTCCAGGAAGAAAATACTCAGAAACAGAGTGGAACCAGATTATCAAGTTTAAGACAGAGGGTTCTAAACCACTTAATAAAAGACAATAAAAAGAACAAGATAATGAGTAGAAATTAAACCAAACTTGAACAGGTACCTATGCGACACGCTAAATAAATACTCAAGACAATGGACAAGTCTATACAAGTAAGAAACCATCCACACAGCAGCACTAGGTAAGGGTTAGCAGCAAGGGCAGCATCGTACTCTAGGGTACAACGTACAAAACAAAGTCAAAGAGCAAAGCTGAAATTAGGATCAGAATTCACATCAGAGGCACAATGTCCTGGCATTTGCAATTTTTTGGTGGATTTACTCTAGTTCTGAAATATTGCAAAAAATACAGAGGACCTGTACTGTGAAAACTGAAGTAATAATTTTCACTATTACTGGTCTACAATGTTTTGTTATTATTCCACCTTGAAGGCTGGCAATATCTAGTGATGGAACGGGATTACAATGGGGAAAGCTTCAGATAAAATTTGAGCATTACAGCAAAAGTTGATTCTTTTCTATTAATGTGCTTTGGTTTTTTTTTTTTATTTTGTGGCTGGATTTCTGCTTAAAATTAAAAAAAAAATGGCTTGCGTGGCAGCAGTTCTATATATTTTATAAGTTTTGATTACATTTATTTCCTTAAGATATAAACATGTATATTGGTTTTTGTTTAATTTAAAACGGAGGTTCACCCCCAAAATGAACTTTCTGGCATTAGTTCCAGCATACTGCTAACATGTGCAGTATGCTGTTTTTTTTTTTTTTCCGGTACTTATCGTTTTATGAAGCCTTGTTATCCGGCTCGAGCGGGGAATCCTGCGGGGGAATGGGCGTTCCTAATTGAAGAGGAGTTGATTGACGGTCGGCTAAAGCACGTCACGGCTTCCGAAAATACCCGAAGTGACGCTCGGGTGTTTACGGCGCATGCGCCTGCCGTGTAGAGCTGACTGCGCAGGCGCCGTAAACACCCGAGCGTCACTTGGGGTATTTTCGGAAGGCGTGACGCACTTTAGAATCCCGTCAATCAACGCCTCTTCGTTTAGGAACGCCTATACACGGAAGTAATCCCCCCGCTCGGAGTCGGAAAACAAAGCATCATAAAAAGATAAGTACCGGGGAAAAAAACAAACAAACAGCATACTGCAAATGTTAGCAGTATGCTGGAGGCCGGGAGCTAATGAAAAAAGGTTTATTTTTGGGTGAACCCCCGCTTTAATACAATTACTGAGTGCACTTAGATATTAATTTTATTTTGCAAAAGACATCTGTAAAAGGTTAAAAAAGAACCCCTAAATTTAGAAATCTTCATAGTTACATTCGGAAAATATTCGGAAAATAAAAAGAAAATACATTAAAGTGGAACAAACTCTCACTGCTTGCCAACAAACTGTACCTGGTTTTCTTCCAGGTAGAGGAACTTCAGCCATCTTGATTAGCTGTGGTAGGATGACGTAACTCCCATGCAGATTGTATAGAAAAACATAGCTCTTTGCAAACTTCTATTTCTGATGTCAAGTTCCACAATAATTAAGTTAAAGAAATTCAGTTAAAGACTGGTAATAGCGAGGTAGATGTCTCACCAGCAATAATGGGCTGTGAGGTAAGCCATTGTGACCTGCTATGATTTTTATGTTGTTTCATTTAATGGATGAAGTCAGCTGATGCGCATTTTCCACTTTCTGCGTGAGAAATAGACAACTGACTATAGATTCCAGCTGGACTGCTACAAATTGTCACATTCCTTATATTTACTGGACAATGTATGACCATTCTTAAGATTCTGAATTTCTGTTCAGCAGATCCCCTGCGAAGATTCCCTGCATTAACTCCAATGTCCCAGAGGGCAGAAGAACGTTTTTTAACTTTCCCATAAATGTACCATTCATATCAGCAGGAAAGGGAAATAGAATTAACATTGCGGTATGGTTGAATTATTCTAGCAGAGGACAAACAAGAGCCATGGGTTATCTGAAAATCAGAAACCTTGGCTAGTCCATACAAAGACACAAGCAATAAATATCTTCCAAATCTCACAGAATTAATTATCAATAAAAATATAACAGGACAGTGACACCGTTTGCTTGTCTACAACTCTGATTATAGCTGGTTAGTACTTCCGGATATTCCGGTTAAGCTGACAATTTCCCAGGGCTGAAAGTGGTGGGGGGTGGGGTAACAATTAGGTGTCAATCACATTAAGATTTTATTCCTCACAGTAACACATGGGAAAGAGGGGTAGGGAATTCAGAACACCCTTACTGACTTGCAGACTCACAGACACCAACCATATACCTCAGTACTGGAAAAAGGGCCTTTAAACTCTCCACAAGTTCCTAATGGGACCACAGGCATCATGCATAAACCAATCGTGCATAGAGGAATAATGAGACCAACAGCAAAAAATCCAGGAAAATATTTATTTTGCAATAAAATATATAAACATTTGGAAAATAATTTCGCCACGGCCTGATTCATTGGTTTTAATAATTTAATATAGATAATATACCATACTCAAAAATCATCAATACATCTCACTCAATCAATTAATTCTCCATAACCAACCCCAGCTCAGCCACTGAGACTCAAGCTGATTTATCATCAAATCCTTAATTCTCCCCTCAGGCGACCAGTCCGAGTGAGCCACCACATGAATCGGCCACGACGGGAAGGGGAGGGGTAGGGTGGGGAGCTCCTCGTGCTGCAGTTTCCTGGTCACCGGCACCTGACCCACGCAGCAATGGACCCTTATATAGGCCAGCGCCGGTTCCAGAACTTTCTTACTAGACACCTGATCTAAACTACCCAATCACTTGCCCTAGGCTACTGGACTTCCAGAACCCTCTCTACACAGCTGCCCTTAATTAACCAACACCTGAGCCCATAACCTGACCTACAATAACCTTACTGCTCTAAAGCTTTCCTAACTTAACTTATTTAAAAACCTTCTATCTAAATGCCCCTGCCGTGGACCCATAAGGAAAGGAGAGCCTAAGCGGCTACTCTCTTTCCTTTCCCATTCTTTGGATCTCAATTAAGGCATCTGTTCCCTTTCCAGACTCCTGCCCTTTGCGTCTAGGATCTCCAGAGGCAGGACCACAGCCTCTTTTTCTGCTTCCAGGCATTTGCACTGAGCACACGCAAATGCCTCCTGGGCACACTAGTCACACTGCTACATAACACACACACCTCCAAGCGCAGAGCCTGGAGGAAGAGGAGACCTCAAAAAGGTACACCCCAAATATTTATTCCTCCCCCAGTGGTAATAATCCTCTTACTGGTTGATAGAGGGAACACAACATTTAACCCTCAGGATTACTGTAGCATCTCAATCTAATGCCAGACTGGAGTCTGTAACAGCAGCAATAAGGAAGGAAAATCTTTGTGAGGAGAGAAATTATTATTAGCAAGGCACAATTTTAGAGGATATAAGGTCAGGGTACATCTGGTGGAGGGAGCACAGGGATCCTAGTAGAGGCACGGTGGTGGATGTTTTTGATTGGGAGCAACCAATCAAATCATTTTTATTACTATAAGTGGACTGGCATGTTGTTTTTTTCACCAATAAGTTTTTTCACAAGGACACTTTTATGAACTCATGTGATGTATTTATTATTTATGATATATTTATTATTCATCACTTTGCACTTTATCTGTGTGCACTTTATATATGGAAATTTGATTAATCATATGGTTTACACTTGTTAAAGCGCTGCACTTATTTGTTTATACGGATAGCTTTTCCGTGTCCTCTCCAGTTATGCAGAGCAGACGCAGTCCGCTCTCCTCTATGGACGGTCAGATGTAATAGGACTGCCTGTCCGTTTATACCCAACTGTCATCTGATCCGCTAGATAGATGGGGAATGGATCCCCATCTGTCTGTGTTTTTGCTGATCCAGACTGACTGGATGTCAGCGGGTGTAAACAGACACATGCCTCTCTACATCCATTGCTCATTAGAGAATAATGGAGGGTCTGATCGGGTTTGCCTGGAAAATTGACAGACGGACCTGACCTGTTTACCTATGTGAAAGTGGCCTAAATAACCCAACACTCAATGGTGAATATGTATCAAGCATTTTCATCTTGAGCTCTGAAGAAGAGGGTCTGCACTTGAAATTCATCAGAAAAAACGCACACTATAGATAGTGGTTGCATTCTTAGGCCGCGTACACACGATCAAATTTATCTGCTGAAAACGGTCCGACGGACCATTTCAGCAGACAAATTTGATCGTGTGTATGGACGAGCAGACAGGTTTTTCCAGCAGACAAATTTTAAAACATGCTTTAAAATCTGTCTGCTGGGAACCCATCCGTCCGACATGTCTGCTGGTTAGTACACTAACCAGCGCATATATCGACGCATGCATGGAAGTTTTTCACTTCCTGGTTCGGTGACGTGGCGGCGTCAACGTCACCGCCACGTCACCGCACCGCGTACACGATCAATCCAATATATCCCAGCAGACAAATCCGATCAAAACGGTCTGTCAGACCGATTTGATCGGATTTATTTAGTGGTGTGTACGCGGCCTAACAGAATCAGCTTTGGGGATCCCTTCCTTGCATCGAGAGTCTTGTAGGTTTTTTACCAGATGTTTTTACATGTCAAGACGAGTTTCTATAGAATGTTTGTGAGTACCAGTCTTTGTACAATAAAGATTTTGTTAAAGTGTCATACAATGCTGGTGCACCCTCTGTGTGTCCTATAGTGTTTCACTAAGAATCTCAGTCTTGAGGAAGCAGCAAAGCCACAGGCACTGTATATTATAATAACAATACAAAAGATTCTCTCTTCAGCAAGATTATATGCAGGATTATATGCTTTATTTTTCCACTTGATCGTCAACTGTTTGCATTTTATTAAATGCTTAGCAGTATTTTTGCTGTTTTTAATTATGATATTTTTGTATCCTTTTGAGAAGCCAAAACTGCATTTCTCTACTTTGAACTGCTGCTCTTTACAGTATTGGGGTGCTACATGCTCCTTTCGTAAAAAAACACTCATTCTGGTAATGCTGAGGAGACTTACAATGCACTGGGCTTGCATTTGCTCCCCACATTGCTTTTAACTTCCTTTTTTATCATGTGATCAAAACCTCCTGTACTCATCTGTCATTGATGTTTGTACTGTTTATGAATAAATCCCCCTTTTTTGACCTGCATATGGAGCTTTCTCTTTTTTCCATATTGTTTATTATTACTCTATTGAGAGTACCCCTCAGCTCAGATTCCAGTTTCATTGATCCATCCACGTTGATAAACGGGCCTGCCGTCCCTGGATTGACCTTCCTCCGGGTTCCAGGCCTATCCTGGTTGGTACGGCACTGAATCTCCAGGACTTGGGCCAATACTAGCTCGATTGACTCAATGCTATCACGTAAGTGTGTCCACCTGGTCTGGTAAGAGTACATATTTATTTCTCTTTGATAGAAGAACATCCTGCTCTGTGACAGCTCCACAACCAGCTTACACCTTCATTCCACCCATCAGGATCATTCCCCTAGAGGATTCTGAGTAGGGATGTGCTATCTGTTCGAGTCGAACATGAGTTTGACTCGAACATTGCCTGTTCGCCCGTTCGCCGAACAGCGAACAATTAGGTCCCAAACCGTCTCCTGTAATTTTTAAAATGTTCACACTTTTTCTTTGTGAAATAGTAGGAGTACCCCAGACCTGAAGGGTCTGGTGTGTATTTTTGGGGGGAACCCCACGCCATTTAACCACTTTAGCCCCGGGCCTGTTTTTCAGATTCGGTGTTTACGAGACTAAAACATTTTTTTTTGCTATAAAATTACTTAAAACCCCCAAACATTATATATTTTTTTTTTCTAACACTCTAGAGAATAAAATGGCAGTCATTGCAATACTTTTTGTTACACCGTATTTGCGCAGCGGTCTTACAAGCGCACTTTTTTTGGAAAAAATTCACTTTTTTAAATAAAAAAATAAGACAACAATAAATTTGGCCCAATTTTTTTACATATTGTGAAAGATAATGTTACGCCGAGTAAAATGATACCCAACATGTCACGCTTAAAAATTGCGCCCGCTCGTGGCATGGCGTCAAACTTTTACCCTTAAAAATCTCGATAGGCGATGTTTAAAAAATTCTACAGGTTGCATTTTTTGAGATACAGAGGAGGTCTAGGGCTAGAATTATTGCTCTCGCTCTAACGATCGCGGCGATACCTCACTTGTGTGGTTTGAACACCGTTTTCATATGCGGGCGCTACTCGCGTATGCGTTCGCTTCTGCGCGCGAGCTCGTCGGGACGGGGCGATTTAAAAACATTTTTTTTTTGTTTTCGTATTTATTTGTATTAATTTTACCAATTTTTAACACTAAAATAAAAAAAAATAAAAAAATTATCACTTTTATTCCTATTACAAGAAATGTAAACATCCCTTGTAATAGAAAAAAGCATGACAGGTCCTCTTAAATATGAGATCTGGGGTCAAAAAGACCTCAGATCTCATATTTAGGCTAAAATGCAAAAAAAAAAAAAATGACATTTAAAAAAAAATGTCTCTTTAAGACGCTGTTTGGAACTGACGTTTGACGTCACTTCCGCCCAGCAGAGCTACGGGGATGGACGAGGGAAATTTTTTCCCTCACTCGCATCCCCGCTGACCAGACGAGCGCACCCGATCGCCTCCGCCGCTACCGACGGCTCCGGTAAGCGGCGGAGAGCGCGGGAGCGCAGCGGGAGGGGGGGGGCACGCCGCCGCGGAGACCGCCATTATCGTTTACCCGACCGCCCACAGAAGAGATGGATATCTTGGTTGTGGCAGCAGCTGCTGCCGTTACCGAGATATCCATCCTCAAAGTGCCGACGTATACCTGCGGTGGGCGGTCGGAAAGTGGTTAAAAAAAAATCAGCTTTTCAGTGGACATTCACCTAACAAGGTTCACTATATTGGTGTCCTCATTTGGTTATTCAACTCTTTGAGTTCATTTTGTATATGTTGTTGTTGCGTTTACACATTACGGGCCAGATCCACATACCTTGACTGTGTCCCATTTACCAACAGAAAAAACCCACTAGGGGCTGACGCTGCTCTAAAAAATAATACCAATGATAAGGTGAATGCGTGAGCAGCTGGCACAAAATCGTGTACAACAATCAATAAAGCATAACAAATAAAAGAGGATGCAGCGCTAAAATATTAGGAAAGTTAATATGATACAACATTCATGAATAAATGAAGTAAAAAAACCTGTGAAACAACATTAAACACACTCTTGCTGGAAAACTGAATCAGCATAAAATTTTTAAGGATCTAGTAGTGTGTCCCATTTACGCTATCCCTCTGTAAGTCACATCAGCGTTTTCCTTATCCTCAAAGAAATGCCGCTGTAACTTACGGTGGCGTAGCGGAAATGGGTCGGCGTTCGCGGGTGTAATTCAAATTTACTAGTGGGGGGGGTGTTTTATTATAATTATGAATGACCCGACGCAAACAACGTTTTTTTTACATGCGCCGGCCATTGACGTATTCTAGTGTGCATTCGTGAAATCACGTCGCAAATAGTCAATGAAAACGACGTGAACGTAACTTACGCCCAGGCCCATTCTGGATCGGCATACGCAAACAACGTAAAAGACGTATAACACGACACTGTCCCGACGTCCATACTTAACATTGGCTGCGCCTCCATATAGCACGGGGAACTTTACTCCGGAGATACGCTTACGCAAACGACGTAAAGGGAACGTGCTGGCCGCTCATACGTTCATTAATTAGCATAACTCGCTAATTTGCATATTCGACGGAGCGCCCCTAGCGTCCAGCGTAACACTACAACTAAGATACGACGGTGTAATATACTTACGCCAGTCGTCTCTTAGCGTTATTCCGGCGTATCATGTTTTGTGTATACAAAACAATGATACGCCGGCGGGAAATTAGAATTATGCCGGTGTATCTGTAGATACGCCGGCGTAATTCTTTGTGGATCTGGCCCTACATGTTTATATATTGTTTTTCATTTAACAATGTCATATTGGTTAATGAAATTTTAGCGCTACACTTTGTTTCTACATTCATGTTGGACTTTGTTTTAATGTTCACTTGTATTGGTTTAGCGCAGTAGTTTCCCCAATTTTTTCAGACTTACAATGTGTCGAGGTTGGGATACGGATTCCTTTAAAATGGTCACTAGAGTCTCTGATTGTACAGTAGATATTATTTTCTTCACTAATTTTAATAATAGTATACTGTAGCAAAAGTTCTATGATTGTTGATTATGCAAATAATTGTATGAAAGTCTATGCCCTAATTAAACAAAGTACATCCAAGAGAGGATAGATGAGCACATACTACCCATTAGTTCATTAAATCACCTTCACCAGGGTATGTTTGTAACATCAGATACAGTATTTGTGACAAAGATCTCATTCCTTACTAAAGTTCTCTCAAGGGCAAAAATATTTGGATTTGGAACTAAAGGTGGAGAGATCCTAATTTCCAAGCAATACAAATACCAAATTGGTCATAGATATTTTATGGTGGGAGACAGTCTGAAATTGTCACAGCAACAGGCTATAATCTATAAATTCTTCAACCCAGCTAATAGGCTTTATTTCTGACAGTAGCGACCTGAGGATACCTAAGTACAGTTTGTATCCTTCTGGCTGTGTATTGTCTGAACATGTCAGAATTGCTGGTATTCAAAAACAGGTATCCAGTGTCAATGTGTTTCTTCAGTATAAGCCCAGGTTCACACTGGGTACGATTTAGATCGATTTGAGATGCGATTTCACATGTGAAATTGCATCTCAAATCGGCGGCAATTGCCAGCAATGACACCGTCCTAATCGGTGCGACGTCGCAGATTGCTGCACCGATTTAAAAAAATAGTTCCTGTACTACTTTTTGCGATTTCAGGATGCAATTTACATTGACATCTGTGCAGAAACCTGCACAGATATCTCCTAAATCGCGCCGAAATCAGGACTGCCAGAGGGAGTGAAATTGCGCGATTTCAGCTGAAATCGCGCGATTTCACTCCCGCAGCCCAGTGTGAACCAGGGCTAAAGTCCTTATTGTCTTTTAAAAACACTGCCCTATCCTCGGATATTCTGATATTTTTATCCTAGGAAACCTGCATTAAAGTTACATTTAGGATTAACCTAATCCTATTGGTTTTAATGATTTTGTGAAGAGGTATATCTAATTAGATTAAAGTATGATCAAACTATCTACACAAATCCTCTCCGTAAGAAACTGACCCTCCTAAGGGACCATCCACACCAGCAGCATTGGACTGTATTGCACTACCCAATGCAGTCTTACTGCAAGAGCAAGGCAAGTTTGCTTTCTATTGCTTCAGGTCCCACCAATGCGCTGCTTTAATGCAGGCTTAAAAAATAGAAACATTTTGCATAGTGCAGCATGTTTTGAAGTGTTTTGAAGTGTTGTAATACACTGCAATATGCTGAGAATCAGACAATAACATGGAGGTTAAAAAAACGAAAAAGGCAATACAATGCGTGTTAACATTACATGTAAAAATGTGTGGGAACAAACACGTTATGTGCACTATAACATGCAAAATGTGGTCAGAATGGGCCCTGAATCAAGCACATCAATCAAGTGGCAGTATACAAGAGAAAAAAGTTCAGTTTCAAAGGATCATCCTACTATGGTACCCTATTTATCCCACAAATGACACAGTACTTCTGGATAGAAGATAGCAGATAACTGTAATCTCAGGTCTCAAAATGCAGTACTGGGAGCCTAAGTGGCAGGTCCACAGGTCTGAGTATTGGGTATTGATGTGTTAGGCCTCGTACACACGATTAAATGTGTCTGTTCAAATCGGTCGGACCGACCGATTTGAACAGATCTGTCTGCTGGCATTTTGGTTTGCTCGCGTGTACACACGAGCAAACCAAAATCCCCGCCAGCAGACAGTGCGCTGACGTGTCGGTGATGTGGCGGTGACGTTAATGCCGCCACGTCACCGCACCAGGAAGTAAAACACTTCCGCGCATGCGTTAAAACCATTCGGCTTGTGTGCGAGAAGACATGTCTGCTGGTTAGCATACTAACCAGCAGACATGTCAGGCGGACGGGTTCCCAGCCGACAGATTTCAAAGCATGCTTTGAAATCTGTCGGGTGGCCAAATCCGTCTGTTTGCCCGTACACATTATTGAATCTGTCTGCTGAAACGGTCTAGCAGACCGTTTCCAGCAGACAGATTTGATCGTGTGTACGAGGCCTAAGGCCTTGTACAGACGATTAAATCTGTCTGTTCAAATCTGTCGGACCGACCGATTTGAACAGATCTGTCTGCTGGCATTTTGGTTTGCTCGCGTGTACACACGAGCAAACCAAAATCCCCGACAGCAGACAGCGCGCTGACGTGTCGGTGACGTGGCGGTGACTTGACGCCACCACGTCACCGCACCAGGAAGTAAAACACTTCCGCGCATGCGTCGAAATAATTTGCCGCGTGTGCGAGAAGACATGTCTGCTGGTTAGCATACTAACCAGCAGACATGTCGGGCGGACGGGTTCCCAGCCGACAGATTTCAAAGCATGCTTTGAAATCTGTCGGGTGACCAAATCCGTCTGTTTGCCCGTACACACAATCGAATCTGTCTGCTGAAACGGTCTAGCAGACCGTTTCCAGCAGACAGATTTGATCGTGTGTACGAGGCCTTATGCCGGGTACACACGGTCGTTTTTTGCGATGAAAAAAAACGCTGTTTTTTAAAACGTCATTTAAAATGATTGTGTGTGGGCAAAACGTTGTTTTTTGTCTTAAAAAAAACGACCAAAAAAAAATTCCAACATGCTTGAATTTTTTGTGTCGTTTTTCAAAACGTTGTTTTTTGTTTCACAAAAAGTCACCGTGTGTAGCAAAAACGTTGTTTAAAACAACGTTTTTCAACCCGCGCATGCCCAGAAGCTAGTTATGAAGCAAGCTTCATGGGAAAAGAGTGGTGAACGTAACCTCGCTTTTTGTGAAAAGAACAATGGTGTGTATGCAGCATCGTCTTTGAAAAGTGACGTTTCAAAAACGTCGTTTTTTACTTCACAGAAAACGTCTTTTTTTTTCATCACAAAAAATGATCGTGTGTACGCGGCATTAGGGTTAGCAGAAAGGTGCTAAGGATAAAACAAATCTTAAGCCTAAGCACAATTTTGCAACTTTGACATGTGTTCGTTAAACTGTATCATCACAACTACTTTGTACATCCAGGTGAATTATACCTTGTTTTTTTTTCAGGACAAATTGGGCTTTAATTTGTTGGAAAATAGTAATGGATACCTCCTCATTTGTTTTTTTATTATCAAAAGAAAACTGGCCAAAAATAGTAAACAAAATATATAGTTATTGTTACTACCATAACTCACCACCAAAAAACAACCCAAAATACATTATAACCCAAAAATAACCCAACGTTATTTTTTGTTTATACTTGCAATACAGCCCAGAAACAATAGTGCACATTTTGCTTTTTTGTAATCCTACCTAAAACACACCATTGCATGTTTTAAATAATGACTAGAGTTGAGCGGACACCTGGATGTTCGGGTTCGACGGGTTCGGCCGAACTTCGAAAAAAAGTCCGGGTTCGGGACCCGAACTTGACCCCGAACCCCATTGAAGTCAACGGGGACCAGAACTTTTGAGTACTAAAATGTCTCTAAAAAAGTAATGGAACAGGCTAGAGGGCTTCAAATGGCAGCAAAATGTTGGTAGGAGCATGGCAAGTACTCTGCAAACAAATGTGGATAGGGAAATAACTTTAAATAACATAAAATACATAAGAATAAAAAAATAATAATCCTGACCTAGGAGGAAACACTGCAAAATATTTTGTTTTGCCAATTTTTTTTTTCTTTTATGAATAGCACAATAGAAGAACAGTATCTAAAGTGTTTATCTCACATGTACAGATATGGAGGAAACACTGCAAAATATATTGTTTTGCCCTAAATGGGTGTTTTTTGAATAGCATAATAGAAAAACAGTATCTAAAGTGTGTAACACAACGTTGTGCTAAAAAAACGAAGTTCAATGCTTTCAAGCATGCGTCGACTTGATTATGAGCATGCGTGGGTTTTTAGACCAATGCTTTTGCGTACTAACAATCGGTTTGGCCCGATGGTCAGGCGTCCATCGGTCCGATTTTAAAGCAAGTTTTTAAACTTTGGTCCGACGGGCGACGGTCCGATGGGCTGTACACACGATTGGTTTGGACCAATGAAACTGGCCTTAAGGCCAGTTTCATCAGTCCTAACCGGTCGTGTGTATTCGGCTCCATGCCGCGTACACACGATAACTTTTTGTGATGAAAAAAAACGACGTTTTATGTGACGAAACAAAACGACGTTTTATGTGACGAAACAAAACGACGTTTTTCAAACTTCATTTTCCAAAACGACATTGCATACACACCATCGTTTTTCCAAAATACTCTAGAAAAGCGTGGTGACGTACACCACGTTCAACGGCACTCTGTTCCATTGAAGCTCCGTCTCATAACATCGTTTTGCCCACACAGGATCACTTTTTATGACACAAAAAATGACATTTTTAAAAACGACACAAAAAATTCAAGCATGTTCGAATTTTTTTTTGGTAGTTTTTTTGAAGACATAAAACAACGTTTTGCCCACACACTATCATTTTAAATGACGTTTTTGAAAACGTTGTTTTTTTTCATCACAAAAAGTGATCGTGTGTATGCGGCATCACACATACAGATATGGAGCAAACACTGCAAAATATATTTTTTTTCCTAAATGGGTGTTTTTTGAATAGCACAATAGAAGAACAGTATCTAAAGGGTGTATCTCACACGTACAGATATGGTGGAAACACTGCAAATGTTATTTTTTTGCCCTAAATGGATGTTTTTTGAATAGAACAATAGAAGAAAAGTATCTAAAGGGTGTATCTCACAGTAACATATGCAGTGCTGGTGTATTTTGATTTCTGAAGCAGGACTGACTCCTATCTATTTCTCTCCCTAAAACCAACACCAGGAACCTTTCCCTAAAGTATCTAAAGCAGAGTGACTTGCTGTGCTATGTAGATCGCTGAGTAATTTGGTTTCTGAAGCAGGACTGACTGACTCCTATCTAATTCTCTCCCTAAAAACATCAGCAGCAACCTTTCCCTAAAGTATCTAAAGCAAAGTGACTTGCTGTGCTATGTAGATCGCTGAGTAATCCTAGGAAGCCCCTCAAGGGCGACTCCATCCCCCCGGGGACTACCATCTCCTGGCCCCAGGAAGGCGACCCGGAAGACCAGGGGACCCAGCAGATGGGGGAGATTGCTGGGCATCTGGACCGGGTAACTGACAGCCTGGGCTCTGTGGCCCAGATGTCCAACGCAGTGCAGGATGTCAGCTGCAACTGCACTGCAGTGGTGACCAGCCTGGGGGAGGTGCAGGCTGATCTTAGGCACCTCACTGCAGCCGTCCAGGCCAACACTGCTGCCATCCAGGACCAGGGGAGACAGAGGCAGCGGGCCCAACATTATGAGGTGACCTGGCAGCTCAGGATGCAGGCCCACACAAATGCATACCTCGGCCGGATAGCCATGGCCTTGGAGGGCATGCAGGCCACACCTGCCAGGAGTGGCCCACCCGGGGATCAGCCACCTCCAGATGCCCCCCCACCCCCACCCACTCCCTCCAGGCAGCTGAGGAGCCAGAGAGGGCCCACAAAAAAGAGCCCCCGTCAGCCCAGATGAGGGCTTTTTTTTAATTTTTTTGGCTCAGGTTATGAGTTTTTTTTTTAATTATGTGGCTCAGGTTATGAGTTTTTAAAAAAAAATTATGTGGCTCAGGTTATGAGTTTTTTTAATTTTTTTTATATGGCTCGGGTTATGAGCTTTTTATTTTGAGTTTAACTGCACACGGTCAGGAGTGCAGGGGACAGTGTGAATGGTGTGTGAATGTGAGGGGGTGGCACTCCTGCCAGTAAGGGGTATCACCCTCGGCCGTTGGGGAGAAGTTATCCCCACGGCTGTGTGAATGACGTGTGAATGGTGTATGAATGGACAGCGACATCATTGGGGCCTTGACGCCGGCGTTGCTGCTCCCAAGTCCTGCATGTTGGACTTGGGCTAATCCAATGCGATGTGCATGTGGTGTGTGTAATCTAGGGACATCAGTGGTGTGCATGCGTGCATTGTCCGTGTGATCAATGTTTTTGTTTAGTGTCCAAAGATGCCTACGGCGAGGACCCTCCTGACTGCTCTTCCATCAGCTGAATGTGTCTCCTCGGGCAGGGGGGGGCTGTCTTTTTGGGGGGTCAGGTCATCACGTATGTCAATCTGCAGGCCTTTTCTCATGGCAAAGTTGTGCAGAATGCAACATGCACCGATGATCTGACACACGAAGGTTGGGGAATACAATAGGACCCCCCCAGACTTATCCAGGCAGCGGAAACGGGACTTCAGGAGCCCAAATGTTTGCTCCACCACTGCACGAGTTTTGATATGTGCCGCATTGTATCTTCTCTCTCCTGGGGTTTGGGGGTTCCGGAAAGGAGTCATTAGATGGGGTCCCAGTGCATATGCAGAGTAACCTGTAAGGGAAAAGACAGGAGGTTGTTAGTCATGCATGTGCCCCTTGTGATGTCAGCATCATGGGGGGGGCAGTCATGCCTGCCACCCATGTCACTCACCAACCAGCCAGCTGTCCCCATACATGTTCTGTTCAAATTCCATTGGGATGGGGCTCTGATTGTATATGAAGCTGTCATGGCTGGATCCGGGGTGTTTGGCACGAACGTGCCATATGAGGCGTTGGGCATCGGCTATCACCTGTACGTTGATGGAATGCCAATGCTTCCGATTGCGGTATATGTGCTCTGTGGCATTGGGGGGCTGGAGTGCCACATGTGTGCAATCAATGGCCCCCACGGTGCGTGGGAATCTGGCAATGTTGTAGAAATCTGTCATTGCCTTCAGCCGCAGCTCCTCAGTGGTTGGTCTGATGAAGTGGTGGGACATGCGTCTGAGGATTGCAGGGACAACCTGGTGCACACATCTGCTCATGGAGGACTGTGACATCCCAGCCACCACTCCACTTGTACGCTGGAATGATCCACTTGCAAGGAAATGAAGTGTTGCCAGTACCTTCACCAGTGGCTGCACTGCTTGTGAGCGGTGTGTCTTGCTGGTGATGTCATCCTGCAGGGTTGTGGTTAGTTCAAGGATTGCATCAGGGCTGAATCTGAAAGGTAAAACACCTCCTCATCACCCATGCCAAAGAGGCTCATGTGCGTGCGGCATATCCTCTCACGTGCCCGCCTCCTCCATACCGGGGGACCCATTAGTAGTGCTAGGACCACGGCTGCCCCTGGCATGTTGGCACACAGAGGTGTTGTCCTTGCAAGTGTGGTTGTTCAGCTTGCTATTTTCGTCGGTAACGCTGGTGCTGTAGCTGCTCTCCTGCTGACCTGTGGCCGTCAGGAGTAAAGATAAAGCAGCTATTTATAGAAATAACTTTGCGACAAGCGAAAATATGCGCTTACGATACTCTGGCGAAGGAAAATTAAGCCGATTGGAGAAAGCCCGTTTTCTGTCGCATCTAGTTTGGTGGGTACGGCCGCATAGATACTACGGCGCATCTTGACAGTTACGCGATGCATATCGATATACTCCAGCACAAGTCTTCCTGAATCTGGCCCTATATATTTAATGCTACATGGTGAAAGTTATGGTTGTTACTTTTATTATTATTGATAATACTGCTTTTCCTATTAAGTGTCTGCTGCACAAGCTTCAAGTGCTTGGGCCATTGCCTTAATGAGAGATCCCTTTGCCTTGTTTACCAGCAATCACATGTCAGAAACATTCAGACAGCAGACAGATCCAGCAGGTCTGACAGATATCATTGCCTGAGGCTCGGTATGTCAGATCATACAAAGTGGAAATTAACAAACAGCAGAGCAGTTGTTTAGTGTGAGAATCTGGACACCAAGCCCATCCAGTTTTTAGTTATGATATGCAGGCTGCCTCTGGTGAGACCAAATTGTCCAAATGCAAAGGAAAATGTGCTTTAAAATGTTTGCAGAGATTTAATTTTCCATAGTTTCTCCTATATTGACAAACAATGGAGTAAGTCAAAGTTTCAAGCTTTAAAGCTGAATTCCTGTAATTTAGGCACTTTGTAAAAGTGAAGACACACTATGAGTTAACTCTAAGGCCTCGTACACACGAGCAAATAGATTTGTTCAAAACAGTCTGTCCGACCGATTTGAACAAATCTGTCTGTTTGGATTTTGGTTTGCTCGCGTGTACACATAAGCAAACCAAAATCCCCGCCAGCAGACGACGCGCTGACGTGTCGGTGACGTGGCGGTGACGTTGATGCCGCCACGTCACCGCACCAAGAAGTAAAACACTTCCGCGCATGCGCCGAATCCATTCGGCGGCGGTGCGAGACGACATGTCTGCTGGAAAGTGTACTAACCAGCAGACATGTCGGGCGGACGGATTCCCACCCGATAGATTTCAAAGCATGCTTTGAAATCTGTCGGGTGGCCAAATCCGTCGGCTCGCCCGTACACATGATCGAATCTGTCTGCTGGGACGGTCTAGCAAACCGTTTCCAGCAGACAGATTTGATCGTGTGTACGGGGCCTAAGGCCCCGTACACACGAGCAAATAGATTTGTTCAAATCGGTCGGACAGACCGATTTGAACAAATCTGTCTGCTGGGATGCATTGGTTTGATCGTGTACACACGATCAAACCAAAATCCCCGCCGGCAGACAGCGCGCTGATGTGTCGGTGATGTGGCGGTGACGTTGACGCCGCCACATCACCGCACCAGGAAGTTAAACACTTCCGCGCATGCGTCAAAACCATTCGACGCGTGTGCGAGCAGATATGTCTGATGGTTAGCATACTAACCAGCAGACATGTCGGGCGGACGGGTTCCCAGCCGAGAGATTTGAAAGCATGCTTCAAATCTGTCGGGTGGCCAAATCCGTCTGTTTGCCCGTACACACGATCGAATCTGTCTGCTGAAACAGTCTGGCAGACCGTTTCCAGCAGACAGATTTGATCGTGTGTGTGCGGCCTAAGGAGTTGCATGATATCTCCTGGGCTTATCTGAGAGGCACACAGAGCTGCTATGCCCAACCCTCCCCTCTGCTGCCTATTCACTGAAGCCTGGAATTTTGTAAATGTGTTCACAGAATACCAAGGCTTCTGTGAATGGGCAGGAGGGAAGGAGTGGGCATAGGAGCTCCAGCTTCAGTGGCTCTCCTGTGAAAGATGCATAGCTCAGAAGTATCAGCATCAGGCTGCGGGAACACAGCAATATCTGTCTACTGGGAGTAGTATAAAGCTGTCAGATAAAATTACAGATCCAAGCCCAGGAGGTCTCCTGCACCTGGCTAGGCTTAACTTACAGTGTGCCTTTTTTTTTTTTTTTTTACAAAGAAGATAAATTCCTGGAATTCACCTTTTATTATAATTTAACTTCTCAGCTAACCTCAAACTAACCCTTAAATCCTAACCTAATGCTAAGCCCTAAACATACCTTAAAGAGTATACAGTATATAGCCAAAATATTTTTGATAGAGTGTGAAAGGGTTAGAACCCATTCGGGTTTTTATTTTTGTCAGTTTCACTGCCGGGTAACACATTAATGAGGGACGCCTACTATCAAATGTATTTAGGCATAGGACATGCCCCCTGCCACACCCCGTTAAAGGAGAATTAACAAAAAAAGGTTAACTAAATCCACAAGGACTTTTTTTTAACACTACTATTCCTTTGTATTGGCTTTTAAAATACAAATGCAGCAATTTAGAAATTGGATGAAATGTTTAGCACTGGGAAACACTTTTTGAAACATACAAAGTGCATTTTATATACTAACTATATAGATCAGACCAAAATGAGGGACAAATGAGGAGGAAAGAGGGACATTGCGCCAAATAAGGGACAGTCCCTCAAAATCAGGACAGTCCCTCAAAATCAGGGACAGTCCCTCAAAATCAGGACAGTCCCTCAAAATCAGGGACAGTCCCTCAAAATCAGGGACAGTCCCTCAAAATCAGGGACAGTCCCTCAAAATCAAGGATCAGTTGGGAGCTATGGGTACATTCTCCTTCTCTATTTGTTGTGGTGACTATTGTAACCAATACTAAAGGTGATGGCAATTTCCAAAGTTTTGAGTTGTTACCAAAACAGAAGAAGAGGACAAATCCTTCAAAAGGGACACGTGTTCACATGACAGCTGTTAAAGAGGGAAACTCACCTTACTTTGGAACAATTTCATTTTACTTCCTGTTGCATTTTTAACCCGGAAGTGAAGATCTCTCCAACAGGTAACAGACAAAAAAATTAAATAAAAAAATGGTGGGGTTTTTGCCTTCCTTTTTATACCCACAGCTAAAAAAAAGTACATAACAAACTCAACATAACCTTTAAACTCAACCTTACCCTAAACACAATCTCTAATGTGCACCTCACCCTGAATATCAATAATAAATTCCAGATGGTAATTATAAGGTTCTTAAAATAAACACTATATTATCTTGGTAATAAAACGTGATTCCTACAATGATAATGTCAGTAATATTAGTGTGGCAAAAACAACATGAGGGATTTGTGGAATAAATGTATTGGTGGCAGCTATATATGCAAAACATCATGTTACGTTAAAGGGGTTGTAAAGGTTCATTTTCTTATTTTCTAAATAGGTTCCTTTAAGCTAATGCATTGTTGGTTCACTTACCTTTTCCTTCAATTTTCCTTCTAAATGTTTTTTTTCTTTGTCTGAATTTCTCACTTCCTGTTCCTCCTCAGTAAGCTGTTCTGGCTGACTAACTGCCAGCCAGATGATAGGGGCAAGCTTACCGAGGAGAAACAGGAAGTAAGAAATTCAGACAAAGAAAACAAAGAAAAACATTTTTTAAAAGGGAAATGGAAGGAATAGGTAAGTGAACCAACAATGCACTAGCTTAAAAGGAACCTATTTAGAAAATAAAAAAACAAACCTTTACATCTCCTTTAACAAAATTCCTGTACTAAAATGTTCACTCATAACTAATATTGTCCATATGAAGTAATCAACAACCATGAATTGTGTAAAACCTGTGTGAAATCCTAATAATGTGCTGGTACTGTGCTTGGCTCTGCATTTTCACTGAGATCTGGTCCATCCACTGGATATGTAAGGGAACTGTGATGTTGAGTGATTCTGCTGGTTGGAAGATGCAAATGTGTGCATTACAATCCCAAGGTAATATAGCTAGGCTGACGGTTGACAGTTGGTTCTATGCGTTCTGTCTGCAGGCAGCCCATTCATTTTACTGTGCTGCCCTACCGGGAGAAATGTAGAGAAAGAAGTCCCTGAGTCCTTTTTTTAAATCACATGAAGCCATTTGGCACACACAAGTGCAGTGCGGGTGCTGATATGTGGAGGTGGCACTAAGAATTAAATGCACCCCATTTCTTTGGGCATTGGGAACCCGTGCAGATGTAAACTCAGCATAATTCTAGAGTATTATTACTATCAACTATTTCAGGAGAGGGTAAATATCCAGATAGTGAGTATTATTTTCTGGTATGGTGCAAACTCTCACAAAAGTATATTTTGTTTCGTAGATCCCATTATGCTTCCTTAAAGTAGTAATAACCCCAAAATCAAAAATTTGATATATTTCAGCTTACTGGACATTAGATGTGGTGGCTGCATTCTTCTTCTTGTTTTAGGCTTTTCTTCCTCTGTTTAAACCTGGTGATCCAACCAGCAGCACACTTCCTGTATTAGAGCTCCTCCACTCTGCATGAAGGAGAACAGGGGGCACAGCACAGACAACTGCATTGTTAGTCTGGGGGAAGGGAAGTGTTAGATTTATTAGCCTTTTTAAATCTACTGTACTAACAAATTGAAACCAAACTCCAGCTGACACTTAAAAATCAGTTACATTACCAGGTTCTTTTTTTTCCTTTTGGGATAAAGGTTTTACACCTGCCAGTGTTGGGTGGTTTGTCACGACCCTCTACCGCTACACTTGCAGGACAGTTTGTTATTTTGGAAAGCAACAGACTTACCAGGTTAAAAATAAATAAAAGAAAGTCTAAAAAAGAAGAGAAATGCAGCAATCAAATCTTAAAGGCCCACACACATGATTGGATAATAAGGGAAATATGTGATGACAGGATGTGATGACAGGATGTTGTCGGATAATCCGACCGTTTGTATGCGCCATCAGACATTTTTTGTCTGATTTTCCACCAACAAATGTGGGATAGCATGCTTTAAAATTGTCCGCCAACAAATGTGTACACAATCGTGTGTACACATGTCCATCACACTAAATTCCAAAATACAAACACGCATGCTCGGAAGCAATGCTCACCATAACACAACATTAGCAGAAGTTGCCCAAAGATTCGCGCTAAAGAGCTAAAAAAACACATTGTTTTGTGTTTGTTGGCTGACAATTTATTGCGTCAACTGCGTCCCTTGGGCCCCCTTGTGGATGAGTTTTGAATACTTAATGTACCATTACTCCCCTATTTTGTAGATTTAATTGCGGTGGATTCAGGCATCCCCTCCTTTTTTTGTTTTCGACAATTTATTGTATGCAATACAAATTCACGGCCAACGCCCTTCGGACAAAAGACCAAGGCTTTGTCCACAGAAAGTCCGATTGTGTGTAGGAGACTTAAGAATTGGTCAGTTATAATATAATAAATGTTTGCTTTTGGGTTTATTTTCGCTTAAAACATACAGTTTTCTGTGCTCATTCTGTAAGCTCTTTGTATGAATTTTGTGTGCATGTGTGTGTGTGCTCCATTGCTGAGCACCGCGGTTATACTGTGCTAACAACAGGTGAATATGCCTGCATGTCATACATGTGAATTGAGAAGGGTTGTTATTCTAGACAAGGACGTTTCTGTGGATACATATTGCTAGCAGGATCAGTATCAGGACTGATTTATTTTACAAAAGAAAATATCCAGAAAAAATACTTTCTTGACGTAAAAGGAATGTGTACATCAACATATCTGGTTTAAGAATGTAAACCAAAAAAGGTGTGCTGTCTCTTATAAAGTGCTAACATGCATTAAATACTCAATTCATATACACACACTAGCCACTTTATTAGGATCACCTGTTCAATTTATTGGTAAGCCTTATTTCTAATCAGCCAATCACATGGCAGCAACTCAATGTATTAAGGCATCTAGACGTGGCAAAGACGACTTGCTGAAGTTCAAACCAAGCATCACAATGGTCAAGAAAGGGAATTTAAAGCAGTTTCAAACTAAAATGGAACTTCCACTTTTTGGAATCTTCCCCCCTCCGGTGTCACATTTGGCACCCTTCAGGGGGAGGGGGGAGCAGATACCTGTATAATGCAGGTGTTTGCTTCCACTTTTGGGCATAGATAGCCACAGTATCCGTGAATATCTATGCCATATCTGGTACATCCTCCGTCCCCCCTCTCTCTTCTGGTTCTAAAAGGCAGCAGGGACCATTCAGATTGCGCTGCGCGACTCGCGCATGTGCAGTGAGGAACCAGGAAGGGAAGCCGCAGATGGCAGCGGCAGCACCCGAGAGCCAAGGGACAGATCGGCTTCGGGTGCAGACATCGCAGGCGCCCTGGACAGGTAAGTGTCCATATTTTAAAAGTCAGCAGCTGCAATATTTGTAGCTGCTCACTTAAAAAAAATATGGCGGAACTTTGCTTTGAGTGACTTTAAACGTGGCATGGTTGTTGGTGCCAGGCGGGCTGGTCTGAGTATTTCAAAAACTGCCGATGTACTGGTATTTTCACGCACTACCATCTCTAGGGTTTACAGAGAATGGTCTGAAAAAGAGAAAATTTCCAGTAAACTGCAGTTGTGTGGACAAAAAGGGCTTGTTGATGTCAGAGGAAAATAGGCAGACTGCTTTGAGATGATAGAAAGGCAACAGTAACTCAAATAACCACTCGTTACAACCAAGGTATGCAGAATACCATCTCTGAATGCACAACACATGGAATCTTGAAGCAGATGGGCTACAGAAGCAGAAGAACCACTCCTGTCAGCTAAGAACAGGAAACTGAGGCTACAATTCGCACAGACTAACCAAAATCGAACGATAGAAATTGAAAAAACGTTGCTGGGTTTAATGCGTCTCGATTTCAGCTGCAGCATTCAGATCATTGGGTCAGAATTTGGCGAAAACAACATGGAAGCATGGATCCATCTTGCCTTGAATCAATGGTTCAGGCTGGTGGTGTAATAGTGTGGGGGATATTTTCTTGGCACACATTGGGCCCCTTAGTAACAATTGAGCATCGTTTAAATGCCATGGCCTACTTAAATATTGTTGCTGACCATGTCCATTCCTTTATGACTTCAGTGTACCCATCTTTTGATGGCTACTTCCAGCAGGTTCCCCCCCCCCCCACCTCTGACCTCTGACATCTGACATCAAGGCATTTTTTGTTCATACAACTTCTGCTCACTGGATATTTTAATACCCCCCATTATTATTTTTTTAATTTCAGGAAGTCATCTCCACCACGTCTAGGACGGTGCCTAAATGCATTAAGTTGCTGCCATATGATTAGCTGATTAGCAATTTGTGTTAGCAAGCAATTGAACAGGTGTACCTACTACCTAATAAAGTGGCCAGTGAGTGTATATTATACAGCTCATGTGCAATTAATATCACCCAATTTATATGTGATGAAACCTAATAAAGCTCTTGTGCATACCATTATATATATATATATATATATATATATATATATATATATATATATATATATATATATATATATATATCTGTAAATGTATAAATAAATAAGAATAAGTCCATCCAAATTCATAAGGTGTATAGCAAACCAATGCCCATAAATAAATAAAAGTCCATCTTTATTATAAGCAGACTGATTCCATGAGCACATTGTTTTATCAGCACCTCCTTGTGTGTCATCATCTAAACCAGTGCATATCGTTTACCAGAGGGTTAACCTCCATGTTATAAGAGGTTACTACAGCACATACAACCAGCGCTATTGACAAGAACAGTCTAAACTTCCACTGGATATCACCCAGCACACCTCCCGGCTTCAAAGTTCAAGAAAGGACAGCTTGCATTACTCAGAAAATAAAAACACAGACCATGGCCCAATACCATCCATATACAGTGCTCACAAACAATCAGGAATTAAAGAATATAAACAGCATCGCTGGCTGACAGCGGTGTGCATGATGATGTCACAAATTGGCTCCGCCCAATGCATTTCGTGATAACCCAAGTCATCAGGGACAGGCTATCTGGTTTAAGGCTCATTCACACTATTGTGCTGTGGTAACATGCATATTACCACAAATGTTACTGCCACACAGCAACCAACAGTTTATCTTGAATTGCACCCCAACACATGGGCTGCCTTAATGCAACACACGTCAACAGGCAGCATAACACCCATACATTTATGTATTTCAGTACATAACAGAGTGCTAAAGATATTCATTGACAACTTCTTATGATAAAATGTTTGTAGATTAGTAAATGTATTTGAAAACTGTTGATACACCAGCTGATTGCAAAATTGTATTGCTACGTGTTACAACATCCACACATTTCCCAGACCTCCATTAAACATACTTTGCAGTCAATGAACAGTCTTTTGCTTGTTTTTGTTGTTTTTATTAGGGGATTGAACTTGGTTGAGGGAAAAGGGACATGGGATGCCTGTAGGATAAATTAGTACTTTGTAGAATAAAGTAACCGCATCACACTTCTCAGCAGACCAAGATGGCTGACCCTAAACTTGACAGACTTTTACCTCAGAACACTACTTCCTCCAGCACACTACTTTACTGTCTAATAATCCTGTCACACCATAAGTCCCAGTGAATTTACTTGATGACCCATTGTAGGCCGGGGCTTGCAGTACCCCTTTATGGCAGCAACTGTTTACTTGAGAAGAATAAATGGTGATAGACTACTGATCTCAGCAAGTCCGACTTGCAAATCCTGCCCGCCCTAATGGCTGCATCAATGTGACACAAACGCCACAGTCTCTCCCTCTGACTCTACATCCAGCTCCCCTGGCATGCCTCTTCCAGATCTCACCACTCACTGACACCTGCCCTGGATTCTTGCTGAATGACTTACTCCGGATGTGCAGACCAACTGTCTCCTCTGGCTCCTGTTCCAAGACCGTATAAGGAGAGGCTTCCTCCCAGCTCCCGAGCTCCTCTAAGGTACACCCCCCAGATAGGGCTTCCCTCAGGCATTACAGTCTAACACGCCATCATCCAGTTCACGCAGCCAACAAATCCTCCCCAGCAGGCTGACCATGGGTATATGTAGGAGGCCTGCCCCCTGCCAATTCTAGTTGGGGATTGGTCAGAGCTCCTTATAGGCACCCCATGTCACTCCAGCTCTCTGCCCTGCCCCTTTTCCAGAACATTCTCCCAGGAAACAGAGGAGGCGCCCAAGAACTAAAGTACATGTCAGTCACCCACTGCTACACTAAACCACTTCAGATCAAAACAAACAGGCCTAGCTCACAGCATAGGCCTGCTTAAATTTACCTGCACTGGCAGCTCATACAGAAACCCTTATGCCTCGTACACACGACCATTTTTCTCGGCAGGAAAAAAAACGAAATTTTTCCCAACGTGATTCCTCTCCAGCCTGACTTGCATACGCACGTTCATGCAAAAAAACGTCCGACCAAAGCTCGGTGACGTACAACACGTACGACAGGACTATAAAGGGGAAGTTCCTTTCAAATGGCACCACCCTTTGGGCTGCTTTTGGGCTGCATACTTGATTCTGAGCACAGTTTTTTCGTAGAGAAAACTGCTAGGGAGCATACACACGACCAATATAAAAAATGGCAGTTTTCTCGTGGTGAAAACGGGTCGTGTGTACAGGGCATTACATTTAACATCTACCTAAGGTAGAGAGTGCTACACTCACATTGCATAAAAATAAATGTATAAATTGAGTCTTTGTTCAATGCATTATTTTCTGGAGAAAAAAAAGTTGTGCAGTTGTCCTCTAAGGCCGCGTACACACGATCAGACATGTCCGATGAAACATGTTCGACGGACCGTTTTCATCGGACCAGGCAGAAGTCATCTGTTGGTCTGATGTGCGTACACACCATTGGACCAAAATCCCCTCGGACCAGAACGCGGTGACGTAGAACACAACGACGTGATGAAAAAGCGAAGTTCAATGCTTCCAAGCATGCGTCGACTTGATTCTGAGCATGCGCAGGATTTTGGTCCAATGATTTTGTGTACTAACCATCGAACCTGTCCAACGGACAGGTTTCCAGCGGACAGGTTTCAAAGCATGTTTTGAAACTTTTGTCTGCTGGAAAACGGTCCGTACACACGATCGAACATGTCCGCTGAAACTGGTCTGCGGACCAGTTTCAGCGAACATGTTCGATCGTATATACGCGGCCTTAGTGAGATACGAAAGACACCACTATTCAATGAAATAACTGACTGTGTAAAATTTAGCTTCACAAAGCAGTTGAATTAGTCTTGCATATAAACAAACATACTTTCAGAAGAACCTTTCTCCATCCAAAATACACAAGCTATTTCAGTGGATGTCATATACCCATAGGCAATTTTTCTGTTTTTCAACGGATTTGTTTTTAGAACTTTGATTACTGTCATGTTTATTAGTGTAAATGAGTCTTGCAGCTAGTGCAGTGGTTATCTAGCCACAACTTTCTTTGCTTGTTTACCATGAACAGCAAATGCTTGGGCCAATAAACACCCATGGACTTTTATTGGCAGATGATAAAACAAATTATCATGCTACAAAATATAAAATCGCAAATATTATGAAATAAAAAATCTCTATGATGAGGAAAGTGCAATTACATATAAAACAAACTTAAACTGGGTCTGTAGATACAGACAATGCCAAGCTGTCTAAACATACACTAAGGCCTCGTACACACGAGTAAATAGATTTGTTCAAAACGGTCTGTCCGACCGATTTGAACAAATCTGTCTGCTAGCATTTTGGTTTGCTCGCATGTACACACGAGCAAACCAAAATCCCCGCCAGCAGACAGCGCGCTGACGTGTCGGTGACGTGGCGGTGACGTTGACGCCGCCACGTCACCGCACCAGGAAGTAAAACACTTCCACGCATGCGTCGAAACCATTCGGCGTGTGTGCGAGAAGACATGTCTGCTGGTTAGCGTACTAACCAGCAGACATGTCGGGTAGGCATGTGCATTTCGTTTCGTTCCGAATCGAAATTTGGACGAATTTTCCATTATTCGGACATTCGGATGCATACGAATTCCCGAATTGCTATATTAGCGAAATATTTCGACCGTTTTCGGAATTCATTCGTTTTCGTTCGTTCGTTGGTCGAAATCGAATTTTTTTTTTTTTTTCGAATTCCGAATCGAATACCCGCGGACTACATTCGATCGGAATTCAAAAAAAAAATATATATTTTCGGATTTAATTCGAAAAAAATTCTATTCGAAAAGAGACTATTTGTTTTCTAATCTGGTTGAAATATTTTCGATTTCGACCATTTTTTTTCGAAATTCGGTCGAAAACGAACGAATTCGAAAAACGGTCGAAATATTTTCGATTTCGACCGGATTTATCGAAATTCGGTCGAAAACGAACGAATTCCGAAAACAAATTCAACACATGTAACGAACCTAACTTAACAAAATGTATTAAATGACGAATTGAAACGAAATTTTCACTTTTGCACATGCCTAATGTCGGGCGGACGGGTTCCCAGCCGACAGATTTCAAAGCATGCTTTGAAATCTGTCGGGTGGCCAAATCCGTCTGCTCGCCCGTACACACGATCGAATCTGTCTGCTGGGACAGTCTAGCAGACCGTTTCCAGCAGATAGATTTGATCGTGTACGAGGCCTTAGGTCTTCATAAGCTATACAGTAAAAAAAAAAAAAAAAGCAATGTGATGGACCAGATGGTTTTTATTTGCTATCAATTTCCATTCCCATTATTGTGTACGTGAAAAATGCATTGTGTTCATTTTTCATAATTATTTTTCCAAGAAGTCTCTGGAAAATAGATGTCGTTTAAGACTTTCTTGGGACAAAATTGCCAAGATGGTAAGGAGTGATTAATGAGCACTATATGGACATAAAAGCAATATAGGAAAAGAGTAAACCTTAAGTGCAAGGTGAGCTGCAGTAAGGGCAAGACAATTATTTTCTTTTGTGCTGACCTATTAAACCCACATGCTGTTGAAAGGTACATTCAAGTTTAGGAGATATACTGAATGCTTGACAAAGAGAGGTTTTTTAGACCAGCATAACATACATATACTCTAATGCCGCGTACACACGATCACTTTTTGTGATGAAAAAAAATGAAATTTTTAAAAATGTCATTTAAAATGATCGTGTATGGGCTTTACATAATTTTTTGTCTTGTGAAAAACGACAAAAAAAAAAATTCGAACATGCTTTAATTTTTTATGTAATTTTTAAAAAATATGTGTTTTTTGTTTTAAATTGGGATATTTATTATAGCAACAAGTAAAAAATATTGTATTTTTTTTCAAAATTGTCGCCCTTTTTTGTTTATAGCGCAAAAAATAAAAAACGCACAGGCGATCAAATACCACCAAAAGAAAGCTCTACTTGTGGGGACAAATTTTTGTTTGGGAGCCACGTCTCACGACCGCTCAATTGTCAGTCAAAGTGACGCAGTGCCGGAAGCTGAAATTTCACCTGGGCAGGAGGGGGGTATATGTGCCCAGTAAGCAAGTGGTTAAACCCGCACATGCCCAGAAGCAAGTTGGAAGATGGAAGGTAAAACTACCATTCATAATGGAGTAAGCACATTCATCACGCTGTAACAGACAAAAAAGCATGAATCGTCTTTTACTAACAAGTAACCAGCTAAAAGCAGCCTCAAGGCAATTAGAACTTTACAGTGCCGCCGATCATTTTTCAAAAACGATGGTGTGTGGGCAACATCATTTTTAACCACTTAAGGACCGGACCAATAGGCTGCTAAATGACCAAAGGTGTTTTTACAATTCGGCACTGCGTCGCTTTAACAGACAATTGCGCTGTCGTGCGACTTGGCTCCCAAACAAAATTTGCGTCCTTTTCGTCCTACAAATAGAGCTTTATTTTAATGGTATTTGATTGTCTCTGCGATTTTTATTTTTTGCGATATAAACGGAAAAAGACCGAAATTTTTTCTACTTTTTGTTATAAGAAAAATCGAATAAACTAAATTTTAGTCAAACATTTAGGCCAAAATGTATTCAGCCACATGTCTTTAGTAAAAAAAAAATCGCAATAAAAAAAAACTAGCTACCTAGCGGCAACAGTGGCACTAATACAACGATCAGAAAAATGATCGCTTAGTGACACTGGCAATAGGGGGTGAAAGGGTTAACTAGGGCGGTGATCAAGGGGTTAAAAACGTTATTAGGGGGGGTAGGGGGGCTACCCTGGACCTAACACTAACTGCTTGTCACAGTAACTGTCACACTGACACTAAATGCAGTGATCAGTAAATATATGATCACTGCAATCAGTGACAGTGTGACAGGGGGCTGGGGGGGGGGTGATCTGAAGGGGTTAATGTGCCTATGTGTGTGGTGTCAGTGTAGTGTTAGTGCGACTTACTTGTGATGTCTTTTCTCCTCTCGCCGGATTGAAAATACCGCCGAGAGGAGAGCTGACATCACTTCCACTCCCTCTGTTTTTAACATTTTTACAGGCAGAGGAAGTGCAGAGCAGATAGGGAGCTGATTTGCTGGGAGCGATCCGGAGGGGGCGGACAAAAACGAACACCTGCCCCCTCATCCCGGATCGCTCCCAGAGGCTTACCGACCACCGCAAGTACCGGGGGGGTCCCGATCGGACCCCCGACCCACGTCTAGGCAGGGACGTACAAGTAAGTCCATGTGCCTGTACATGCTATTCTGCCGACATATATGTACATGCGGCGGTCGTTAATCGGTTAATGATGAAGTTGATCGTGTGTACGGGGCATAAGTGTTGGATTCTATTCCAGACTTTTTGTCTGTTTTTTGATTCTCCATAATACTGAAATATCAGTGAATGTCAGACAGGACTAACTAGCTCACTGAGATGTTAGATTCAACCAGAGTGAAGGTATGATGCAGTGCAGCTTTGTCAGTGCAATAAAGACATGGTTTAAAATGTATAAAATATAGTGGTTTAAAAAATATCAATAGGCCACATTTCCAGATGTATATACATATATATATAAAACAATGTCTAAAACAACATAAAAACCATTAAAGTAATTTTAAAGTATTTTTTTATTTTAGTAACAAATATGTCATACTTACCTGTTCTGTGCGTGGGGTCCCCTACTGGCACTCTGGGTTCCTCCTCTTCTCCATGTGCCACCATAAGGAAGCCACTTGCTATGGTGACACACATGTGGGCTCCATCCTGAGTGACGCTATATGTGTCCATTGACAATCACAGTGTGGCTCGGCCCCCACTCCCCTGGATTTTATTAAGCAGCAGGAGTCCATGGCTCCCGCTGCTCTCATTGAGACCAGTGAGCAGGGAGAGAGAGAAAGCAGCACTGCTGCTCTTAGGGCACAGTGCTGGATCGAGATTGGGCTCAGGTAAGTATTTGGGGGGCTGGGAAAGAGCTGACCATAGAAGTTTTTTTTTTTACCTTAATGCAGAGAATACAAAAAAAAAGTAGATGTATATATAACAACATAGAAGTGCAGAAGTTTTCTATGCGTGCATATACAGATAGTTATACAGGCCTATGCTCGGATCTCTATGCTTTTTTGGGCATATGTCTCTTGTGGCTCACAGGGGGGACTTACTTTTGCTATCTTGTGACCCAGAATCAGCTTATAGTGAGTACTGTTGCTCACGAATATTCGTATTGCGAATATTCGGCTCGAATATGGCATATTCGAGTATTCGCGATATATTCCGAATTTCGCTGTGAATATTCGCTATTTCGAATATTCGTATTTTTTCAATTTTTTTTTAGAACAGATCACATGCTAGAGATCCCCATCTACGTCTAAAAGCATTGCTGGTATGATTAGAGACCTTGGGCCGAGTAGCTGCAGCGATCATTTTATATTGCCGAAAAATCGCAATGCGATTATTCGGCAATAGCGATATCGCGCGATTATTTTCGAGAAATTCGCAATATTGTTTTTAGCTAAAATAACACATATATTCGATTTCAGAGTGTTACTGTCGAAATTCCGCAATCAATTTATCATTCGCATTTTTGCGAAATTACGATAAAATATCAAGAATATTCTGAGCCAATCAGAGTGCTCCATTCCGCATTTCTCGAAATTTCGCAATTATTTTGTATTATAAAATATCACGAATATTCTGAGCCAATCAGAGTGCTCCTTCCGCATTTGCCGAATATTCGCAATTATTTTGTATTGTAATATATCACGAATATTCTGAGCCAATCAGAGTGCTCCTTCCGCATTTGCCGAATATTCGCAATTATTTTGTATTGTAATATATCACGAATATTCTAAGCCAATCAGAGTGCTCCTTCCGCATTTGCCGAATATTCGCAATTATTTTGTATTGTAATATATCACGAATATTCTGAGCCAATCAGAGTGCTCCATTCCGCATTTCTCGAAATTTCGCATTCGCATTCGCAATAGCGAAATTTCGCAATCATTTCATTTCCAAAAAATATCACGAATATTCGTATTTAGCGAATATATCTCGAATATTCGACTATATATTCGAGATATATCGCGAAATCGAATATGGCATATTCTGCTCAACACTAATAGTGAGTCAAAGCCTGCTGTCATTTGACATCACAGAAGCGCTCCAGAGTCTGGTATAATCTCGATCATATTTCTAGGATACACCCAGCTGCCTGATTGACACATGACTCTGGCTCTCAGCACACCACTAAGGGCCAAAGCCAGCTGCACGTGCTCCCTCACAGAATTCTGTGTGGTCTGGCTGTTTCTTCTCTCTGAAATGCAGGGAGAAAAAACTGCTTCAGTACAGTGTCAGTGTACAATATTATCACTGATCACTATATTAGTATCACTATCTATGACAGCTCCACTATAAGTCGCTGATCACCACTAGTGTGTCTATAGCTGCATAAATTCCAGCGTATATACCATAGTTTATAGACACTATAACTTTCACACAAACCAATTGTTATACACTTATTAAGATTTTTTTTTTTTTACCAAAGACATGTAGAAGAATACATTTTGCCCTGAATTTTTTTTCCCCAGAAAGTTTTCAGTCTTGTTTTCATTTATATAATAAAATAAAAATGGTGATCAAATACCAACAAAAGAAAGCTGTACTTGTGTGAAAAAATAAAATAAAAATGTTATACGCATACAGTGTTGCATGAACGCACAATTGCCACTTAAATTAGCACTGCAGTGCTGAAAAGCAAAACATGATCTGGTCATGAAGGTGGTAAAACCTTTAAAAAACCTTTAAAAAATATGATGGACAGATGATTATTAAACCAATTGATATATCCTAGGATGGAAAAAAGAGGGTGCTTTTCTGTTATTTCAGGTAATGTTATATATAGGTAATGTTCAGCTAATTTTATTCAGGTAATGTGATATATATAAAGTTATATATAATGTTATATATAGGTTCATAGATACCTTTTACATTTCCATGTTTTATGCTGACACCATAGAAGCATATGGATAAATAATATACACATGTTGACACCTGATGGCTATTGTGCAAGATAGTTTAAATGTTTCCAATATCTGAATGAAACAAATTGTAACTTGTGGATATCATGGGTGCTTTACCCAATTCTTTTCACTGAGAAACATATTTAGAAAACATTTTGTATCAATAAAAGAGACAATTATTTTTCCCCTACATTTTATGCATTTGTCAAACTACCATACAAGCCAAAACATGGTGTTTATTAAAATAGTGAAATCAAAACTCTTGAAATGACCTTGAAACAATATAACACAAAAGCCATAGAATTATTGTCAAGTTAGCTGACTCTGCTGAGTTTAACCTGGGCATTCAGCCATTAAGGATGACTGGTCACAAAAGGTGTAAAATCTAGTATAACAGATGCACACTACAAAAAAACATTTTTTTATTTGTTTCGAAAAATGGTATTTCCACGTGTAGATGGCCTTGATTCTCCGAAACTGCTGTAAAAAAATCTTCATGGCAACATTTCTCAGTTTGTAAGTAAGATTATCAATATTCTTATTCTACTAAGCTTTTACGTGGTTTTAATCCTTTTCCATAAGCATTAATTTCCATAATACCTTAATTTCAATTATTGTTAAAGACTTTATTCAATTCTGATTAGAGTAGGGGAGGGTAAAAACCCCTATGTTTTGCCATCTCATTATGGAAATTTCTATTTACTTCCTGCTTTGTAGAAAGTGAGAGTGAGTTAAAGCCCCTCTTCGACAATTGTCATAGTACCCATATATCTCCCCACCAGGGTTGCCAACTTTCAGTAAATTTATGAACAGTTTGTAAAATCTGTACATTTTGCATCTGTCCTTGAATGTCTATTACAGCCATGTAGGCTGCATGTCCGTAACTGACATTCATGGACAGATGCGACAATTATGGATTTTACAAACTGTTTGTAAATTTACTGAAAGTTGGCAACCCTGGTCCCCACTATTAGGCCGCGTACACACGATCGAACATGTCCGCTGAAACTGGTCTGCGGACCAGTTTCAGCGGACATGTTCGATCGTGTGTACGGCCTATCGGACCGTTTTCCAGCGGACAAAAGTTTCAAAACATGCTTAGAAACCTGTTTGCTGGAAACCTGTCCGTCGGACATGTTTGATGGTTAGTACACAAAATCATCGGACCAAAAACCCTGCGCATGCTCAGAATCAAGTTGACGCATGCTTGAAAGCATTGAACTTCGTTTTTTCATCACGTCATTGTGTTCTACGTCACCGCGTTCTGGTCCGAGGGGATTTTGGTACGATGGTGTGTACGCACATCAGACCAACAGACCACTTCATCCTGGTCCGATGAAAACGGTCCGTCGGACATGTTTCATCGGACATGTCTGATCGTGTGTACTCGGCCCTACTGTTCTGGTGGCAACTCAAAATTTTGAATTTACTCTCACTCACCCTTCCCATTGACATTAGTATTCCAGACAATTATAGAGAGTGAATTTTCTATATGGGAACACAGGCAGCAATAAAAACCTGACTGTGGTTCTAACCCCTGAAACCTATCCAAATCTAAAAAAGGTTTTGCCTTTAGTTATACTTTTGGTTTACTGCACCGTGTGTACCATCCTTATTAACCACTTGACCACTGGGCACTTAAACCCCCTTCCTAACCAGACCAATTTTCAGCTTTTGGTGCTCTCACAATTTGAATGACAATTACTCAGCCATACAACATTGTACCCATTTGAAATTTTTGTCCTTTTTTCACACAAATATAGCTTTCTTTTGGTGGTATTTGATCACTTCTGGGTTTTTTATTTTTTGCGCTATAAAAGAAAAACGACAGAAAATTCTGTAAAAAAAAAAAAAAACTTGTTTCTGTCATATTAGTGGGTTATTTCTCACACACAGCATATGCATACCACAAATTACACCTCATAACACATTCTGCTATTCCTCCCGAGTATGGCGATACCCCATGTGTTAGACGTTTACACAGCGTGGCCACATATAGAGGCCCAACATGCAGGGAACGTCATCAGGCGTTCTGGAGCACCCAGACCAATTCTGACATTCCTCTCCTACATGGAAAAATCATCATTTATTTGCTAGAAAATTACATAGTACCCCAAAACATTATATATGCTTTTTTAGCAAAGACCCTAGAGAATACAATGGCGGCCGTTACAACTTTTTATCTCGCATGGTATTTTCGCAGACATTTTTTGAACGCATGTTTTTAAAAAAAAAACAGTTTTGTGCTTAAAACAAAACAAAACAGTAAAGTTAGCCCAATTTTTTTTCATAATGTGAAAGATGAAGTTAGATAGATAGATACCCAACACGTCACACTTCAAAATTGCGCACACACGTGGAATGGCGCCAAACTTTGCTACTTAAAAATCCCCATAGGCGGTATTGCAGAGTATCGCACAGGGTATTGCAGAGTATTGGGGTATTGCAAAGTATCGCGCAGGGTATTGGGGTATTGCAGAGTATTGGGGTATTGCAGAGTATCGCGCGGGGTATTGCAGAGTATTGGGGTATTGCAGAGTATCGCGCGGGGTATTGCAGAGTATTGTGGTATTGCAGAGTATTGTGGTATTGCAGAGTATTGTGGTATTGCAGAGTATTGGGGTATTGCAGAGTATTGGGGTATTGCAGAGTATTGGGGTATTGCAGAGTATCGGGGTATTGCAGAGTATTGGGGTATTGCAGAGTATTGGGGTATTGCAGAGTATTGGGGTATTGCTGAGTATTGGGGTATTGCTGAGTATTGGGTATTGCTGAGTATTGGGGTATTGCTGAGTATTGGGGTATTGCTGAGTATTGGGGTATTGCTGAGTCCTCGGGTATTGCTGAGTATTGGGGTATTGCTGAGTCCTCGGGTATTGCTGAGTCCTCGGGTATTGCTGAGTCCTCGGGTATTGCTGAGTCCTCGGGTATTGCACAGTATTGGGGTAGCAGGGATGGCTAAACTGGGATGGATGGCTGGATCTGTGACTGCATTTGTCACAGATCCAGCCACAGCGCTGCTGCTGACACCCCGCTCCCCCCTCTCCTCGCACACTGTACCGAACGGTACAGAGAGGAGAGGGAGGAACCGGCGTCATCAAATGACGCCGGTTTGTGTACAAGTGATCGCGCCGTCATTCGACGGCGCAATCACGTGGTAAACGGCCGCTATCAGCGGCAATTTACCGTGATGCGCCGGGTCTTCTAGACCCGGGCGAGCACGGACACTTCCGCGAGCGCGTCCTAGGGGACGCGTAATTGCGGAAGTGAAGGACGACGTCCCAGGGATGTCGTGTCACAGTAACTCGACCGTGCTGTAGCAGTATTTTTGCTATAGCGTGGTCGGCAAGTGGTTAAAATACAAGGGTGTAAATGTTTCTTACGAAACTCAAATAGCTCATACAATTACAGTAAAGCCATGACCTCCTAGTTACTGCTGTTGCAAAAAAAAAAAAAAAAAATTAAAAAGAACACTGCTATGGTTTCTAAATAACAAATACAAGAAAAGAGCTAAACACACTTTTTGTATTATTCTTTCAAAATATATTGCTGACCTGGAGGGTATTTCTGTTTTTCTCAGCATAACGCAAGTTTCATTATAATATGTAAAACGATGAGCTTGGATAATAACCCTCAGTATCATATACAGCACAGGTATTCGGGCATTTCCAGCATTGTTATTACATGTGTATTAAGAAGAAGGGAAATGTTTCAGGCAATACTAACATTATAGTTTATATATATATATATATATATATATATATATATATATATTCCTGCCCGCCCTGTCATATTTGGGTCCTAAGGTTCTATGGTATCTCTGATGCCCAGAAGATGGTGGCCAAATGCGTGACACCACCTTCATGGTTAAATGGTTAAAGGATCTTTTGGATGTACATAGAAACAGGAAAGTGACTGCGGAAAAAACCCAAGTGCTGAGTTTTGTTTTTAGGATGTATTCCAGGTATGGTTGTTTTGCATCATTTGTGATACCACAGTGATTCTCCATGTCCACAGGGATCAACCATGTATGAAATATGCATATCTATATGTAACAATGCAAAACAATACATAAATAAAATATACCCTTTTGTAATTTTTTTTGTCCAAGTATACTTACAATATATGTATATGTTTATCCCAAGCATGTTTTAATTTGCCAACAGTTGAATGACTTGCTACTTCTACTGGAAGTCTGTGCCAAGCATCCACAACTTTTTTTTTTTTTTTTAACTCTTTTTATTAGTTTTATATTTTAGTACAAAACATATTAAGGTTTGTACAAAAACATTCCACATAGCCCACACAGGGACACATAAGGGAAATTAGTAGTACACAGTAAAACAAGGTGGCTTTAAACACTTGATACCCGCCCACCGACGGCGGGCGGGATACTCTATGTTCCTGACAGGACATCATATGTAGTCCTGTCATTTTAAGCTGCTAGGGGCGTGCGCGCCGGCGGCGGCACCTGTCGCGTCACTTAGAACACCGTGCGTGTGCCCGGCGGCCCCGACAGCCGCCGGGCACACGCGATTGCCTACAATTGAGCTGGGACGTGGAGCTCTGTGTGTAAACATAGAGCTCCACATCCCTGTCAGGGAGGGAGGAGACTGATGCTGTGTGCCTTGTACATTGGGACACAATCGGTCACCTCCCCCAGTCAGTCCCCTCCCCCCACAGTTATAACACAATGTAGGAGAAACATTTAACCCCTTCCCTCCCTAGTGGTTAACCCCTTCCCTGACAGTTACATTTATACAGTAATCAATGCATATTTATAGCATTATTCACTGTATAAATGTAAATGGTCCCAAAAATGTGTCAAAAGTGTCCGATGTGTCCGCTATAATGTCCCAGTCCCGAAAAAAAAATCGCAGATCGCGGCCATTTCTAGTAAAAAATAAATAAAAAAATAAATCATAATTATGTCCCCTATTTTGTAGGCAATATAACTTTTGCGCAAACCAGTCACTATACGGTTATTGCGATTTTATTTTTTTACCAAAAATATGTAGAAGAATACGTATCGGCCTAAACTGAGATAAAAAAATATATATATTTTTTTTAAATGTGATATTTATTATAGCAAAAACCAAAAAATATTGTGTCTTTTTTTCAAAATTGTCGCTCTTTCTTTGTTTATAGTGCAAAAAATAAAAACCGCACGGGCGATCAAATACCACCAAAAGAAAGCTCTATTTGTGGGGAAAAAAAAGGATGTCAATTTTGTTTGGGAGTCACATCGCACGACCACGCAATTGTCAGTTAAAGCGATGCAGTGCCTGAAGCTAAAATTTTGTCTGGGCAGGAAGGGGGTGTAGGTGCACAGTAGGCAAGTGGTTAAGGACTGTAACTTATAACATAACCAAATTAGTAGGAACTTGTGTACCTCTGATCATCTTAAAGCCTTGAGAGGTTACTCACCATCAGAACATTTTCTGATGACATAATTCAACGCTAGAAGTGACGTAATGTGTTGAATTGTTTTGTATGTATTCTTTCATTTCTGAGAACGCCTAGTCTTGCTCTTTAGATTCTTTTGGGGGCAGAAAACTGTACTATTGAAAAGAATATCGGACCATATGGTCACATCAGACAAAAATTATGGAGCCTGCACATCCAGTTTTCATCTGACGAAAATTCGTAATCTGCTGGCAAAAGCAGCATACTAACGATCAGAAAATCGGCAGATCGTTCATCAGACGAAATTTTACTTCAGATTTTTTGACAGTATGTATAGGCCTTAAAGGGTTTGTAAAGGTAAAAGCTTTTTCACCTTAATGCATTCTATGCATTAAGGTGAAAAAACATCTGCCGATTAGAGGCGCCTGAACCCTCCCTTTACTTACCTGACCCCTCGAAAGTCCCACGCCGTTAACGCGCAGGCTTCTCGGCCGTCTTCCCGGCTCTGTCATTGGTTGATTGAAAGCAGCACCGCCAGTGACCCTTTAAGCCTTGTACACGATCAGATTGTTGGCAGGGGATTTTCTGTTGACAGACTGTTTGCCTAAAATCTGACCATTTGTACGCTCCTTCAGACAATTGTTGTCCAACTTTCTGCCAACAAATGTTGGATGACATACTAGTAAATTTACCGCAGACAATGGTCTGTTGTCAGGTTTCCTGATGGTCCCTACACAAGTCCGTCACAAAAGAGTTGAAAGTACAAACACACATGCTGGGCATCAATGCTCACCAAACACGAAATTAGCAGAAGGGGCCCAAAGGGTGGCACTCAAGAGTTGAAATTCCTTGTAGTATGTCACTACGTTCGTGTTTATTGGCCAACAATTGTGTACCGTTAGTATGCAAGATAAGTTCCAGGCACACGCCCTTTTGACAAAATTCAGACGCTCGGGCCACTTAAAGGCCACTTAATTAAGGTATTATTCATCCACAGCCATGGAAGGTTCTGCTACCCATTTGGCCCAGAGTCTGTCATATTTCTTGTGACGGCCTTTGTGAAAGTACAAGTCTCTATACTAAGGAAGAGTGTTATTCACCAGTTGTTTCCAGTTGTTTCCATAGGGAAAGCGGAGGGGATGCCTGTTTATTCCAGTGTAACCTTACCTCTGGGCAGCAACACTCTGCACCCCTAGACCCCTTTAGATTTACACAGACACCCCCCAGCTCTGTCCCTTTCTACATTTATCATGCAGATGGAGAGACAGTGAGCAGTGCTGAACAGAGGGCAATCACCTGCTGGTTTACTTACGTTAGCTTCAGCAGCTGAGAGATCTCTACTCAGCACTGCTCACTGTCTCTTTCTCCCCTGCTTACCGTGCTGGAGTGGATGCTTCAGGCCGCGTACACACGGCAGAGAACCTCGACGGGCAGAACACATCGTTCCGCCCGTCGAGGTTCTCTGCCGGCCGTCGAAATCGGCGACCCGCCCGTCGGGAATGGCAACCAGCCATTCATCCAGGCGGGCCGTCGAGCAAAAAGAGAGCCTGCTCTCTTTTCGCTCTACAGGATTCCCGACGGGCGGGGCGAGCCAGGAGCGTACACACGGTCGAGGTTCTCGCTGGAATGCAGCTTCCAGCGAGGTTCTCGCTGGTTTCCAGCGAGAACCTCGGTCGTGTGTACGCCGCCTCAGATGTAGAAAACCAAATCTGGTGCCGCCGTGCTGTAAACACAGCATCCATCTTTTCCTATATGGTCAATCACCACAGAGGCACAGCGCCTCCCACTCCGCCGCCCGCCAATCGCGCACATATGAGCCTAGAAAAACAAATTGTCTTCCTGCCCACCCGGCAGGGAAACGTTTTTTTTTCTAGGCTCATTTGTGTGAGATTGGCGGGCAGCAGAGTGGGAGGCGCTGTGCCTCTGTGGTGATTGGCCGTATGGGAAAAGATGGATGCTGTGTTTACAGCATCAGGATCAGGATTTAGCAGGACAATAGGGGGTAATCATCTCCAGGATTGTAAACAATAGTTCAGGTTGAAACGATGGAGTTATATACTGTATATCCCCACAAACACATAACGTTGATGCCAAATCATAATTACAAGTATAACATAATTCCCCTGGGGGTCTGTTTGTACTTGTCTCAACCACACAAGGTAATGATTTACTCAGCAATATAGACACCCCTCTGGCGTAAGTAGAACAAGAAGCATGAAAAGATTTTTGGACCCATGGATGTTTAGGGGCCATCAGTTTACTGCCCATCAGGTGTGTCTCTCGTGAAATGAGTATATGGGGAGCTTTAACGTATTCGAATAGGAGTGCTCTCGTGAATCTACAGTTGAGACCCCATGCGTTCCAAGAGAGGATGGATATGGTCTCACAGTCCTTTGATGCCATGACGGCCGGGGTGTAAAATAAGTAAAGAGCACATGAGCTCACGAAAGGATAACACCAGATGGGCAATACAGCAACACAAGTCAGTAGTACAAGAAAGGAAAAACATAAACATAATCATAAACAATAATAAACAACCCAAGCACACCGTGCTTACCCTGCTGATACCTGACACTCCCAAAAACTATGGGGAGGGTCAGGAAGCAGCCTATACCCACTAACAATACAACAGTACTTAAACTGGAACTACAGTGCATCTGTGTCCAGTGGCAAATGTGGTTCTGTAGAGTGGTGGAACACCTGTCAGACCATCATCTATGATGATGGGGCAAAAAAGAAAGAAAAAGGGGAGGGGGCATGTTGACAATAATAATCCTGGATAGAGTCCAACACTGTACCCCAAAGTATCTCCAGGGGAAAAGCAATAACAAGTCACTAACAGTCAGCGGGAGTAGTGAGGTTTAGCAACTGAAGGATTGCCAAGAGGTGCCAGAGGAAGCAAATACGGAACTGTAATTCAAGGAAAGATAAAGTCGTAGGGCAACCTTGCTCCATATAGAGGTTTCCAGCATGAGCTTAGTATAAGAGTCAAACCTGGCCTTAATGGGACTGTAGGAGTGGGGTTTTCAAAAAGGCATGGTAAAGAAAAGGGGCAGCAAACTGTGCAACCTAATGTGGGGGAGAAAAAATTCCAAAACCTAAGGCCTTCCTCTCAAAGCCATTTCCGGACCTCAGTGAAGGTACGGCGACATTGTTGAACTTCAGGTGAGCAATTTGGGAAAAGAAGGATCTTTGCATTCTCGTAACGCAGGTTTTGCTTTGGGCGGGCAGCCACAAGGATCCGGTTGCAATCATAATAGTTAAGCAACCTGAGCAGGGTGGGTCTAGCAGGTGCACCAGGACTTGGAGGCATCGGAGGGACCCTATGAGCCCTTTTCACTACAAAGATAGGTAGCATGGTGCAAAGGTCCAGTATCTCAGTAAGGAACGCCTCCACAAACTCAGCAGGCCTAGGGCCCTCTGCCTTTTCAGGTAGGCCCAGGATGTGGATGTTGTTATGCCTGAGGCAGTTTTCAGTGTCAATTGCCTTTTCTTGAAGCACCTTCACCTGTAACTGGAGTGCATGAAAGTCAGACCTGGTTGAATCCTCTAGTTGTGATATACGATCCATAGCCTCTGACACCTGGGATCTATACTTATCCAGGTTGTGGCGTATCAGACTGATGTCTGTCGGTATGTAATCTATTTTTGCTGTCAGTGTTTCCTTACATGAGTGGATGTCCTCCAGAATATCAGTGGTGGTGGGTCCAGCGGGGTCCCCGGGCTCCTCTGCAATCTGTGTGCCGACATACATGGTTAATTGTTGCTGCCTCGTGTCCAAGAGTGGACAAGGAGGAGAGGCACTCTCAGTATTACGGGAGTAATGGAGCTTGCCCAGAGATAGCAGGGGGCCCCGCAGTGTGTTCTCTAAGAGCCCAAGGTGACGCAGCTGGGTGGAGAGAGAAGATGCCCTGGATGAAAGAAAGATGAGTTTAGGATCGGAGCTCGGCTGTCACACATGCGCATGCTCTCTCATCCCGCCAACGCCCCTCCCATCCACAAACCTTTTTGGTGAACAATTTGCCATACTGTGTATTATGCCTAATACAGTGTTGTGTCAAGTGATGTACACAAGAATATTCAGGTAATTACCACTCTATATTTCCCTGAGCCTTTAAGAATGTTCTCTGGCTGACATTGCTTTCTGGGAGGTGCACCAAACAACCAACCATATTAAGTATTATGCAGCAATGCTGAATGGTATCAGGATGCAGGAGATGTTCTTTCAGTTTGCCACTGGGATATCAACCTGGATGTCTGGTTGGCCGGGTATGTAAAAACAGAATCAGCACAATGGACAGCATACTGATCATATGTTTTAAAGGAGGTCCTAAGTTTGTTTTAAAAAATGTTCCTGATTCCCTTATCCAAGATGGAGGCGGCAACATCCTAGAGCCGAGGGAGAGATTGGCTTTGGGTGCCGACATCGCGGATGTCCTGGACAGGTAAGTGTATTTTAAAAGTCAGCAGCTGCAATATTTGTAGCTGCTGACTTTAAAAAAAAAGAAAATTGGGATGGGCTTCCGCTTTAAGTAGCTTTATATGACATAAGAGACTGGGGTCAATTTACGTAAACTGGAGAGTGCAAAATCCGGTGCAGTTCTGCATAGAATTTAGATTCAATTTTTTTTAATCAAAGCCTAATTTAACAAGTTGAAGTTACAGTAGAAGCTGATTGGCTATCAGGCACAGCTGTACCAGATTTTGCACTCTAAAGTTTTAGTAAATCAACCCCTCTATATCTCTCTTTTTATATTCATTGACTATAAATGTTACTGCCAGCAATATTCTTCTAATTGTGCACTGTGCGCACATTTGCAGCTCAGTAACCTGGACATGCTGAAGATGATGGATGAAGAGACTTCTGTGTATGTAAGCAGGTGTTACATCATCCCTAGCTAGCCAATCAAAGCAGATGAGGAACCTGGACCCAGGAGAAAACTGGGAGAAGATGGTGTGCATATTTCAAACAAGACCAATATACCAAAATAATATATATATAAATAAATTCCTGTGATAGTCAGTGCCATCTAGTGACTGTAATATAGTGTTTTCGTTTTCATTATTTTACACAATCTGAATTTGCAGAGATTATAGCCTAATAACCAGTGGTGTCGCCGGTCGCAAAGGCCCGGCCCCCCCATCCATGTGTCCGGCCCCCTAAACTACGTGCAGGGCACCAAATGCATGGATTACAATGGGAGGGGGGTTTAAGCATGTGATTAGAGCCAAAAGCTCTAAAAGGCTTCAAAAAAGGGTGGGCTCGCAGGGCTAAGAGCACTGTGCTCTGAGCCCACCCAGTTGTGTGACAATAGCGAATGAATATAAACTATTGTCACACTGATCCTGCTCCTGGCTAATCAGTAAGTGTGTCCTGAGACCCGTCACCTGATTGGCTGAAAGGACAGGCAATCTTATTTGAAGCCTAGGAGGAGGAGGTAGGAGACGAACAGCTGCTGTGATGCCGAAGAGAGGAGAGGAGACACAACAGAAGCCACTGTCCACTACCCATACAAGCGCTGCCCAGCCACCCACAACCTAGGTGGGCCAAGTGTGGGGCTGGATGATCTAGCGTGAGGCTACCACTGGCTGACCGGGGGAAGAAAGGTGGTTGGTTTGACGCCGCCCCTCCCCCCCAAAAAAAACACCAGCCGCCACTGCTTAGATTATTTGCTTTTGCCCCATTTGCACAGAAGGTATTTACATGGGCAAACAGCTAGGCAAATTGTTTTATAAATACACCCATAAATAAGTGTTTGATTAAAATTACTGAAAATTGTGCATGAGTAATTGTTTTAACTCAAATTTACATGCAAATAAAAATAAAAAATCATAAGAATGATGAACCAAGTGAAAACCTTCATGTGCATGCAAAAATGTGTTGCACAGATCTCCTTCACAACTGGATCTTAACTATATCCTTGATGTTGTATTGCATTACATATAAATGTGTACTTAGTTCTAAGTAGACATGTGCATTCGTTTTCGTTAGAATGCATTTTCGTCCGAAAATCGGGTATTTTCGTTATCGTTTTAACGAATGAAAACGAAAGTGCAAGAAACGAAAACCGAAAGATCCGACATAAAAAATGCTCTATTTTCGTTCAGATCCGACGATTTTCGATGCTTTGTCGAATTTCCGTCGTTCAATTTCACAAAATCAACGAAAAAAGGGATTTTTAAATACAGCTTACCTGTAAAATCCTTTTCTTGGAGTACATCACGGGACACAGAGCGGCATATTCATTACTATGTGGGTTATATGGAGTACCTTCAGGTGTGGACACTGGCAATCTTCAAACAGGAAGTCCCCTCCCTATATAACCCCCTCCCCTAGAGGGAGTCCCTCAGTTTTGTAGCAAGCAGTATGCCTCCCAAAATGGTCACCCAAAAGAGGGGTGGGAGCTCTGTGTCCCGTGATGTACTCCAAGAAAAGGATTTTACAGGTAAGCTGTATTTAAAAATCCCTTTTTCCTTCTCGTACATCACGGGACACAGAGCGGCATATTCATTACTATGTGGGATGTCCGAAAGCAATGCTTTAATGAGGGGAGGGAGACATCTTCCAAAGAAGGATTCAATTTTAGAGATAAACTCAAATCATAATAATAATTCCAAATTAGTCAAGAAAGAAAGAACCTTTTTCTTTTTTTTTTTTTTTTTTTTTTTTTTTTTATATAACCAAGGGTGTTTCTGATCCCGAGGATTTCAAACTGCAGCCTGTAGTACTGCCTGTCCAAAGGCAGAATCCGCATTCCTTCTCACGTCTAGTTGATAAAACCTTGTAAACGTGTGGACTGATGACCACGTTGCCGCCTTGCATATCTGAGCCATAGAGATCTGATGGTGTGCTGCCCAAGAGGCGCCCATGGCCCTGGTAGAATGGCCTTTACCGACAACGGAGGGGGCAACCTCTTCAATCCGTAGGCTTGAATGATTAATTGTCTAATCCATCTCGAGATGGTGGATTTTGCAGCTGCCTGCCCCTTCTTGGGGCCATCTGGTAGAACGAATAACACCTCTGTTTTCCGGATCTTTTCCGTAGCTTTAAGATAGGCCTTCATGGCCCGGACAATATCCAAGGTATGCAGCAACCCCTCCTTTCTAGATGTAGGTTTTGGAAAGAAGGATGGAAGTACCAAATCCTGGTTTAAGTGAAATTTGGATATAACCTTTGGTAGAAAGGAAGGATGGGGCCGGAGAACTGCCCTGTCCTTATGCAGAACGAGATATGGTTCCTTACACGATAAGGCTGCTAATTCTGACACTCTCCTGGCCGAAACTATGGCGACCAAGAAAACCAATTTTCTTGTCAGTAAGAGTAAAGGAATCTCAGCCAAAGGCTCAAAAGGCTGTTTCTGTAGAGTGGACAGGACAAGATTTAGGTCCCAAGGACAAACTGGTGACTTGACAGGAGGATTAATACGCAAGACCCCCTGTAAGAAGGTCTTTACCAGCGAGTGGGTGGCCAGCGGCCTCTGAAACCACACTGACAGAGCTGAGATCTGTCCTTTGATTGTGCTTAGTGCCAGGCCTTTATCCACTCCTAGCTGGAGAAAACTTAACACCCTATCAATAGTATATTTGCGGCAATTCCATCTTTTGGATTCACACCAGCCTATATAGTTCCTCCACACCCTGTAATAAATTACCCTGGAGACCGGCTTTCTAGCCTTAATCAGGGTAGGGATTACCTGCCTAGACAGACCCCTACCCCTGAGAATCAGGGATTCAGCCTCCAGGCCGTCAAATTTAGACGCTGTAATGTAGGGTGGAGGATCGGGCCTTGTGAGAGTAGGTCTGGTTGTAGAGGAAGAGTCCAAGGGTCTCCCACTGCCATATTCAGGACTAGTGAGTACCAAGCCCTCCGGGGCCAAGCTGGAGCTATTAGAATGACTGGCTTGTGCTCCACTCTGATCTTGCGCAACAGGCGGGGGAGTAACTGTAGTGGAGGGAATGCATATAGAAGTTTGAATTGATGCCAAGGGCAAACCAACGCATCGGTTCCGCAGGCCATAGGATCCCTCGCTCGCGACACGAACCTGTCTAGTTTCTTGTTGAACCTGGATGCCATTATATCTACGTCTGGCGTTCCCCACCTCTGGCAGATTGTCTGAAAGACCTGGGGATGCAGAGACCACTCCCCTGGCGACAGACTCTGGCGACTTAAGAAGTCTGCCTGCAGGTTGTCCACTCCGGGAATGAATATCGCCGAAATGCAGGGTACATGAACCTCTGCCCACTGAAAAATCAAGTTCACTTCCCTTTGAGCGGCCTGGCTCCTGGTTCCCCCTTGGTGGTTTATGTATGCCACCGCCGTGGCATTGTCTGACTGGATTCTCACCGGGAACCCCTTTAATCTGGAGGTCCACGCCAACAGGGCTAGGCGAGCAGCTCTGATCTCCAAGATATTGATGGGGAGCTGCCTCTCCGCTTTCACCCAAGTTCCCTGGCGGGAGAACCCTTCGAAGACCGCCCCCCAGCCTGCCAGGCTGGCGTCTGTGGTAACTACCTTCCAGACAACAGGGCTGAAGGATCTTCCCTTTAGAAGATTCTGAGGGTTCAACCACCAGGCCAGGCTCTGTCGGACCCTTGATGATAGCGTCAAAGGGGACTCTAAGGCATGTGCCCTCTTGCCCCAGGCTGCTAGAATGGCTGCCTGTAGGACGCGAGTGTGGATCTGAGCGTATGGTACTGCCTCGAATGTGGCCACTAGCTTGCCTAGTAATCGCATACACAGGCGAATAGTTGGTCTTTTTCTTGTTTATAACCAACTGAACCAACCCCTTGATCGCCTTGATCTTTACAAGGGGCAGGAACACCTTTTGATGTTCTGTGTCTAACCTCATGCCGAGGTATTCCAACTGCTTTGTAGGCTGGAATGCTGACTTTCCCTGGTTTAGGACCCAGCCGAATTCTTCGAGGTACCGAACCGTGAGGTTTACTGCCTTTTGCAGACCCGTCCGTGAGTGATCTATGATTAAAAGGTCGTCCAAGTATGCTAGGACTGTGACTCCTTGGATCCTTAAATTGGCCAGAACTGGGGCTAGGATCTTCGTGAATACCCGGGGGGCCGTGGCCAGCCCGAAAGGGAGCGCCCTGAATTGGAAGTGTCGCTGCCCGACCGCGAAGCGTAAAAACCTTTGATGCGACTGAAAGATTGGTACATGAAGGTAAGCATCTTTTATGTCTATGGAGGCCAGAAAATCGTCTTTCTGAAGCGCGGCGGCTGCTGACCGGATGGATTCCATCCGGAAGGAACGCACCCATAGATAACCGTTTAACCTCTTTAGGTCCAAGATTGGCCTGACATCGCCGTTGGGCTTTGGTATGACAAAGAGATTGGAATAGAAACCTAGGCCTTGCTCTTGGGCTGGCACTTCTATAATTACGTCCTGGCAAAGCAGGTGATCCAAAGCTGCCAGCATTGAGGCCTTCCTTGCTGGATCCCTTGGTAGCCTTGATTCTTGAAAATGAGGCGGAGGATATCTTAGAAACTCCAATCTGTAACCTGTGGTTACAGATGCCCGGACCCAATTGTCGGGGATCTTGGCTTCCCAAACTTCTGAAAAGAGACGAAGCCTTCCCCCCACCCGTGAGAGTGGGGGCGCCCCTTCATAAGGCAGACTTAGGGGCTGTCTTTGACGGCTTGCGATACCACGGCTTCTTACCCCCAGGGGTCTGTCCCTGCGATCTACTGTTAACGTTGGATCGTGCAGGCGGCCGTCGATACTGCCTGGAATTAGAGGGCCCCGAGACAGGAAAAAGCTGCCTTTTAAATGTAGGAGCCCGGAATGTCTTTTTGACCGGTAAAAGGGTACTCTTGCCATTTGAAATAGTCTGAATATATTTATCCAGATCTTCTCCGAAGAGTCGTCCTCCATGGAAGGGAAATCCTGCCAGAAGCTTTTTGCATGGGGGTTCTGCCGCCCAGTTCTTCAACCATAAGAGCCTTCTCATGTGTACCAAACATAGTGATAAACGAGAAGCCTGCTGGATGGAATCTTTTATAGCATCTACCGCGAAACACAGAGCTCTGGGAATGTCAGCAAATTCTTCTGCTTGTTGGGTAGGCATGTCCTTTAACATCTCTTTTGTCTGGTCTTTTAATGCCTGACAAACTCCAATTGCAGCTACCGCTGGCTGCACCACTGCTCCTGCCGTAGCAAAGGATGCTTTTAAAAGTGTCTCTAATCTTTTATCAACCGGATCTTTAAACATATGTATGTTTTCCACCGGGCAAGTTAGTGATTTATTCACACATGAGATGGCTGCATCCACTACTGGGAGCCTCCACTTCTTGGAGAATTTTTCCTCCATGGGATAAATGACCGCAAATCTTTTCGGTGGCAGAAAAACCCTGTCCGGCCGTACCCAATCCCGAAAGATCAATTCCTCCAAGAGAGGATGGACCGGAAAAACTGCGTTGCTTAACGGGGCTTTCAAAGAGCCCAGAGAGGATACCGGAGGAACCTGAGGTTCTGGCAATGGCAAACTAAATGCCGAGCGGACCATGTCCGTCAAAGACTGTACCCACAGTCTCTCTGTCTGGGAGTCTGAAAATGGTTCCTCAGAGGTAGACCCCTCCATCCCTGAACCCTCTTGGTTCAGGTCCAGTTGATCCTCCTGTGATTCTAATTCCTCCGGAGAGAGAATCTCAGCATCTGAGGATACACCCCCTGGTGATGGGGATCTAACCCGTTTCTTACCAGGAATAGCTCTGGCGATCAATGCCGCTATTCTCTCTTCTAGCCCCCCTAGGGATACGGCTAGCATCTCCTCTGTGATAAACACAGGGCTGGGCTGATCTGGGCCAGCCTCCGCACCAGATCCCCCTAATGGCTCATCCAAGGCGCTTCTTAAATTAATAAGCTGCGGGGAAAGTATCGGCATATCAGAATCAGAAAGGGAACCCTTTTGTTTTTTGGTCTTTTTTGTACCCTTTGACCCCGAACCCTTGGAAGCCATAATACAAAATCGAGGGACTCCGCCCACACAACAGACTGTAGTGGCCAGGAGTACAAATTTCAGAGTTTAGGGGAGAATAGATCACTAGTGTCCCCAAAAACTGATGGGCCCGTATGTTGGTCTTTTCTCTTTTTTTTTTTTTTTTTTTTTTTTTTTTTAAATAATTATATATTATATATTATATATTTTCTTTGACAACATACAATGACCCTAATTTAAGTTTGCCAGCCTCCAACCTGCTGCAAAATAAGGGGGATTTCTTGGCTTAACAATAAAGGCATTGGAACAAAGTCCACATGTACTACCCCTCTTCCGCCACCGGGAGTCACTGTTCTGCCGCTCTGCGTCCTCTCCTTGAAAAAATCAGCCTCAGACTGAGCCCTGACAAGGCCTGCTGTCTATAACAGCACAAAGGCGCGCCCCTGTATGACGCCGCAGGCCCGCCCCCCCCCCGCCCTCCTGTCTGGACGGCGCGAAAAAAACGTCAATAAGACGTGCGCGCGCACGCGCGCGCGCGCGCGTATGCCGGATACAGGAGGAACATGGAGGAGCCGCGCTGCTGGAGATCCAGGCACGCAGAAACAGGCGGCAGATTCAAACCCCCGGCCAGGTAGGACTCTCTCAAGGCCCCTAGGGATCCTTACTAGCCCTAGGAAGAAACAGCAGGTTAGCTAGCAACACATATTTAGACAGGGGGGCCTAGTGATGGGGGGAGAAAGGGTGTCATCCTGTCTCTCTTAGACATAGTGATCACGGTTGCCCATGCAGAGCATACTTAGGCTATCCCCCCTTTTAGGTTACCCCGGGGAGCCTGCTGTCGAACCAAGTCCCGCAGGCTCCCCCTTACCTGCTCCATGCTGCAGGATGTTTGACCAGCAAACTGATCCAATCTTCTCCCATCTCCGTGGGTAGCGTAGTAGACCTTCAGGCCCTGGGGTCCTATGAAGGTACCCACTGTCCTGGACCTATATAGCACCCTGGCAAAACAGGAACTTTATGGTTTTTGCAAACTCCAAGTCCTGGGCCCAGGGTCCAGCCCTCCAAAGAGGAGCATTATAGGCAAAACACCACGGTTTGGGGCCCGGGTACTGTCCACTTTGGCACTGAGGCTCCTTGGACAGATCCGGTTAGCCCGCCCTTAATCCCAAGGATGTGGAGCAAAGCTATTCCGTGACCAACACCTAAGACACTGGCGAAAAAACTGAGGGACTCCCTCTAGGGGAGGGGGTTATATAGGGAGGGGACTTCCTGTTTGAAGATTGCCAGTGTCCACACCTGAAGGTACTCCATATAACCCACATAGTAATGAATATGCCGCTCTGTGTCCCGTGATGTACGAGAAGGAAATAGTCGTTCTGAATACAGTGAATAGGTATATTTACTGTATTCAGAACGACGATTTTCGATGCTTTGTCGAATTTCCGTCGTTTAATTCGACAAAGCCATCGAAAATCGTCGTTTTCGGATGAAAACTTTCCCGACGAAAACGAAATAAATCAAAACGATTTTCGGGAGTAACTAAATAAATTTATTTTCTGGACGAAAACGAAAAAACAAAATGAAATATTCCAGTCTGCACATGTCTAGTTCTAATGCCGCGTACACACGGTCGTTTTTTGCGATGAAAAAAAACGTCGTTTTTTAAAACGTCATTTAAATTGATCGTGTGTGGGCAAAACGTCGTTTTTTGTCTTAAAAAAAACGACCAAAAAAAAATTCCAACATGCTTGAATTTTTTGTGTCGTTTTTCAAAACGTCGTTTTTTGTTTCACAAAAAGTCACCGTGTGTAGCAAAAACGTCGTTTAAAACGACGTTTTTCAACCCGCGCATGCCCAGAAGGTAGTTATAAAGCGAGCTTCAATGGAAAAGTGTGGTGAACGTAACCTCGTTTTTTGTGAAAAAAACGATGGTGTGTATGCAACATCGTCTTTGAAAGTGACGTTTCAAAAACGTCGTTTTTTACTTCACAAAAAACGTCGTTTTTTTTCATCGCAAAAAACGACCGTGTGTACGCGGCATTAGTGTCTTAGCACACAACAAGAAGGAATTTATATACAATAGGAAGTAAGCAGCCAAAAGATAAAAAACACAGGACATGATCGGGAAAGTAAAAACTTTAAAAGAGTCTGTGGGGATTATTGTAATACAATAATAAATCATGTATTAATATAAAAACAACCAGAAAGAATAAATGACAAAAACTTGTGTATATATACAGTATATATAACAGGAAAAACTCCAGAGGCCTCTAAAATAATAAAAAGGAAGAATCAGTGCAATCTCCATATGAAAATTCTCTTTGTCACTTCAAAGTGGCCCTAGTATCAGATATATTATTTCATGCAAGTGTATGCATGCTAAGTAATGTATACTACTTTACCACATTTTTTTAATCTCTCACAGAGGTCACAGCACTGACAATGACTTCATCTGTTTTCTTTCCAGAAAGACAGCTGCACCATTGTTCAATTCTTTATTCAGCATTAGTATCTACATCTTAAATTTTAATGCCAATTCAGAGATGACAAATTCATGTAAATCCTGGTGTCAGCGCAGCTCCTGGATGTGCTTAAAACAGACACAAATCAGCCCTTCCTGCAGCCTCTCATCTTGTGATTACTGCAAAGTTAAGCAGGCCATAGACGGTTTGAATCTTGGCTGGTTCAGCAGGAACCATCTGAGATTCAAACCATGTATGGGCAGGCTCAATATACGCAAGCTGATCGATCAATCAATTTGGGTGCAACCAGCCTGCCAGATTTTACCTGCAATTATTCCTAATGGCTGTTATATCTGCTAGCAATATTCACAGTGTTCTGGTGGAGATGGCTTCTCCTGCTGGGAGAACTGAATGGCTTGGCGGTAGGGATTCCCCCAAGAACACTGTCTGTCCCATGGTTGCAGGAAAAAAAATTGCCCCGTCTATGGCCGGCCTTACAGTGAGGCAGTCGCTGAGAAAGAAGAGACTGAGGAAATGCTTTCTCCTTCTTGCTACAGGCTGACATCATCTCATCATAGGAAAAGGAACTTGAAAAGAGCTCTAGGACTCAAAGTTTCAAAATATATATTTTTTTTTTTTTGGCAATATCTTCATACTTGTTATTATATCTTTAGCCTTTGCAGTCTACCCTAATGTTTTATACACTGTAATTTTGGGACAGATAGGGTTTTAATTCAATAGCAAAATTGGGATTCGTATATGGTTTCTTTTATTGTATTTTATTTGGAAGGAAAAGTAAAACATTTGAAAAAATGCACTTACCTGTAATTCTTACCAATGCAACCTTTATGTAATTTGCACATGCTTATATTAAACATAAGATATAATCAACAAAAATCAACAAAATATTTTTATTAAAATGATAAAACATTAATGTGACTTATTTGGAAAGTAGCAGAATAGTAAAGCTCAAAATAAATGTATGTGTTTTCCTTTACAAATACAGTAAACACAAATGTCATTAAAATTATTATAACATTATTATTGTGATCTGGGAATATAGTGTGATCTGGGAATATATAGTCAGATTACAGTGACGCAGTGGGGAGGATCCTCTGTTTTGCCAGACCAAACAAAACATCACTATGTAACAATCGCCTTCCACTCAGAGTGTGCCGAAATAATTCACCAGAAATAATGGCCCAGATTCACATAGATGTAATATTCCGCTGCGTAATCGAAATACGCTACGCTGCCGTATTTCACCAGGCTTTACACCGAATTCTGATAGTTTTTTGCGCGTACGCTACGGTGTCGTAGTCTATTTCTCGCCGCGCAATCGAAATACGTGATTAGGGGGCGTGAAGCATTTAAATTAAGCGCGTCCCCGCGGCGATCGAACTGCGCATGCTCTGTTCAGGAATTTCCCGCCGTGCATTGCGCGAAATCACGTCGTGACGTCATTCGTTGTTTGAGTAGCGGCGTTTACGAACATTCCTATTCCCGGACGACTTATGTTTAAAAATAATAAAAGACGTCGGAAGACGTTGATATTCGACTCGGGAACGACGGCCATACTTAACATGGGCTGTCTAATATTAGAGGAGGTAAAAGGCTGGTATAGTGATACGCAAAAAAAAGATGACTAAAGGTGCCGTAAGAGATTGCGTTTGAAGTGCGAAATTTCTTGGATTGCAGGCAAAAGCTCATTAGCATACCCCGACGGCGAAAAACAACAGGAAGTCCGCCCAGTGGCCGCAATTTTCTTGCAGCGTAGATCTGAAGGCGTACTAACACGTAATCCAGTCGAATTGAAGCCCGCAGGTGTCTTTTCATGGTTTGAGGATTTCGACTAGCTAAAAAACGCCCGTAAGTCGAAAGTACTCCAGTCTAACACCAGTTAGACAGGCGTAATCGCTCTGTGAATCTGGGCCAATGTATATAACTTTAAGTGTAATCAAGCCTGGAATGACTTACTCATAAGCCAATCATCCAAGTATGTCTCTTCGCTCAATTTTGATCCATCGATGACCAGATTTACAAGCTCACAGATAGTGTGAATATACTCTTCCCAACATGTTTCGTCCACTAAATCTCTTAATAACATCCAGGGGATTCATGAAGGAGGATTATAAAGGATGAAAAGTTACAATTACTTTTCCTTTTAATAATATTCAATTTTAATGCAGATTTTTAATATGGACGTGGTTTTAAAGACTGGACTTCACTTTGATGCAAACACAATGAGGGAAATTACAAGAAATATTGAAAATCTGAAGCAGTTGTGTAGGACAACCAATTAGCTTCTGTGTTTCATGTTTACCCTTAACTGAACAAGCTGAAGATAAAAGATGATTGGTTGCTTGCTATGTATATTTACTCCAGCTTCTGGCTGCTCCAATTTTGATAAATTATTCCCCAATAAACGGCACTGCAATACAAGGCACATAGAGCAAATGCATTGCCATTAGTTGCCAAAGTGTGAGCTTGTTAAATGCTTTTTATTTGTCCCCAGGCAAAGGTCTGTTTTAGATAACATTTTATAACTGTAGCTTTTCTATTATATTACACATATAATATTTATAAATCTTTTTGTATGATAGCTCTTAGCTGAATATATGTTTGCAGAATTTAATTCCTTCCTTTTTTTAAATTAATAAATAAACAACATTTTATTCCTAATCCATCCAAACTCAATCCTTTATGCTTTTGCAAACAGCCGTACATTTTTAAATCAACATGCGCATTTAAATTCAAACATATGCCAATATATGTAAAAAAGGTGTGATAAGCGCTACACACTGTGGTAAAAGCGATAACAACCACAGCAGCCTATTGAACTAGCAACAAATAGTAAATAGGCAATAGTTTGTTATTAAGTGTTTCATATAAACCAATAAATGACTAGTATAATATTAGCTAGTGAAACAATAAGTGAATATATGTAAAAACTGTGAAAAAACACAGGTGAACAAATAAATGAATGGAAATGGGCAAAGTTCTAAAAAAGGAGAAAATGTCCTTTGATCTAGGAAGCCGATACTGGGCATCAATGGATAATTGTCAAACGATGGCTGTAAATGGATCACAGTACAGATAAGGGGGTATCCATATCTAGTCTCCCAGAACTCTCACCTTAATGCAGTAAAACATGGGCATGCAGCATGAGCGTAAGCGTATCCAGGGATGAGCACCAAGATGTTTCCCAATGATGTCCTCTGTAATGGTCCCTTGCCGCTATGGCTGGCTCTGATCCCAAAATGTGTGACAGATCTATATAAGTGCTTGATTCTCCAATAGAGCATAAGGGAGAGAGAAAAAGAAATGGATGCTCCGATGGTGAAGTACTGCTAAAAATGCAGGGTAATTTATTGAAAAATGAAGGTGGACTCGTACATGAAATGAAAGTAACAAATGCAAAAATCAAATGTGGTACGTGGCATATCAGCGCCGTCTTACTGTTTCTCTGGTGGCTTCCAGCTTGCGGTGGTGTCATGTGATCCCAAATCCCTACGGTGTTACGTCACGTACCTCGTGACTTCATCAGGAGCCACCATCGGAGCATCCATTTATTTTTCTCTCTCCCTTATGCTCTATTGGAGCATCGACCATTTATATAGATCTGCCACACATTTTGGGATCAGAGCCAGCCATAGCGGCAAGGGACCATTACAGAGGACATCATTGGGAAACATCTTGGTGCTCATCCCTGTATAATCTTATGCTCATGCTGCATGCCCATGTTTTACTGCATTAAGGTGAGAGTTCTGGGAGACTAGATATGGATACCCCTTATCTGTACTGTGATCCATTTACAGCCATCTTTTGAAAATTATCCATTGATGCCCAGTATCGGCTTTCTAGATTAAAGGACATTTTCTCCTTATTTAGAACTTTGCCCATTTACATCCATTTATTTGTTCACCTGTGTTTTTTCACAGTTTTTACATATATTCACTTATTGTTTGACTTGCTAGCTATTATTATACTAGTCATTTATTGTTTTATATGAGACACCTAATCACAAACTATTGCCTATTTACTAGTTGTTGCTAGTTCGATAGGCTGTTGTGGTTGTTATCGCTTTTACCACAGTGTGTTGCACTTATCACACCTTTTTTACATTCTCTTGTTTGTGTTCAGTGACCACTACCAGATACAGCAGCTTCCACATTATATATTCATTTTTAGCTTAATTTTTTTTAACATTTAATCTACTCCCAGTAGCGCAATAGTTTTCACCCATTTATATGTCAATATATGCACATACATTTGTTATGTTGCTGATTTAGTGTTTGGCTCAAATTGGAATGCCTTACTTATATAAACCATTTGCCTCTGGAAGATTAAACCCCCCTTCATGGCCAGGCCATTTTTTGCTATACAGCACTACATTACTTTAACTGACAATTGTGCGCAATCATTCAGCATTGTCTGTGCCCAAACAAAATGTTTGTCCTTTTTAAAACATTACCAGTAAAAAAAAAAAAGAAATTCTTGATAAATTTGGCCAATATGTACTCTGCTACATGTTTTTGGTAAAATTAAATCCTAAATAAGCGTATATTGATTGGTTTGCACAAAAGATACACCATCTACAAACTATAGGATATATACTGGATTTTTTTTTATAGGGCCTGCGATATTGCGGTGCACATTTGGACACTAACTGATACTTTTTGGGAACCAGTGACACTAATACTGTACTATTGACACTGGCTGGGAAGGGGTTAGACATCTAAGGGCAATCAAAGGCTTAATTGTGTGCCTAGATAGTGTTTTGGTGTACTGTGTTAGATTCTTTTACTAGGGGAAGTAATGGATTTTATTTCCTGCTTTGCAGGGAAAGAATATCTATTACTTTTCCACTGACAGGACAGGGCTCTGCCTTGTTTACATAGGCAGGGCTCTGTCCTGTGTAAATTTATGACGATCACTGGGTTCCAGTGGAAATTAGTTGGCCTGGCACCTGCTGATCAACATCTGCTGTGTTTAATCATAGCACGGCTGGGTCACCCCCCTACCCCGAAGTGTCAGTTACATACTAAGTACTTGAACTGGCGCAGCCGAGCTGCCTTGCCGCCGTATATCTATGTTGTACAGTCAGCAAACGGTAAAAGGGCAACTTAACTCACTGATTTAGTGGTTTCAAAACGTGATTAAAAAACTTAAATTCCCGGCATGCATGTCACATTTGCTTGTTCTGTCAACCAAACTGTCAAACCATCAAATGGCTGGAGTCATAACTGATCACATATGCAGCATCATAGCAGTTTGCAGATCAAACAGAGGCCAAGATGAGAGCTTTCTTGGCTGAAAACGATTAGGAGGATTTAATTCCACTTTAGTTTGTGCTTTTCAAGATTTTTTTTCAACTTTAGATAATTTTCCTTGTGCGCTGTGAGACTAACAGCTTGCTTAAGGAAGTTTGAATGTGCATAATGAGGATGTTGCTGATGATGAAGTAGAAAAGCACTGAAAACCCGAAGATAATATCAATACTAAGCAAATTCTTTTGTGGCAGAGTACCCATTTACTCACCATGCTATTTTCTAGAATCTCAAATGATGATTAAAGTCAAACTCATTGGTTGGAGGACAAGCTCTGCATACACATTCAAGTGAGGTAATATATTTCATATTTACCTACTGGCATAATGCAGGATTCTTTCTGTATCTTGGCTGTGTATAATAACTACTTAAAGTCCAGACACTTTAACCCCTTTCAGTCCAGGCCACCTTTCAGATTTCAACTCTTTCATACTTTTAATGACAATTACTCGCAAATTACATGCAATACTGTACCCAAATTAATGATATGCCATTTGTTGAGACAGATACATGTAGAGCTTTCTTTTGGGGGTATTTAATCATCACTGTGATTTTATTTTTTTGTAATATAAGCAAAAATAAAAACATCTTTAGCTTAGTTTATTTTATAAAATGTTGCAAATAAATAATCTTTCTTCATAAATTTAGTCCAGATTGTATTCTGGGTATACATTATTTAGTCTGTGCGAAAGATATAGAGGGCCAGATTCACAGAGCCATTACGCCGGCGTTACAGGAGATGTGCGGCGTAAGTCTAAATTTGCGCCGAAAATCTACTTTTTTTGGACCGGCGTAATTTCAATAGACCGGCGTATCCGTCTGCGTAAAACTGCGCTAGACACACCATTGATTTTTCCTATTCAAATATGCAAATGAGTGAGTTACGGGGATCCACAAAAGAACGTTGGTGTAGCGCAGGCTACGCGCTGTGCGCAACAGCTGCACGTCCTGTCTAAAATTAGACCATATAAAAGGTGGAATAAAATTAGACAATCCGTCTACATGTCAGCTAAAGCAACACTGTCAGTGAGGAGCCGAGCAGTCACACTTGCTGGACAACAAACTTTATGCCAACATGCCAGGGGCATCCTTGCTCATAGCTATACTAATGACTTTAGATGAGCAAAGAAGGAGGAGGGCACGGAGGAGGGCACGGGAGAGGATATACCGCACACGCATAGACCTCTTTGGCATGAGTGATTCTGAGATGTCTCACATCTTCAGATTCACCCCTCATGCCATCCTGAAATTAACCACAACCTTGCAGGAGGACATCACCAGCCCAACACACCGCTCACATGCAGTGCAGCCACTGGTCAAGGTCCTGGCAGCACTCCATTTCCTTGCCAGTGGCTCTTTTCAAAGAAGAAGTGGAGTGGTGGCTGGGATGTCACAATCCTCCATGAGCAGATGTGTGCACCAGGTTGTCCCAGCAATCCTCAGATGCATGGCCAACCAAATCATCAAACCAACCACTGAGGACCTGCGGCTGAAGGCAATGACAGATTTCTACAGAATTGCCAGATTCCCACGCACCGTGGGGGCCATTGATTGCACACATGTGGCACTCCAGTCCCCCCATGAGACAGAGCACATATACCGCAATCGGAAGCATTGGCATTCCATCAACGTACAGGTGATAGTCGATGCCCAAGGCCTCATATGGCACGTCCGTGCCAAACACCCCGGATCCAGCCATGACAGCTACATATACAATCAGAGCCCCATCCCAATGGAATTCGAACAGAACATGTATGGGGACACCTGGCTGGTTGGTGAGTGACATGGGTGGCAGGCATGACTGTCCCCCCCCATGATGCACACATCACAAGCGGCACATGCATGACTAACATCCTCCTGTCTTTTCCCTTACTGGTGACTCTGCATATGCACTGGGACCCCATCTCATGACTCCTATCCAGAACCCCCAAACCCCAGGAGAGGAAAGATACAATGAAGCCCACTCCCAAACACGTGCAGTGGTGAAGCGCACCTTTGGCCTCCTGAAGTCACGTTTCCGATGCCTGGATAAGTCTGGGGGGACCCTGTTGTATTCCCCAAACTTTGTGTGCCAGATCATCGGTGTATGTTGCCTGCTGCACAACTTCGCAGTGAGAAAGGGCCTGCAGATTGACATACGTGATGACCTGACCCCTGAACCAGACAATCCCCACCTAACCGAGGATACCCCGTCTTCTGAGGGAAGAGCAGCCAGGAGACAGCTCACATTAGGTATCTTTGCACGTTAAACACACACATTAATCATGGCACAATGAGAATGCATGCATACACACCACTGTGGTCCCTAGCACAGACACATCACATCCTCATCAAATTGGATTAGCACAAGCCCACCATGCAGGACTTGTGAGCAGCAACGCCACGCCACGGCTCCAATTATGTACATTTATACACCATTCACACGGACCTGGGGATCACTTCTCCCTGGTCCTGGGGAACCCTTCTCCACCACAAATGAGGGTGACACCCCTTTTCCGGCAGGAAAGTCACCCCCACATTCCAACATCATTCACAACACAAAAAAAAAAATTCCAGCAAAAAAAAAAAAAAATAAGTCCAGAATAGAAAAAAAAGGGGGGAAACCAAATTAATGCTGCTGGCGTGACCCACGCCTGGTGCGCCCACGGCCACGGCCACGGCTCCTCAGGGAAGACTCATGGGGGGGGTAATCCGGGGAAGGAGGAGCAGCCCCTGGTCTCTGCCCACCTGGTGGCCTGCCCTCCAAGGCCACGGCAATTCTGGTCAGGCCAGCACTTAGTGTTGCCGTATTGGCCTGGATAGCCTGGGTGAGGGCCCTCACATCCTGCCCAACGTCTGCTGTAGTAGTCTGCAGTTCATTTAGGCAGTTTGTAAGAGCCAGGGAGTGGCAGTCCAGGTCCCCAAGCGTATCCTTTATGGAGGACAGGCTCTCCTCCATCCACACCAAAGTCTGGCTGACCTGTCCCAGATGGTGGGTCTGAAGGGCCTGGTCCCTTCTGAGATTGGCGGGCAGAACCTCGGCCACCCCCCTGGTCTTCTGGGACGACTTCCTGCCTCCAGCTGATGCTTGTGGCCAGGGAGAAGGGGAGGCCCTTGGGAGGGGAGCCCTGTTGGGGGAGGAGTGGGAGGGGCTACCCCTTATGGAGGGCTGGCTGCTGCCAGCCAGAGGGGAAGTCTCCTCCAAAAACAAAAATCCACTGGCTGACATGACATGCTCCTTAAACTCCTCCTCCTCCAACTCCTCCTCCTCCAACTCCTCCGAGGACTCCGGCCTTGTCTGGGGGTCCTCATCAGGCTGGTGTCCTGGAGATGGTGCGTTCAGGCCAGATGGCCCAGCACCCTCCTGCACATCTGTGGATGACACAAAACATTCACAGCTTGGAGGATCCACACACTTGCTACATATTCCCTTCCCCCCACACATGCTACACACCAGATAGGAAAAAAACCTTACCTGGCATCACGGCCTCCTGACTGGAGTTATAGCCATGCAGGCCCTCCACTTGTTGTCTGTTAAAGTTGTGGGCCACCGCACGCTCCTCCGCTGTCAGACTAACAGGGCATGGTGGGCCCCCTCCAGTGCCCCTGGCATGGGCTGCCATTTTGGCCAGCTTCATTCGGACCAGACGCCGGAGATCATTGATTTTCTTTACAATCCCCTCGCGTGTCTGGGTCTCCCCCCCCATGCATTTACCTGGTCGGTAATGATTTGTTTCTCCCCCAAAGAAAAATTGCTCTTGCGTTTCCTCTCAGTCATACTCATACAACAACTCTCTCCCAAACAATCACCAAAAATCACACACAAAAACAAGCAGGAAAAATCAAGCAAAAAAACAAACAAACAAAATCTATCAACCAAAAAGTCTCACAACCAGTCACCAAAAGACACTATCAAATATATTCTACAAAACACTAGATCAAACAGTCAATAAATATCACAAAGACAAGTCACAATGCAACAAACGCGAACACACAACAGAACAAAAGCACCTTGCTGTATAGGAAGGGATACAAAGGGATGTACTTTTGCAAAGGAAGGGCGTTTGTGTCTGTCTATTTAAGCTCTCTGCGTAGTTCACTGAGTTGCCCGGGTCCACTTCCAATTTCACTGATTGCGCCGTTCCCGAGTTGTGAGCATGCGCACAGAGGTGCTGACCATGGTCTGCTTCATGGGCGCATGCGTGATCTGGCCGGCCCTTCAATTGCATGGGGTCCCAGCTCATTTTAATGAAACACGCCCACGTCCTTCCCAATTTGAATTACTCCGCCTTACGCCTCGGAATTTAACGCCTCGGAATTTACGTTACACCGGCGCTAATTTCTGCGCAAATACTACGAGGATACGGTGATTGCGCCTCTACATTGTGCCGGTCTAACGTAAAGGAGGTGCGCTACGCCGGTCAAAATATGCGCCAATGTACCTGAATCTGGCCCAGAGTTTATAAACCATGGTATCTATATTTGAAAATTGATTCATCCTTATGTTCTGCCTGTTTTTTCATAACATTGCCATTTTAACAACACACAACAAAAGCACACTTTTAACCACACCAGGAAAAAAACATTCTGCTACTCTTCCCACGTATGGCAGTGCCACATATGTGAGGCTTAAAATCCAAACAGCACCTTTAGACATTCCAGGGGCATAAATGATACATCTAATTTCCTGACTACCTGCCACATTTTTGGAAACACCCACAAATGACCCCACTTTGGAAAGCAGACTGTCCAATTTTCCAAGAGACACAATGAGTTTTTTTAAATGCTATTTTTTTGCTACAAGTTTTTGAAAAATGTGGAAGGAAAATAAAGGTTTTGTTACTCAAAACTGTCAATTAAAAATATATTTCTAATACACAGCATAGGCATACATAGATTTACACCTCAAAACTAATACTGCTACTTCTCCTGATTATGGGGATACCACATTGGAGAATTTTTCACAGACTAGACACACAGAGAGGCCCAAAATCCAAGCAGCACCTTAAGGCTTTTTAGGGGGATAAATTACACATCTAATTTCCTGACCATCTATCACAGTTTTGGAGGCCCTGGACCACCAGGGCAGTGGAAACTATTGGAGACACTGAATCTGTTGACCCTGGAACTGATATGGAGGTGATCAGGATGCTGGTATGGTAGTAATCAGAACTGGTATGGTGTATGGCGTGATCAGGACACTGTATTGTAGATAGAGGCTCCTGTGCTACCGAGGGGGGTGGTGGCGTGGGATGGGGTCACTGCTGCAAACACCTGACTCTGTCCTGGGCAGAGAGAAGTAGCAAATGGAAAAACAAAGGGTGGTACGGGAATAAATCCCTGGGCTGGTGAACGTGGGTGGACGGGGGGGAGGGGAGGGGTGGTGTATTTAGAACAGAGTGATAGCGTACATAAGTTATGTGTCAATACGTAAACCGTCATAATGTAGCACAAAAGATAATATTGAATACTAAACAATGACAAATAATATTGAATACTAAACAATGACAATAATATTGAATACTAAACAATGACAATGATGTTGCCTGTTGACACTTCCATAACACCATACGTATTGACACATAACTTATGTACGCTATCACTCTGTTCTAAATACACCACCCCTCCCCCCCCCCATCCACCCACGTTCACCAGCCCAGGGATTTATTCCCGTACCACCCTTGGATTTCACCCACTTTTCACAGCGCAGACACCACCCCCTTGTTTTTCCACGTGATCAGGACACTGGTATGGGGTATGACAGTGATCAGGGTGCTGGTATGAAGTACGGCAGTGATCAGGACACTAGTATGGGGTATTACGGTGTTAAGGATGCTGGTAAGGCATATGGCCATGATCAGAATAATGGTATGGGTTCTGGCAGTTATCAAAATGCTGGCATAGAATATGGCGGTAATCAGGGTGCTGGTATTGGGTATAATGGTGGTATAATGGTGATCACGACACTGTTATGAATTTATGGGGGTATCAAAATGATGGTATAGCATTTAGTGGTCGGTAGTCACTACAGTCAGGGACACTGGTTGGTGGCAATGGTCTGATGACCTGGCCGGCTGGCACTGGTGTCTGTGTGTGTACTTTCCAATGTGACAGGCAGAGTACAATCACATTTCACTTTTTAATGTTTACAATGTGATTAAACACAGTGATCACATGGTACGGGACCAATTTTGATTGGTCCTATACCTGGCCATGTGATCAGTTGTGATCCGGGGGCACAGCGATCATTGGGCTCTTGGGTGCGAGCCCTGTGAGCTACGGACAAGCTGCAAATTGGTGGCAAAATACAGGTACGTCCAACCGCGTCGGCACTACACTTGTATGGCCATGTATATGCATTGACCGGGTGGGAAGCGATTAAAGACAGCTCAGGTACAGTGGATAAATCGTGTACTGAGCATTTGCAAGCAGCATTGAAGGTCCGCTAGTAGGACAAAAAGTTTAGCAACGTTTTAGCTGCGAATTTGGAGACCTGGGAGAAGTTCCGGGTGAGAAGAGAGTGGGGGAGAAGTGTATTGAGCTGAATGAGATAAATTCCTGAAGAGAACTGAACACATCTGCGAATCAGCTGCGTACCCACAGAAGGCATAAAATCCGCACACGTTTTTTCTGCAATGCGCAGTGCGAATGCATCGCACATATGTGAACCAGCCTCATTGAAAACAATGGCCTAGATTCACAAAGCGATTACGCCTGTGTAAATGTTGTTAGACTGGAGTAATTTCGACTTACGGGCGTTTTTACGCTAGTCGAAATCCTCAAACCATGAAAAGACACCTGCGGGCTTCATTTCGACTGTATTACGTGTTAGTACGCCTTCAGATCTACGCTGCCAGAAAATTGCGGCCACTGGGCGGACTTCCTGTTGTTTTTCGCCGTCAGGGTATGCTAATGAGCTTTTGCCTGCAATCCACAAAATTTCGCACTTTCAACGCAATCTCTTACGGCACCTTTAGTCATCTTTTTTTTCCGTTTCACTATACCTGCTTTTTGCTGGTCTAATATTAGACAGCCCATGTTAAGTATGGCCGTCGTTCCCGCGTCGAATTTCAACGTTTTCCGATGTCTTTTATTATTTTTAACGTAAGTCGTCCGGGAATAGGAATGTTCGTAAACGCCGCTACTCAAACAACGAATGACGTCACGACGTGATTTCGCGCAATGCACGGCGGGAAATTCCTGAACAGAGCATGCGCAGTTCGATCGTCGCGGGGACGCGCTTAATTTAAATGCTTCACGCCCCCTAATCACGTATTTCGATTGCGCGGCGGAAAAAAAATACGACACAATAGCGTACGCGCAAAAAAACTACCTGAATTCGGTGTAGAGTCTGGTGAAATACGGCAGCGTACCGTATTTCGATTACGCAGCGGAATATTACGTCTTTGTGAATCTGCCCCAATGTATTTAGAAATGTTCTACGTATTAGATGCGGTTTAAGCCGCAACCAATTTGCATAGGTGTGAATCCGGCCTTATTGTCGTTGTGACAGACCTAGCCGGAGGCTTTTGGAGAGGTCTGAATGCCAGCCTCTTGCCTTCTGATTATGGATAGGGATGAGTTGAACACTTCCGCGTTCGAACGGACCGAATGTTTGCGAGAGCATTTAGAACCCCATTGAAGTCTATGGGACTCGAACGTTTGAATTCAAAAGTGCTCATTTTAAAGCTTAATGCCGCGTACACACGGTCGTTTTTTGCGATGAAAAAAAACAACGTTTTCTGTGAAGTAAAAAACAACGTTTTTGAAACGTCACTTTTCAAAGACAATTTTGCATACACACCATCGTTTTTTCACAAAAAGCAAGGTTACGTTCACCACTCTTTTCCATTGAAGCTTGCTTCATAACTAGCTTCTGGGCATGCGCGGGTTGAAAAACGTCGTTTGGAACGACGTTTTTGCTACACACGGTGACTTTTTGTGAAACAAAAAACGACGTTTTGAAAAACGACACTAAAAATTCAAACATGTTGGAATTTTTTTTTGGTCGTTTTTTTCAAGACAAAAAACGACGTTTTGCCCACACACGATCAATTTAAATGACGTTTTAAAAAACGTCGTTTTTTTTTCATCGCAAAAAACGACCGTGTGTACGCGGCATTATATGCAAGTTATTGTCGTAAAACTTCTTTGAGAAACCGGGTCTTCCCCAGGGGACATGTATCAATAGATAAAAAAGTTTAAAATACTGTATTATTTTCAGGAGCAGGACTCCTGAAAAACGACCGTTTTTAAAACTTTTTTTCCATTGATACATGTCCCCTGGGGAAGACCCGGGTTCTCAAAGATGTTTTCACAGGCAAACTATAGACACCCAGCAGGTACAATATTTAAACAAATTTTTCATTTGTCTTTTTTTTTTTTTTTTTTATTTAAGCATCATTAAAATCACTGCTCCAGGAGCAGTGATTTTTATGATGCTTAACCACTTCAGGCCCGCGCTACCGTCGGATGACGGCAACAGCGCGGGCCTGAATATCCAACATGCCGTCATTTGACGGCATGTCATTCTGGCGTTCCCAGCACGCGCTGTAGTGCGCGCTGCGGGGAAGCCCTGTGTTGTCTGTGTCCCTTGGACACGGCCAATCACAGATCGCGGCAAACGGCCAATCAGAGCGGCCGTTTGCGATGCGATCTGTGGGCGAATGAGAGATGATCTCTCATAGATCATCTCTCATTGCCGTGTTACACAGAGACAGCGTCCTGTCTCTGGAGGGGAGGAGCCCGATCTGTGTTCCTTCCTACATAGGGACACAGATCGGTCACCCCCCCAGTCACCCCCCCTCCCCCCACAGTTAGAACACACCTAGCATACATATTTAACCCCTTCCTCACCCCCTAGTGTTAACCCCTTCAATGCCAGTCACATTTATACTGTAATTAGTGCATATTTATAGCACTGATCGCAGTATAAATGTGAATGGCGCCAAAAATGTGTCAAAAGTGTCCGATGTGTCCGCCATAACGTTGCAGTACCAATAAAAATCGCAGATCGCCGCCATTTCTAGTAAAAAAAAAATAATAAAAAATAATAATTCTCTCCCCTATTTTGTAAGCGCTATAATTTTGCGCAAACCAGTCGCTTATTGCGATTTTTTTTTTTTTTACCAAAAATATGTAGAAGAATACGTATCGCCCTAAGCTGAGAAAAATTTTTTTTATTTTTTTTTCTAATTGGGATATTTATTATAGCAACAAGTAAAAAATATTGTATTTTTCTTCAAAATTGTCGCTCTTTTTTGTTTATAGCGCAAAAAATAAAAACTGCACAGGCGATCAAATACCACCAAAAGAAAGCTCTACTTGTGGGGAAAAAAGGACGTAAATTTTGTTTGGGAGCCACGTCGCACGACCGCGCAATTGTGAGTTAAAGCGACGCAGTGCCGGAAGCTGAAATTTTACCTGGGCAGGAGGGGGGTATATGTGCCCAGTAAGCAAGTGGTTAAATAAAAAAAAATAAAAAATAAAAATTCCTTTAAATTTTGTACCTGCTGGGTGTCTATAGTTTGCCTGTGAAAACGTCTTTGAGAACCCGGGTCTTGCCCGAGGGAACATGTATCAATGGAAAACAAAGTTTAAGAAACTGTCATTTTTTTCAGGAGCAGGACTATGCAGTATCTTTAGGTATACAAGGATACAAGCAGGGCTTTTTTTCTGGGGGAACTTGGTGGAACTCAGTTCCACCACCTTTGGCTCAGACCCTTTGGTGCCCGCTCACCACAATCACTTGTGAACACAGAAGTCTGGTTTCTGTGTTTACAAGTGACTGCTTTGTAACCCCCTGAACTCTGCACACTGTATGTAATGCAATTCTGGTATTTAATGCCCCTTTAAGACCCTTCTACTGTTTGTGAAATCTGAACGGGTCGTGGTTGAGTTCCTGCACCTATTTTCTGAGAAAAAAAACTCTGGATACAAGTACAGTAACACCGAGTAGGTTTAGGTGCTACTACACAGCACAAGTGCAGTAACAGCAACTAGGTTTAGGTGCCATTAAACTGGACAGGTACAGTAAAACCGAGTAGGTTTAGGTGCTACTACACAGCACAAGTTCTGTAACAGCAACTAGGTTTAGATGCTATTAACCTCCCTGGCGGTATGATTCTTTCTGATTTTAGGTGCTGAAAGCGGTACCATTATTTGCAAGGAAATTTGGCATTTTATACTGTAGGCTTGTAATTCCTAGGAATAACTCACTTAAATCTGACCAAACAAGAGTCTAATAGGCATCCCGGGTATGATTTAAAAAAAAAAAAATGATAAATTATAATATAATAAATAATTATAAATAATTATAACAAATAATAATATAATTATAATAAAAATGATTCAATAATGTAATCAACTCAAAATCACTGAAATTTGCTCAGTTGCAGAATTGTCGCTGTCATTATTTTTATTTTTTATGACAAATTTCCCCACAAATCGCTATCGCTCAATTCTGCAAGTGATTATAATTTTTTTTTTTTTTTTAACATTCAACTTTTATTGAAAAGAAAAAGGAGAAATCCAGAAACAGGTTACATAGTATGTCATATGCAAGTACAGACGTATCAATAAACAACGTGATACCGTATGTGCATGAGCCAAAAGACTTACAGGGTAGACACATTACAAGCAGATCATCAACTTAAGCCCTGGTTCACACTGGGCTGCGGGAGTGAAAACGCGCGATTTCACTCCCTCTGCAGTCCTGATTTCGGCGTGATTTAGGAGACATCTGTGCAGGTTTCTGCACAGATGTCAATGTAAATCGCGTCCTGAAATCGCAAAAAGTAGTACAGGAACTACTTTTTGAAATCGGTGCAGCGCAGCAGATGCGGCGTCGCACCGATTAGGACGGTGTCATTGCCGGCAATTGCTGCCGTTTTGAGATGCGATTTCACATGTAAAATCACATCTCAAATCGAACTAAATCGTACCCAGTGTGAACCTGGGCTAAAGGTTTGACTTAATCAACTTATGCTTGCCCTAGAGGGTCTTATTACAGGTGATGTAGATCCTTTCTGAGCCTCTGGCCTAGTTCACCTTCAGAGTTTTAAAGGGATAACAACAGTAATTCGGCCTAAGATTGTAACGGTTCATCAGTATATGTTGCACATGAGACCATGTATGAAGAGGATTAAAAAAAAGGTGAAAAGACAGGGGGAGAAGTAAATGAGTAGGAACAGTGGGGCACCCCAGAAATGACACCGATACGGAGGGAGGGGGGGTTGAATGCCCCCACGCCAACACCTGCCTCCCAGTTAGGGATGCGTGTGGGAGAAACACTGAAGGATTGGGTCACCTATGGGGTGAACTGTCCTTAGTTAAGGGTTTTGCATAATATCGTCATATTCCTGTGAGTATCGGAAAGCGATCCAAGGTCTCCAAGTAGTTTGGAAGGCCTCGACTCTGCTATGTTCCTGCGCCACGGTGTCTTCCATTTCCCACACGTTTCTAATTCTCTTGAGCCAGTCAATCACCGTGGGCACTGTAGTTGATTTCCAATAAATAGGAACCAACGACCTGGCTGCATTAATCAGGTGTTTGGTTATTGAATGTTTGTATACCTGTAAGGCAAGGTGGTTGACATGTAACAGGCAACAAGCTGCGTCCAAGGACAACTTAGTTTCTGTGATCTTTTTGATCAGGTGTGTGACCTTGTCCCAGAAGGGCAGAATCAGTGGGCACTCCCACCAAATGTGGAGAAGGGTGCCTCTCGCCTTCTGGCACCTCCAACACGTCGGAGGGGTTTGAGGGTTCCACTTGTGGAGTTTGTCAGGAGTGTTATACCAGTGTGTCAGCAGCTTGTAGCCTGTTTCCTTGACAAGTGTACTTATGGAACCTTTATGTGCCAGAATGCATGCATAGCTCCATTGTTTGTCCGTAAGTGTCCTCCCCAGCTCCTCCGACCATCTCCTCTTATAATCGTCCGCTCCACCACATTCAGCCAGTTGTAGCCAGCCGTACGAGGCCGATGTAGCTTTATCTAGGGGGTTTCCATCTAGGCATGTCGTCTCCAAATCAGTCAATGGTCTGCGGAAGACCTGTGAGCTTTTATGTTTAGTAAGGTAGTCTCTTAGTTGGAAATAAGACCACCACTTCAGTCGTGGGAGCCCATTTCCGCCCTGCAGTGCCAAAAGGTCTTTAATTTTATCACCTGAAAAACAGTCTTTCGCGAGTAAGGGGGTGTCACTATGTTCTGGTTGGAACAAATCACTGTCCTCCCCCGGAGGGAAATCAGCATTTCCCACCAAGGGTGTCAAAGGGCCTGTAGGTGTGGTAATCTTGCCCCCCCCTATGTCGTGTAGGGTATCTAGTGTGGTTCGTGTGATCAGTTGTATTTTAGAGGCTGCGTTGAATTTAGGCTTGGGTGACCACAGGGAGAACCTCAGCGGGCGCGGAAATAGGGATTCCTCCAAAGACACCCAAGCCTTTGAACGCCTATGGCAGTGCCAATCAATTACCCTGGCCATGTGAGATGCGTAATAATAATGTTTAAAGTTTGGTAGCCCAATCCCGCCTGCGTCTTTGGGCCTGAACAACCATGACAGTTTGATTCTGGGTTTACGTTGATTCCAGATGAACCTTGAGATGGTAGAGTTCATTAAGTAAAAGAAGCGGGCTGGGATTTTTATGGGTAGGGTCCTGAAAAGATACAGGAACCTAGGTGTAACGGTCACCACCGCTTACGACTTTCCATCCAACCACGACAAGCTTATCCGACACACCAACAACCAGGCAGACATGATCCATTCCATTTCCCAGAATAAACGAGACTGCGCTCCGTTCTCTAGTTTCCAAAATGTATGAATATCTTTATTGGTTCTTAGCTTGCTTATATCCAGTACAACATAATGCAGTTAATCACAGGACAATGTAATCTCCACCCCCCTATTCACTCACTGAGGATAATTCTTTAATTGGTAGCTAGACATGACGGCACCGTATTATCAATAAGGTTCAATTAACCTTGAATAGTACACAGACATCTAGTTGAATAAGTTCTCTATACAGCTTTGTCACACAATGGCAGTGAGAGTGGGTGTCTTTACATTGAATAGCCAACACCTTAGGATATTTCAATAGCCTATTATACAAAAGGTATGACTCACTGGCTGACCTGGTCATGTCATCATGACTCCTTGTGATATCTCAGTCCTGCAATATGAAGTATTATTAATGTCCCATCTCATGTAATATGAATTATGATTCACTATTAGCCACCCTATACCCAAAAGGGCACAGGGTGGATTTCGACCCAAGAGTTTTTGGTGCTGCTGGCACAAGAGTATCTCTCATCCTTCCAACGTCTCTGGGTGTCACGGGCCATTCTGTTACATCTCTCCCCTTTCGGTGGGAGACGGACACAGGAGGGAACCCCAAACGGGTTGACTCCGAAGTCCGTCAGTAGTTCCCGTCCTCCAATGCGGGTATCCATACTGTACCCCAAATAAATGGCTCCAAACTGAGCATTACTCCCCCCGCCAACCTCTGCCTCTCTCAGAGAACACGCCTGCCACTGGGGAGAAGGCAGGGTAGCTGGGCTCCGTCCATCATGCTGTTGGGGGTCTGGGCCAACTGCCCCCCCTTCCTGGGGAATACCAGTGGAGACTGAAGTCCCATCCACTGGTGCTTGGTGAAAACCCCCCGGTGCTTGCAAAGCAAAGCCGACATCCTCCTGTCCCAGTCCTGTACCATTTTCTGGGGTTGTGCCAGTGGAGACTGAAGTAACATCCACTACCCCAGGAACCCCCTCTTCTGTTAGTGAGGAGCAGAGGCCTATGACACTCTGCTCTGTTGCCAGCTCTTCCGCTGTGTTGCTGTGAGTGGAGACCACAGTCCCATCCACTACCACAGGGTCCCCCTCTTCTGCTAGTAGGGAGTAGAGGCTTGGGGTACCCTGCTCTGTTGCCAGTGATTCAGCTGGGGGTAAAAGCTTTACCACCTCAGCTTGTTGCTGGAGAGGGGGGCCAACCGCTCCGGCTCCCTGGAACTCCACACCATCCGCTTCAGGTTTAGGGATGAAAATCTCCATATTTTCCACTGCCGATTCATCAGCCAGGAGTTCACAGTTGTCATCTGAACTTTCCTCATAGTCCCAGGCAATGGGAGCCCCACCCTGCTGCTGAGCCGAGTCTAGCAGCTGTCTGTAGGCGACCTCCAGCTCCCATTCCCAAATGGCCAGAAATTCTACATCTTCCTGTGACCAGTGGCCTCCCGAGATATTTAATTTTTCCTCTCTGTGCTCCATTATGTCCTCCAAGCGCCACTCCCGATCATCCCCAAAGTCGGGATCACTGGACATCTTCCAATACAACAATCCCAGGCCATCATAGTCATAGCCTTCTGTGGGGCGCAATTTTCAAGTGTGACATGTTGGGTATCATTTTACTCGGTGTAACATTATCTATCACAATATATAAAAAAATTGGGCCAAATTTATTGTTGTCTTATTTTTTTATTCAAAAAAGTGTTTTTTTTTCAAAAAAAGTGCGCTTGTAAGACCGCTGCGCAAATACGGTGTGACAAAAAGTATTGCAATGACTGCCATTTTATTCTCTAGGGTGTTAGAAAAAAAAATATATAATGTTTGGGGGGTTTAAGTAATTTTCTAGCAAAAAAAACTGTTTTAGTCTCGTAAACACCGAATCTGAAAAACAAGCCCGGTGGGCAAGTGCTTAAAAACAAAAACAGGGTTGCAATAAACAGTGCCCATCGTTCATGCCTTACCTTACCTTGTTAACAAAGAACCAATTTAGTAATGCAGATGAACAAATATGAACAAAGAAAGATGGAAGATGAGGCAAAAGAATGAGGGGAAAAAGAGGAGGAAGTGGATGTGATAAATGAGGATCCGACCACTGCCCTTTTCACCAACTTGTGACAAATGACTGGTCAACCTCACACTGCACTGTCCCTGATACGCAACAATGCCACTCTCAAGCCCTGTACACACGATCGGATTGTCCGATGAAAACAGACCGATGGACTGTTTTCATTGGACAAACCGATCATGTGTGGGCCCCATCAGTTTGTTTTCCATTGGTGAAAATAAATAGAACATGTTTTAAATTTTTCCTATGGATAAAAAAACGATAGAAAAAAAGATCGTCTGTATGGAAGTCCATCGGTCAAAAATCCATGCATGCTCAGAATCAAGTCGACGCATGCTCGGAAGCATTAAATTTCATTTTTTTCAGCATGTCGTAGTGTTTTACGTCACAGCGTTTTGGCACAGTCAGATTTTTGACTGATGGTATGTAGGCAAGACTGATGAAAGTCAGCTTCATTGGATATCCGACGAAAAAATCCATCAGATTAGATTCCATCACATATCCGATCGTGTGTACGAGGCTTAAGTCTTGCCCTGCACAAAGATTTTCCAGCTTGTGGAACCACAATCTAGGTGCCAACAGGCTGACAGCGATTGTCACTAGGTTTAGTTAACTAAGAAATAACCCTTTAAACCGCAAACTGCCACCAGATAGATAGGCCTATCACCCATTCACAATATTAGCAATAACAATTATCATTTAAAAATAAACGTCTGTAAACAAACTGTCACCACAGACAGGTATATCCCGAGATCTTCAAGAGACAGGCATTCTTTGAGCTCTGCGTTAGGACATTAGAGACAAGTTAACACTTTTCAAAATAGTGTTTACTAATGAAAAAGTAAAAAAATGGTGCAAATAAAATATTTACAGAAAAGAAAAGGGTGAAAATAAAATATTTTCAGGTATTACAGAGAAAAGAAAGAGACAAGAGAAAAACAAAAAGTGTTGAAAAAAAATACAATACTTATAAAGACCTGGTTCAGCAGACTTCAATCCATGAGAAAATTGGTACAGTGGCTCTCATAAAGTGACAGATCTTCCTTCTTGTTGATTGTAAAACGAGAGCTATCAACTGCAAGGGCAGCCCACTTTCCAGAAATGATCTGACCAATTGAGCGGTTGAGGAGTGGCCATGAAATGTCATTGAGTTTACGATTGTACTGTAGCCATTCTCTACAAACAGTTTTTTTATACCGATATTATTATCTTCAAATATGTACAAGATGTCTTCTGGAAACTGGTAGATTATTGTCCAGCATTGAATATTGTGTACAGGAATACTAAATATGGGATTCCTCAGTAGGGATGAGCTTCGTATTCGAGTCGAACTCTTGTTCCACTCAAACATTATATGTTTGATCATTTGTCGAAATACGAACAAAACGGGTCGTTTGCGCCAAATTCGAGTTACGTTTCACAGACCATAATTCACTGAGGCATCGCTGGCTGATGATTGGCCAAGCATGCACTATGACCCGCATGCTTGGCCAATCACAGCACGCAAAAAACGGAGAGCCATAATTGGCCAATTATGGCTCAGAGGGTTTAGTACACGCCCCACACTATAAAAGGCTGCCTGCAGGTCGGCCTTGTGTAGTGTGTTGCGGCAGTGGTTAGAGAGAACAGAGAGAGACAGAGAGAGTGTATTTTTTTGCAGGTAGGCTAGTCAGTTAATGTTACAGTGTGTAGAGGATATATATACATCCCAGGTGTTGTACATAAATGTATACACTGTATAGTTTAGCTAGATCAGTTCTTCCTAATTTACTGGCAGGCAGGTGATTGTGCTATTTAAAGACGTTTTCACAGGCATACTATAGACACCCAGCAGGTACAATATTTAAAGGAATTTTTCATTTTATTATTTTATTTAAGCATCATTAAAATTAGGGTTGTCCCGATACCGATACTAGTATCGGTATTGGGACCGATACAGAGCATTTGCGCAAGTACTTGTACTCGCACAAATGCTTCCGATGCCTGACCTGATACTTGCTCAGCGGGCAGAGGTTTTGAGCAGAGAGGGCAGGCAGAGTTTGCAAGAGGATAGGGAGGGTGTATGCTGCTCTCCCCTCCGCCTGCCATGCCCCCCTCCGTGCTCATGCTGTCCTCCTCCATGCTGTGTCCCGTGTCCTGTATCCCCTTCCGTGATGCTTCTCTCCTCCCGAGTGATGCTGCTGTCCGCGTGCTCCGTGCTCCATGTCCCCCTCCGTGCTCCCGCTGTCCTCCTCCATGCTCTGTGTCCCTTGCCCCCTTCCGTGATGGTGCTCTCCCCCGAGTAATGCTGCTGTCGGCGCTCCGCGTCCCCCTCCATTTTCCTGCTGTCCTCAATGCTCTGTGTCCATAATGCTGCTCTCCCCCTCCTGCTGCTGTCCCCCTCTGCGCTATGTTTCCCCTCCCTCGGTCCTCGTCAGGATGGAGAGCGGAGGTAGGCTCCTACCTGTTCTGAATGAACAGAATCAGTAATCACTGACTCTGTCCATTCACATAACTGAGCATCGTAACCTGTGATTACGGTGCTTCAGTTTATGAATGGAGAGGAGCCTCTGTCTCCTGTCCATTCATTTTAGCTGAGGCTGCAGAGAAAGGGACTGGGGAATCTGTTTCCTTAGTCCCTTTCTCTGTCTCAAAAGAGGGATGTCAGGAGTCTGTTAAGACCCCTGACATCTCACCCAAGCCCCCCACAGTGCAAAAAAAAAAAACGTTCAGTCCGTTCGAAGGTTCTGGTGCGAATCGAACGGGGGGTGTTCGGCTCTTCCCTATTCCTCAGATAGGCCTGTCACCCAGGATGTAGGAAAATGACTATCTCACCTTATTTATACTATAGCTTAGTCACGTATGACCTCAATTTGTTCGGTATTATCTTCTCCATTCAAATATATACTTAATATTAATGTGTCTTGGTCCTATCTGATGTTAAAACTTGTGTGTAGATATTTTTAAATTGTGAGTGAGGCAGGGGTCTCTGAAAGTTGGCTACAGGCCGGATTGGCTTTACGATACCCATTAGCCCTGGGTATGGCATTTTACAGCATGCCACATATACCTAATTGGTTTGATTGCCCTAAAAAACATGGGTGACAGATTTAAAGAATTACGTGACGGCTTTACGATGGGTCATTCCCAATTCCCCCCAAAGGTAAGTGATAATCCATAGATGTTTATGGTTAGGACACACTGCCATACCTCCTGCTAGACCTCCTGCCAGAACCTCAATTAGATATTTACATCTCTGGTAAATTCCTGTGTACTTGAAATTCCAGACCCTTGCAGAAATGTGACCCAAGTTCAGAGGCTGGGGTACACTCTTAGGAATTCACTGCTGCAACTTGCTGTTCTCCAAAACCTTCATGGCTGACCTATGATTCCTGAACAACATTGATACCAGACAGCTTTTCATGTGCCCAGTAACATTACAGTAGGGACTGGAGAGTCCAAGGGTGTAAAAAAAAAGGTGTTTTTGTTCTAGAAGAGCTAAATGCAGAATTATCCAGCTACAGAATAAGGGCTAGATTCTCGTAGAAATGCGGCGGCGTAGCGTAAGCCATTTACACTACGCTGCCGCAACTTAACAGAGCAAGTGCCGTATTCTCAAAGCACTTGCTCCGTAAGTTGCGGCGGCGTAGTGTAAATGGCCCGGCGTAAGGCTGCGTAATTTAAAAGGGGGCGGCTTGTATTTAAATTAAGCGTGCCCCGTGTCGATCGAACTGCACATGCGCTGGCCGCAAAAATAGCCCAGTGCGCATGCTCCAGCTCACGTCGGAAAACGTGAATGAAACCGACGTGAACGTCGTTTACATAAAACCCTATTCGCGAACGACTTAGTAAAACGACGTAACCGATGGAAAAAGACGACGCTGACCCGACGCCATACTAAACATGGCATACGACGGAACTTCATAAGGTTACCCCTCATATTAGCAGGGGTAAACTTACGCTTACGGAAACGACGAAACGACGACGGGGCGGCGTAAAAACGTTCGGGAATCGGCGTATTAGGCTCATTTGCATAGGCAAATGAGAAAACAACATAAAGGCCACCTAGCGGCCAGCGGTGTCATTACATCTATGATCCGACGGCATAGATACCCATTGAAAAAAACCGAGATACGACAGTGTATCTGAGATACACCGTCGTATCTCAGCTGAGAATCTGGCCCCATGTAGGTAAAAGTTTTGACCATATGGAACATCATGTAGGTCCACAACTGAAGAACCTGAAGATATTTAATTTCATGTAATGCATATCTTTTTTTTTTTTAATACAACAAACTTAAATATTTTTCATTTTAGGGTAGACATGCAGTCTGATACAGTACTCCATGGTACAGGTAAATGTTTTTTTTTTTTTTTCTTTAAAGCAAAGAACACTGATTGAACTAGTTATCTGCATAAGTACAATTATAGGATAATAATGATAGATACTATAGCTATTGATGGAGAAAAAGAAAAACAGTGCACACTGTATACACACTGTATAATGACGATAACTAGCTAAATTGTCTAACCATGCATTCCAAACATATAGCGGGATATAGAATTGTTTGTTTCTCCTGGCTATAGTCAAGTAACATTTAATTAAGAATACAATATATTCCAGTTAATTAAATTTACACTTTGTTAATTAAAAAAGCCAGGCACCTCTCTTTCCCAGGGGAATATAATCTAAAACATGTGATTCTTTTCCGCATAATCCTATTGCTGTCTTTCTGATAATACGCTAAGCTCCCGCAGGCAGGGATTGTCGTTTTTGGTCTGGCTGCATGTATTTGTACAGCAATTAATACGAGCGCGGTTTATACTTATTGTTTAAATATATCATAGAAAAGTAAATTAATTGTAGTCTACTATGCTGCTTTTGTCTTGCACCAGGAAAACAGCTTACACCCTTTTTTTTTTTGCCAGAAACCTATATACCAGTTATCCACCTTTTTTCTATGTACCAAGTGAGATTATATAATAGCCAGATTCTCAAAGACTTAATAATAATAATAATAATAATCATGATAAAGTAATAAAAAAAAAACAATATTTGCAATAATACAAAGAACACTTTACATTTTTTTTTTTTATAAAAATAATGTATTGTTTTTAAAAAATGCAGTAAGAACCACAAAATGGTAGAATACAGCAACACAGCAACTTCAGTATGAATTTGTTCGAAAGACACACTAAAAACAGTGGGCCAGATTCACGTACATCTGCGCATTATTGGACCGGCGTAGCGCACCGCCTTTACGTTAGACTGGCGCAATGTAGCGGCGCAATCACCCTATTCTCGTCGGTTTTACGCAGAAATTTGCGCCTGCGCAACGTTACTTCAGAGGCGCAAGGCGGAGTAATACAAATTGGGAAGGACGTGGGCGTGTTACATTGAAATGAGCCGTGACCCCATGCAAATGAAGGGCCGGCCGGCTCGCGCATGCGCGCTTGAAGCAGACCATGGTCAGCACCTCTGTGCGCATGCTCACAACTCAGGAACGGCGCAATCAGTGAAATTGGAAGTGGACTAGGGCAACTTAGTGAACTACACAGACAGCATAAATAGACAGACACAAACGCACTATGGGGTCAATTCACAAAGAGAAACGTTATTGGTTTTCTTCAGTTGTTAAATTAGCACTCCTTATTTAACGCTAGCAAACATGGTATTCACGAAAGCTATAATCGTTATTTAACACAGTCGTTATGGTTTTCAACTGACTCTTTATCCAATCGTTATTCTAACTACTCAGACGTTATTATTAAGATTTGGGACGTTAAAATAACTCTTAAGATCGTTAAATAATGCTGGATGCATTCTGGGAGCAGAAGGGGAGGAGAACAGCTGCATGTGGAAAAGAGCAGATACAGAGAGAGAGAAAGAGAGACAAGCAATACACATGGAGATTGAGCATGTGATGTGCAAAACTTCTAGTGTGTGCTTTTCTAAAGCCATGTGTACTTCCTCATACAGAGAATAAATCATGGGAGATGATAATCGGAATTTAGCTATCACCTGGGTTTCAGAAAAGTCATCCAAAATAGTATGTGAACGGAATACACGTTTATAAATCTGAACAAGATTCTAACATGTTCTTCTTCGCCTCTGGATAATTTTAAGATTAAATAGAGCACGGTTCTATCTTGCCCAACACTACTAAAAACTTCACTACACTACAAAAATCGCCAAAAGCTTCCTCTAACAACAAAATATCGCCTGGGAAATGTCATAACGCCACCCTGAGGGAGGTGTTAATTTAACGATTGCTTAACGATCGTTAACTGTCAAAAAAATCTTTGTGAATTGCACTTTTGTACATATTTAACGATTTGACTCTTTAAAATAACGATTTGGCTCTTTAAAATAACGAATTAACTCTTTAAAATAACGATTTGACTCTTTAATAAGGATCCACACCTTAAAATATCGGTTCTGTGTAGTGAAACATTATTTGATGATTTTTCAAAGCGTTAAATCGTTTAGTGAATTGAACTAGCCTCAATAACGTGCAAAATCGTTAAAATAACACCCGCAATCTGAAAATAAAGCTTTGTGAATTGACCCCTTTCTTTGCAAAAGTACATCCCTTTATATCCCTTCCTATACAGCAAGGTGCTTTTGTTCTGTTGTGTATTAGCGTTTGTTTGTTTGTGACGTGTCTTTGAGATATTTGGGGACTGTTTTGCAGAGTGATTTTTGTCTTTTATGTGTTTTCTTTGTTGTTATTTTGTTTAAATTATATTTTTGCTGGGCATTTTTTATTTTTGCTGGTCAATTTTTTTTTTTTTGTTCTGTTTGTGTATGATTTGGGAATGTGGGGGTGACATTCCTGCGGGAAAAGAGGTGTCACCCTCATTTGTGGTGGAGAAGTGATCCCCAGGTCCGTGTGAATGGTGTATGAATGTACAGTGACATAATTGGAGCCGTGGCATGGCGTTGCTGCTCACAAGTCCTGCATGATGGGCTTGTGCCAATCCAATGTGACGAGGATGTGGTGTCTGTGCTAGGGACCACAGTGGTGTGCATGCATGCATTCTCATTGTGCCATGATTAATGTGTGTGTTTAACGTGAAAAGATGCCTAATGTGAGCTGGCTCCTGGCTGCTCTTCCCTCAGAAGACGGGGTAGCCTTGGTTAGGGGGGTTCCGTATAGGAGTCATGAGATGGGGTCCCAGTGCATATGCAGAGTCACCCTGAAGGGATAAGACAGGAGGATGTTAGTAGTGCATGTGCCCCTTGTGATTTCAGCATCATGGGGGGGACAGTCATGCCTGCCACCCATGTCACTCACCAACCAGCCAGCTGTCCCCATACATGTTCTGTTCGAAATCTGTGGGGATGGGGCTAGGATTGTATATGTAGCTACATATGGGTGTCATGGGTGGTGTCATGTGTTGGGCTCCTGCAGGGTCCTGGTTAATTCCAGGATGGCATGAGGGGTGAATCTGAAGATGCGAGACACCTCAGAATCACTCATGCCAAAGATGTCTATGCGTGTGTGATATATCAAGTGAAGAGTGAGGGGCTTGTATCAGATTAGATTATTATATCCATCAAGGTTTTAAAGGGCTATTGAAAGATAGTGAGACCGTGTTTGTAATTTGTATGTATGTTATGTATTGATGTATATATGTATGTATATTTTTTGTAAAAATGTTTCTTAAAGCCTAGAAAAAATTTTGGAAAAAAAAAACCTCTCCCGTGCCCTCCTCCGTGCCCTCCTCCTTCTTTGCTCATCTAAAGTCAGTAGTATAGCTATGAGCATGGATGCCACTGGCATGTTGGCATACAGATTGTTGTGCAACACGTGTGACTGCTCAGCTCCTCACTAACAGTGTTGCTTTCTCTGACATGTAGACGAATTGTCTAATTTTATACCACCTTTTCTATGGTCTAATTTTAGACAGGCCGTGCAGCTGTTGCGCACAGCGCGTAGCCTGCGCTGCACCAACGTTCTTTTGTGGATCCCCGTAACTACCTCATTAGCATATTTGAATAGCAAATCAATGGTGTGTCTAGCACAGTTTTACGCGGACGAATGCGCCTGTCTATCGAAATTACGCCGGACAAAAAAAAGTAGATTTCTTGCGTATCTCGTTTTGGGGATGCAGCGCATCAAAACGCATGCGCAAATTTAGACTTACGCCGCGCCTTTCTTTTTAGGTTATGCGTAATCGCTCTGTACAGCCCATTGGTCTTTTGTTCTTCGGACCAAAATTTTAAAACTTGCTTAAAAATCGACCAGATGGCCCGTTGACCGATCGGTCCAAACCGATGGTTAGTACACAAAAGCATTGGTTAAAAATCCACTCATGCTCAGAATCAAGTCGACGCATGCTTGGAAGCATTGAGCTTCGTTTTTTTCAGCACGTCGTTGTGTTTTACGTCACCGCGTTCTGACACGATCGGTTTTTGAACTGATGGTGTGTACGCACATCAGACCATCAGGCCACTTCAGCGGTGACCCAATGAAACCAGTCCATCGGCCCATTCTTATCGGATGGACCGATCGTGTGTACGCGTCCTAAGGTGTAGCAAACATGCTGGTTATGGACAAGGGAATGGCCCATAAGATCTTCAATCAAAGCACATACAGTACATCCTGCCAGTAAGATCAAATTTGAGGGCAGATCCAAAAAATATAATAGTTTTCCCCTGTCTTCCCCACTTCGCCAAAAGAAGGAGTCGACAGTAGGAAAGACTCTGTGTGAAAGAGCTCTAGAACTGTAGAACTCTATATCATCTAGTCAGTAGCTTATATCCTAATTCCCACAGTCTCAAAGAAATAGAAAATTTGTGAATATTTGGTCTGCAGATAATGTCATCTTCAGATCTCTTTCCCATCCTGTGATGAAAAAAGTCTGGAGGAGCAACCAATACAGCGTATGTTCTAGAGAGGCCCCTTTATATAAGTCATCCAGCAATACAGAGGCGCTCAAAGTTGGTAGTTATATCAGAAAGCTCAGATCGTAAAGATATCAAAGAAAGGCAATGCCTTAATTGAACCCTGTGCCGTAACAGAAGGGGTGGTGAGATCATGGATTAAACATCAGCTATAGTTTTCCAACCACCAGCTTCTCTAAAATCTTGTACTATAAACTTCCCTGCTTCTAAATATTAACGAAGTATAGGGTCATATAACCCTGGTGAAAAATCTGGATTTCCAATCACCTGTATCATAGGTAATGTTCATATGGAGTTTATCACCCTGGGACTATTCCTAAGAGCACCACCACACTAATTCTACCTTGTCTGGTCTATAGCTCCCGTTGCCACCTCTGTGTCCTGTAAGTAGAGCGAGAGAGGGCAGCATTGCTGTAGAGGGGCACAGCTCTAATTTCAATGTGTTTGTGGGCAAATTTGCTGGGGAAAGCTGATTGTGGAAGGTTTTTTACCTTGATCCAGAGAATACATTAAGGTCAAAAAAATTATGCATTTGGAGCCTTTTACATCACAGCTGCAATGAGCAATTTGAGCTTACTTTTTTTCTTAGCATCTATGTATTTTATCATCTAGTGGCTTTCAAATGAAGGGTAATGTGCCCATGAAATAATGCAGCAGTTGTTTTATCTCCTGAAGATTATTCTTTCCATATATTGATAGATTTATTTTCTTGCTAGCAGTTCTTTTTACATGAGATGGACGCAAAATAACATATTTAGGGTGTATGTTGCAATTATTTTCTTACTTATATACAGAAACATTAGATACCACTTAAGTCCCATTTCCTGCTTTTGAAAAAAAAAATCATATGATGCAGGCACAGTGTGAAGTGTTTCTAGTGGTGTCCTTAAGTGTGTAAAGAGGGGACAACATACTGCATTATAAATAGTAGGCTCCTAAGTGAATATTTTCATAATTTTGACTGATTATATATTACAAGTGCCAAGACAGAATGGCAAACCTGAAATTGGTAAGACTCATCCTCTATCAAGAACATGGAAAATTGCCCCTGTTGTTACGCTGAAAACGATTGCTCATTTAAATACTGTAATTTACCAGTACTATTAATGTCACTATGTAATTGACAAGATGGCAGAGCTTTTAATGTCATCTTGGTATATTTATCATAAGTATAGATCCTTTTTGCAACTCTGACAGACAAGTCATGCTTAAGTCAGATCCTATTTTCTGACTGTGGAAGTGGTATAATTTCCGGCATCTACTTTGATGGAAGCAGGTTGTCATGGTGATACCTGACGATAATGTTACAGTTCTAAAACCTGATCTTTCCGACCTTTTGAGCCCTTAAAGTAAAGGTATACCCACCCACAATGTCTTTCTTTATTTTTGGATTGCGTGAGGAAGAAATAGCCCTGTTACATTTTTACTTTTGTCTGTTTGTTCACTAGGTAGAATTACCCTCTTTATTTGCGACCATTTTTACAGACAGAATGTAAAGAGAAATTCATAATTTCATAGTTATCACAAGAATAAAAGGTGAGAGTAAGGTTCATTCAGATGGGCTGCCATGGGGCAGTAATAAAATGACACACTAGGACTAGGTTTTGTAAGGAACTGGAGACTAACTGCCACATCCCATAATGATAGATGTAAAACAAGAAAGAGAGCCCCACTGGGACTTTGAAGGCAATTGTCAAACCAGGTAATTAAGTATAAAAAGGTCAAATCAAATTTTTTATTCAAACATATTAAAATTGTAAATAAAGATGTGGGGCCGGATTCAGATACATTTGCGTATCTTTAGAGCGGTGTAGCGTATGTTCTTTACGCTACGCCGCAACTTAGAGAGGCAAGTGCTGTATTCACAAAGCACTTGCGTCCTAAGTTATGGCGGCGTAGCGTAAATGGGCCGGCGTAAGCCCGCGTAATTCAAAGTAGGTGGAAGGTGGGCGTGATACATGTTAATGACCCGTGACCCCATGTAAATGAGGTGCCTAACGAACGGCGCATGCGCCATCCGTGGACGTATCCCAGTGCGCATGCTCTAAATCACGTCTCAAATATGCAATGCTTTCGACGTGAACGTAACTTACGCACAGCCCTATTCGCGTACGAACTTACGCAAACGACATAAACGGCGGAAAATGCGAACGCGGGTCCGACGTCCATACTTAACATTGCCTGTGCCTCATATAGCAGGGGTAACTTTACACCGGTCATATGCCTTACGTAAACAACGTATATCAATGCGCCGGGCGCAACTACGTTTCTGAATCTAGCTCATTTTCATATTCTTAATGGGAATGTCTAATGCGACGACTGAAGCCATGTTTTTCGGCATATCTTGCTTTCAGAATCGGCGTAAAGATGCAACGGCGCACATTTGAATTTACGGCGGCGTATCAGGAGATACTCCAGCGTAGATTCTTTCTGATTCTGGCCCATGGTGTCTGCGATGTGAAGGAACAAAAGAAAGTAGATGGCTGTCCTGCAGCCAATAAAAGTGATATAAAAGCATGAAAAGCAAATAAAATAATCTACCACAATGAAGCTGTGAAACAAATAACAAAGTGGATATGTAATAGATCAGTGGGTCAGTACAAACACATGAATAAAGCTATGACCAGTGCATGTGATAAATACACAGTCCAAATAAAGTCCAAAAAACAAACAAAACAATAACAATCCAAAACTTGCTAAATCAAATGTCTATGAAATCTTGTGTGATAGTATCTCCCACCACCAGTGAATAAAGTGTTGTATACACAGACGGCTTATGAGCTTCTTCGGTGATACACCTCTGTGTCTGCAAGCAGCTCACCTCACTGCTGTAAGATACACAGCAAACGCAGATCACAGAGTGTAGACAAGGATGGTATAAATGACACAATGTGGTAGTCTCCTTTCTGTTTCTTCAGAGCAGGTGTACGCCATACATAGGGATGCAAACACAGGGAGAGCAATAATACCGTATCTCGGTCACAGAACCACAACGGAACAGGTAACTGTCCCACACAGTTGCACTCACTTGTAAAAAATGAGCGTGGGCAATATTCCACGAACGCCGAGTTCATAAGCCCTCAGTTAATGTGTGGGTCTGACCCAGTCCCCCTCTGCTTCCAGATCGTCACTGATGTATTACATATCCACTTTGGTATTTGTTTCACAGCTTCATTGTGGTAGATTATTTTATTTACTTTTCACGCTTCCCCTCAGCACATATCTAACTCATCCAACCTCCTGCTAGCACTAGCCCTCTCCCCAGCTAATATCTGACCCCTGCATTTTGTACAATAAATAATTCTGACCCCTGCATTCCGTGCATAACACTCACAATTCAGCCACATGCACTGTTTGCTATGGCGTGCTATGTGCCACATTAATGCTCTCTTAGGCCTTGTACACACGACGGGAAATATCCGCTGTAAACGGTCCCCGGACCGTTTACAGCGTATATTTGCGCCGGGATGTTTTGATCCGATGGCTGTACACACCATCGGATCAAATTCCCCGCCGGCGGATAGCGCGGTGACGCGGCGGTGACGTTGACGCCGCCACGTGACCGCCACGTCACCGCACCAGGAAGTAAACACTTCCGCGCGCATGCGTCGGATCCATTCACAGGATACGACGCATGTGCGGCAAGATATGTCCGCTGGTTTGCCGTACTAACCAGCGGACATATCTGCCAGCCAGCTATCCGGCGGAAATATTTCAAAGCATGCTTTGGAATTTTTCCGCCGGATGAATCCAGCAAAAAGCGTCCGTTTTTCCCTACACACGAGGGGATTTTTCCGCTGAAATGGTCCGTCGGACCATCTTCAGCGGATTTATTCCCTCGTGTGTACAAGGCCTTACACTACACCGAAAGTGTCCCAGTATTTTTACAATCTTATAGCCTATACCCCCCCCAAAAAAAAATGCAGCTGCTAAAGTGTTAGGGTTTGGCTTGAAGAAAAGGTGGCAATCCTAGCAGTGAAGTGGGAACATATTTCCTCCCAGCCGCCTGTCAACTGCCCTCTGAAAAGAATAGACGGCAAGGACTACAGCATGTCTGAACAAGCCCGTATTAATCTTTTAATGAGGACACCTATTCTGGTGACAATAGTAGTATTCTCCTCATTGTATGCGCTCACGATCTGCTGCCTTTTTTTTCAGATATGGAATATATGCAGCAAAAAAAAAAAGCTAACAATCATACCCTAGCCAAACATTTTGGCTATAGATCCACTTTAAACCTTCCTGTGTCTCAATAGTGAAAAAAATAAAAAGTCATCATTCCTTCTCGTGTGACATTATAGGTATCCTTCAGATGACTTATAAATATCAGTGACCTGATCATCATTCGTTTAAGTCAGTAATGCTATTCTTTCATTTTCCAGCCAACACTGGGTCTAATCTAATGCTCTTGATGGGTCATCGTAATGAACAGATTTATGCTTCCAATGCTTCATTCCCCGTCTAATGTGTGATAAATAGAGAATGGAGGGGAAAATCATTCTGTCTTTTTCAGTAATGAAGACACTGAGTGACAGGGGCAATCAGCCTTGTGCACGGAGGAATAAGAATGATTATAGGATGTCCCATAATATATGCTTCAGTGAGCAGATTTATGCTGAATAGAAAAATGCTGTATGTTTTTAGTCATGGCTTTGTCAGTCATTTCACTTCTTCATTTTAGTTGCATAAAGGCAGATGAGCATAATAATAGGTCTCCAAAAGTCCAACAGAGATACAAAGAAAAGTCAGCAACTCGCTTATACTATGATTACTATATAACACCAGTTTCACAGTCAGGTGACAATCAAGAATGGATGCCTTTGGCACTTAAAAATTTAAGTGATACTACAGCGAAGTTTTACTTGAGATAATTCATTCACATTAATCTTATGTATCATTGCACTGTTTTTTCTCCCTACAGTGAGGAAAATTATTTGATACCTTGCAGATTTTGTAAGTTTGCCCACTTACAAAGAAATGAAGGGTCTATATTTTTTATCATAGGTGTATTTTAAATGATGGAGACAGAATATCAATCAAAAATCCAGAAAAAACATATAAAATAAATGATATAAATTAAGTTGCAGTTCAGTGAGTAAAATAAGTATTTGATCCCCAAGCATAACATGACTTAGTACTTGGTGGAGAAACCCGTGTTCGCAAGCACATAGATAAGATGTTTCTTGTAGTTGGTGACCAGATTTGCACACATCCCAGGAGGGATTTTTGTCTACTCTTCTTTACGGATCTCTTCTAAATCCTTAAGGTTTCTTGGCTGTCTCTTGGCAACTGGAAGTTTCAGCTCCTTCCATACATTTTCTATAGGATTAAGGTCTGCAGACTGACTAGGCCACTCTGTGGCCTTAATGTGCTTCTTCTTCAGCCACTCCTTTGTTGCTTCGGTGGTATGTTTTGGGTCATTGTCATTGAAGACCCATCCATGACCCATTTTCAGTGTTCTGGCTGAAGGGCAAAAGGTTCTCATCCAAGATTTTACAATACATGGCCCCTCAATATGGCAAAGTTGGCCTGTACCTTTAGCAGAGAAACAGCCCCAAAGCATCATATTTCCACCTCCATGCTTGACTGTAGAGATGGTGTTCTTAGGGTCATAGTCACCATTTTTCTTCCTCCAACACAACAAGTCTAGTTATTTGCCAAAGTGCAAAATTTTGCCCTTATCTGCTCAAAGCGCTCCTTTCCTAATCCTTCTCTGAATCATTTAGATGTCCATTGGCATGACTATAAATGTGCCTTTTTGAGGAGGGGGACTCACCATGTTTGGAGGAAGAAAAATGCTGACTATGACCCTAAGAACACCATCCCTACAGTCAAGCATGGAGGTGGAAACATTATGATTTGGGGCTATTTCTCTGCTAAAGGTACAGACCAACTTTGCCACATTGAGGGGCCAATGGATGGGGACATGGATTGTAAAATCTTGGATGAGAATCTTCTTCCCTCAGCCAGAACACTGACAATGGGTCATGAATGGGTTTTTCAGCATGACAATGACCCAAAACATACTGCCAGTCAACAAAGGAGAGGCTCAAGAAGAAGCACCTTAAGGTCATGGAGTGTCCTAGCCAGTCTCCAGGACTCAATTCTATAGAAAATTTATGGAGGGGACTGAAACTTCAAGTTGCCAAGCAACAATCAAGAAATGTTAAGGAGTTAGAGAAGATCCTTAAAAAAGAGTGGACCAAAATCTCTCTGAGATATTTGCAAACCTAGTGACTAACTTCAAGAAACGTCTTACCTCTGTGTTTGCCAACACGGGTTTCTCCACCAAGTACTAAGTCATGTTTTTCTTGAGGATCAAATACTTATTTTACTCACTAAACTGCAACTCAATTGATATTTTTGATATCAGACCACTAGTCTTCGGGGTTTGGCTTGAAAAAAAAGGCTGAAACCCTAGAAGGGAGTGTAATAATTTACCACTGTGTATAAGGCCATATGCGTGATTCTATAGTCATGCGAGCTGCACAGATAAGAAAAAGAAGGAAATTAAATATGAGCATGCTTAGTAGAGGACACCAGCTAATCTACACAATCTCAGCCTGCATTGGGGAGAAGATGGGAGGGAGAGCTGAAGGTAGGATCTACCAGGTATATTTCACTCTACACAAAACAAATGCTTTATTCGCTTTGTAAATATGAACACACTGTTATATAGCTTTTAATGAGAGTTTTTCATAGTCTGGATTTAATGACACGTTAAAGGTAAAAATAAAGGAAAAACAACTTTTAAATGCTCAGCATTTCTCCTTTTCATACATTTTTTATTGACTTGCAATGTGCTTCTGAACATGCTAGGGAATTGACACTTGAGAAAGTATCCAAGCTGTAATATATGTAGCACCCTGCTCCTGGTGCTGCTGTAAATTTAGAGGGGGTCTGAGTCGTTATTTGGCTCAGACAGATATGATTGAGGGCAATTTATCCTCTGTTCCAGCCATGGCTGTGCTTGGAGTAACCACCATTGTTTGCTTGGGATTGTTATTGCTACCCCAGGCAAAGGGTGGCAGCAGCAAAGTAAGGGTGTATTGGGTGTTCCCCTCTGTGTTGAATCAGTGGAAGTGGTCGCCCCGCTGTGCATGCTGGAGAGGGGCACTTGAGGGACAGATGCCATTGGCGGGGGTCCGTTGTTCGTGCCTCATAGCCTGTCTGGCCTGGGGTGTGTGTTCCTGAATCCTGGCTCCGGGACCACGTTGGTTCATGGTCACGGCTTCCCCTGGTAGGCCCAGTAGTCAGACTGGGGCCTGCTTTTTTTTTCAGAGGTGATCTTGTGCTGTCTGTCCTGCGGGAGAAAGACACTTGATGAAGGAAGCCAGGGGAGGGCCTATCCTGGAGAGAAACATGCAAGAGGCTGGTATCTTGGAAGACGCCCTGGAAACTTCATTGAAGGATGCACCATACACTGAGAGGCTTGACAGTGTAGTCTGTCAGATCTAAGTTCTTCAAAAGTAAATCTGGAGAGGCCAGTGAGAGGGACATATCCGGGTGAGCAAAACCCACTCTGGCTAGAGTGGTGAGTGTTTGCTGGAAGCAGGAGTGTTTCCTATTTGTGACTATAGACCTGAACCTACCTACTTGCCCTTCCACCCCTCCAACTTCTTTTCTACTAAGCTCTACAATTAAATCCTAGAAAAAGATGTGTATTGTGTGGACATTGAAATTCTTCAAACTCTCACTTCACCCTGGACAGCGAGAAGATAGAGGTAACGTGCCACCCAAAATTACTCAGCAGCTCTTTCGGGGGTAGTGCTACATATATAACTTTTTTGATTTTGGATTTATTTCTGTTTTCAGCACTGTAATGCTTCTCATCCTTTCTCTCTAGCTGAGCCAAAACATACAACAAAGCTGGAAATTCTCAAATTTTATTACAGCGAGTAACAGTTTTTGAGACCAAGGAGAGGGAATAAGTCTTCAGTAAGAAAGTGATTGCTCTGGGCTTCAACAAAATGGCGGCCTCTAGCAAGAAGAAACAGGAGCAATGCTGGAGGCAATTTACAGCACGCACTCGTTTTAGGGGCAAAATTATTAACCACTTTAGCCCCGGACCATGTTGCTGCCCAATGACCAGAGCACTTTTTGTGATTTGGCAGTGCGTCGCTTTAACTGACAATTGCGCGGTCGTGCGACATGGCTCCCAAACAAAATTGGCGTCCTTTTTTCCCACAAATAGAGCTTTCTTTTGGTGGTATTTGATCACCTCTGCGGTTTTTATTTTTTGCGCTATAAACAAAAATAGAGCGACTATTTTGAAAAAAATTCAATATTTTTTACTTTTTTCTGTAATAAATATCCCCCAAAAATATATAAAAAAACTTTTTTTCCTCAGTTTAGGCCGATACGTATTCTTCTACATATTTTTTTAAAGAAAATCGCAATTAGCGTTTATTGATTGGTTTGCGCAAAAGTTATAGCGTTTACAAAATAGGGGGACGTTTTATGGCATTTTTATTATTTTATTTATTTTTACTAGTAATGGCGGCGATCAGCATTTTTTTTTAGTACTGCGACCTTATGGCGGACACTTCGGACACTTTTGACACATTTTTGGGACCATTGGCATTTTTTTAGCGATCAATGCTATAAAAATGCATTGGATTACTATAAAAATGCCATTGGCAGTGAAGGGGTTAACACTAGGGGGCAGGGAAGGTGTTAAGTGTGTTCCTGGGTGTGTTCTAACTGTATGGGGGGGTGGACTGACTGAGGGAAATCACTGATCTTCTGCTCATACATTGTATGAACAGAAAATCAGCGTTTCCTCCGCTGACAGGAACGAGAGCTATGTGTTTACACACATAACTCCCGTTCCTTGCTTTGTAACAAGCAAACGTGTGCCCGGCGGCGATCATACCGCCGGGCACGTGCGAGGGACTCGGGGGCGAGCAGGGACATTCGCGCGCTGCCACCGGCGGCGCTCGCGCCCCCTAGTGGTCGAAATGTAGATGACGTAGAGCTACGTGCTCTCGCCCAGGAGAGCCGACCTGCCGCCGTAGAATGACAGCGACTGGTCGGCAAGTGGTTAATGTGGAATGTCTTTAACCGCATGCCGACCAGCCGCCGCAGTAATACGGCGGCAGGTCGGCACTGCTGCGCGAGAGCCCGTAGCTCTACGTCGCCACTTTCGACGGCCACTGGGGGCGTGTGCGCGCCGCCGGCGGCCCGCGCGCGCGCCCCCCGCTCGCCCCCGAGTCCTGTGCGTGTGCCCGGCGGGTACGATCGCCGCCGGGCACACGCGATCGCTCATTACAGAGCGGGGAACGGGAGCTGTGTGTGTAAACACACAGCGCTCGTTCCTGTCAGCGGGGGAAACACTGATTTTCTGTTCATACAATGTATGAACAGAAGATCAGTGATTCCCCCTAGTAAGTCCACCCCCCTATACAGTTAGAACACAAATAGGAACACACTTAACCCCTTCCCCGCCCCCTAGTGTTAACCCCTTCACTGCCAATGGCATTTTTATAGTAATCCAATGCATTTTTATAGCATTGATCGCTAAAAAAATGCCAATGGTCCCAAAAATGTGTCAAAAGTGTCCGAAGTGTCCGCCATAAGGTCGCAGTACTGAAAAAAAACGCTGATCGCCGCCATTACTAGTAAAAAAAATAATAATAATAAAAATGCCATAAAACTACCCCCTATTTTGTAAACGCTATAACTTTTGCGCAAACCAATCAATAAACGCTAATTGCGATTTTTTTTAACGAAAAATATGTAGAAGAATGCGTATCGGCCTAAACTGAGGAATTTTTTTTTTTTTTTTATATATATTTTTGGGGGATATTTATTACAGAAAAAAGTAAAAAATATTGCATTTTTTTCAAAATAGTTGCTCTGATTTTGTTTATAGCGCAAAAAATAAAAACCGCAGAGATGATCAAATACCACCAAAAGAAAGCTCTATTTGTGGGAAAAAAAGGACGCCAATTTTGTTTGGGAGCCACGTCGCATGACCGCGCAATTGTCAGTTAAAGCGACGCAGTGCCGAATCGCAAAAAGTGCTCTGGTCTTTGGACAGCAATATGGTCCGGGGCTAAAGTGGTTAAAAGAACATTCATTGTTATTAAAGTGTTATAGGTAAAGTTCTGCTTTAACCAGTTCCCAACCACCCTATAGCTGAATGACGACTACAGTGTGGTCACACTGCAGCGTAGGCATCATATGACATTCTCCTGTAATCATGCTTTCCGTGTGCCCGCTGCAGGTTGTGGGCGGCACGTTCTGTGATCACCGTGTCCTTAAAACACAGCTGATCATAGATCGGGGTAAAGAGCCAGTCACAGCAGCTCTTTACAATGTGATCAACTGTGTCCAATAACAGCTGATCACAATGTTAACACAAGCCAGTAATCGGCATTCTTTTCCTCACACTGACTGCGACAGAGAAGAGTAACCGGCTTGTGCGAAAGGGACATGTATACTAATAATCAGGGCACTGATTATCAGTGTCCTGATTATCAGTGCAGTTCCAACAGTGCCCATCAGTGCTGCCAATCAGTGCCCATCAGTACCACCTATCAGTACTATCTATCAGTGTCACCAATCAGTGCCCTTCAGTGCTGCAAATCAGTGCCTAACAGTGCTGCCTATCAGTAAACATCAGTGCCACCTTCAGAGGTTGATCCTCTGAAGAAGTCACATGACGATACGCGTCAGGAGCACTAGAGCGCGCACATTTGACGGCTGGGAGATGAGCTCGCCGCTCGTATGGAGTTGTGCCCAGTTTTTACCTTGCAAATATCCATCCATCTGCTTTTTGGCCACCTGGAGCTGGAGAAGGGATCAGGGGGACCCTGAGCATAGATACCGGACCTGTACGAACTCGGAGTTCGTGGGAGATAGGCCCACCTTTCATGATCACAAAGTGAGTGCATGTCTGTGTGATTTCTCAATATTTTTCTAGTGCTATCACAGGATTATGCTATGTTGTGTCTCTAATTTTTACATGCTTATCTGCCACTGAGATCCTTAGTCATCATTCATTTCTGCTGCCCGTTTTCTCTGCTGGAGTGTATTTTTTTGGCTATCTGTACATAGCCACAAGGTGAGCGGTTAGAGAGCACTAGGGGTGTCTGCACCAAAGTCTTCATCTGCATCACCTCTGTGTTGGAAGTTTCCTTTCTGCTCTGGGAATTTCACTCATAGACTTTTCTTGGATTTTCACTACAGACTATTTATTATTCTACCTTTATATTATTCACTTTGTGAGATCATTTGTTGTCTGGATGTCATAACGTTTTTTGGTGTTACCCATATTTGTGTGTTTCAGTATCCACCATTCACATTTTGTTTACACTTGTTCATTATTTACCCAGTTTCTAGGACCCTCCCCTTGGTTTGTGCACTATTGAGGCACATACCCCTAGCACAGCGCAGACACCATTATTTTTCACATATCACTTATTTTCTGGTCTAGGACAGACTACTAGGCATCTGCACGCAGTGCCCCCTAGCTGTATTCCCTGACAGCGCAGGAGCCCTCTTCACAATATCTGAAGAAGGCCAAGAACATACAAACCTGCTCAGTAATCAAGCAGTGATCTCTGGGGGTTCCTTTGCCCCATTGCAGCTCACCCAGTCTTACACGACCAAATTCTTTTTATGTCCTCAGGGGCTGGTTGTCTCTTTTGAGTTTTTGCAGCAGGCCCTGTGATAGCGCACATGTCATCAGGGGGCCACCTGCAAAAATCATGGAAAGACAGCTGATGATGTAACAAGGTGTATTTGCTGTAGAGTACCCCACGACCTCCAGGAATGGATGATATAGGTATCCAAGGTGGCTGCAGGAAACATATACTGTATGTCATTCTCACTGTGGAAATGTTTTCCCAGGAAAAAAAGTAGTGAAAGAAAAAAATTATTGAAAAATAATATAAACCTGTGTGAGAGGAAGAGGGCAGAAGACGAATGGGAGAAATTGAATGTGAGGCGTGAGGGTCTACCTTAAAGGGTCACTAAAGGCAAACTTTTATTTTTTTTAAATAACAAACATGGTATACTTACCTCCACTGTGCAGCTGGTTTTGCACAGTGTCCCCTAACCCTGTCTTCTGGGGTCCCTCGGCGGCTGTCTCGGCTCCTTCTTGCAAAAGCTTTCCACCTTCATGCAAGCGAGCTCGCATGGTGGAAAGCTTTCACAAGCGCGCTCCCGTGATACAGCGCTGCTATCAATCCGTCCAGCCTAGCCAATCAATGGCCAGGCTGGGAACCGAAGAGTATCACATGGATGCGCGCAGGACTTTCGAGGGGTCAGGTAAGTAAAACAGGGGTTTGGGGGGGCGGTACCGTCGGATGTTTTTTCACCTTAATGCATAGGATGCATTAAGGTGAAAAAAACATTTACCTTTACAACCCCTTTAAGATTAGTGAATTTAGATACAAACAAAATATTGATTTTGACTGGTTCTCTTTAAGAGTCTAGTTAGGAAGTGTTTCCTGATAGATCTAGACTTTGAGACACGTAAATAAAGTAATTTAACATTTAGTAAAACATGCATATTTTCCAATTAGTGCTATTTGTACAGTTTTTGGCAAGACTGCAGTTTGCTTCTTAGTAAACAAACAAGAAAATAAATGCATATACTGTGTGTATTCGGTAACTGAGACTTTATTGCAAATAATCCAATAATACACGTATTCAAAACACTAGACTTTTTAACAAAACTGGTGATGGATTGCATAATTGTCAGATTTTTATTTTTTTCTTCTACAGACTTCAAGAGTCAATGCATAGCTCAGCATAAAGGATTCTACAAGGTCCTGTGCATTCATCCATATAATCATTTCTCATGAGAACCAGGCACTGGAATGTCACTTATTTATGGTTGAAATATATGATCTTTGCAAAAATATTTATTAGCCTTGGCTTGATTTCCTCCCTTTTTATTCTCTTTTCAGTGACAGACCAAGCCAACGCAAGCAGCGAAGTGTCATTTAATTTGAGACCATTAAGTACTAACATACGTAAAGGTCATTTATATATTTGTTTTCACTTTTCAGTCTTTTATTGGAAAGCCTGTATACATGCGCAATCTACATACTGTTTCCAGTTAATTATTAGGCTTCATTTCCACTGGCGTTTTTACAGCCACGTTTTTTACAGCTTAAAAACGCCTGTCCATGTTTATTTTGAGCGTTTTTTAATGTCTGGCGTTTTTACAGCTCTATTGCTGGAGCTTCAGAACGCACTGGTCCCGTGTTTTTTTTGCAGCTTAGCCATCTACAGCTCAAAAACCTCATGGTGGGCATGAGGCCATAGACTAACATGGACAGGCGTTTTTAAGCTGCAAAAAATGCTCAGAAAAGTGGCTGTAAAAACACCAGTGGAAATGAGGCCTTACAGTAAATCCTAGACATGTGCACACTGAAATATTTTGTTTCGTAATTTTGTTTTCATCCAAAAAATACATTTATTTAGTTACTCCCGAAATTCGTTTTTATTTATTTCGTTTTTCGGTAAAAAAATGCATTTGTCCGAAAATCCAAATTAAGGTCGAATCTGTCATTGAAGGCTTATGATGTCTGTCGAATGTTCTGAAAAAAAAAAAAAAAGAAAGGAAGATTCCACAGAATCTTTAAAAAAAAAGATTTAGACTCTTCATGTCTCTATATGTCGAATCTGTCATTGAAGGCTTATGTGTCTGTCGAATGTTCTAAGAAAAAAAAAAAGAAGCTTCGATAGAATCTTTAAAAAAAAAATATTGACTCTTCATGTCTCTCTTTGTCGAATCTTCATGTCTCTCTATGTCAAATCTTCATGTCTCTCTATGTCAAATCTTCATGTCTCTCTATGTCGAATCTTCATGTCTCTCAATGTCGAATCTGTCATTGAAGGCTTATGGCTGTCTGTCGAATGTTCTGAGAAAAAAAAGAAAAAAGAAGATTCGATAGAATCTTTAAAAAACAAAAATCCGACTCTTCATGTCTCTCTATGTCGAATCTTCATGTCTCTCTTTGTTGAATCTTCATGTCTCTCTATGTCAAATCTTCATGTCTCTGTTTGTCGAATCTTCATGTCTCTCTTTGTCGAATCCTCATGTCTCTCTATGTCGAATCTGTCATTGAAGGCTTATGGTGTCTGTCGAATGTTCTAAAAAAAAAAAAAAAAGAAGATTCAACAGAATCTTTAAAAAAAAAAAAAAGATTTCATGTCAAATCTTCATGTCTATCTTTGTCGAATCTTCATGTCTCTCTATGTCGAATCGTTTCTCTCTATGGCAAATCTTTTCTCTCTGTAGAATCTTTTCTCTCTATGTAGAATCATATTGGACTAATAGAGTTAAGGTTAGGCACATTCGACCGGAACGAAAATAAAGCATTTGTTTATGTCGGATCTTTCAGTTTTTGTTTTCTGTGCTTTCATTATAGTTTGTTAAAACGATAACGAAATTACCTGAAAATCGGACGAAAATGCATTCGGACGAAAACGAATGCACATGTCTAGTAAATCCTTCATCCATCTTCAGATTTTGCTTTCATACATGCAACTTTAATATTGAAAATAAAAGAGCGTTTGCCACATTGAGCAATACTTCAGCCAACCCTCATTGACTTATTCAAAAACTGTAAGACCCCTTTCACACTGAAGCACTTGAAAACTGCCTATAAAACAGCGAGCAGCGCTTTTGAGGAGTTAGCAGAACGTTTTTTTGAAGGTCACGCAACTCAAAAAACTGCTGCAAGAAACATTTTGAGGTGCTTTTGACAAGCTTTTGAAGCGCTTTTCAGGCGCTTCCTATTCATTTCAATGGAGAGGGGCGCTTTTAAGGTGCTTTTTTTAGCTCTCCAAAGATGCTGCTTGCAGGAGTTTTTTCACCTCCCTGCCATAGTATGTGGTGCATACTATGCAATTGCCTCACAGATGGTGTTTTTTTTTGCAGTTGCAGTTTACTACCACTAATCCCAATGTAAACCCGAAGAACAAAAAAAAATGTATATCACAATGTAGGGTATAAGATTTCCTATCAACTGTGCCCAGTCTTGACACACAGAGTTAATCCAGCACTGAGCAATCCTCTTTTATTGTTCAGTGAAATAAAACGGATTTACTGAGAAAAACCTTAGTCCGTTCCGCCCCCTTGCTGTGAGTGACAGGTTATTTACATATCTCATGCACTAGCCTGAGACAGAGGCATATTCTGTGTAAAAAGTTCACAATTCACATCCCTCTCCCCTCCTCTCCCTTCCAGCTCTCTCAGGATTGGCTGCATTTACTGTGTTTTGACTGGATGTTTCACACCATGGGGTGTGATCCACAGTTCATTGTGATGAGGAAATGCATGTATATTGCAGTGAAAACACAGAACAGAAAGCAGAATATACACAGACATGTGATCTGATTTAGGTAAGCTGTATCTAGCAAGAGCTGGGCAGAATTGCAGTGTGTGTGTCACCTGATTACAGTTGCAACTTCAAGTTATTTACATATCTCATGCACTAGCCTGGAGACAGGCATTATTTTTTTAATTCCCACCCCCACTCCTTTTCTGAAGTCATGTGGTTACTTTTGTGGATTTTGATTGGATGTTAGGGATCATGGCAGAATTTAGTGGCAGTTTTTCGGGTCTCATAACAGACGGAGGGGAGACATTTGACAGGTAAGGATACATGCAGGGGGCATGTATATCCTTATAGATCAGCACTATGGCAGTAGTTTAGAAAGGATGAGAGTGGGTTTACATCCACTTTAATCTATTTTCAAAATCTACAAATAAGGTATTTTATGCTTACTTGAATGAGCAAATACAGCTGAAATATTAAAGATGTGCTGACCTTCAACAATTTTTCCTATAATTTTTATTAGGGCTGTGCAAATTAACTTTTAATCGATTAATCTTTACATTTTTGATCGATCAAAATCTTTTTGATTGATTAAAATTCTTTTGATTGGTACTCAACTCTCTGTCGGCTTCTGGCCTTCAGGGAGTTCCCGTCGGAGATCCGGTAACGTCACGGACCCCGGCGGGGCTTGCCGTGTCCATCTCAAGGGCTCCTTTGCTGTGCCTTCATATCTGCATGCCGGTGGGACCTTACTATCTGCCACACACAAGGGCTGTTACACTCCCCTCTATCACTTCCCTCTATCAACCTGGGATTCTACTGCCATCCGCTGGGAGTTGTGATAGTTCCCTTCACAGGACATCTACATGCCGACGGGCTGATTCAGCAGTTGTATCGTTGTACACATTTTTATACCAGTATCATACTTAGCTACATGTTTTTATGACTTTTTCTACCGTTTGGTATTACTCGCACCATTTTTACAGTTTATGTAGCTACATCGATTTTATCTCCAGTGCAATATTTATTTTGTTACCTACTATTGTTTTCCCATTAAGCGCTGCCTTTGTGTGTTTTTTGTATCCTGCTATCCATTTTTCCAGTGGTTATAGCTGCACTGGGAATCGGCCTAAAAGAAGAGCAGCTAAAAGTAGTTGGATCTGTATGTGCATTATAATTAATCAAAATTAGTCGATTAATCGATTAAAAGAAAAACTATTAATCGAACACAAACATTTTGATCAGTAACAGCCCTAATTTTTATAGAATGGTGTCAGGAATGGTCCCCCCTGCTGGCAATTCTGCCTGCTATTTGGGCTGCAGTACTGACCTCCACCAGCGGGGGGTTCTTGGTAGTTTGGAGCACACAGCCTTTTCTGCGCTCAGCTGTAACCTGAGCTCAATCAGCAGCACTATTTATACCCGGCGAGCTCAAGCAGAGCTCGCCCTGGTATCGTCATACCTTCCGGACCTGAGCCTGTCTTCTGATCCTGATTCTGTGCCTTGATTCTATTGTTTTGTCTCCTCTGTGCAGTCACACGGTTCTGATCTATCACCCCTCCAGTATACCAGGGCCACTCTTGATCAGACGTGACTGCATTAAGGAACCATCCTGGTGTAGTGCATTGCTCTAAACATGGATTGCGATGACATCCTTTATTATTCTCTGCTGGCTGAAGAGGATGAGGGGTATTGTCGCCAGGTTTTGGAGGGTTGGACTGGTGACCAGCTAATGGAAACTATCCGATTAGCTAATTTCTGTGTGGATCAGGGTTACATGACTTTTAATGATGTTCAGCCATTAATTCGGTTGTGTGTAAAACCAGCCCTGTCATCTATTCCTGTCGGTAGGGACGATTTCTCTCCCCCCTTCAGTCATGACCAAGTTGAATTCCTGGTGTGGTTATTAGAGGATGATCCGGCGTCTTTTGATGAGTATTATTTTTCTTGTCCCCAGCAAAAGTTATCTGAGTGTATTAGTTCTGTGCAGTCTCTGATTAGACAAGGTGTGTGTGAACCTGCTTTTGTTCGACCTGTGCTGCAGGCATGGTCAGATCTCCTGATTCCAGCCAAGCCAGTCTGTTCCAGCCCTGCTAATAACCACCTACCTTCCCAAGGATCTATCCGCCCATCGCCAATGACAACCTCAGCTTTCGCCCAGTTAATTCCGCACCCTATCAAATATTACTACCCAATTTCTACTAATTGTACCTACCCTGCCTATGATCCACCTGTAACAACTCCACAAAAACCTCCTCCAGTCACCATCCCTGTGTCTCTGCCATATTCCAACCCCTCCTCCTACTTAATTCCATCTTCTTCATACATCGCCTCTGTTAACAAATCCGCAGTGTCTAAGTCTAAAAAGAAATGGAAGTACTTCCCAACTCACACCATCGTACCAGTTACTCAGCCTGTTCCAGTGTCAGCTTTCCAACTTGTTGTTCCTGTGCCAGCTACTCTGCCTGTGCCAGCTGCCCTATCTGTTCCAGTGCCAGCAGCTCTACCTGTTCCAGTGCCAGCCGCCCAGCTTGTGTCACCCAACCAGCCTGTTCCAGTGCCAGCCTCCCAGCTTGTTGTTCCTGTGCCAGCTGCTCTACCTGTTCCAGTGCCAGCCGCTCTGCCTGTGCCAACTACTCTACCTGTTCCTGTGCCAACTTTTCAGCCTGTTCCAGTGCCATCTGCTCAGCCTGTTCCAGTGCCAGCTGCTCTGCCTGTTCCAGTGCCAGCTGCCCAGCTTGTGCCAGCCGACCAGCCTGTTCCAGTGCTAACCGATCAGCCTGTTCCAGTGCCAGCCGCCCAGCTTGTGCCACCCGACTAGCCTGTTCCAGTGCCAGCCGACCAACCTGTTCCAGTGCCAGCCGCCCAGCTTGTGCCATCCGACCAGCCTGTTCCAGTGCCAGCCGACCAGCTTGTGCCAGCTGCTCTACCTGTGCCAGCTGCTCTGCCCATTCCAGTGCCAGCTGCTCTGCCTGTTCTGGTGTCGGCTATCCTGCCTGTTCCAGTGCCAGTTGCTCAGACTTTTAACCATGTGCCAACTGATCTACCTGTTCCAGTGCCAGCCGACCAGCTTCTTCCAGTGCCAGCCGACCAGCTTGTTCCAGTGCCAGCCTCCCAGCCTGATGTTACTGTGCCAGCCTCCCAGTCTGATGTTCCTGTGCCAGCTTGTCAGTCTGATGTTTCTGTGCCAGCTTGCCAGCCTGATGTTCCTGTGCCAGTTTGCCAGCCTGATGTTCCTGTGCCAGCTTGCCAGCCTGATGTTCCTGTGCCAGCTTGCCGGCCTGATGTTCCTGTGCCAGCTTGCCAGCCTGATGTTCCTGTGCCAGCTTGCCAGTCTGATGTTCCGGTGCAAGCTTGCCAGTCTGATGTTCCTGTGCCAGTTTGCCAGCCCTATGTTCCTGTGCCAGTTTGCCAGCACAATGTTCCTGTGCCAGCTTGCCAGCCTGATGTTCCTGTGCCAGTTTGCCAGCCTGACGACCCACCTTATCCTGCCAACCCTCTGCCTGCTGTCCAGTCTGAAATCCCGGTACCTGCGGCCCAGTTTGAAGTTCCAGTAGCTGCTATCCAGTCTGATGTACCTGATGTTCTTCCTGGTGTGCCAGTACCTGCTGTTCTGTCTGATGTGCCAGTGCCTGTGCCCGTTGCCCAGTCTACAGTTCCAGTACCTGCTATGCAGTCCGATGCACCTGCTGTTCTTCCTGTCATGCCAGCACCTGCTGTTCTGTCTGATGTGCCTGTGCCCATTGCCCAGTCTACAGTTCCAGTACCTGCTAACCAGTCCGATGCACCTGCTGTTCTTCCTGTTGTGCCAGCACCTGCTGCCCAGTCTGAAGTCCCACCAGTGCCTGCCTTCCAAGCCTGTCCCTGTGCCTGCCTTCCAGCCTGTTCCTGTGCCAGCCGCCCAGCTCGACGACCCGGAGGAGTTCCTGTTTGCTGCCCAGCCTGAGGAGTTCCCGTTTGCTGCCCAGCCAGAGGAGTTCCCGTTTGCTGCCCAGCCAGAGGAGTTCCCGTTTGCTGCCCAGCCGAGGAGTTCCCGTTTGCTGCCCAGCTCGATGACCTGGAGCCTCTGTCTGCTGCCCAGCTTGATGACCCGGAGCCTCTGTCTGCTGCCCAGCTCGATGACCCGAGCCTCTGTCTGCCGCCCAGCTCGATGACCCAGGGCCACTGTCTGCTGCCCAGCTCGATGACCCGGAGCCTCCGTCCGCTGCCCAGCTCGATGACCCGGAGCCTTCGTCCGCTGCCTAGCTCGATGACCCGGAGCCTTCGTCCGCTGCCCAGCTCGATGACCCGGAGCCTTCGTCCTCTGCCCAGCTCGATGACCCGGAGCCTTCGTCCGCTGCCCAGTTAGATGACCCGGAGCCTTCGTCCGCTGCCCAGCTCGATGACCCAGAGCCTTCGTCCACTGCCCAGCTCGATGACCCGGAGCCTTCGTCCGCTGCCCAGCTCAATGACCCTGAGACTTTATTCACTGCCCGGCTTGACACCATGAGCCTTCCCCAGCAACAGCTGCTTGGAGCGTCCAGAGGCCGCTCCTTTGAGGGGGGGTACTGTCAGGAATGGTCCCCCCTGCTGGTAATTCTGCCTGCTATTTGGGCTGCAGTACTGGCCTCCACCAGCGGGGAATGGTTCCTCCTGCTGGTAATTCTGCCTGTTGTTTGGGCTGCAGTACTGGCCTCCACCAGCGGGGAATGGTAGTTTGGAGCACACAGCCTTTTCTGCGCTCAGCTGTAACCTGAGCTCAATCAGCAGCACTATTTATACCCGGCGATCTCAAGCAGAGCTCGTCCTGGTATCGTCATACCTTCCGGACCTGAGCCTGTACCCTGAACACATCTTCTGATCCTGATTCTGTGCCTTGATCCTGATTCTGTGCCTCGATCCTGTTCTGTGATTCTGATCCCTGATCCTGATCCCACCTGGACTTGTCTGCCCTGTTTCCTGGTTCCTGTCTCCCCTGAGTCCTTACCCCGCAGCTAGTCCATCCATCCGTTCCCTGCTCTGTCCTGTCCCATCTGCTGATATCCCATGTGTATGTCCTCGGCCTGGCTTGACTTATGTATACGGTATTCCCTTTTGATTGTATATACTGTTTGCTGTTTGCACTGGTTGTCCTCACTTATTTGTAAATAAACACCTTTTACTTCACTAATTATATTGTTTGGTCTCCTCTGTGCAGTCACACGGTTCTGATCTATCACCCCTCCTTACAAATGGTGTTCAGCTGTCTGCGTACTGTACATTGTTAGAAAGGATCGTCCTCTGTAAATTTACTAAACGGATTTGCAGCAAGTGTTTTATTTTTAAATCCCTTAGTGGAACAGCTGTGTTTTATTCCTCTTAGCGAACACCTGGGCATCCTCCTCATCTGTACCACACAGCCCATATACGTCAATGCTTACAGATGTTCCAGGTAATACATTTATTATGTGTCATAAAGATTACTTAGTCCATCAGGAACTTGGCATTAACCTCTTCAAAGCTATATTATACATGCAGTGCGTACAGCTGTACAGTAAGTGTGGAAATGTACCCTGATTGGCTGGTGGAAAACAAGCAAAACCTCTATATAATCAGGTCTAAAAGCAGCCTATAAACTGTACAATATGTACAGTAAACAGACGCCTAGCTAAAGAGATAACTGTGGAGCTGTGTGATTATCAGACACGTTTTGGCAAGCATTGGCTTCACAGGTCATATGTACGCCTGTGTTCTCTTTACAGAAATGGTTTACTTACAGTCATTTACTTCACTTCTAATCTTGTCATTTATGATTTGAAAAATTCTCGGGAAGAGCATTTGTACAAACATTTATATAATTTAAACTATGTGAATGAACTGTGGTAAATGAAGAAGATGAAAAGACTGAGCACTGAGGGCAGGGGGACGAAGTATTTCTAATGCCTAGTACACACGATCGGTTTTCCCGGCGGTAAAAAGTCCGTCGGGAAAACCTGCTCAGTAGCTTTTTTCCCCCAACACACGGCTGGGTTTCTGGTCAGGAAAACTGCCATGAGAGCTTTGGTCAGGAAACCCGGCCGTGTGTATGTTCCACCGCAGTGTTTCCCATAGGAAAACTCCAGGCTTAAAAACATGTTCTCTTTTTTCCCGCCGAGATTCCCAGGAGGTTTTCCTGTCATGAAAACTGCGATACACACGGCCGGGATTCCTGGCCAAAAGCTCTCATGGCAGTTTTCCTGCCAGGAAAACCGGTCGTGTGTACAAGGAATAAGGCCGCATACACATGATGAGTCCATCCGACGAGAACGGTCCTAAGGACAGTTTTCATCAGTTAACTGACGAAGCCGACTGACAGTCTGATGTGCCTACACACCATCAGTTAAAAAACGCGGTGACGTAAAACACACAACGTGCTGAAAAAAAATAAGTTCAATGCTTCCAAGCATGCGTCGACTTGATTCTGAGCATGGGCGGCCTTTTGACCGATGCCTTTGCATTCTAACGATCAGTTTTGACCCATCGTTCAGGCGTCCATCGGTTCAATTTTAAAGCAAGTTCTCTTTTTTTTGACCGAAAAGACAACTGACCGATGGGGCCTACACATGATGGGTTTGGACCGATGAAACTGAAATTCAGTCAGTTTTCATCGGTTTTGACTGATCGTGTGTACACGGCCTTAGAGTGGTTTAATGACGCTTGGTTTGAACCTTTGTAGACTTTAAAGGATCACTAAAGGAAATTTTTTTTTTAGCTAAATAGCTTCCTTTACCTTAATGCAGTGCTGTTTTCATGTTCTCATTGTTTGTTTTTGCTTTGAAGTTACTGTAATTCTGCTCTGATCTCCACACTTCCTGCTTGTCTGGCTCCTTATGAAAAATCTCATGGCAGCTTTTCACTGTGGTCCAAGCTGTGTGTCTAAAACTCCTCAGAACCAATCAGATTCATTTTAAAAACAAAACACTGCCCTGGGATTCAATTTAAAAACAAAACACTGCCCTGGATTTGTTTGTTTTTGTTCTGTCTCTCTCTCTACTTCACATAAACACAAAACCAGTTTAAAAACGAAAGTGAAACTTTACTAGAGGCATATTATATGATTGATTGATTGATTTTTTAATCATTTTTAAAATTAATCAGTTAACTTGTATGTGTCTATACCAGGGATCCTCAAACTACGGCCCTCCAGCTGTTGCAGAACTACACATCCCATGAGGCATTGTAAAACACTGACATTCACAGACATGACTAGGCATGATGGGAATTGTAGTTCCTGAACAACTGGAGGACCGTAGTTTGGAGACCCCTGGTCTATACCCTGTAAACAGTCATTTCAGCAAAACATTTTTTTCCTTTAGTGATCCTTTAAAAGAGTATTGGAATGGCCACCATGCAGTCAAAGATTGTTTGTTATAGTGGGAGATGAGAAGGCTGCATTTCTTATTTTTCCCTCAGTACAGTACTAAGCACTAAGGCACTTTGGTCTTTAAATAGTCCCCCAAAGACATACATCCCAACTTTTGAACTTTATAATGAGGAACACTGGAGGAGTAAAAAGACCTGTGGCGCTACGTTGTGGCACATTGTGGGCGTGGTCAATCGCCTAACAGTGGGAGGGGCTTAATGGATGTGGATAAACAAAAAATGTGCATCCTTATACCTATAAAATATGCTTTGATTGCTTTGTCTGAGTCTAACTTAAAGCACTTCATTAAAATGGTCAGGAACTGCATAGTAGAGTTATTAGCATAATACAGGAGACGGTCAGAGACTGTGAACATGATACAGGAGAAGGTCGGAGACTGCAGACATGATACAGGAGATGGTCAGGGGCTGCAGACATACTATAGGAGATGGTCAGAAACTGCAGACATGATACAAGAGGTGGTTAGAGATGGCATACATGATACAGGAGATGGTTAGAGACTGCAGATATGACATGTGTAGCCAGCTTTCGGGTGTCGGATTCATGGGTTGAATTTCAAAAGAATTTTCTTTTGAAAATCTTAACTAGGAAATTTCGTTCGAATTTCGCACAATTAGTGGGCCCCATTTTTGTACTGCTGTTGAAGTTGAGTGGTCAGGCATGTTGGAAATTTTTGGAAAAACAAAGGATTTTTTAACCACCTAAGGACCGGGCCTATTTTTTTACAAGTTAAAATATTTCTTTTTGCCAAAAAATTACTTAGAACCCCCAAACACTATATATATATATATATATATATATATATATATATATATATATATATATATATATATATATATATATATATATATATATATATATATATATATTATATTTTTTTCAGACACTCTAGAGAATAAAATGGCAGTCCTTGCAATACTTTATGTCACACTTTATTTGCGCAGTTTTTCTGGGAAAAAATACACTTTTTTGAATAAAAAAATTATAAAACGGTAAAGTTAGCCTAATTTTTTTATATTTTGAAAGGTAATGTTACACTGAGTAAATTGATACCCGACATGTCATGCTTCAAAATTGCACCCACTCGTGGAATGACAACAAACTTTGACCCTTAAAAATCTCCATAGGCGTGTTCCAATCCCTGCAACATATACTGCTGTCAATCAAATCCAATAACGCGGCTGCTGGGGGGAGGGGGGGGCAGTCATACACTCACCGCTGAGTGTATCACACGGGAGCGTGCCTGCAAGGTAACCCCCTCGGGAGAGAGCTTCCCAGAGGGGGTTAGCTATTGCAGGGAGGAGCCGTGAAAGTCGAGTGGGACCCCAGAAGAGGACGATCTGGGCCAGTCTGTGCAAAACTAACTGCACAGTGGAGGTAAGTATGACAAAAAAAATAAACCTTTAGTACACTTTAAAAATCTCTACAGGTTACCAGTTTTGAGTTACAGAGGAGATCTTTTGCTAGAATTATTGCTCTCATTCTAACGATAGCGATGATACCTCACATGTGTGGTTTGAACACCATTTATTAAAAATAAAAAAGTTTTTTTCCCATTGGGCGGAAGTGACGGCTTTGGTAAGCAGCAGAGATGACCGGGATGCATTGGGAGGGGGGTAGTAGCCTCTCTCCCTGCCAATAAAAGTGATCTTGCGACTGCCCGCAGTTTTAAAAATTACTGAGGTTATGGCAGCTATCCTATGCCGTATCAATGTCAAATTAGCAACGTATAATGACGGCGGCCGGTCCAGAAGTGGTTAATCAATGATGGGAGAACCGTGTGAGAAATATAATTAAAAAAAGAAATGTGTGTGCATAAAAAGAAAATTCACAGAAGGAAAAGAAGATTCCCAGCCACAAACATTCTTTTACATTTAGCGCATTCAATGCGGTACAATGTTAAAGTGTCACATTCAATGCGGCACAATGTAAAAGTGTCACATTCAATGAGGCACAATGTAAAAGTGTCACATTCAATGAGGCACAATGTAAAAGTGTCACATTCAATGAGGCACAATGTAAAAATGCACATTCATGCGGCACAATAAAAGTAAAAGTCACATTCAATGCGGCACAATGTAAAAGTGTCACATTCAATGCGGCACAATGTAAAAGTGTCACATTAAATGAGGCAATGTTAAAGGCACATTCATGCGGCACAATGTAAAAGTGTCACATTCAATGCGGCACAATGTAAAAGTGTCACATTCAATGAGGCACAATGTAAAAGTGTCACATTCAATGCGGCACAATGTAAAAGTGTCACATTTAATGTGACACAATGTAAATGTGGTGCATTTTAGAACTACATGAATTTGGTGCATAATTCACTGTCAGAACCAAGATCATCGCAAATTATTCATGGATTTGCTACAATACAAGAGGGATTAAGGCCAAAAAAGGGGTTCAGCAGCTTTATTGAATTCCCCCCCAATATCTCTTACACCACGGGAGTTTCAGCGCAAGTGTAATGCAAATGCAGAATTTTATTTTGAAATGTTTCAACATCCTGCAAAATTATTTGTTAAAATCCCTGCAACATATACTGTAGGTAACTTTTTTTTAACCTCCCTGGCGGTATGATTCTTTAAGATTTTAGGTGCTGAAAGCGGTACCATTATTTGCAAGGGAATTTGGCGTTTTATACTGTAGGCTTGTAATTCTTAGGAATAACTCACTTAAATCTATCCAAACAAGAGTCTAATAGGCATCCCGGGTATGATTTTTTTTTTTTTTTTATTAAAAATGATAATATAATAAATAATTATAAAAAATTATAACAAATAATAATATAATTATAGTAAAAATTATTCAATAATGTAATCAAATCAAAATCACTGAAATTTGCTCAGTTGCAGAATTTTTGCAGTCATTATTATTTTTTTTTTATGATGAATTTCCCCACAAATCGATATCGCTAAATTCTGCAAGTGATTATAATTTATTATCGCTGTTTTCTGGCTGATCTGAAACCATTTTTGACATAAAGGGACACTTTTGGTTGCTATGGGCAATCTACAGTTTCCAGGCAGAAAGAACAGTTTATATTATATAAAAGAACATGCAAGGCACTGGACAGACCACTAGGGACATGGGGGGTGTGTCTTTTTTACATACAGTACTGTAATCTATAAGATTACAGTATACTGTATGTAAAGTGTTTGTTTACTTTTTTGAATTTGGCGCCGTTCTCCGCTCCCGTGCGTCGTAACGTCGCAGGGAACAGAGCTCGGCGGCACACGGGGACGTTGTGTGAATCGAGCGAACACCCGCTCGCTCACACAGCGGGGATGCATCGCTGGATCCAGGAAGAAGGTAAGCCAGCGCGCGCTGCAGGCTCTGCATGTCTACCCCGAGCGTGACTCGGGGATACCGATCTCAGCAAGAAAAAAACACCCCGAGTCACGCTCGGGAACACCGCCAGGGAGGTTAACAAAGCTGACATTTAAATCATGCAAACCTTTTCATTTAAAAAGCAAAATGCAAGCATAAAGAAATGAAGCAGAAAATGTAAAAGTGATTAAAATATTAGGTAAATTTAAAGGGGAATTGAACTCTATACTCCCTGTGCGGAGGTGGCCATCTTTGTAGGGGCAGGGCTTTGTTTCCTTATGTCAGAGCTTCCAGAAAAAAGAACAGTGTGTAACACAGTAATGACATTATCAAATCTCACTCCAAAACACCTTAGACTAGCAATCAAAGGTCACAGAGCCTAAAGGTGTAACTAAACCCTCCAGCAAAAAACAATATTGCAATTCAGCTTAGTATCCTAAACATCACCTCTTCATTTTAATCAGCAAAGGATGTTTATTTAGCTCTTTTCTGCTTCATGATTTTGTTCTGTTTCTGTTATCGCTGTTCAAAAAAGTGTTTCTCCCAAGCCTCCAATTTTTAGTTATGAGCAGTGCATGAATATTACAGTCATATGCATTGCTATCTTTAAATTACAACTCCCAAGATACATTGCATATTCAAATGCCCATGCATGACCACTAGCATGTGTTCATACATGGGCAGGGCTGTTATGAATGAGCCATAGTAACAGTAAATATAGAGCTTTTTGTTTGTTTTTTCTAGAAAATGTGTGTTATTTTCAAAAGTTATGACAAAACAATAACAAAGTATTATTAAAAGAAATTAATAAAAAAATAAAAGAAATTAATAAAAAAATAAAAAATAAAAATAAAGGCAGGAACACCTTGGGGGGCGTGGCCTGCGGCGGACCAGGATGGATGCCTGAACTCTGAGCTCCGATCCACGGCCCGGACGATCGCAACTTTCCAGCAACCGATCCTCCCTGCTTCTCACCCTTTGGTACAGGGAAGGACCGAGGACACCGCGGGGCATGCCTGGACAACGGCAGAATCCCCCTATACCGCGCCGCCTCACGGATTACTATCCGACCGCCACAGCGATGCAGGGAATCCAAGATGGCGCCGGCTCCAGCCTCGGAGGACACGCAGGCACAGACAGCGCTCCTGTTGTTGTGAGCAACCCTCCGCTCTCCTCATCAGGACACCCTGACAACACCACCAGGGAATCCATGGACACTATCCCTCCTCCGGTGCGCTCTACAGACACCTCACAGCAAGATAGAGGTAAGAGACTGGCTACCTCCCCTGTCCCCTCGCCTTCTAAAGAACCTTTGGCTAAAAAGCAATCCTGGTCAGCTGTAGTGGCTGGGACGTGCAATAACCAACATGCACCCTCCCTTGCTGCTGTCCCTGCTTCTGATAATGCTGTTACTGAAGTCATGCTAAAATCCATGCTGCTTACACTACAGCAAGATTTACAAAGAGATCTGCAATTCTCTATGTCCCAAATCCATGATAGAATTGACTGTCTGGAAGAACGAGCAGATGCTCTGGAGGATAATCTGCAGGATTATTCTAAAGCACACAATGAAGTAGTGGAAGTGCAGGAACATCAAACTGAGGAACTCCGCCGTATTAAATTGAAACTTGCCGATTTGGAAGATCGCTCAAGGCGCCAAAATATTAAATTTAGAGGCATCCCAGAATCAATCAAGCCAAATGAACTTACGCCATATTTACAACAGCTTGCCACTTCGCTGCTCCCGCGCATTAACGTCCGCGAGGCATTAATTGGCCGGGCACACAGAATAGCAAAACCGTCACATCTCCCAGATGATATCCCCAGAGATGTCTTGGCTCGGTTTCATTATTTTCATGTCAAGGAGCAACTTCTTTATGCGGCTAGATCTACAAAGCCCCTCCCGGCTCCATATACCAATGTCAAGCTATTCACTGACCTATCCCCTGCCACGATGGAATTTCGAAGAGCTTTCGCACCGGTTACATCTATTCTTCAACAAAAAAAAATAACGTATAAGTGGGGCTTCCCGACTAAATTGTTGGTCACTCATCAACAACAGATTGTTCCCATTCTTACCCCGAAAGACGGGTATAAGAAACTGACCAATTGGGGCCTGCTGCCGATCTCTTCTGGTGACACGGGACAGAGGAGTCCCCCTCGCGCACCCTCTGGGGCTGGAAATCTGATGTCTCATATCGTTGAGAAACACTGACTTATGCCCTGCCTCAGTCCTCTCTCTACTTCAGTCCGGCCGGGATGAGGCCTGTTCACTTTTTTTTTCTCTCTTCTCCTATACCCCCCAGTTTTAAGTGTGCTAAGCACATAGTTTCTTATACTGTTTGCCTTTAAGGTTTGACGTAAGCATTGCGTTTTGTTGACACAGCAAGATTTTTTTTTTTTCATTCTTTTTTTATATATCTTTATTTTTTTTTATTATTTTGTCTTATATATTCTGTTGTTCTGTTATATATATTGTGTACTTCGCATACTGGATATTTGCACATATTTCACAAATTATTCCACTGTATCTCTGTGCTATTTACCCTTGTTGATAGGTATAGTCTCCTTCTCTCTACTGGTATCACCCGAGTCATCTTTTCATCATGGCCCTCACAATCACCTCCCTGAATGTTAAAGGCCTGAACTCACCTTTTAAGCGAAATCTACTTTGGAAAGAAGCTTTAGCGCAACATGCTGATATTCTTTGTGTACAGGAGACCCACTTCTCTAATACGAACCAACCCCTATGTAAGCATAAAAAGTACCCGCATTGCTTTTTTGCCAGCGCCCAGAAAAAAAAGAGAGGGGTGATGATTGCCGTAAGCGCTGCAGTAGACTTTTCATTAACCCACAGTGTTTCAGATGACGATGGCAGGTATCTGATCCTCTCTGCTACAATTAATAACCGTCCCCTCACTATTGTCAACATTTACGCCCCCAATACAGCTCAGAAAAAAATCTTTGTTAATCTATTTGCTAAACTTGCCCCCTACAGATCCTCATCTCTGATCCTATGTGGGGATTTCAATGATGTACCTGACCCCTCTCTTGACTCCTCCAACATTGCGAGAGGTAGACCCTCAGCATTATCTGCCCTACTCCTTAGAGAGGATCTATATGACGTGTGGCGCTGCCTACATGGCACAGAAAAAGATTATACCTTTTTTTCTCCTCCCCATCAGTCCTATTCCCGAATAGACCTATTTGTTACTGACAAGCACCTACTACAGTCCGTCACTGAGGCCCAAATAGGGACGATCTCCTGGTCGGACCATGCGCCACTCACAATTAAACTTTCATCCCCCTCCCAACTCCCTAACCATACGATTTGGAGACTAAATACCTCCCTCCTTAACAACCCTGCCTTTGAGACCCAGATACGGTCAGAGATTGAAGATTACTTCCGATATAATGTTGACTCTGTGGCTGATCATGCTATTACATGGAATGCTCACAAAGCTTGCCTGCGGGGTTTATTTATTAAACTTGGAGCCCGTTCTAAAAAAATTCACTCTTCTACCACTGAATCCCTCCTAAAACAAATCCGCACTCTAGAGACTGAAAACAAGAAATCTCCTTCCCACGACGTCTATCTAAAACTGAAACACCTTAGATCTCAACTTAGTGATCATCTCAGGAAAAATTTTGACTATTATATCAAACGCCTTAATCTGCGTACCTACACGGCAGCTAATAAACCTGGCGCCTATATGGCTAAACAATTTAAAAAGCAACTCGCCAATAAAAAGATTTCGTTTCTCATTAACTCCCAAGGGAAGCGACTTAATAACCCCCTAGACATTGCCAATGAGTTTAGTAGTTTTTATGCCAAGCTTTATAATCTCGCTGATAGTGAGCAACTCCCTCCCCCATCTAAAGAATGTATCTCCGATTTCTTGTCTTCCATTTCCTTGCCCTCCATCTCCTCGGAACAACTCGCTTTTCTTGCAGAACCTTTCTCATCTACTGAGATACATGATCTTCTTAAAAAACTTCCCCTTCATAAAGCCCCGGGACCTGATGGACTCCCTAATGAGTATTACAAGCGCTTTCCTGAATTGTTGCTCCCCCACCTTTGTAACATGTACAATCAATTTGTATCTACAGGTACTATTCCGAAGGAATCTCTTGATGCTTTGGTGGTTACCATTCCCAAGCCAGGCAAAGCAACAGACAACCCTGCCAATTACCGCCCAATATCTCTCCTAAACACAGACACCAAGATCTACGCTAAGCTCCTAGCACAGCGCCTCGCGAATGTCATCCCGTCGATCATTCACCCAGACCAAGTAGGTTTTGTGCCGGGGGCGTCAGGCCTCAGATGGTACCAGGAGATTTATGGACCTGATACAGTGGGTGGAAAACAGTCAAACGCCTTCTCTCTTCCTATCTCTGGATGCAGAGAAGGCGTTTGATAGAGTTTATTGGCCTTATATGGAAGCGGTTCTCAATAAGTTTGGCATCTCAGGAACCTTCTTATCTGCTGTGTTGGGCTTATACTCTCATCCATCGGCACGCGTCTGGACTTCGGGTGTTATTTCCGATCCGTTTAATATCACTAATGGCACCAGGCAGGGGTGCCCATTGTCCCCCCTAATTTTTGCTATGATAATGGAACCATTAGCACAGCTCATTAGGTCCAGCACGTTAATATCTGGCATTAAAATTGGAGATGTTGATCATAAAATCGGTCTTTATGCCGATGATGTCATTATTGCCATAACCAACCCCCTAGTCTCCCTCCCCGAGGTTCAGCGTATTTTAGAGTCTTTTAGTTTAATTTCCCTCTATAAATTGAACCATAGCAAATCCCTTATGCTTAATTTAGGTTTAGACCAAGCGCAGACCCATTATATCTCGAAAAATTTTCCCTTTGCGTGGGCCCCTAACTCTTTTCTTCCCTACCTTGGGATACAACTAACATTCCCAAGCCGTATCTTACTTAGGACAAATTTGGAAAACCTCACAGGCAAGCTTTTGAGGCTCACAAAAGATATGACCCATGTTCCCGCCTCCTGGGCTGGAAGAATTGCTCAGGCGAAAATGTTTCTGCTTCCCCATATTTTATATCTGTTCCGAACTATCCCTCTCCCGATACTACAAACGCAACTGAGAAAAATTCAAGCGATTGTTAACTCCTTCATTTGGCAACAAAAAAGACCCAGAGTAAAGAAAGCTGTGCTCCTGACCCCGGTCCAACATGGCGGAATGGGTGCCCCTGACATTCTAGCCTACTATCGTGCAACAATCCTAGACCAGCTCAAAACTTGGTGGTCGGACCAACACCCCACAACATGGCGGCAAATAGAAGCTACTGCACTCCGTGCAAATCCTAAACATGTCCTCGCGGCTTCTTGGCTTAATTTCAAACCACAGCGTAACTCCCTGGGCACTATCACAGCCTCTCTAAGAGTCTGGTCCGCTGTTTCGCAAATTCATTTGGGTATATCGGCAGACACACTTTCATTGCTGCCCATTGAAGCAGTTGCTCTGTTGGCTCCTGATCTCCCCATCGGGAACTGGATTAAACTAGGAGTTGTCAACATAGGTGTTCTCTTTTCATCCGGGGGTATACACCCCTTCTCCTATCTACAACAGAAATATGGCTTGACCTCCAAATCGTTCTTTATTTACCTCCGAATAAGGTCTCTTCTCTCCACAATTCATCGCTCATCTACAGATTCTTTCTCCCTGCCTCTACTCAAAGCTTTTAACTCCAAGGATCCCAAAGTTAAAGGTATCTCCCTCCTTTACAAGATGATTACTAAGCCAAGTCTAGAACTACTCTCCCCTTCTATTCAATATTGGTCCTCCTATATCCCTCAATCACCCCCACCTGATGTCTGGGTGAAGGCCCTCTTGGCTCCACTGCGCCTATCTCATTGCATTAATCATTGGGAATCCCTTCAGAAACTTTTTCATAAATGGTACTTCACCCCGGATAGGCTGGCGAAAATTTACCCGTCCACCTCCCCCAATTGCTGGAGAGGATGTGGCGACATTGGTTCCCTATCCCATATCTGGTGGGATTGCCCGCTTCTCAAAATATTCTGGGCAGAGGTTGAGAAACAAATTTTTTCATTGTGCTGCATATCCCTCCCAATGTCCCCTTTGGATCTCCTGTTGGGTCTATCAATCCCCTCCTGGCCTAGGCATTTGCGAACATTGGTCACACACATTTTAATAGCAGCCAGGTTGGCGATTGCTAGAAAATGGAAATCGACTCAATCTCCTCTCTTAAAGGATGTCATCGGTTTACTTAACTCCCATTTCCTGATGGAATTCTCGTTCGCTAAAGCCAACCTATCTACCAATAACTTTTACCTGTCCTGGGATAAGTGGCTTACTGATCCTAGAAGTGCCCCCCTGTGTTAGCTGACCCTCCCTTAGTGGACTCCTAGACCTTATGTGGATCCCCTTTTTTTTTTTTTTTTTTATTATACACAATGTTCATATGTTTTACAGTTGTATGTTGACCACATATATCTCGCTAAATGTTCAGTACTGATCCTTATGGTACTACTCTCCCTGTCCTGTTTCCTACTCTGGTTTTGTTTATATACAGTGCAATCATCTACTGGTTTAATTGCTGAAGTTTTTTCGATACTAATCTACAAGTACATGACACTGTGACTGTTTTCCTTGATTTGGATGTAGAGCCAGGGTATGCCCAATTGGCTATGTTTTGTACACACTCCTATCTTTTCCTTTTGGAAATCAATAAATACTTAAATTTAAAAAAATAAAAATAAATAAAAATAAAGGCATGCTAACACTGGATAGTGTAGTCCAGCAGTGTAAATATAAAAGTGAATTTGCGCAAAAAAACACATCAATCAATAAAACATATGTGACAAATATGTAATAAATGAGTGAAAAGTAGATAGATAAATTAAAATAGAAATAAAAGTCCATATGTGTAAAAAAAGTCCATATAGTGCAAACGTGCAGTGCACAAAAGTTGCTCTCAGTGAAGCTGTAAAGCTGACAATAAAGTGCTAGTGCTCCTCCGTGCATTCAGCCTCTCAGGCCTCTCACCTTGGTGGCATAAATAAATGCCGTGATAATGGGTCAAACTAGTCCGTGCCACTCCAAACACACAGCCTCACAGGCCTCTCACCTCTCAATAGATCAATAAAAAGCCTCCAAACAAATCCTCTGGGTAAATTCAATGATAGTGGACGACACCAGGAGCTATTCAGTCATCTCTATGTCTTGTGGTACCCCTTCGCTATATTACTCGGGGAAACATAAGGAAAGATAGGCCTCCAATGGTGTAGTATGTCACAACGTATATATTTATTAAACAAAGTAATCTCCTTACATCAATAAAGAATAAAAGCAGGCATCAAATAAACAAGGCGGCATCTGCCATATATCTCACGTCACTTCCAGGTGTACGTCTGAATCCCTACGCGTTACGGCTCTCTTGCCTTCATCTGGGGCTGAGAGCCGTAACGCGTAGGGATTCAGACGTACACCTGGAAGTGACGTGAGATATATGGCAGATGCCGCCTTGTTTATTTGATGCCTGCTTTTATTCTTTATTGATGTAAGGAGATTACTTTGTTTAATAAATATATACGTTGTGACATACTACACCATTGGAGGCCTATCTTTCCTTATGTTTCCCCGAGTAATATAGCGAAGGGGTACCACAAGACATAGAGATGACTGAATAGCTCCTGGTGTCGTCCACTATCATTGAATTTACCCAGAGGATTTGTTTGGAGGCTTTTTATTGATCTATTGAGAGGTGAGAGGCCTGTGAGGCTGTGTGTTTGGAGTGGCACGGGCTAGTTTGACCCATTATCACGGCATTTATTTATGCCACCAAGGTGAGAGGCCTGAGAGGCTGAATGCACGGAGGAGCACTAGCACTTTATTGTCAGCTTTACAGCTTCACTGAGAGCAACTTTTGTGCACTGCACGTTTGCACTATATGGACTTTTTTTACACATATGGACTTTTATTTCTATTTTAATTTATCTATCTACTTTTCACTCATTTATTACATATTTGTCACATATGTTTTATTGATTGATGTGTTTTTTTGCGCAAATTCACTTTTATATTTATGCTTCACTTGTGTATGGTAAACACTACTAGTTTTTGCTGCAATCTGAGCATTATTATTGTCATATTGATTGTTTTAGCGCGAAGGATTTCACAATTTTAATTTTAGTCCAGCAGTGTAGTCCCCATCTGGAATGCACCAATGAGGGTGGCTACAGCCCACATACAGTGGGACCATGTAGAGCTAGCATAGCCTCCCTCAGAAAAAAAGTGGGATCAGTGGAATTTTTTATACAATAAAAGCTTGGTTTGCAAGCATAATTTGTTCCAGAAACATGCTTGTAATCCAAAGCACTTGAATATCAAAGCATTTTATATATATATATAAAAGAGAAGAGAGGCAAATCTAAGTATAGCAATAAGTTGCTAAATGTTGTACCTTCATTAAATGTAACCATATTGCTACACTTAGCGGCTCCTCTCTTCTTTTTTATACTCAGTTGTAACGTGACGCTACTCTTATATCAAGACATCGCTTGTATATCAAGGCAAAATGTATTAAAACATTTTGCTTGTCTTGCAAAACGTTCTCAAACCAAGTTACTCTTAAACAAAGGTTTTACTGTAATTCTTTTATATACTTCATATGTTGTATAAACTATCCAATATTGCTATTCCCAAGTACCCAGGTGCTCACATATGGAAGTATGGAATATACAGTGGAACCTTAGAGTACTAGCATAATCCGTTCCAGGAGAATGCTTGTAATACAAAGCACTCGAATATCAAAGCGAGTTTTCCCATAGAAGTCAATGGAAACAAAGATAATTCATTCCACATTGACTTCTATTGTATGCAGTTCCTGCATTTGACCAGATGTGGGGGGGGGGGGGTTGAGAGACTCTGAAATACTCAGAGACTGCCCTGAGCTGCTCAGATGCACTCGGAAACCCTCGGGAACAAAGTATTTCCGAGTGTCTCTGAGTGCATCTGAACGGCTCCGAGTGTCACTGGCGCCCCCGCATCTTTGGCCAAATGCGGTACTGCACACCACAAAGGCTTAAATCCTGCTCATTTTGCAAGACAGCACTGGCAAACCAAGTCAGGATTTTTTTAAAGTAATAGCTCGTATTGCGAAACACTCATTAACCATGTTGTTTTGCAACCCAAGGTAATACTGTACATAGATTTTTTGATTGGGTTTAGTGATCTCCTTCGGCAGATAGTAAGACATAAGCTACATTTTGCAGGGTACTTGTTATTCACACATAACTTTTCTAAATGTTCCCTATAGCATAGCAAATCTTAACTTTTTTAGTTTGGTTCCACCTTAAAACATGTATGCCACATTTTTTCTGAGCTTTTATTCAGTATGTTTTAGCAGCTAGTAGTATATCCTGCCCCTTGTGTGTTCATTGTTCAATCTATTCACAAATAAAATAAGAACCGTGCCAAATACTGAAAACAGAAAAATCATGAATGCTTAAACCAGCAATCACAATGCGTTTGTATAGTTGTCATGACACGAGCTCAAACAATACTAGTTCCATTATTGGAGTGTAATTCGAACAGCAACCGTTTGTTTTTAACTAGTGAGCAGGCCACTCAATGTGACCCTGGATAGCAGGAATGGTAGGTAGCCTTTGAAGCTGAACTCTATACAAATAGCTAAATATGCAAATGACATACTGTACAATTATGAACAATGTTTTACCTGTCAAGGGCCTTGTATTTCTGTCTATCCAGCCCTAACAGTCTGTGATTAGACAGTGAAAGGAGAAAAGCTCATCTCTCTCTGTCACTTTGCTCTCTTCTCCTATCAGAAAGTCCCTTGTAGCACATAAATAATGCAGCCTTCTTCCTCTGCCAATTTGTCCATGTTTGTAAAGGTATCTTAAAAAAAAAAGTTAATATATAAATATAACAATAACAAAATAACAAACAATTGAAATAACAAACATGTTATTCTTACCTGCTCTGTTGAACGGTTTTGCACAGGGCGGCATCAAACCACCTGTTCTTGAGTCCCCTGCAGATGCTCTTGGCTTCTTAGTAAGACACTTTCCTTGTCAATATATCTTTATTGAGGTGATAAAGAAATGTACAATTCAACAAAATAAAATAAGTTAATTACAGACACAGAATAATTTCTTGGTTTACATAAGTGGTAAGTTCACAAAAGGTGAGTCTGGTGGCTTCAATGGACATATTAATAGTACAGATAAGGTTATAACTAAGAGACCAATTCTCTGGAGTTTATTTAAAGATGCTTTGTTTCTTCCAACCAGCCCAGATGGTTTTAGGGCTGTGGTTTAGGCAAGAGTCCTGATGCGTCAACGTAAGTGTTTCAACCAAAATCAACCTTATAACAATGCTAAGAACATGTATAATAACAAGGTTCATAGTCAGAGCCCAAGGCGGGGGGGAGGAGGGTGGGGAGGAAAGCGGGGAGGGGAGAAAGGGGTGTCTGCAGGAGTGGTCCGGAATTGGCTGTCAATATCAAATATACGCTAAGCGGTAGACTGTTAAACAGGCTGGGCTACCATGGTAATAATACAATATCATTGATTTCATTGGGTATTGCATATTCATACCACGGTTTCCAGGTTCTTTCGAATCCAGCGGTCGCGTCCATGTCGATTGCCATCATTTTGGCGTGAGTCATAGCTAGGTTCATTCTGTTCGTTACTTCGTTAATTGATAGATTAGGGGTTTTCCATGCTTTTGCCAATGTTTGTTTCGCAGCTGTAAAGAGCTGTGTTAATAGTTTAAATTGTTTATGTGAGACATTTTTGGGTTTGAGGTTTAATAATGCGCTTTTGGGGTCCAATGGGATCCCCGTACCCGATAGTTGACTGATTATTGTGAAAATTTCTGACCAGAATAACTGTGCTTTAGGGCACGACCACCAGATATGAAAGAATGTTCCTGGAGATGAGCAGCCCCTGAAACAATGTTCAGGGTAGTTTGGCACAAATTTCGCAATCCTAGTAGGAACTAGGTACCATCTAGTAAGAACTTTATAGTTAGTTTCACAAGCTAGTACATTTATTGAAGCAGATTTAGTGTTGGTCCATATTTGATTCCAGTCTTCTGGATCTAGTTCAATATCCAGGTCTAGTTCCCATTTGTTTACATAGGGGAGTTTCCCCATAATAGAGTTAGTCAACAACTGGGAGTATATTGATGAGATCAAACCTCTAGAGGGAGGGGTGCTTTTGCAGAGCTTTTCAAAGGCAGATAGTCGGGGAGGGCTGGGGATGGAGTCTGCATAAGGTTTGAAAAAGTTTTTAATTTGGAGGTATCTAAATATTTCAGATTGTGGTATGTTATAGATTTCGCATATATCCGGAAAGGACCTAAATGTAGAGGAATCCAAGAATTTATACAGGCATGTACAGTCCTTTTTCACCCATTCTTTAAAGGTGTTGGGGTAGATCCAAGCAGGGTAGAACGATGGATTTTTATAGAATGATAAGAGTGGAACATGGGAGGATAAAAGGGAGTTCTTTATCTTTAAATTGTCCCATAGGGAAAGAGAGTGCTTAAGAATGGGGTTATGGATATGTTTGCGTGATTTGGATGGGATCCACATAATGTTGGAAATCGGGATGGGGTCGCATTCCACTGCTTCAATCGAAACCCAGAGGGGAGGTTCCTTTGTTGTGTGGTACTTTACTAACGTGGCTAATTGTGCAGCTCTATAATAGTTCAAAAAGTTGGGTAGCCCCAGTCCTCCTTTAACTTTAGGGAGATGCAAGATTTGATGTTTTAATCTTGGTTTGGAGGAGCCCCACACAAAGTTGGAAACTCTTTTTTGTACAATCCTTAAGTAGTATGATGGGATTGGGGCTGGGAGAACTCTAAAAAGGTAAAGGAGTTTAGGCAGAATTGACATCTTGATTGCGTTAATTCTTCCAAGCCAAGATAAAGGTAAATGAGACCAGGATTTTAAAAGATTCGATATCTCTTTTAGAAGTGTGGGGTAGTTGGCTGTAAATATCTCTGTGAAAGAAGCTGTAAGTGGATTCCTAGGTATGGAATGTTTTTATCTGACCATTGAAAGGGAAGACCAGATTTAGCTGCATTAAGGTCTGAAGCTGAGAGTGATATATTGAGAGCCAAGCTCTTTTTGGGGTTTATAACTAGTCCTGAGAAAGACGCATAATGTTTTAAAAGGGACATTAGGTTTGGGCCTGTTACCTGAGGGGTCGCGAGAAAAAGGAGGATGTCATCGGCGAACATACATAGTTTATGCTTATGGCCCCCTACCTCTATACCTAAGATCTTGGGGTCTGACCTAATCTTATGCGCAAGTGGTTCTATGAGGAGGGCGAACAAAAGAGGGGAAAGCGGGCATCCCTGTCTTGTGCCTCTGCCAATGGAAAATGGGTCTGACTTGTAGCCTGCGTATTTGACGCATGCCTTCGGATTATTGTATAATTCCATTATCCATGTCATGAAGTTGGGTCCAAAGCCCCCTTTTTGTAATGCATATTTTAGGTAAGACCAGGATATAGAGTTGAAAGCTTGTTTTATATCCAGTGATAGAAAGCACGCTGGGATGCCCCTTTTCTTAGCTATATGAGCTAGCAAGTACGCCCTTCTAATATTGTCGCCTGCTTGTGGGTTCGGTATAAAGCCAACCTGGTCACGATGGACCAGTGAGCCTATTATTCTGTTTAGGCGCACCGCCAAGATCTTACCAAGAAGTTTAATGTCCGTATTCAGCATTGAAATGGGACGAAAGTTTTCGCATGCGGTGTTATCGGTTTGTGGTTTTGGTATCATGCAGATTGTGGCCATGAGTGATTCCTGTCGGAAGGATTTTCGGTTTAGCAAGTCATTAAAGGCCTCAGCTAGCCTTGGTGAGAGGAGTTCAGTGAATGTTTTGTAATATTTAGCAGTGAATCCGTCGGGTCCAGGTATTTTATTTAGTTTAAGGTCCTTTATCGCGTTGCTTACTTCATTATGTGATACAGGTGATTCTAATTGCAATCTTTGGGAGTCCGACATTTGGGGTAGATGGAGTTGCGAATAAAAGGAGTCCGCCTCCTTTTCATTGATTACATTTGTATCCGAGTACAGTTTTTTCAGGTGGGAGCTAAATTTTTGTACGATTTTAAGGGGGTTGCTAGAAATGATGTTGTTAGCCAATTTCAGTTTAATGGGGGTATAGGATTTCTTAAAGAAATTGAATGATCGTGCTAAATAAACCCCCGGCTTGTTGGCTTGTTTGTATAAGGTGTGTTTGGACCTGTTTAAACTTTTATTGGCTGATTCTGTAAGGAATAGGTCGTACTCTAAGCGAGCTTTGTCTAGGCGGTCCTTAGTTCTGGGTGAATAATTGTCTTGGAAGTCTAAAAATGCTAGATTAAATTATTTTTCCAATTTCATCGCCATTTGTTTCCTTTGTTTTTTGAGGATCCCTGATTGTCTCTGAATAGTCCCTCTTAGAACTGGCTTGTGGGCTTCCCAGAGTGTGAGGGCGGATATTTCAGGGCTCTCATTGTGGGTTAGATAGTCTCTTAAAGGTTGTTCTATTTCTAGACAGTGAGTGGGGTGGTTAAGTAATAGCTCAGGCATATACCAAGACCGGTCGTGCTTTTTTGGAATGGTTGAGGCAATAGTTGTAAGAACTGCGTTGTGGTCTGACCACGGAATAGGGACTATATTGGAGTGGAGGACTTCAGGCATCATTCCGGTTGTTAGGAATATGTGATCTATTCTACTAAATGATTGGTGCGGATTTGAAAAATAGGTGAAGTTGCGTTTTGTTGGGTTCATCTCCCTCCATGAGTCCACCAGGTTGTATTTTGAGAGGAGATTGGGAAGATTCCATTTAGGATGGTGTTTGTGTTGAATATAGGGGGACTTGTCTAAGAAAGGGAGAAGAACCTGGTTTGAGTCTCCGCAAATCAGAAGGGAGCCAAGTTTATGAGCATTTTTGGTTTGAAGAAGGTGAGACATGAATGGCATAGGATTGAGGTTAGGGGCATAGTATGAGACAATCATAATTGCCGTGTCTAAAATATAGCCTGTTAAGATCAGGTATCTCCCCTCTGGGTCTCTGATTTCTGTGTTCAATGTGAAAGGAGTCGAGCGGTGGAAGGCTATAAGGGTGCCTTTTTTTTTTACTGTGGCGGATGCATTGTAAACTTGTGGATAAGCTGTGTGAAAGTACTTAGGGGTTGTGCTTGGGGTGAAATGAGTTTCCTGAAGGCAGACTATGTGGGCCTTTTTTGACTGGAAAAGCCTGAAAGCTTTTGATCGCTTCTGTGGTATGTTTAAGCCTTGAACATTGAGTGACAATAAGTTCAATGGTGCCATGGTAGCCAAACCGACAACTCAATCTTACCGTGCTTCCGCGTGTAGCAATTACCCGGACCACTCCGTGCAGACTGGATGGGGAGAAGGGCAGGAAAGGAGGTTTCAGGGGAAAAATAAAAGACAACAAAGGTTAGTGCAACAACAGTTAACAAATTGTAACAAACATATTTAGCATAAGTCCGTGGTTGGGGAAAAGGATCCCCACCAGGGAAAAGGGGGTCTCCGTCAGATCCCCACATATTAAGTTGGGGGTCTGAGTTAGACCAAATGGGGCACATGTTTTTCCAAGGGTCAGAGTGCCGCGTTCCGTAGTGTACAAAAAGGGGAGAGAAGAGCAATTGTAAGAGATGAGAGGATGCGCTTGGCTATGTAGAATATTACAATATTAGCTGAGCAAGGGAGGGGGAACCCTATCGTACCTGAGGTAAATGGTACTGCCTAATGGGGTATAGGGGTCTTGGGACAGGCGGGATCACCCAGGAGATATACCGGGAGGTTAGGTTGGGAGTGGGAGTAGAGTGGAGTCTGGATTATTAGGGATAGATTAGAACAATAGGATTAAATCCATATTGCTGTCATCTATTGCGATAGCCAGAATGACTTGAGGGAGAGGGGGTGCAGTAGGCAACCGTTCGCTTAAAGAGAGTGGATTTAACAATTAAAGGAAGGTGGTCATGAATTTGTGCCGGTTAGGAGGGATTGGCGTGATAAACTATTCTTGCTTTCTCTGGATTTTACCAAGGTTTCAGAGTACAGAGCCATGGATGTGGTTCCAGAAAAGGAGGGAAGGGTATAGTTGGGTAGGCTACTATGGGGAATGTGTGATAAAAGGGTAGGGTGGTGGTTACAATATTATTACCTAGTGAATGGATTTGGGGTCGTTACCAGAAGAGGGGGGTCACCCTAAGGGTGGTACAAGCAGCTCAGATGCAAGTGACCAGAGTTCCAACCTAGAGAGAAAGGGAAAAATGGTTAATAATGTAAGATGATCAGTCCATTGAGTCTTCTCGTTCAGGAGGATGTGACACGAATCTGCCTCGTTTGCTTGACTGATGGAAGTCTTCATTTTGGTCCTGCTGCGTAGCATGGTTGTTGGCTGAGGATGATGGCGATCTTCTGCGTGTGGATGATGTGGCAGAGGGTTGCTCAATTAATTTGAAGTCCACAAGGGCTTGGTGTAACTGGTCAGGTTACCTGCAGACTATCTTTGTCCCTTGCAGTGTAAAACGGAGGGAAAAAGGGAAACCCCATTGGTATTTAATGTTGCGTTGCTGTAACTCAATCAGGAGGGGCTTCATGGCTCTTCTCTTGTTAATTGTCTGTTGTGAGATGTCCGCAAAAATTTGGTAGTTTTGAAAAGTCAAGATGTTTTTTTCTCTTGCTGCCTGCAGTATTTGCTCTTTGGACCTATAGTAATGAAATTTGGTTATTATGTCCCTGGGGGGACCGTCAGCCTTTTTAGGGGTGAGAGCCCTATGAATCCTGTCCATTTCTAGGCGCTCTACAGGGATGCCTGGGAGCAGTTCTTGGCATAGGGCAAGAATGGTGGATTGAAGGTCTACTACAGACTCTGGTATGCCCCTAAATCTCAGGTTTGACCTTTTTGCCCGATTCTCAAAATCCTCCAGTCTATTTTGCAGGGTTAAATTTTCTTCCTTGAGGGTATCTATATCAGACATGCATTCCTGAGTAAAGATTTCTATTTCATCTACCTTGGTTTCCAGGGCATCTGTGCGGTTCCCTATCTTCCTTATTTCTCTTTGAGACTTGAGGTGATTTGTTCAGATGTCTGTTTAAGTGCTCTGTGAAGCATCTTTTCAAATTGTTTGAGCAATCCTGAGGGGATTTCCTTGTCACCTTTATCCAACTGTGGTGACACATTTGAGTCCTCTCCCTCACTATCTGAGGTAATATTGAACAGAGATGCCATAAGATTAGTTGTTTTGGCAGTCATAGCTGCCGTTTGCTTTCTCTGTTTCCCTGAGGGGAGCTGTTCTGAGGCGAGCGGTGCTGTCTTAGTGGTGCCTTTGCTCAGCTGAGGGCTGCATGGAGGATTCGTTTTTGTCCTGTTTCTGGCACCTCCTAGCACCATTCTTTCACCCAAATGTCCCCCTCACCTTCCTACAGCTTGTGGTCCGTTTATGGGATGGTTTGACCGGATCAAATACCGGGTTATCCACGGCTTTCTTCCCCGAGTAGCGGAGCTCTAGGCAGGCATGTCTGCTCCTCTAGAGCCCGCCCATGTGACTCGTCAGTAAGACACTTTCAATGGAGGCCCACCTACAGGCTTGTGTGCTCTACTAACACACACAGCATGGCTCAGCCTTGCCCCCAGCTCTCTGCTCACTTAATTTGATTTACGGCAGCAGCAGCCAACAACTATCACGGCTGCTTCTGTGAGCTGAGAGAGAGGAGAGAGTTGCTGCAGTTGGGCACAGAACAATATCTAAGTACTGTAGGTAAAGTTAAAGAGGGGTGAGTGGGCAATACAAACACCAGGAAATCTTTTACTTTAATGCAGGGAGTTCATTAAGGTAAAAATGTCCAGGCTTTAAAAGCACTTAAACCAGCAATAAAAACAATAGTTATTTTTGACAATCTAATATAAGCTTACTTTAACCACTTGCCGACCGCCAACCGCCGCCTATTTACGTTGACAGAATGGCACAGGCAGGCAGATTTGCGTACAGGTACATCCCTTTAAATCTGCGGGGGCATGCAAAAGTGTTGTCGTGGTTCCAAGGAACTAGATATTCCCAGGAGTCCCGCGATTGCAGTTGGCAAGAGCAGAACAGGGGAATGCCTTTGTAAACAAGGCATTCCCCTATTCTGCCTAGTGACACTGTCACTGATGACTGTTCCCCATGATCAGCAACGGTCATCAATGACGTGTCGCGTGAAACTACGCCCCCTAACAGTGAGAATCACTTCCTAGGGAACACTTAACCCCTGCAGAGCCACCTAGTGGTTAACCCATTCACTGCCGGTGTCATTTTTACAGTAATCAGTGCATTTGTATAGCACTGATCGCTGTAAAAGTGACAATGGTCCCAAAATGGTGTCAAAAGTGTCCGATGTGTCCACCATAATGGCGCAGTCACAATAAAAATCACTGATCAACGCCATAACTAGTAAAGAAAATATATTAATAAAAATGCCATGAAACAGTACCCTATTTTGTAGAAGCTATAACTTTTGCACAAACCAATCAATAAACGCGTATTGCAATTTTTTGGGCAAAAAATATGTAGAAGAATACGCATCAGACTAAACTGTGGAAAAAAAAATGTTATATATTTTTTGGTAATATTTATTATAGCAAAAAGTAAAAAATATTGATTTTTTTTCAAAATTTACGCTTTTTGTGATTAAATACCACCAAAAGAAAGCTCTATTTGTGGGAAAAAAAGGACTTCAATTTAATTTGGGAGCCACGCGCAATTGTCAGTTAAAGCGACGCAGTGCCAAATCGCAAAAAGTGGCCTGGTCTTTAACTGCTTGCCTACCTGCTGCTGTCATTTTACTGCGGCAGGTCGGCAGGCCTGGGCGAGAGCCCGTAGCTCTACGTCGGCTCTTTAAAGGCCACTAGGGGGCTCGCGCGCGCCGCCGGCGGCCCGGGGTGCGCGCTAACGCTCACCCCCGGGTGCCGTGCACGTGCCTGGTGGACACGCGAGCCGCCGGGAAGGCGCGATCACTCGGTACAGAGCGAGGACCGGGAGCTATGTTTTTAAACACAAAGCTCCCGGTCCTGTCAGCGGGGAAATGCTGATCTTCTGTTCATACAACGTATGAATAGAAGATTAGTGATTTCCCCTAGTGAGGCCACCCCCAATACAGTTAGAACACACCCAGGAACACACTTAACCCCTTCCCCGCCCCCTAGTGTTAGCCCCTTCACTGCCAATGGCATTTTTATAGTAATTCAATGCATTTTTATAGCACTGATCGCTATAAAAATGCCAATGGTCCCAAAAATGTGTCAAAAGTGTCCGAAGTGTCCACCATAATATCACAGTAAAGGAAAAAAAATGCTGATCGCCGCCATTACTAGTAAAAAAAAAATATTAATAAAAATGCCATAAAACTACCCCCTTTTTTGTAAACGCTATAACTTTTGCGCAAACTAATCAATAAACGCTGATTTTTTTTTACGAAAAATATGTAGAAGAATACGTATCGGCCTAAACTGAGGGAAAAAAATGTTTTTTTATATATTTTTGGGGGATATTTATTATAGCAAAATGTAAAAAATATTGCAATTTTTTCAAAATTATAGCTCTATTTTTGTTTATAGCGCAAAAAATAAAAACCGCAGAGATGATCAAATACCACCAAAAGAAAGCTCTATTTGTGGGAAAAAAGAAGGATGCCAATTTTGTTTGGGAGCCACGTCGCACGACCGCGCAATTGTCAGTTAAAGCAACGCAGTGCCGAATCACAAAAAGTGCTCTGGTCATTGGGCAGCAATATGGTCCGGGGGTTAAGTGGTTAACCACCAAAATGGTCCGGAGCTGAAGCGGTTAAAATCTCCTTTCGTGTTGTGAGCTCTACATCTTATTAGATGTCCTGCATGCTTTGCAGCTTCTCCTGTTTACTTATTTTTTTTTTAAGGACAATATGTCCCATGGTACCTTGCTGCCTGTGATTAATTTGTTACTTCTAAAGCTTCTCTTCTTAGCAACTTTGTAGCTCAGAAGGCAGTCTCTGTGAAATATTTGACACAGAAATGCCTTTTACCATGAATACATGTATCAAAATTCAAGGAATTAAATATCTGTGGTTCTTCAAAATGTAATTAATAGTGAGACTTTATGAAAGTCTGACTTGGTTCTTCATTTTTCCCAAGAACACATTTTTGGCCTAAATTTATGAAGAACAATTATTTGTTTGCAACGTTTTGTTAAGAACTTTTTTCAACTTTTTTCAAGCTTTTTGGGCATTTCTGTCTTTAATATATATAAAACGGTGGTGATTAAATACTACCGAAAGAAAGTTCTATGTCTAAAAAAATAAATAAAAAATTTGAGTACAATGTTGCATGACAGAGTAATTATCAATCAAACTGTAACAGCACTGAAAACTGAAAAAAATTCTGGGCAGTGGGCAGATAGGGGGTTTGACATGCCAGTCTTCAAGTGGTTAAAGTAGTATTAAATATTCAGCATGTTTCATTTGAACACACTGAGCATAATAAAATAAACTTTTCCCAGTAGACTAAGCTAAAATTCTTAACCACTTAAGGACCGCCGCACGCACATTTACGTCCACAGAAGGGCACGGCTAGGCACAAGGGCGTATATATACGTCCTCGCCCAGAAGCGGGTCGTGGGTCCGATCGGGACCCCCTCCGCGGCGTGCGGTGGTCCCCGTGTCTCCGGGAGCGATCCGGGACGAGCGGGCGGATGTCCGTCTTTGCCCGCCCCCCCGCGATCGCTCCCAGCCAATCGCTGTGCTCCCCCGCCCTGTCACTTCCTCCTCCTGTGTAAACACAGGAAGGGGGAAGTGATGTAATCTCTCATCGCAGCGGTATTTCCAACCACTGCGATGAGAGAAACACCTCACAGTAAGTGTGCACTAACACTACACTGACACACACACACACATAGCAACATTAACCCCTTGCGATCTGCCCCCCCACCCCCCCTGTCACAGTGTCAGTGAATGCAGTGATCTAATCACTGCATTTAGTGTCAGTGTGACAGGCAGTGTAAAAGTCAGTTAGTGTTAGGTTCAGGATAGCCCCCCCACCCCCCCCTAATAAAGTTTTAACCCCCTGATCACCGCCCTAGTTAACCCTTTCACTCCCTATTGCCAGCGTCACTAAGCGATCATTTTTCTGATCGCTGTATTAGTGTCGCTGTTCCCGCTAGGTAGCTATTTTTTTTTATTGCGATTTTTTTTTTTTACTAAAGACATGTGGCTAAATAAATTTTGGCCTAAATGTTTGACTAAAATTTAGTTTATTTGATTTTTTTTTAACAAAAAGTAAAAAATAGTGTTTTTTTTTCAAAAATGTCGCTCTATTTTTGTATATAGCGCAAAAAATAAAAATCGCAGAGGTGATCAAATACCACCAAAAGAAAGCTCTATTTGTGGGAAGAAAAGGACGCAAATTTTGTTTGGGAGCCATGTTGCACGACCGTGCAATTGTCTGTTAAAGCGACGCAGTGCCCCATCGCAAAAACACCTTCGGTCATTTACCAGCGTATTGGTCCGGGTCTTAAGTGGTTAAAGCAGCAATTGCAGTTTACAGTTTTGAATACTTCTAACTCAAGCTCTCTCAGGCAGTGCTGCTGCTAGTTTGGAGAAGGGAGGAACAGGGGAGTGCCTTGCCATGCTGTGTGTTTCTATTGATGCACACGGTGTAGGGGGGCACAATTCTAGTCCTTGCTCCATAGGGTGCTGCAAAATAAAGGAGCCACTCTAAAACAGGAAACCTGAGGCAGTGGTCATGGCACCAGTTTAAACTGTAATATAGGCAAGGAATACATGTAGAATACATGTAGAGCATTACTGTGTATTACATACACAGTAATGCTGCGTAAACACGATCGGTTCATCTGATGAAAACAGTCTGATGGACCGTTTTCATTAGACGAATCGATCGTGTGTGGGCCCTATCGTTTTTGTTTATCCATCGGTGAAAAAACTAGGAACTTGTTTTAAAAATATATGATGGTTAAAAAACTGATAGAAAAAAATGATCGTCTGTGGGCACGTCCATCGGTTAAAAATCCACGCATGCTCAGAATCAAGTCGACGCATGCTTGGAAGCATTGAACTTCATTTTTCTCAGCACGTCGTTGTGTTTTACATCACCGCTTTCTGACACGATCGTTTTTTTTAACCGATGGTGTGTAGGTACGACTGATAAAAGTCAGCTTCATCGGATATCTGATAAAAAAAATCCATCAGACCGCTTTTATCGGATGAACCGATCGCGTGTACAGGGCATAGGTCAATAATGCATCTACTGAAAGTGCTTAAAAACTGTGTAAAATAACTTTAACATAGAGTCTCAGGAAATAAATATATGTTTTATTTCCCACATACTGTATATGTTATGACCTTCAGCCTGTAGTGAAAAAATACTCTTTTATTGCGTTTACCATGTAGTAAACCATGTAGTAAACTTTACAGTCTTATTAAATCAGACATTCGCTGACCCATGCATATTTTGTCAAGTAAAATCTCTCTCTATTCAAAATCAATGGTTCCCTATGGGATAGAGGTTGCACCAGTAGTCGGATCAAGATAAACCGACTAGCGAGGTGATTTGTGCGCAGAGTATCTTGAAGGGGAACCCCACGTAAATTAAAAAAAAAATTGCGTGAGGTTCCCCCCAGGATGATACCAAGCCAATCGGTCTGGTATGGATCTTAAGGGGAATCCCCCACACCAAAAAAAAACGGTGTGGGGGTTCCCCCAGGATCCATACCAGACCCTTATCCAAGCACACAGCCCAGCAGGTCAGGAAGGGGGGCGAGCGTGCGCCCCCCCTCCTACACCGTACCAGGCCACATGCCCTTAACATGGGGGGTTGTTGCTTTGGGGCAGGGGGGCACTGCGCCCCCCACCCCAAAGCACCTTGCCCCCAAGTTGATGGGGACGAGTGCCTCTTCCCAACAACCCTGGCCGTTGGATGTCGGGGTCTGCGGGCTTATCGGAATCTGAGAGCCCCCTTTAATAAGGGGGCCCCCAGATCTCGGCCCCCCACCCTATGTGAATGAGTATGGGGTACACCGTACCCCTACCCATTCACCTGGTGGTAGAACAATGTCAATAAAAAAAACACTACACAGGTTTTTAAAGTAGTTTATTAGGCAGCTCCGGGGGTCTTCTTCTGACTTCGGGGGTATTCTGCCAGGCACAACCGCTGTCTTCTTTCAGCTCTTTTACCCGTGGCAGCCCGGTCTTCTCCCCTCTCCGGGGGTCTTCTTCCGACTTCAGGGGGACTTTCGACTTCTCCGCTCTCTTCTCCCACTCTCCGGTTCTTTTTCTCTTCTGCCGGGCACCACCGCTGTCTTCTTTCAGCTCTTTCACCAGCGTGGGCCCGGTCTTCTGCATTACCTTCTTCTTTTCTTCTCCTCTTCGATGTTGCCATGATTCTCCCTGCCGCTGTAATGCCGGGTGCGCGGAGGTTCCTCTTCAAGATTCTCCGCACACAAGCCGCCCTGCAAGTCATATCATCTTGATCCGACTTCTGGTGCGACCTCTATTCAAATTAATGGGCTCCCATAGGGAACCATTGATTTTGAATAGAGAAATAAACGCCGAACGAGGCTTAACACAGCGTTAAGCCTCGTTAAATCACATTTTCTGTCATCTGACGTCTTTACAGCTCTAACGCTCGAGCTTCAGAATGCACTGGTGCTGGGTTTTTTTGCAGCTTAAAAATGGCTCAGCCATTTACAGCTCAAAAATGTCATGGTGGGCATGAGGCCATAGGCTAACATGGAGAGCCATTTTAAGCTGCAAAAAATGCTCAGAAAAGTGTCTGTCAAAACGTCCGTGGACATGAGGCCTCACTGTTACACAGACACACAGACAAAAAGTTTCAGCCTCTAGGTTATTTATAAAATCAGTACCTGTGTACACTGTCAAATGAAAAATAAATGATATGTATAAAAAAATATATATATAGTTGTGCTCATAAGTTTACATATCCTGACAGAATTTATGATTTCTTGGCCATTTTTCAGAGAATATGAATGATAAACCAAAAACTTTTCTTTCACTCATGGTTAGTGTTTGGCTGAAGCCATTTATTATAAATCAACTGTGGTTACGCTTTTTAAATCAAAATCACAACAGAAACTACCCAAATTACCCTGATCAAAAGTTGACATACCCCAGTTCTTAATACCATGTATTGCCCCCTTTAACATCAATGACAGCTTGAAATCTTTTGTGGTATTTGTGGATGAGGCTCTTTATCTTCTCAGATGGTAAAGCTGTCCATTCCTCTTGGAAATAAGCCTACGGTTCCTGTAAATTCTTGGGCTGTCTGGCATGAACTGCACGTTTGAGATCTCCCCGGAGTGGCTCAATGATATTGAGGTCAGGAGGCTGAGATGGCCACTCCAAAACCTTCACTTTATTCTGCTGTAGCCAATGACAGGTCGACTTGGTCTTGTGTTTTGGATCATTGTCATGTTGGAATGTCCAAGTACGTCCCATGCGCAGCTTCCTGGCTGATGAATGCAAATGTCCCTTCAGTATTTTTTGATAGCATACTGCATTCATCTTGCCATCAATTTTGACCAGATTTCCTGTGCCTTTGTAGCTCACACATCCCACAAAACATCAGCAATCCACCTCCACGTTTCACAGTAGGAATGGTGTACCTTTCATCATAGACCTTGTTGACTCCTCTCCAAATGTAGCGTTTATGGTTGTGGCCTCACTCATCACTCCAAATGATTTTGTGCCAGAAGGTTTGAGGCTTGTCTCTGTGCTGTTTGGCATTTTGTAGGTAGGATACTTTGTGGGATTTGTGTAGTAATGGCTTTCTTCTGGCACCTTGACCATGCAGCCCATCTTTCTTCCAGTCCCTCTTTATTGTGCATCTTGAAACAGCCACACCACATGTTTTCAGGGAGTCCTGTATTTCATCTGAAGTTATTTGTGAGGTTTTTCTTCACATCCCGAACAATTTTCCTGGCAGTTGTAGCTGAAACATTAGTTGGTCTACGTGACAGTTGTTTGGTTTCAACAGACCCCTCATTTTCCACTTCTTGATTAGCGTTTGCTGATTGGCATTCTCAATTTCTTGGATATCTTTTTATATCCCTTTCCTGTTTTATACAGTTCAACTACCTTTTCCCGCAAATCCTTTGACAATTATTTTGCTTTCCCTAAAATCCAGAAACATCAGTGCAGCTCTGGATGAAAGATGCAAGGGTCTGTCAGGAGTCCAGAAACTCATTGTCCTTTTATAAACACACACTAATTACAAGCAAACAGATCACAGGTGGTTAATAGCCATTCAAACCCCTTTGTGTCAACGTGTGTGCATGTTATCAGGCCAAAATCACTGGAGTATGTAAACTTTTGATCAGGGTCATTTGGGTTTTTGTTGCCATTATGATTTAAAAAGACTAAACACAGTTCATTGATAATAAATGGCCTCAGCCAAACCATGAGTGAAAGAAATGTTTTTGTGTTATCATTTATCATTCATATTTTTGAAAAATGGCAAAGAAATCATAAATTCTGACAAAGTATGTAAACTTATGAGCACAACTGTATGTATGTGTATATATATATATAAATATATATATATATATATATATATATATATATATATATATATATATATATATATATATATATATACTGTATATATGCACAGTATATATAGTATACAGTACTGTGCATACGTTTTAGGTAGGTGTGCCAATAAAGAATGCTTTTAGAAATAGAAGTGTTAATAGTTAATTTATTTTCCATTTTGTTAAATGATAAAAATAAACAGAAGAGAAATCAAAATCAATATTTGTTGTGACCACCCTTTGCCTCAATTCTTCTAGGTATACTTGGGCACAGTTTTTTTTTAATTATTACATTTTCATTAAGGTTTACAATATACAGAGTAAAAAGGTGTTGTAAATCAACACATTGACATATAAATGAATAGTACATAAGAGTAAAACAGAAGAACATGTCTACAGCAGCAGACGGTGGAAAAAGCTAGGGTGCATAATAATGTTATTGGACCAACAAATGGTTCTCAAACACCTCTGCATTCAATCCAGCAGACCCCACCACAGATATGTAATGTATAAAACATAGCAACATTTAGGGTCAGAAATGTACCCGCCTTGTTACCAGAGGAGTAGTACGACAACTTCAGAGCATTAACAAACTTATTGTGAGATTCTAAAAGTAGGCGTCTAAGGTCACACCTGAGGTTGTTAAATCTATTAGATAGAACTAGACTCGGGGATGCCCTGTTCTACAGCTCTAGAGATCTGATGTCCTGCAGAAGAAGGTCTAATTTCAAGGTCCTCTGACGTTTTAGTCTCGAGCTGAGCTGCAATATTATGCCCCTCATAAAGGCCTTATGGGCGCACCATAGAACCGCGGGATCCGACACCGACCCGCCATTCAATTTAAAATATTCCATCAAATGCTTAGTGACATAGTTCACCTGAGCCGGTGACTGAAACAGGCTAGTGTTAGCTCTCCATAGATAAGCCGGGCTATGAGTCTCCTCCTCCACCAACTCATTTTTCCCCACAAATAGAGCTTTCTTTTGGTGGTATTTGATCACCTCTGCAGTTTTTATTTTTTGCGCAACAACTAATAAAAGACAAAAAAAATTAAAAAAAAAAAAAAAAATTCTGTTAACTTTTTGTAAATAAGTATGCTTTCTCTTTCAATTGTGGGCACTGATATGGCGGCACTGATGGGCACTGATGAGGTGGCACTGATGGACACTGATAGGCGGTGCTGGTATGCGGCACTGATGGGGACTCATAGGTGGCACTGATGGGGACTCATAGGTGGCACTGATGGGCACCGATGAGGTGGCACTGATGGGCACTGATAGGCGGTGCTGGTATGCGGCACTGATGGGGACTCATAGGTGGCACTGATGGGCACTCATAGGTGGCACTGATGGGCACTCATAGGTGGCACTGATGGGCACTCATAGGCGGCACTGGGAACTCATAGGCAGCACTGGGAACTCATAGGCGGCACAGACGGGCACTCATGGGTGGCACAGATAGGCACTGATAGGTGGGCACTGGGCATGGATTGGCACTGAGGGGTGGCACTGATAGACACTGTGGGGTGGCACTGATGGACACTGAGGGTTGGCACTGATGAATCTATGTTGCCAGTCAGTGCCCGTGTGTGGGCACTGACTGGCACCCTTTTTGTTTTTATTTAAAAAAAAATCCTGACTTTATTTTTTTTGCCCCTTTTTTTTTAACTTTTTCCCTTCCAGTGTGGGCACTCCCTGGTGGTCTAGTGTGGGCATCCAAGGGGGGGCTGCGCTGATAAACAATCAGCGCGAACCCTCCCTGTCAGGAGAGCCTCTGATCGGCTCTCCTATACTCGTGTCTATCAGACGCGAGTGAGGAAGAGCCGTCGACGGCTCTTCCTGTTTACATCGTGATCAGCCGTGATTGGACACGGCTGATCACGTGGTAGCAAGCCTCCACCGGAGACTTGTTACTGAGATCGGAGGTGCAGCGTGTCAGACTGACACCCCGCATCACTGATCGCCGCGCTGCGCGCCCCAACAGGCGCGTGCGGCATGAAATCGTGTAGGACGTTGGAGAACGTCCAGTCACGATTTCATAACCAGTTCCCGGACGTCAATCTCCTATTGACCGGGCGGGAAGTGGTTAACAATCGTATAAGTGCGACTATTAATTACATTAATTACATATCTGCCAGCTGGGTCACAAAACACTTCACCAAGCGTGAATGCCACAAGTCTTTAACGGCTATAATGACTCCCATATGCTTCCTATGCGGGGCAGAAGCAAAAAATATGTTGGGGTAGTTTTTATGTTTGAAGCAGGGGGGGTTGGAAGCCAAAAAAATTAGATTCCTGTATACACAAAATGTCTGCATGCAGCTTTTGGGCTTCTCTCTATAGTGTCGATCTTTTAGCTGGATGGTTCAGTCCATGCACATTAAAAGAAACTATATTAATCACCATGGTGGGGGGGGGGGAATTAAATGATAGTACCTCATGAGTAACACAGCAACGTAGTTCAAATTAAATCCTAGGTGTCATTTCTGGAACAGAGCTCTTGCCTCATCCTGGGCAGTGGGATGAAATTCATCTCTTAAGAAATGATAAAAAAACAAGGAAAAAACAACAAAAAACAAAACCATAGGGAACAAAGACAGTTAAGTAAACAAACCAGCTCGTTCAGAGCCAACCAGAGTAATTAAAAAGGAGATTAATTTTTGAATCTGAGAGCATTAATATTGCTTATAGGGGAAAACAGCATAGTCAATAGGGAACTAGTAGCATATAGCCGATTCTTCAGCCAAGGCGCTCAGGCAGTACGCTTTTTGCCTTTCTTCTTATGTGATACCAAGTCCCACGAATCTTGGTCAGCAATTTTGGCAAAAGAAGGCAGGGTGTCCTGAACTTGTTCTGGAACAATGTCCCAGGTCCACAGCAGCGCAAGACCTTCCTCCAAAGTGTTGATCAAAGAAGTGCGGTCATCTCGTGTAATGGTAAGCTTGGCCGGATAGCGCCATCTATAAATTATATCATGGTTGCGTAAGGTCTTGGTAACTGGCAGAAGGGACCTGCGTCTCTGCATTGTAAATTGGAAGAGATCTGCGAAAAGCTGGATGGAGGAGTACTGCTCAGGTGGGTTTTTGTTCTTCCTAAATGCCATCATGAAGCACTCCTTGATCTGAAAGAAATGCACCCGCATCAAAACATCCCTAGGGATGTTATCAGGTAGATGTGTTGGTTTAGGAAGGCAATGTATCCTGTCTATAACGAGATCTGCATCTGATAGTTCAGGAATAAAGGACTTCATAAGGGCCTGTGCATACTGTTGCAACTGCTGCGGAAGGACAGATTCAGGAACTCCATAAATCTTTATGTTTTTTCTCCTGGATCTGTTCTCCAGGTCAGAAATTTTTGCTTTCAGCCAGGACAGTTCATCAGCTTGATCGTTGTGAGCATCCACAAAAGAATTGTAGGAGGTAGCAAACTCCCCCATTTTCTGCTCCACATGGTCCACTCTGTCCCCCAGCTCATGGACATCAGCCTTAAACCCCCTCATGCACTCCATCATGTCCGCATGGAGGGAGGTGCGAAGGGACACCAACATATCTTTCAGCAAGGTGTCTGAGAGAGGTTTGTCTGCAGTGGGGAATGAGTTAATGGCCTCCGCAAGCTCCCTGGTATCGTTCAATGTGTCCTGAGAGATAACAGCTTTCCTGCCGGAGCACTCAGGGGACAAATGGAGCTTTGATTTCACTGGACTATGTGCCATCGGTGTGGAGGCATCCGGAGAACTGCGAGCCTCCCCCGGCTGTGCGTTTGGGCTAGTCGGAGCAGAGTTGCAGCCGCTGGAGGAGGACGGCGGGGCGACGCCAGTGCCATCTTGGGCAAGGCCACGAGGCGTCGGGGGAAAGAAGTGAGAAAGCTTCTGTACCCGCGGCAAAGTCTTCTGTTTGCGGGCCATCCCGGTATGCTAGGCTGTCTGATGGAGCAATCCAGGCACGTTAGGGCGGTTAGTGCAGCCTCGGCTTGTCGTTTTCCCCACACTTGGCACCGAGCTCTCTGCTCAGGTGACTATGCAGGACCTCGGTAGCCACGCCCCCCCTTGGGCACAGTTTTGAAGGAATGCCAAACATCTTTGAGAACTAAACACAGATCTTGTGTGGATGTAGGCTGCCTAAAATCCTTCTGCCTCTTCATGTAGTCCCAGATAGACTGGATGAAGTTTAGATCTGGGTTTTTCCTTATGCTGAAGATAGTTCTTAAGGTCATTGGCTGTATTCTTGGGGTCATTGCCCTGCTGCAGAATACATTTGGGGCCAATCACATGCCTCCCTAATGGTATAGCATGATGAGTATCTGCATGTATTTATCAGCATTGAGGACACCATCAATCCTGACCAAATCTCAAACTCCATTTAAAGAAATGAAGCCCCAAACTTGCAAGGAACCTCCACCATGCTTCACTGTTGCCTGCAAATGTTATTGTACTGCTCTCCACCCCTTTGGTGAACAAACTTCCTCCTGCCACAGCCACATATTTTAAGTTTTAACTCATCAATCCAGAGCACTTGCAGCCATTTGTTTGCACACCAGTACCTATGTTTCTTTACATAGCTGAGTCATTTAGCTTTGTTTCCAAGAGGCATTGCTTTTTGGCCGTAATTCTTCCTTGAAGACCCCTTCTAGCCAGACTTCTCCAAACAGTAGATGGGTGTACTTGGGTCCCTCTGGTTTCCTCCAGTTCTGTGCTGATGGCACTGCTGTATATCATGCAATGTCGATATGAAGTAAGTTTGCTGTGTCTTTCATCTGCTGCATTAAGTTTCCTTTGCCAACCACTGCATATAATGTCCTCAACATTACCCATTTCTTTTGGCTTCATCAAAAGAACTTGAACAGCACATCTTGAAACCCCACTCTGCTTTGAAATATTTGTCTGAGAGAGACCTACTGATGCATGAGACCTACTGATGCATTACTTTGTGTTTTGTTGCTGTGCTCAGTCTTGCCATAATGTATGACCTGTGACATTAAAACTGTCTTCCACAACCTCACCTTAGTAGCAATGTTTAGTTGTTCCTCACCCAGTTTCAAGCCTCCTACACAGCTGTTGCTGCTTCAGTTAATGACTTTGTTTCAGCCTATATGTGAAAAATCCCTGACTTTGTGCAAGTGTAGAAAGTGTGCAAGAATTGATGCTGATTTGAAGCCAAATGGTAGTCACACCAAATATTGATTTGATTTAGAGTTTTCTTCTGTTCCCTCATTTTGTAAATTGATAAAAATAAACAATTAAAATATATAAATTTTTAACCCCTTAAGGACCGCCACATGTACATTTACTTCGGCAGAATGGCACGGACAGGCACATCAACGTACCTGTACGTGGCTGCCTTGACGTGGGTCAAGCGACGGTCCCGGTGGCTTTGTGAGCGATCCGTGCTGAGGGAGCGGTGGTTAGTTTTTGTCCGCCCCCCTCCGGATCGCTCCCAGCCAATGCGCGCGCTCCCCTGCAGTGTCATTTCCTCCTCCTGTGTAAAGAGATTTCTGCTCTCTGCGTTTTTTTCAACCGCCGCTGAGGGGAGATCACATCACATAGTAAGTCTGCACAACACTACACTGACACCAGTACATGCAGGCACACTTAACCCCATGCGATCCCCCCTCCCCCCCCCGTCACAGTGTCACTGAATGCAGTAATCATATATGTATGATTACTGTATTTAGTGTCAGTGTGACAGTCAGTTAGTGTTAGGTTCAGGGTAGCCACCGTACCCCCCCTAATAAAGTTTTAACCCCTTGATCACTGCCCTAGTTAACCCTTTCACTCCCTATTGCCAGCGTCACTGAGCGATCATTTTTCTGATTGCTGTATTAGTGTCGCTGTTCCCGCTAGGTAGCTATTTTTTTTTTCATTGCGATTTTTTTTTTTACTAAAGACATGTGGCTAAATAAATTTTCGCCTAAATGTTTGACTAAAATTTAGTTTATTTGGTTTTTCTTATAACAAAATTAAAAAATATTGTTTTTTTTTTCAAAAATGTCGCTCTATTTTTGTATATAGCGCAAAAATTAAAAATCGCAGAGGCGATCAAATACCACCAAAAGAAAGCTCTATTTGTGGGAAGAAAAGGAAGCAAATTTTGGTTGGGAGCCACGTCGCACGACCGCGCAATTGTCAGTTAAAGCGACGCAGTGCCGAATCGCAAAAAGGGGCCTGGTCCTTTACCTGCATTTTGGTCCGGGTCTTAAGTGGTTAAAGCATTCTTACTTTACAGCATTTCTTCACACCTGCCTAAAATGTTTGCACAGTACTATACAGTATATTTTTGGTTTAAATACACTTTAATCAGTTCCCGTCCGCCTCACGTCTATATACTGTGGAAGAATGCCACCGCTGGGAGAAACCCTGTATGGGTACGTCATACCTTTTAGGAGCCGCTAGGGGGTTCGCTGCATGGTGGGGGTCCGAATGCTCATGGCACACAAATCCCTGTTCTGTCAGGGGAGAGGAGATATATTGTTTGTTCCTACTAAGTAGGAACAGCAGGAACAAAAATTGTCTCTGGACAGCCACACTCTGAACAAATGGTCGCCTTTATTAGAAGAAGGACAGCACTACAAGTCACAGCAAAAATTAAAATAAAACCTGGCTGCTGACATGTTTCGCACTGAAACTAGTGCTTAGTCATAGCTCATTTGGGTTCCCACCTGGAGCGGATACTCTCTTTTCCCTAAGTAGGAACAGCGATATGTCTCCTCACCCAGTCAGTGCTATCCCCATACAGTTAGAAACACTAACGAGGAAACACATTTAACCACTTGATTGCCCCCTAGTGGTATCCCCTTCCCTGCCAGTGACATTTACACAGTAATCAGTGGCTATTTTGAGCACTGTATAAATGTCAGTGGTGTCAAAAATGGGTCAAACGTGTCCGATCTGTCCTCCGCAATGACACAGTCCCAGATCGCCACCATTACTACTAAAAAAATTAATAATGAAAATGAAATAAATATATCCCCTATTTTGTAGACGCTATAACTTGTGCGCAAACCAATCAATATACGCTTATTGTGATTTATTTTTATCAAAAGAAGAAGAGAACATATTGACCTAAACAGATGAATACATGTGTTTTGTTTTTTGTTTTTTAAATTGTGGATATTTAGTATAGCAAAAAGTAAAAAAAAAATATATTTTTTCAAAATGATAGCACCAAAAATAAAAACAGCAGAGGTGATCAAATACCACCAAAAGAAATGCCGGCCCTTCAGCCGAGGGACCCCCCTGCGCATGCGCTGCTGCAATCGGCGGCGCATTGCGAGGGGAATATCTCCCAAACCGTACAGGTTTAGGAGATATTCTTTATACCTACAGGTAAGCCTTATTATAGGCTTACCTGTAGGTAAAAGTGGTAGTATAGAGTATACTACCACTTTAAAGCGACGCAGTGCCAAATTGTAAAAAGTGCTCTGGTCAGGAAGGGGGTAAAATTTTCTGGGGCTGAAGCGGTTAAAATTAGTGTGTAATGAATTAATAGCTGTGAATGAAGCAGCTCTCAATTAACCCATGAACTGCATACTAACTTGTAGTAATATATACAGTATATAAAGGTTTTGCTTTATTGACCTGTATCAATCGTTGACGTGAGTTGAGAAATGGCTGCTTCCATCAGAATCCTCTCAAGCCTCATACACACGACCAGTTTTCCCGTCAGGAAAACTGCCATGACAGCTTTTGGCCGGGAAAACTGGCTGTGTGTATGCTTCATGGCAGTTTTCCCGACAGGAAAACCGTTGGGAATCGCGGCGGGAAAAATTAGAACATGTTTCCTTTTTTCCCTCCGGGATTACTGGTGGTTTTTAACCAGACAGTTTTCCTATGGGGAAAGCCTGCGTGGAGCACACATACACGGCCGGGTTTCCCAACCATAGCTCTCATGGCAGTTTTCCTATCGAAAACCTGGCCGTGTGTAGGGGAAAGACTGAGGCGGTGTACACACGACCGAGGTTCTCGCTGGAAACCAGCGAGAACCTCGCTGGAAGCTGCATTCCAGCGAGGACCTCGGCCGTGTGTACGCTCTCGGCGAGCATCCCATCGGGAAGCCCGTCGAGCAGAAATAGAGAGCACGCCCTCTATTTGCTCGACGGCCCGCCTGAATGAATGACTGGTTGCCATTCCCGACGGGCGGGTCGCCGATTTCGCCGGCCGGCAGAGAACCTCGACGGGCGGAACGATGTGTTCTGCCCGTCGAGGTTCTCTGCCGTGTGTACACGGCCTGACTGAGCAAGTTCTCGGCTTTCCTCTCGAGTTTCCCAGTGGTAAAAAGGCAGCCGGGAAACCCGTACGTGTATACAAGGTTTTAGACAGGTGTTTTGCTTACCATGAGATTCTTAAAAAAAAAAAAAAAAAACATTTCAAGACATATACTGACTATTGACACTTTTAGACTGGATTCAATAAAAAAATTTTTCCCAAGACTGTACCATGTTTTGCCAACCTTAACTTAGTATCCAAATTTTCCTAACATTTAGACTGCTGCTGCACCTCATTAATCAAAATTAGTTGGCATTTGTTTGCGGAACAAACTTACACTTTGTTTTTACTAAAGAATATGTTACATGAGTGCCACCAGTTATGAGAGTCCCTTGTTAAGCTTTGGTAAAAAGAAGAAGTATTTTTTGTATTATAATGCCTGAGACAGAGTTTTTTTATTTTATTTATGACAGGTATTTATATAGTGCCAAAAAATTACACAGATGCTTTATATCCTGTACATTCACAGTTCCCAGCTCACAATCTAAGCTCCCTATCTCACACGCATACATACTAGGGCCAATTAAGTACAGGAGACAATAAACGTACCAACATATCTTTGGAGTGTGGGAGAAACCAATGCAAGCACAACGAAACTTCATACAGATTGGGGTTGATTTACTAAAGGTAAATGAACTGTGCACTTTTGAAAGTGCAGTTGCACTCTGCAAGAGCAGTTGCTCCAGAGCTTAGTAAATGATGGAGATCGCTGCTGATTTCCATCTTCCAATCATGTACAAGAAAAATTGCAAAAACAGCATTTTTTCGGACATGTGATTGGATGATAGAAGTTAGCAAAGCTCTCCATCATTTACTAAGCTCTGGAACAACTGCCCTTGCAGAGTGCAACTGCACTTTCAAAAGTGCACAGTCCATTTGCCTTTAGTAAATCAACCTCATTGTGTCCTGACTGGGACTCAAACTAGGGATCCCAGCACTTCAAGGCAGAAATGCTAACCACCAAGCCACGGTGCTGTCTGCCCGGCATGCCATTTTTGCTTATTTTACAAATTTGCTTAAACAGTATTAAATTAATAAACCAGTAAGATAGATTTCAGTAGCTATGCATTGATTCCACAAATCAAGCATTATATTTCCTATTTAGCTTTGTATAAATAGTGCTTCAACAATAACCAATTAAATGGTATATGGAAGATAACAGCATACCTAAAAAGAGTAAACAAAGTCCCAATAGCTGTAGACTAAAAAGGTCCCCACTCCCCAACACCTATGGCAGGTGCACAGGAGAAACAATCTCTGTCTTTTATTTTTATTTTTAATTAGCAGTGTGTTTTAGGTAGGATAAAAAAAAAAAAAAGCAAAATGAGCACTATTGTTTCTGGTCTGTACTACGGGTACAGACAACAACCGACATACTGTGCACATATGTGATATCGTTGTGATCGTCAGGAGCAGGATAATTTATTTTGGGTTGTTCTTTGGTGGAAGGTTATGGTTGTAACAAGGACTATACAGCCAAATTTAAAATATATATATATATATATATTTTTACTACTTTGGCCCAGATAGTAAAAAAAAAAAATCAGAAGATATCCATAACCCTTTACTACCAAATAAAAACCCCATTTGTCCTGAAAAAAAATATGTGGTTTAAACAGCGTTTACATATGTCGGCGGGACTTACGTGTGCATTCACTTCTGCACGCGAGCTACCTACACAAGGATTTTTTTTTTTTTTACCTATTTATTTATTTTTTTACACTTTTTTTTTTATCACTTTTATTACTATTACAAGGAATGTAAAAATCCCTTGTAATAGGAAATGTGTGTGACAGGTACTCTTTATGGAGAGATGCCGGGTCAGTAAGACCCGGGCATCTCTCCTCCAAGCTGGAAAGCATGAGATTGGTGAAAAAAAATTCACCGATCTCATGATCAGTGTTGCTCACTAACAGGTCTCCTGACTGAGGGAGTGGACTGAGAGTAAGTACAGGACTTATTAGAAATTAAGCAAGATACACCCTCTCAAAATGGCGAACAGGGGCGGAGGCTATAGCCGTGTGTTGAAAATAAAACTAAAATAAATTACGAATGACCTCAATGTATTTATGAAAGTACAAATGCATTCAAAGCACGGTAGTAGGCTATAGCCGTGTGTTGAAAACAAAACTAAAATATGAGATTGCGAATGACCGGCCTGTATTTCCGAAAGTACGAATCCATTTGAAACACGGTAGTAGACAAGAATCAACGAAAACAAAACAATGTTATGAATTAATGGAAAAGGCAATCTCACAGAAGTAACAATTACTAAATTACGAGTAGTGTACCGAATAAACAAAAATTATTTTCTAAAAAAATGATGAATTTCGAATCAAAGAAAATAAATTAGACAGAATTACGAATCATTCAGTATCAACGAAAATAAAACTGTTACGAAAATATGAACGAGTCTAAATATGAAAACTTGCGTCTTACGAAACAAATTTTTTTTTGTGCACATGTCTACTGTACATGGATTTATCACGATGAGTGATGGGTCCCACTACTTATGAATTATCCGCAAACTTCACTATATGATTGCCCATATACTTAGCTGGTGGAAGTGTGATCCTGGAACCATGGGAGTTGCTGTTAACCTCAAAAGGAGCAAAATAAGTATTTAGGGCATTAGGGAGAGAAGGATTACTTGGGTGTTCTGAGGTGGAGAAAGAACAGTTCCATCTGAGTGTAGCATGTACCGTATTTATCGGCGTATAACACGCACAGGCATATAACACGCACCCTAACTTTAAGGCCGCGTACACACGATCGGACATGTCCGATGAAACTGGTCTGCAGACTGGTTTCATTGGACCGTTTTCCATCAGACCAAAGTTTTAAAACATGCTTTAAAACCTGTCTGATGGAACATGTCCGTCGGACAGGTTCGATGGTTAGTACACAAAAGCATCGGACCAAAAACCTGCGCATGCTCAGAATCAAGTTGACGCATGCTTGGAAGCATTGAACTTTGTTTTTTCATCACGTCGGTGTGTTCTACGTCACCGCGTTCTGGTCTGATCGGATTTTGGTCCGATGGTGTGTACACACATCAGACCATCAGACAAGTTCAGAGTTGTCTGATGAAAACGGTCTATCAGACAAGTCTCATCAGACTGGTCTGATCGTGTGTACAGGGCCTTAGAGAGAAGTTTCAGGAAAAAAACGTTGCACAGCCCCCTGCATGTAACAAGCAGGCACAGATTACCCTCTATTTTTAGAGTAAAAAAGTGAGTTTTATACGCCAATAAATACAGTAAGTACTTTTAATGGAAGGCAACAAAGTGGAAACTTACAGAAATGTGGTTAGAAAGTGCTCATCAATGAAATTAAATTAAAGTAAATGATACTAAACAGAGAAGTGTTAAAGAGGTTGTATTGCTCGCTTGGTCGCTATAATAAGGGGGGAGGGGGGATTCAGCTGTTTACTACCGCTTTAATTTCCATAATTCATTCACATTATATGAATCATGGCACTGTATTTTTTATTTATTTGTATATAATGCTTTAAGTACCCTATTCCTGCAGCACTGTTATGTGGTCACATGATCTTTCCCTGTTCTTTGCAATCTGCAGGGAAAGATCTTTGGGAGGGGCTTCTACAGGGGCGGACTGACAACTCATGGGGCCCCCGGGCAATAGAAGATTATGGGGCCCCCAGGCTTACAGATGGCCACCAAGCCAGGTGGCAGTACGGAGGCAGGGCAGCTAAAATCTTGGGATTTTCACATCAAAAGCATGTAGGTTTTGGACATATCAGGGACAGATGTAAAAAAAACACAGGTTTTTACATACTGTCCCTGGTTTTAATGAGCCTGGCAACCCTGATGGGGCCCCCTAGTGGCATGGGGCCCTCGGGCAGTGCCCAAGTTACTCAATGGTCAGTCCGCCCCTGGGCTTCTATTACTCTGCTGATGTATGCTTTCTACAGTGTAAGTCTGTGTCTGGCCAGCCCTGATTGGTGCTCTGCCAGTCACATCAACAAAAAAAAATCTAATTAGATTATAAATTTAAATTAACTGTTTTCCAGCTTCCTTTACATTTTTAAAAACAAAATAAAGTTGCGCTGCTAAAAATATAAAAAGAAGCAGCCAGCACTAACAGTGAAACAACCTGTGAGTAGACAATGAAAGAAAAATAAGTGCAGCGCTGGTGAACGTGAATTTGCGTGAAGCAATATACACCAATCCCATCCAAATGGGTGAGATTGTAATGGGGTGATCCAAAAACACAATACAAAAACGTACAGAGAGGGTGGTGAGACCCTATGGAGGCAATCGGTGGAGTGTGAAATATAAACTACAGAGGAAGTCCTTCAAAGAACAAAGTATAAAAACAGGCAAGTCTTCATATGAAACACTCCTATACACCGCTCCTGTGTTACTGGAGAATCAGATGGTATGCGTAATCCACTTTAATGGGCATGCAGGATAACCAAACTGGTAGATAAAAGAGGATGGGTACTCTTACCACATGAGGTGGACACACATGCCAGGAGCACTGTGTCAGATGCGCTTATGAGAGCTCCTCGGATGGACGGCTCTATGGAGAGTGATGGTTGGAGGGATTGTAGATCTTTCCCAGGGATCGCAGGGTCCAGGATGGAGGGTGGTTCCAGGCTTTCAGATGGAACAACACTTGTAGGTATCCATAAAAGAAAAAAAACTCCACATGGTGTAGTTTGTTTAAAAAAAGGAAGCCTTTATTAGGCTGGTAAATGGTAGAGCAATAAAAACAATAAAAAAAGGAAAATGCCAGTACTCTGGAAAGGATTTGGCACACGTGATCACATGAGTATAAAAAGAGCGTGGTAATTGGGTATGAAAAAGCTATGTACCCGACATGTTTCAAGCTAATGCTCATCGACAGGGGCATGGCTCCTTCACCCACTCCACGCCATATATATATAATGAAAAAGACATTTCACTGTGTCTAAAAACAGCTGCAATCAATTCATTTGAATAAACTATACTAATTGACTACGCCCACTGGTGTCTGCAGACAACCACATTAGTCATGCTTGTCCAGCCGTATAGTAATCTGATTGTGTACATTCATTGGTGGAGTGTAGGTGGGAGTACACCAACTGGTGTGTGTCATAAGAAATGGACGTTGCGTCAGGCTGTTTGTCATGAAAGAAGACAGCCTATAGGGGATATACAACAAGAACTTGAGAAATGGTTGGTCACACTAACGGGGAAGCGTGTGTCAACACATCACCACATGAGGACGCGACGCAGTGTGTCATCAGCCGGGGCAGCCTATAGCGAATGGTCGGATGGAAATATACAGTGATAGTTAGCGTGAACGGGGGCGAGTACGTCAGCGCGACGACGCGACGCGATACGTAATCCCCGGAACGGCGCGACGCAGTACTCCTTCACTTGGGATAGGCATCCATGACTGAAAAGCAATTGGACCCGCAAACGAACGGGAGGGCACACGTTCACATGTGACTCCGTGACTACGTGACTTGACAGGTCAGAAGTCAGGAGAAAAGCGGATCCAATGATTGGTCATATCATTCTAGGGGGATGAACGTATGTAATCCAATGGCGTTTCAAGGGGGATGGACGTATGTAAACCAATGGCGCTACTGAAAAATAGTTTGATATACCTCATCAATGGGTAATTAACCCATGGTTGAGGCAATCCCGCGGATCGCACTGTAAAATGTGTTTAATAGGACCATGGAAAAAGGCAAATGAAATTAAACAAGAAGTTAGCGGAGTGAAAAAACATAATGCACGGCAGAATGGAAAACCTCCCCATGTTAGACACACTGATAATGAGAGGGTCAGATCATTCCCATTAATAACTAAGAAGCTATCAATTGCAGTGCGTGACACAATCAATTGTCAATATAAGGTCATAACACTTATTAACCACTTAAGACCCGGACACATACGCTGCTAAATGACCCAAGGTGTTTTTACAATTCGGCACTGCGTCGCTTTAACAGACAATTGCGCGGTCGTGCGACTTGGCTCCCAAACAAAATTTGCGTCCTTTTCTTCCCACAAATAGAGCTTTCTTTCGGTGGTATTTGATCGCCTCTGCGATTTTTATTTTTTGCGCTATAAACTAAAATATAGCGACAATTTTGAAAAAAAACACTATTTTTTTACTTTTTGTTATAAAAAAAATCAAATAAACTAAATTTTAGTAAATCATTTAGGCCAAAATTAATTCAGCCACATATCTTTAGTAAAAAAAAAAAAATCGCAATAAAAAAAATAGCTACCTAGCGGGAACAGCGACACTAATACAGCGATCAGAAAAATGATCGCTTAGTGATGCTGGCAATAGGGAGTGAAAGGGTTAACTAGGGCAGTGATCAGGGGGTTAAAACTTTATTAGGGGGGGCTATCCTGGACCTAACACTAACTGATTTTACACTGCCTGTCACACTGACACTAAATGCAGTGATTAGATCACTGCATTCAGTGACACTATGACAGGGGGGTGGGGGGGGGGGACGATCACAAGGGGTTAATGTGCCTATGTGAGTGTGTGTCAGTGTTGTGTTGGTGCACACTTACTGTGGATGTCTTCTCTCATCAGCAGCGGTGGGAAACACCGCTGCGATGAGAGGTGACATCATTTCCTCCTTCCTGTGTAAACACAGGAGGAGGAACTGACACGAAGGGGGAGCGCTCCCATTGGCTGGGAGCGATCGCGGGGGGGGCGGAAAACACAGACATCCGCCCGCTCGTCGGTGATCGCTCCCAGAGCCAGGGGGACCCCCGCACGCCGCGGAGGGGGTCCCGATGGGACCCCCGAACCGCACGAAGGGGGGGACGTAAATTTACGCCCTTGTGCCTGTACGAGCCATTCTGTGGCCGTATATGTGCGTGCGGGGGTCCTTAAGTGGTTAAGAAATACATAAAAAATACATTATAAAAAAATACATTAAAAACAAATGCAAAAAATATACATGCAATCCTAACCAGACAAACTTATATACAAAGACAAAGTGGAGAAATGGTATTCTAGTCCACTGAGATCATGTAATTTTAAGATTTGTCGATAAAGACGTTAATGTCCCACTCTATATTTAACCCATGAGGTGAAAATCAGCGAAGCTGGTAAATCCAGAACATTTCTAGTTGGGATACTCCTCTAACCCTCGATTCACCTCTCCAATGAGGAGTGAATTTATCTATGACCTGAAAGCTGGTTCCTGTAGGATTTTTATTATGGCATTCCAAGTAATGTTTGGGCACACTGTGGTTTGTTTTACCTTTCCTAATGCGAGTGATGTGTTCATTCACTCGGATTGCAAATGTACGTATAGTCCTGCCTACGTATTGTTTCTTACATGGACATGTAAGAAGGTATACTATGTATTTAGTGTGGCTAGTGACAAGAGATTTCATCTGATAAGTGGTAGCAGTTACAGTTGAGGTAAAATTATATATCTTTCTATTTGTTAAGGCATTAAGCAGACAGACATTACATGTTCTACAGGCATGGAAGCCTTTCACTTCCGGGAAGAACGAGGGTTTAGTCGGAGGGTCTGACACGTTAGGGGCTAGCTGGTTTTTTAACGACATTGCCCCCCTGAATATTACCCTCGACTTATCGGGCAGTGCCGGGCCAAGAAGGGGGTCACTTTGGAGGACGTTCCAGTGACGATTTAAAATCCCTTTTATCTGTTTATGTTGTACAGAATATTGGATGGTAAAGGCCCATTTAAACTTATTATCAGGGGTTCGTTTTGGCTTTTCCTTAATGATGGATGCCCTATCAAGGTTGGAGACCCGTTCTATGTCGTTATCAATGGCTATGGGTAAATATCCTTTCTCAAGGAATCTAAGCCTAAGTGTTTGTGCTTGTATATGGAAATCAGCTATGTCTGTGCAATTCCTCCTGATCCAAAGTAATTGGCTGTAAGGGACAGAACTGTGATGGCAACTGTCAATGGGGATGTAGCCATTCCTATCAGTCGGTTTAAAAAATGTTTTTGTCACAAACTGATTGTCTTTTACTGAGATCTCCAAATCGAGAAAATGAATATTATGAGTGCTTAAATCATAAGTTAAAATGATACCCATCTCATTGTCATTGAGAGTCACCATAAAGTCATGGAGAGATTCCTCATCTCCGTGCCATAGGAGGAGGATGTCGTCTATATATCTTGCCCACAACATCACCTCAGGCCGCTGTAGGGCATAGACGACATCCTCCTCCCACTGGGCCATGTAGAGATTCGCCAGGCTGGGGGCAAACTTGGCCCCCATGGCGACACCTCTTGTTTGGAGGAAGAACTTGTCGTTGTACCAGAAGTAGTTACTCTGGGTGGCGAATCGCAGTAGGTCCATGATGAACTGTTGTTGGATCTTAGGGATTGAATCACTGGTGGATAAATATCGTTCGACTGCTTTGAAACCTAAACTGTGTGGAATACACGTAAATAACGATGTTACGTCCGCAGTTACCAGAATACATCCACTCTGGTAATCTGTGCATTGCAATCTGCGTAAGGTGTCACCCGTATCCTTTAAAAAGGAGGGGACCCGTTGTACCAATGGCTGGAGATAGAAATCAATATATCTACCAATTCTAGATGTGACAGAATTAATTCCACTTACAATTGGGCGGCCTGGAGGGTTTGTAATGTTCTTGTGAATTTTTGGGAGATAGTACATAACAGGTATACGAGGTACTACGGGTACCAAGTACTCTTTTTCTTTTTTATCTATAATCCCATCCGAGAAACCTTTATGTATTAGGCCCAACAGTGCCTTGTGTAGTTTTTTGGTGGGGTCTTGGGTCAACGGAGAGTAGGTGCTAGTATCATCCAAGATACGGCACATTTCTACGTGATAGTCACTCTTGTCCAAAATGACCAATCCCCCCCCCTTATCAGCGGGGCGTATAATTAAATCCCTGCGTTCACACAGGGATTTAAGTCCTAGTTTAATGTCAGGATGGTCATATGTACGTTTTTTGGGCAAGGTTTCTAAATCTTTGAGAACAAGGTCTCTAAAGGCCTTGATTGATGAAGATGTAGTGTTGGATGGATTAAAGAGGGACGGATTGGACAAACCTGAATGGATAGGTACTCCAGGTAGGTTCACAGTTTGTTTGGATTGACTTGGGTTGGATAAGAAGAATCTTTGGATGTTTAGCTTGCGAACAAATTTTTGGACATCGACAAAGGTGTCGAACTTGTTCAACTGCTTAGAGGGGGCGAACTTTAGTCCCTTGTCTAAGGTTCTAATTTCTGCCTCTGAGAATTCCCCTTTGCTAAGATTGAAAATGCTATTACCTTCTAAGGTTTGCTTCTTTTTCCTGGTACGCCTCCCCCCTCTAGTGCCTCGTTTCCATCTGCACTTCTTTTGATGCTCATAGGGACCCTGGGAAAATCCCCACTCTGAGAGGGCATGGGCCGTGGGTGATTGTATGAATAGGGAGATCTGTTGTATTGGTCATACTCTCTTTCTATGTAGGAATGGTGTCTAGTATTCTCATCGTTTGAATGAGCATCACGTAATGGTGAAAACCTGTTATACGTACGGACCGGGGTACGATTACGATAATATTGTTCATGATGATAACCATACCATTTATCCCTTAAGTCAGACGGGGACCTATCGCGAGTGGGGACATCTCTAGGGGATCTGTCCCTCCTATAGTGGGCATTGTCACCCCCATGATAATCCGTGTAACCGTGGTTATCATTCGATGTATGGTATGGCCCCCTCCCTCTGCCTCTCCCACCTCTGCCTCTAGGGTTGCCTCTAGATGTATTCCCTGAAGTGGTCTTCTTAGAAGTGGGGGGTACATCAGGTTTTTTGGGGATGAGGGGCAGAGGAGTGGGTAATAAGGTCCTTGATGTTAGACCCGTACCCGTGGGGATTGACGTATCTATTTGACTGGAAGTCGTATCACCTGGTGGTACCAAGAGATCTTTTTTTTGCCAAGTGAAAATTACTCCTGTTTTGTAATCATTGGTGTCTCTATTATACTTGTTTTGTTTTTTAAAACGTTGGTCACGTTCTTCCTTCTCCAGTGAGGCCTGTAGATTGGAGGAAAGTGTTAAGTATTCAGAGGTTGATTTATGCGGGAGTAATAGATCATGAAGTGTCTTAATCTCTTGATCTATGGTAAGTAGTTTTGCCTTTTTTTTGGTTATAAGAAAAGTCAAAAGACTGAGGCCTGCCTCATTAAAAAAAATGGGACCAAGCTTGTAACTCAGTTTCACCTTGATGTGGATGGATGTCCCACCTTAGGCCTCTCGGGACCAGTCCCTCTTTGTGGTACTGGTCAAGAAAGACAATATCCCACTGTAGGTGTATTTCTGTGGTCATGAGATTTTTTAATCGCATAAATAGACCACTAATTTCTGTATTGATATGTGTAGAAACAAAAACACCTTCTGTGTTAAAGGAACGATTGGTCCTATATTCAAAAATATCCATTATGAAAAAGTGTATTGTAATACAAATGAGACCATATATTTAAAGAATAGTAGCTGCAACAATGCGGTTTACAAAAAAGAGAACAAACAAAAACAAAATAAAGTTGCGCTGCTAAAAATATAAAAAGAAGCAGCCAGCACTAACAGTGAAACAACCTGTGAGTAGACAATGAAAGAAAAATAAGTGCAGCGCTGGTGACAGTGAATTTGCGTGAAGCAATATACACCAATCCCATCCAAATGGGTGAGATTGTAATGGGGTGATCCAAAAACACAATACAAAAACGTACAGAGAGGGTGGTGAGACCCTATGGAGGCAATTGGTGGAGTGTGAAATATAAACTACAGAGGAAGTCCTTCAAAGAACAAAGTATAAAAACAGGCAAGTCTTCATATGAAACACTCTTTTTTTTTTTTTTTTTTTACAAATATTTTATTGGGTTTTACAGGTGATACAGATAATACTGTGTACAGTTAATATTGTACGTCAAATAACAACATAGAACCATGGAATATAAAATCCGTAGCATGTTCACTAGGAATAACATTGTGGTATAATAACGGAAACAACAGAATCAACAGAGGTTTGGCTGGATAGCATTAGCGGAAGTATATATCTCAGGTAGATCTTTCCACCGAAGCGGCACCCCAAAGGGGAACTCAGTGCCACTAGGGCGGGAGGACCTCGTCTGTGGTGTCCAACCATCATTGGGTTATACAAGGAATTTGAGGTTACATGTTTCAAACAGAGGAGAGAAGAGAAAAAAAGAAAAAAAAGAGAAAAAGGTGGGCAATCGCACGCATTGCTCGGTCAAGAATAAGGGTCGAACGGGTCGAATGGTCTATAGTTCTATAGGTCTCTTAAGCTCAGCTAAATGTGGCTTTAAGCCATTCGGACCATGGTTGCCAGCCAGTATGGTGTTTCATGGTTTGTTGTCTAGTGGAGGTAGTCAATTTCTCGTAGCTGTAATGTAGGGCCACCAGGTCCTTAGTCTGAGTCAGGTTTGGGATGTCAGTGGACCTCCAGAGTCTTGTAATGGAAAGCCTGGCTGCAAGTAATATATGAGTGGTAATATGCCTAACAGGGAAGGGTATATCATCAATGGTCAGGTTTAGGAGTGCCAGTGCAGGTGTTGGAGCAATCGGGGATCTAGTGATTTGTGAAATCAATGTAAAGACGTCGCTCCAGTACGTTTGGATGGCGGGGCAAGTCCAGAAGATATGTAACATATCTCCCCGTGCAGTACCACACCTCCAACACATGTCGGAGACATGATTGCCAAAGGATGCCATCCGGGATGGAGTCATATACCATCTAAGAGAAATTTTTTGTGTGAGTTCCCAGAGGGTCGAGCACTTGGTGGACTTGTATACTGCTTCGAGCGCTCTTTGCCATTGGGTAACATCAAAAGTGAGACCCAGATCAGTTTCCCACTTCTGGTGTTGGCGTGACTTGGTGAAGGTTCGTTTGTGGTGTAAGGTGTTATAAAAGTAGGATATACCCTTGATCCCAGACGTGGGGTCAGTAAGGTATCTCCATGTCTTCGGATGAATACCGTATAGGAGGGTTCCAAGAGATTCCAAGCAGTGACGTATGCGAAGGAAGGTGAAGCTGTCGTTAGGAGGGAGTTGGAACTCAGATTGGAGGGCAGAAAAGGGTTTAGGACGGGCGTTGTGAAGCAGGTGCTGGAGTGAATGAATCCCTTTGCGTTTCCATGTAGTAAGTGGTAAATCCGGGGATAGGTAGTGGAGGACTTCCAGAGGTATGTGGTACTGTGGGGTGCTTGGAGTGTAATCCACTATTTTGAGCATTTTCTTCCATGCGAGGACTGAAGCCCTCATGGGTGGGGAGATAGTTGATGGGATGGGGGTCCCGAGGGGAGTACTTAAGAGCCAATTTTTTAGATTGGGGCGGGAGAGCGTGAGAGTGAGGGCTTCCAGTTGGCCCCAGGGGGCGCTCGGTTGGGATTGAAACCAGGTGGGGAGTTGTGCTAGCACTGCTGCTAGGTGGTAGTCACCAAAATCTATGGATCCAGCGCCACCCACTAGTTTATGTTTAATCAGTTGTGTGTGTGCACATCTAGGACGTTTGTCTTTCCATAAGTATCTATTTAGGAGCGTTTGGAGGGCTCTAAAAAAGGATACCGGCAAGGGTATTGGGAGCGTTCTAAAGAAGTATAGTATTCGAGGTAGGCATAACATTTTGAATGCTGCCAGTCTACCTGACCATGACAGTTCGTGTTTGGCCAATTGGGAGGTGTGCGTTTGTATGTCTTTAAGTAGAGGGAGGAAGTTGTGTGAGTAAAGGTTTTTAAGGGATCTCGGAAGTTGGATGCCTAGGTAGGATATGCTAGTGTCTGCCCATTTGAACGGGTACTGTAGTTGGAGTAGATTCTTCATTGTAGCGTCTATGTTGATGTCAAGTATGAAGGACTTGGTTGCGTTTACCTTATAGTATGAGACTGCACTAAACCAGTCAAGCAATTTCTGTACTGTTGCCAGGGAAGAGGCCGGATCTGTGAGAACCAATATGACGTCATCGGCGAAGAGGCTGATTTTATGTGATGTTGGGCCTATTCGCATTCCCGAGATGTTTGGGTGAGATCGGATATGTTCCGCTAGTGGTTCCATAACCATGTTAAAGATTAAAGGGGATAACGGACAGCCCTGCCGCGTGCCGTTGGTGATGCTGAAGGGGCGAGAGAGCATACCCTCAGCGAATACTTGGGCGGAGGGATCGGAGTACAGTGCCATAATGGCGGAGAGTATGTGTCCTTGGAAACCAAATTTATTGAGTACTGCTCTAAGGTATGACCAATGGACTCTGTCGAACGCCTTCTCTGCATCCAGGGAGAGAAGCAGAGAAGGCGTTCCGCTGGTGAATGATGTCAACCATTCTTCTGGTGGCATCGGAGGACTGCCGACCCCTCGTAAACCCAGTCTGGTCTTTATGGATTAAAGTGGGCATGACATCTATCAGACGTGTGGCTATCGTTTTGGCGTAGATTTTGAGATCAAGGTTAAGAAGGGATATCGGGCGAAAGTTTTGGGGGAGATCCGGCTCCTTACCCGGCTTAGGAATCGTTACAACCAATGCATTCAAATATTCGGTCGGAAAAGAGGAAGAGGAGGCAGCTCTATTAAATACCTCTGTGAGGTGTGGGGCTAGGATGTCAGAGAATCGCTTATAGTACTCTCCAGTTAGGCCGTCGGGTCCAGGCGTTTTACTGTTGGGCAGGGAGTCAATGGCAGACTTAACGTCTTGGACTGTAAATGGGGCATTAAGGATGTCAAGTTGGGAGGATGTTAATTTAGGTAGGTTGAGGTCACAGAGGAATCGATCAATGTCAATTTGTGCAGGTTGTGGGGTAAGGGGGTCCTGTTTCAAATTATATAAGTCTCCATAGTAGGCGCTAAACGCGTCAGCGATGTCCTGGGGGTTGGATAGTGGTTGGTGCGTATGAGGGTGGAGTAGTCGTGCAATTTTAGATTTAACTCGTCTTCCCTTAAGGCGTTGAGCCAATTGTTTCCCCGCCTTATTGGAAGTGGAGTAGGTAGTGGCTTTCAGCCTTCTATAGAGGAATTCATAGGAGTGTAATAGCAGGGTTTTAAGTTCTTGTCTGAGGGACAACAATTGGTCTGTCAGGGGTTTCCGAGAGTCTACCTTATGTTTGGATTCCAGGTCGGCAATTTGGGACGTCAATTCGTCTAGTCGCTGCGTCCTCTTTTTCTTATGGTAGGAGCTGAGTTTAATCATTACACCTCTCACAAACGCTTTGTGCGCACTCCACACCACGGCAGGGTCAGGGACGGAGCCCCCATTTATAGTAAAGTACTCATTGATGCTATCAGATATTTCGGTGGCATATTCATTTTGTTGAATAATATAATTATTTGCCCGCCACAGATATGTGTTGCGTTGTGGGCTGGAGTCTTCGATTGTAATGGATATGGGGGCATGGTCTGACCATGTCGTGGTGTGGATTTCTGAATTACAGATTTTTTGCAGAGACCACTTGTCCGTCAGAAATAAATCTATTCTGGAGTATGTGGTATGTCTGGAGGAGAAAAACGTGAAGTCCCGTTCGGAGCCGTGATGGCATCGCCACACATCATACAGGTCATGGGTGGGAAGAAAGTGTTTCAAAGGCGATTCACGCCGCTTTGCAGCAGAAGTGGTGTCTAGATTAGAGTCGGGAGCCAGGTTGAAGTCTCCGCAAAGTACTAGGTTGCCCGTCCGGATTGGTCTGACCTTGCGCATGATCATCCTTAGAAATTTCATCTGGTGGGAGTTCGGGGCGTACAAATTAACGATGGTATATGGGGTTCGGTTGATGTTGGCGGTAAGAATTATAAAACGGCCCTCAGGGTCAGAGGTGAGGTTAAGAAGCTGGAAGTCTACCGTATCTTTTATGGCAACCATAACTCCTCTGGTTTTGGTAGAATGAGAGGCATGGAAGATGTGGGGGAATTTGTTGTGCTTGCAGAGGGAGGTATCCGTGGACAGCAGATGGGTTTCCTGCACACATAGGACGTCACTGTGAAGATCTATGGCGGACCGCCACAGTGAGTGCCGTTTTGCTGGATGGTTTAAACCATTGGTATTCAGGGACAAAATAGTGAATGGCATTGTGGGTGGGTGTTGGTAGCGAAGTGAAGAGAAACACTTACAGTTAGGCGTTGTAGACTGCAGGAGCCGATGGTTGAGGACAAATAAGTAGTAAACTGGCGGCAGGCCAGAGACCTGGTGTAGTACGTTTCAGCAGTCTGCGAATAGAGCAACACGTTAAATAGTAAAAACAAAGATTCAAGGAGGAGGGGAGAGAAGAAAAAAAAACACAAAGCGAAAACAAAACCGTAGAAGATAGTCGTGTTGAGCACGCTAGTGGCGTAGCGTAACTACCCTGTGAGCCCACAGGGTGTCTAGGGTGTAGAGGGGGTGGTAGTCACCACTTAGGCCTCTAATTGGGGGTAAAAAGAGTCAAACGGAGCAGTGAGGTATCAGACAAGGAGAGTAGCCATTGCAGAGAGTAGGGGAACTTGAAGATCGATGTGATAAAGGGCCTCAAGTTAGGAGGACATCGTTCAGGTACGGGAGCGATCCGAGGTTCTGCGGGACGCTGGTGGTCGTCGTTCAAGCGGAGCAGGTTTAGGTGGGTCTGGTAGAATTCCCCAGGCGTGCAGGAGATGTAGGCCCTTGTCTAGGTCGTTCACAGCATGTGATTGGCCATTCCTGGTGACAAGAAGGGTAGCTGGATATCGCCACTTGTAGGGAATTTTGTGGTTTTGCAGGCCTTTAGATATAGGGCTCAGCTGGCGTCTTTGTTGAAGAGTGAATTTGGAGAGGTCAGGGAAAAATTGAATCCCCGTGTACGGAGCTGGGAGAGGTGATTTCAGTTTTGCGCCCATTATGAGAGTTTCCTTGGTGTGGTAATAGTGAATTCTCATCAATACATCTCTGGGCACTGATGCGGCCAGGTGGGGCGGTTTTGCGATCCTGTGGATCCTATCAATGAGTAATTCTTGAGGGGATGCGTCAGGGATAATGATGTGCATCAGATCTCTAGCATAGTTGTTCAGATCTGCCGGCAGCACTGATTCAGGGACCCCACGCAGTTTAACGTTATGTCTGCGGGACCTGTCCTCAAGGTCTGCTAGTTTGGCGCGCATCCATGCTTGGTCCTCTTTAATGTCCTCAAAACAATCAATGACCTCATTCACAGTGGAAGTACAGTCAGTGAGGCCCACTTCAACATTAGACACTCTGTCACCTAAAGAGTGTATGTCTGAGGTGATTTTAGCAAACAGGGAGGAGAGGTCAGTCATGAGGGAAGTCTGCAGGGAGAGCAGCATGTCCTTTAGGGTTGTATCCATGACAGGCTGGCCTGATGTGGGGAAGGATGCCATGGAGGAATGCAGGGCCTGGTTAGAGAGGAGGGGGTTAAAAGCCTGGGCCTCAATTGGTATGTGAGGCGGCCGCTGCTGCGGCGCGTCCAAGCCGCATTTTAGCCTTTGCTGGGCTGCTGGGAAGGGTGTCAGCACTCGGGGGACCTGTGGGCAGACCATGGGTACTCTTACCACATGAGGTGGACACACATGCCAGGAGCACTGTGTCAGATGCGCTTATGAGAGCTCCTCGGATGGACGGCTCTATGGAGAGTGATGGTTGGAGGGATTGTAGATCTTTCCCAGGGATCGCAGGGTCCAGGATGGAGGGTGGTTCCAGGCTTTCAGATGGAACAACACTTGTAGGTATCCATAAAAGAAAAAAAACTCCACATGGTGTAGTTTGTTTGAAAAAGGAAGCCTTTATTAGGCTGGTAAATGGTAGAGCAATAAAAACAATAAAAAAAGGAAAATGCCAGTACTCTGGAAAGGATTTGGCACAAGTGATCACATGAGTATAAAAAGAGCGTGGTAATTGGGTATGAAAAAGCTATGTACCCGACATGTTTCGAGCTAATGCTCATCGACAGGGGCATGGCTCCTTCACCCACTCCACGCCGGGTACATAGCTTTTTCATACCCAATTACCACGCTCTTTTTATACTCATGTGATCACATGTGCCAAATCCTTTCCAGAGTACTGGCATTTTCCTTTTTTTATTGTTTTTATTGCTCTACCATTTACCAGCCTAGTAAAGGCTTCCTTTTTCAAACAAACTACACCATGTGGAGTTTTTTTTCTTTTATGGATACCTACAAGTGTTGTTCCATCTGAAAGCCTGGAACCACCCTCCATCCTGGACCCTGCAATCCCTGGGAAAGATCTACAATCCCTCCAACCATCACTCTCCATAGAGCCGTCCATCCGAGGAGCTCTCATAAGCGCATCTGAAACAGTGCTCCTGGCATGTGTGTCCACCTCATGTGGTAAGAGTACCCATCCTCTTTTATCTACCAGTTTGGTTATCCTGCATGCCCATTAAAGTGGATTACGCATACCATCTGATTCTCCAGTAACACAGGAGCGGTGTATAGGAGTGTTTCATATGAAGACTTGCCTGTTTTTATACTTTGTTCTTTGAAGGACTTCCTCTGTAGTTTATATTTCACACTCCACCGATTGCCTCCATAGGGTCTCACCACCCTCTCTGTACGTTTTTGTATTGTGTTTTTGGATCACCCCATTACAATCTCACCCATTTGGATGGGATTGGTGTACATTGCTTCACGCAAATTCACGTTCACCAGCGCTGCACTTATTTTTCTTTCATCCTTTACATTTTTATTGAACATCAAATGTGTAATTTTTTTTCTGCATTAATATGGTGTTGGCAGAGTCAGAGATGGTTGTTGACAATAGCTTACATTTTGTTCAGCCGACATCTGCATCCAAGGCTTATTTTTTACGTACAGGTATAAGCAATTACATATGATGTATTTAACACCTTCCCGCCCAGCATATAGCATAGTGAGGGCCATTCGGGCCTTTCATTCTTCTAAACGGACGTAATATGATGACCTCCCAGAAGGATGTTGATCCCAGCACAAATGATGATACGTCGTTCTCCTCCACCACGCTATTGTATTATGACATGGGGGACTCCCCCTGCCAGAACTTACTTGCTGATTAGCACTCACAGCTTCTAGACAGCTTCTGTTGAACAGACCGCTGTATGCGTGAGCCAAGTATACCAGGCTTTAGAAGTAAAGAGACCATATATTGATTTCAGGTTGGTGTCTTCATAATTATGTCTAAGACCTTGGTGTATTTTAACTTCTCTTCGTTGGGTTAACTCTAGTTGATCCAACATATACAGATTAAAGTAAAAGCACACAGGTAAAAGCTGAATATTATCTACAAAGGACATGCTGACTTTCTCTACTAACATGCAGTTAAACCATGAATTTCACTTAGATGAAAGAAGCTACCAATGTACTGATCTATAATAGTCTCCACAAAGCTGCTGTTCTAGAATATACCAGATTTATGGTTTGTTGAAATCACACATTATCATTGCTGCTCAAAGTCACTTTGACCACTGACGTGGTGTAATTGATTGCCTTGTAAAATCCTATTTGGGAATGCTGCAGCAGCTGGTAATAGTCCAGCTTCATAAACCAAACGTAATGTAATGTCTGCTCTTGCAATGTATCACTGAGTAGCCTCTGGTTAACAATGCAGTATGCTCTGGATGGACTCAGGAAGATTTTTTCCAGGGTATCAGCCAAGTTTATCACTGCAAAAAAAAAGCAGACAAATCTTACATCAAAGTACTCTGGAATAGGTCAAAAGTGAATTCCGTACTTATTTCAGATGTCAATGTTAGGTGTACTAGAAACTTGTTTGTAGGCATTAGAGAGACCTGCTGTCAGACCATTTATTTCAAAAAACAATCTCTACAAAGGATTATATGGAAATTTAATGTATTTTTTGTACAGATTCCTAGACTAATAGAAAAATTACAACTCGTCTCCATATACGTACATTAGAAATGTCTTACCTGCCAGAATACATAGAACCTTTTTTACCAACATTTTCACCAAAGATTCACATATTTGTGTATTTGTATGTTGGGTGAAAGTTGTGTGAATCTTGAGGGAAATCCTTGATCTTGCTGAGCACATACGTACTGGGGTGTGCAGCTGTGTGAACCGTGAAACATTGGATCACGGTGATTGATACTTAGCCACTGTGAGAGGCTGGGGTATCATGTGATTGATGTGATTGCTCATAGCAATCACATGATTACAATGTAAATAAAACAGTCATGGATGGCTTCCATTCAAGACTGTTTTGCTTACTATTGTGATGCTGTGATTGACCCACAGCTATCACATGATATTTAGGCCAATCACAGCACCCTGTACCATGTGATTAGCTGTAGCCAATCACAGATTACAATAGTAAGCAAGCTTCTATGAATGAAAGCCATTCATTAAAGCTAAACTATTGCTTATAACATTGATAATCACTGCTATAAGAAAAAATCCTGATCCTGAAATTTCTTCCAATGTTCCCATTTCTCTTTTTAGAGCTATTTTACCCTCCTCTAAACTATTCCTTAGGCCTTCCATGTTATACATATATTCTACTGAATCGATCCACTTCCTTATAGATGGACTTTCTACCTCCTGCCATTTTTTGGGAATCAGCCTTTTGGCTGCATTTAGCAGATGTGGTACCAGAGATTCTTTATAGGATTTTTGCTTCCACACCTCCATGGAAAAGTACAGTCCATGGGTCATTCTTTATTTCCTTACTGGTGATATCTTTTATAAATCCTAAAAAAAAATCCCAATATTTTTTAACTTTTGGACAATTCCACCATAAGTGGGCCATTGTGCCTAAGGACTTGCAGCCCCGCCAGCAGTCAGCTGACTGGTCCTCTTTAAATTTACTCAATTTGTCTGGTGTTATATACCAGCCCGTTGCACTTATAATTAATTTCTGCGGTCCTATTGTCCACGGCCGAGGAGTGGGTCAGTTTCAACATTTTCCCTTTTGTGATCGTATCCTTCTGTGTTCCTAACTCCCGTTCCCATTTTTTGATGAATGGAGGCATCCCCAGTTCGTCAACTGCTAATAATATCTTGTAAAGCCTTAATATAATGCCTTTAGGTTTATCTGTAGTACATAATCTTTCCAATCCTGTAAGCTGTTCCCCTGACCTTAATGGTTGGGGTAACTTTTGGACAAAGTGGCTCAGCTGTCATCAATTACCATTAATTCGTCGTTGTGTTTGAGGCTCCTGTAGTGTTATTAATTTCCCTTTTTTTTTATTATATCTGTGCTTTATCTTTTTTTTTATCCAATTCCTACCTACTTTATTTTTTCCTGGTGCAAAATATTAATTTTCCTTTAACTCAATGAGAGGTGAATTGTATTCCTTATCTATTTGTTTGTGTAGCGTGTCCTATATATTTAGTGCAGTCCCTGTTACCTCGTGAGTATTCTCGTCCAGTGCTCTAAACTGAGGGGGGTTCCAAATTATGATTCCTAATTTAGCCTTGGACAGTGCATTTTCTAACTTTACTCATCTTTTTTCCTGGTTGTCTCTGGCCCACTCCACAACCCTAGCAATGCTGCATTATAATATTTTCTAATGTCCGGGACCGCAAATCCCCCGTATTTTTTTTTTCTTGTTTTAATACCAGGAAGGAAATTTTATGTTTTTTATTCTTCCATATATAATTCATTATCAAAGTTTTAAGTATTATAAAGTAGGGTTTCGGCAATGCGATTGGTATCATCTGAAATTTAAAAATAATTAATAGGACCATTTTCAGGATATTAATTCGACCTATCCAGGAAATTGGTCTATTCAATACCCTTTTTATTTCTGTTTTAATTTTGTCCAGTAGGGGGATATAATTAATTTCATATACTTTCTTGATTGAATTGGCTAGTTTGATTCCTAAATATTTAAGTTCCTTCTACCAGGAAAACCTGAACTCCGCCTTTAGGAGCCGTTCTTCTGACTTGCTGATATTTACATTTAGGATCTCAGTCTTAGTAACGTTAATTTTGAAATTAGAAATATCCCCGTACTGTTTAAGTATTTTTAATTCGGATTCGGAATTGACGTTCTGGGGTTGACAATACAGAACAATACGTCATCCACGAACACGGATAACTTTTACTCTTCTTCATAAACTTTGATCCCTTTCACGTCAGGGCTCTTGCGAATACTGACCAAAAGGGGCTCTAGGGATAACACAAATAAGAGCAGCGACTTTTCATCATAAATGTTTGGGATAGCCTACCATTTATTTTTATCCTTGCCATTGGGATATGGTACAGTGTCTTAATCCATTTTAACATCCTAGGTCCTAGGCCCATGGTTTCCAGGGTTTGAATCATGAGTCCCCAGTCTACCCTGTCAAACGCCTTTTCCGCGTCAATCGACAGGAGTAGTCCTGGGGACTCATTCTCTTTTATCTTTCTAAGGAGTAACAAAGCTCTCACACCATTGTCCCTTCCCTCTCTTCCTGGGATAAATCCCACCTGGTCCAAATAGACCAGTGTGGTCATCACCTGTTTCAATCGATCTGCTAACACCTTTGCAAACAGCTTGGTGTCAGCATTAAGCAACAAAATCGGCCTGTACCCAGAGCAAAGCTTTTCATCTTTCCCTTCCTTCGGAATTACTATGATTGTGGCAGCAAGGGCTTCCCTACTCATTTCGTACTCAGTCCCTAGACCATTATAATATTGACACAGTCTTGGGATCAATATCTCCTTAGACTTTTTAAAGTAGAGCATTGTAAACCCATCTGTACCAGGGCTTTTGCCCGAGGCTGAGTCTGCCAGTGCTCCACTGATTTCTTCCTCAGTTATTGGTTTATCCAGGATTATTCCTTTGCTCTGTCTGATATTAGGTAGTCTTGCACCTTCTAGAAACTCTTTTGTTTTGATCTTTTTCTCCCCTTTCCGCCAGTTCTTCTGCTCTACAGAATACAGCCCCTGGTAGTAATTTTTGAAGGTTTCCTTTGTTGAATGTACCGCCTCTCCCTTCTTATTTTGCTAGGTGTATACTGGATTTATTACCCCACATATACCTTTCTTTTGCAATAATATTTAATTTCCTTCTAGTGTCTTGTTCCATGAGTTCTTTAAGTTAATCTCTTTTTCTAACTAAATCATGGTAGAGCTCCCATTGCTTCCCCTGTTTTTTATGTTCTTGTTCAATTATAATTTTTCGGCAGTCAAGTTATTAATTTTTCTACACCTTATTTTTTCCTAGCCCCCTCTGAAATCAAAATCCCTCTAATAAAATCTTTATGAGCTTCCCATAGTTGCTTTTGAGACTTACTTTGTTCAGAATCAATTCTTCATTCAATCTCTAAGTAGAAGATAGCCTTTGGTGACCAGGGATGTTCATTGTCATGCGTGATCTGATAGTGAAGCGATTTCTATACTTGAGTCCACTATCATTTCCAACATACTATGGTCTACCATGATATAGTCAATTCTGGAGTAAATCCTGTGTACAGGGGAGTAGACTCTCTATTCTAATAAGGTATACAAGACAGTGTAGATGTTTTTTTTTTAATTATGCCACTAAACACTTTTTTTAGATCGCCTTAGTGCGGTCACATGACCTCCAGCTGCTCTCCTTCCCTAATCTAAGGGCTACAGCGTGAGGGGCTAAACGGAAAGCACAGCAGTCACGTGACCTCCGGGCTGACGTCAGAGGTAAATCTCATCCCCTCCCTCTGTAGCCCTTAGATTGGGGTAGGAGAGCAGCGAGCGGTCAAGTAACTGCAAAGAGGCAATCTGAAATAAGTTATTTAGCAGCATAATTAAAAAAAAAAAAACATTTACACTGTGTAGTATGCCTAATTATAACAGAGGGGCTGGCAGCAATCATAATCTTTTGCCACATACACAGGATCGGAAATTCTGACAAGAAAACCGTGGATTTTTTTCCGACTGAATGTTGTGACTTGTGTTGCATACACACGCTCACACAAAATTCCGACCGTCAAGAACGCAATGATGTACAACACTACAGCAAGCCGGGAAAAATTAAGTTCAATGATTCCGAGAATGCGTTAAATTGATTCGAGCATGCACGTTTTTTTGTGCGTCGGAATTGCATACAGACGATCGTAATTTCCACCAAGAACTTTTCTTGTCAGATAAATTGAGAACAAGCTCTCAAATTTTTGCTGTCAGAAATTCTGACAGAAAAAGTCACATGGAGCCTACACATGGTCAGAATTTCCGACCAAAAGCTCACATCAAACTTTTCTTGTCGTAATTTCTGATCGTGTGTACGTGGCATTAGACTTTAAATCCACTTTAAACTCCTTCTTGCTAATCAGGAATCAGTTCTGGTCTGCAGAAGAGACAGATCTGCATCTGGTCAGTGACCATGGCTTTATTCCCAGGGATAAGGCACAAAACAAGTTGGTTCCTTTATGTAAAACCCTACTACATTGGTTGGTACACAATATTCAGTATAGTCTTTGGCACTTCTCAACTTTTCCAATAGAGAAAACCCAGACCCGGTATCCTTGCAGGGATCTCCAAATTCCGGGCCTCCAGCTGTTGTGGAACTACACATCCCATGGGGCATTGTAAAACGTTGACATTCACAGACATGACTAGGCATGATGGGATTTGTAGTTCCTGAACAACTGGAGGGCCATAGTTTGGAGACTCCTACCCTATAAGCTAACAAAAAATTAAAATGTGGCAAGTGTTTCCTGACTCCAGATCCGTGCTGAATAGCTGAAACTGCAGGATTCAGAGCTATGTCTGCAACAAAGGATCAGAAAGAATTTCTGATTTTTATTGCCAAAATCCAAAGAAACATACATCTGTCCATTTAGACTGATAAGTGCAGAGATAAATTCATCTAGCTGTTCCTGCTACAGTATAGAGTCAGGCTATTTACAGTACATCTTCTATCGAATACATTAAGAAGACTGGACATGCCCCATTTCCATGGAAGTTAGTTATACTTTTACTGTTACTTTATCCTGGGACTCAACAACATAAATCTGTTATATATTTCCCATGTGTACAGTATAAGGCACAGACATATAAAGCAACTCTTTACAGAGTAGTAAAACCCATTTATATTATCTCTTGACCCCTGCAGGTCCTAAAAACAAATTCAGCCTACTCATATATACAATAGGGACGATATAGGCTAGGCAGTCACTTAGCCTGTTTTGGGGTTGTGGGAAAAAAACGTACTCAAATTTGTTGGGTATGTACAAACTCAATCTAGATAGCGTAACTATAAATCCAAAACCCAAAACTGCAAGGCAAAATTGTTCATCAACCCCATGTCTTCTGTTTGGGATTCTATACATTTTGACCTAAGTTAGAGCTTATTATTTCATGTGTTCATTCCTGTTTTTAAATATTACACCTATGCCTTTACTGGGACATATTGGAAACACGACCCAATAGCAGTCTGGACAAGGAAAAAATTACATCGATTTTTATTAGGGCTGGTTTTTATACCAGTATCATACTTGGCTACAGGTTTTTATGACTGCTTTTGCTACCGTTTGGTATTACTCGCACCATTTTTACAGTTCATGTAGCTACATCGATTTTATCTCCAGTGCAATATTTATTTTGTTACCTACTTCAAGACTATAAAAGTTTTAATGCTATTCCCATTGGGCACTGCCTGTGTGTTTTTTGTATCCTGCTATCCATTTTTCCAGTGGTTGGTAGCTGCACTGGGAATCAGCCCGCAAGGAGATCAGCCTGCAAGGAGATCATCTAAAAGTAGTTGGATCCGTAAGTGCGTTATAATTAATCAAAATCAGTCGATTAATCGACTTAAAAAAAATCGATTAATCGAACACAAACATTTTAATCAGTAACAGCCCTAATTTTTATTCTAGTATTTACATATAGTAGATAAACCTGAATTTTATTAGAACTTAATTGTTATATAGATAATTGTCTAGTCTTCGGTTTAATTGAGTGTCCTTAAACCATAACTGCGTGTAGTTGTATTTTTATATTTTTATATCTTGGTATTATATTTCCTATCTTTTAATATTAGCTAAACTTCAAAGTGTTTCTCCAACTGGAAATAGTGGATCTATTACTTCTGCTGTGCTTATCCCATAGTCATAACATTTATTCCTGGTTCTAAAGGAAATTAGGCCAGGGTGGGGGTGATATAAATAATTTGGAGACCATGGCTTTATAATACGTCTTCTGCAAAGACCGAGGTTACTGACAAGAGTGCTTCCTTATGTAAATAAAATTGTTTGAACAAAGCACAACTTCCAGAGCCTAGCCTTCTTTCTATGTTCTTGCCAAACTGCTCTGACACAATAGCATAAATATGTTAACCCTTTCATTCAAATGCTTGGATATTTTTCCCGTTACTGAATACAGACAAAAAGATTATTATTATTAACCACATCTCGACCCGGCCTATTGTAAAGTGACAGCTGGGTAATGACAGCCAGACAGAAGCTTCCTAATCTGATTCATGGTTGATGTCATATGATGTCCTCCCAGTTGTGCACCCCACAAATCACAGCAATCACATTTTCACAATAAGCAATTATCATGAATGGATTTCATGGTGTACAGGGCCAATCACAGCAGCCCAGTACCATGTGATAGCTGTGGCCAATCATATCACCACCATGGTAAACAAGAGAGTCATAAATGAAAGCCATTAATGACAGTTAAAACTATTGCTGTTACAGTGATCATCACTGTAACAAGCAACCACAGTGTAAAGAAAAAAATAATCCTGATTACCTTTCCAGAATAGTAGTGTCACGGTGACACTGCACTACTCTGATGACAGTATGCAAAAGAAAAATGTTAAAAAAATATTAGAAATGTAAAAAAGGTAAAAAATTGTACAAAACAAATTATAACAATTTTTTTTTTTTTTTTTTTTACATACTGTCACCAGTCAGGGTTCCTAATCAAGAAAAATAAAAGAAAAACAACTGCGCTAAGAAACTACTTAAAATTGATGAACTAATTTGAGAGCAACTAAATGCTCGGGTGAAGCTGCATCTGACTGTACATACTAGAACAGTGAAAACAAACAATGGTAAAAACGAGATGCGCTACAAAAAGTGAAAGTCAGTACATATGTCCAAAACTTATTAACAGAAGTGATTGTCCATACAGACAAGGAGGCAGGAAAAGGTGATCAGAGTCTATTAATAAACAGCGTAGATCCAGCGCTCCAGTAAATTGAAGAGTAAAAACAGATGACAAGGTGACAATCCAATGTGAAAAAAGATGACAGAAGATCCTCCACCGTAAAGGTATTAAATCTGCTTACCAGATTTCCGGTGGTCTCTTACTTAAAAGAAGACCCCAGAAAGCATGTAGGTGGTCACTAGGAGGGTGAAGTTGGGCCGGACCAGATGTCAATCCTCACTCAAGGACAGTTGGATGAAGAACTTGGTTTCAAGTATCATAGAGAGACACAAAGGGCCACAATAGTGTAACACCATAGGGTAAAATTTATTTAAAAAAATACAAAAACTCACTTACAGTACATAGTAACATTGTATATAGGCATGTCAGTTTGGAACTCCGGCCGGAAGTAATCCAAAAAAGCAACCCGTCCAATAAGGTAAGGAAAAAGTGTAGTCAACGGGGGGTGATCCGATGTAACACAGGTTCCGCCTGACCGTGTGTGGTCCCCATGGGTCAATTATCCTTCAGTCAAAAAAAATAGAACTTGCTTTAAAATTTAACCGATGGACGCCTAACTGTGACTTTGCAAAACCCCTCCTGTGCAGGCAACCCCATCGGCAACATAAAACCACTTTTTTAAGACCGAGTACAAGTACCGATATTTTTCTTCAAGTACTCGTCGATACCAATTACAGATGCTTCTTTTTAATCTCATGTGACAGTGGCACATGTGACAATTTTTTTATTTTTATTTTTTTACATTTTCTTAACAATTCTTTTTTTAAGGGGACAGTGTCAGTGTGTTTTTATTTTATTTGTAATCTTTTACTTTTTACAATTAATTGCTTTATTATTTATTGCAATTCTTTTTTTTTTTTTAATCAGCCCTGTTGGGGGGCTTTGGTGAGGTATCAAGGGGATAACAGACCCCTGACATCTCCCCTTTGAGACAGGGAAAGGGACTAGGGACACAGATTCCCCAGTCCTTTTCTCAGCAGCCTCAGCTGCACTGAAAATGAATAGAGAGAAGACAACGGCTCCTCTCCATTCATAAACAGTTATGTGAATGGACAGAGTCAGTGATCACTAACATTCTGTACACTGACTCTGTACATTCGGAAAAGGTAGGAGCGGGTTTACCAGCTCCTACCTACACTCTCCATCCTTAAATGTAACCATATTGCTACACTTAGGCCGCGTACACACGATCGAACATGTCCGCTGAAACTGGTCCGCAGACCAGTTTCCGAGGACATGTTCGATCGTGTGTATGGCCTAGCGGACAGGTTTCCAGCGGACAAAAGTTTCTTAGCATGCTAAGAAACTTGTCCACTGGGAACCTGTCCAGCGGACCGAAATCCCCCGCATGCGTTGAATTGATTCAACGCATGCATGGAAGCATGTTACTTCCTGGTTTGAGGACATTTAAAAACTGCACTTTTTCAGGAGCAGTGATTTTTCTTATGCTTAAAGTGAAACAATAAAAGTGAAATATTAATTTAAATTTCGAACCTAGGGGCTGTGTATAGTATGTCTGTAAAATAGCGATTTTTTTCTCATGCTTAGAACTGTCCCTGAACAAAGTGTTATTTCTGAAGGAAAAAAAGTAATTTAAAATTGTGCCTTTAACCACTTGCCTACTGTGCACCTACACCCCCTTCCTGCCCAGACAAAATTTTAGCTTCCGGCACTGCGTCGCTTTAACTGACAATTGCGCGGCGGTCGTGCGACGTGGCTCCCAAACAAAATTGACATCCTTTTTTTCCCACAAATAGAGCTTTCTTTTGGTGGTATTTATTCGCCTGTGCGGTTTTTATTTTTTGCGCTATAAACAAAAAAATAGCGACAATTTTGAAAAAAGACACAATGGGCCAGATTCAGATAGAATTAGACTATCGTAGAGTATCAGAAATACACTACGCCGCCGTTTTTTACCTGGCTCTATGTGGAATCCAGGTAGATTTTGTCCAGTAAACGACAGCGGCGTAGTGTATTTCTCCCGTCGCAATCCATCTGCGCGAGTAGGGGGCGTGAATCATTTAAAATAGGCGCGTTCCCTCGGCGATCGAACTGCGCATGCTCCGTTCGCAAATTTCCCGCCGTGCATTGCGCGAAATCACGTCGTTACGTCATTTTTTCTTGAGTAGCGTCGTTTACGGAGATTCCTATTCCCGAACGAGTTACGTAAAAAAAAAAAAAAAATTTCAATTCGACGCGGTAACGACGGCCATACTTAACATGGGCTACGCACCGTTAGACCAGCAAAAAGCTGGTCTAACAGTACGTATAAAAAAATAGACGAAATTTGATATTATTTGTTTCTGAGTCATTATTGTACTCTATTTTGAAATACCAATAAAAAAAATTGAAACAAAAAAATAGACGAAAGCGATTGCGAAGACCGCTCGTATCTTCGTGGATCGCCGTAAAAACTCATTTGCATATCCCGACGCATGAAAACGACGCAAACTCCTCCCAGCGGCCGCAAAAATATCGCAGCGTAGATCCGAAGGCTTACGAAGACGTAAGCCTCTCGGATCGAAGCCCGAAGCCACCGTATCTTGGTTTGAGGATTCAAACTAGTGATACGGCGCGCAAAATTTGAAATTACTCCTGTCTAACACCAGTTAGACAGGAGTAATTGCTCTGTGAATCTGGGCCAATATTTTTTGCTTTTTGCTATAATAAATATCCCATTTAAAAAAAAAAAAAAAAACATTTTTTATCTCAGTTTAGGCCGATACGTATTCTTCTACATATTTTTGGTAAAAAAATGTAAAAAATAAAATTGCAATAACCGTATAGTGACTGGTTTGCGCTTAAGTTATATTGCCTACAAAATACGGGACATAATTATGAGGTTTTTTTATTTATTTTTTTACTAGGAATTTTTTTTGGGGACTGGGACATTATAGCGGACACATCGGACACTTTTGACACATTTTTGGGACCATTTACATTTATACAGTGAACAATGCTATAAATATGCATTGATAACTGTAAAATGTAACTGTCAGGGAAGGGGTTAACCACTAGGGGGCGGGGAAGGTGTTAAATGTATGTCCTAGATTGTGTTATAACTGTTGGGGGAGGGGGGGTGACTGGGGGAGGTGACCGATTGTGTCCCTATGTACAAGGGACACAATCGGTCTCCTCTTTCCCTGACAGCCGCTATCAGCGGTCACGGACACTCCCGTGTGCTCACCCCAGGGGGCGCGTGGGAGCGCGATTCAGGGAGGACGTCCATAGACATCCTACCAGAGTTAACAAACCGCCCTGTAGCCATAATTCGGCTATGGGGCAGTGATTAACTGGTTAAAATGTCACCTATGGAGATTTTTAAGTGCCATAGTTTGTCGCCATTCCACGAGTGTGTGCAATTTTAAAGCATGATATGTTACTGTAGGTATCTATTTGTATTTACTCAGCGTAACATCATCTTTTACATTTTATAAAAACATTGGGGTAAATATTGTGTTTTTTATTGTTTTTTTTATTTTATTTATTACAATGTATGCATAACCGCTGCCCAAATACTGTGTGACATAAAACATTTGTTGTTAAAATTTGATGGTGCTTTCTCTCTACAATCTTCTATAGATACACCAAAAGTGGTTTGAGTTCATATGCAGAAGTACCTAAACAGTCTATTCAATTTAAATTTACTTTGTCTTTCATACTTTAGGAAATTGTACTAACCACAGTTACCAACTACATTGTACATATCCTGTAAATACTGCACATTTTAGTGTGGTGTATTAAAACAATCCTACTTACTTTGGGCCAGATTCACAGAGTAATTACGCTGGCGTAACAGGAGATGCGCGGCGTAAGTCTAAATTTGCGCATTTGTTTCGATGCTCCGCATCCCCAAAACGAGATACGCAATAAATCTACTTTTTTTTGTCCAGCGTAATTTCGATAGACAGGCGCATCCGTTTGCGCAAAACTGCGCTAGACACATCATTGATTTGCTATTCAAATATGCTAATGAGGGAGTTACGGGGATCCACAAAAGAACGTTGGTGCAGCGCATGCTACGCGCTGTGCGCAACAGCTGCACGGCCTGTCTAAAATTAGACCATATAAAAGGTGGTATAAAATTAGACAATTTCTCTACATGTCAGAGAAAGCAACACTGTTAGTGAGGAGCTGAGCAGTCACACGTGTTGCACAACAATCTGTATGCCAACATGCCAGGGACATCCTCGCTCATAGCTATACTGCTGACTTTAGAGGAGCAAAGAAGGATGAGGGCACGGAGGAGGGCACGGAGGAGGGCACGGAGGAGGGCACGGGAGAGGATATGCTGCACACGCATAGACCTCTTTGGCATGAGTGATTCTGAGGTGTATCGCATCTTCAGATTCACCCCTCATGCCATCCTGGAATTAACCATAACCTTGCAGGAGGACATCACCAGCCCAACACACCGCTCACATGCAGTGCAGCCACTGGTCAAGGTCATGGCAACACTCAATTTCCTTGCCAGTGGCTCTTTTCAAAGAACAAGTGGAGTGGTGGCTGGGATGTCACAATCCTCCATGAGCAGATGTGTGCACCAGGTTGTCCCTGCAATCCTCAGATGCATGGCCAACCAAATCATCAAACCCACCACTGAGGAGCTGCGATTGAAGGCAATGACAGATTTCTACAGAATTGCCAGATTCCCACGCACCATGGGGGCCATTGATTGCACACATGTGGCACTCCAGCCCCCCCATGAGACAGAGCACATATACCGCAATCGGAAGCATTGGCATTCCATCAACGTACAGGTGATAGTCGATGCCCAATCAGAGTGCTCCTTCCGCATTTGCCGAATATTCGCAATTATTTTGTATTGTAATATATCACGAATATTCTGAGCCAATCAGAGTGCTCCTTCCGCATTTGCCGAATATTCGCAATTATTTTGTATTGTAATATATCACGAATATTCTGAGCCAATCAGAGTGCTCCATTCCGCATTTATCGAAATTTCGCAATTATTTTGTATTATAAAATATCACGAATATTCTGAGCCAATCAGAGTGCTCCTTCTGCATTTGCCGAATATTCGCAATTATTTTGTATTGTAATATATCACAAATATTCTGAGCCAATCAGAGTGCTCCATTCCGCATTTCTCGAAATTTCGCAATTATTTTGTATTATAAAATATCACGAATATTCTGAGCCAATCATAGTGCTCCTTCCGCATTTCTCGAAATTTCATTCGCATTCGCAATTCGCATTCGCATTCGCATTCGCAATAGCGAAATTTCACAATCATTTCATTTCCAAAAAATATCGCGAATATTCGCATTTAACGAATATATCTCGAATATTCGACTATATATTCGAGATATATCGCGAAATCGAATATGGCATATTCTGCTCAACACTACCAAACACCCCGGATCCAGCCATGACAGCTACATATACAATCAGAGCCCCATCCGAATGGAATTCGAACAGAACGTGTATGGGGACACCTGGCTGGTTGGTGAGTGACATGGGTGGCAGGTAGGGATGAGCTTCGAGTTCGAGTAGAACTCATGTTCGACTCGAACATTGCCTGTTCGCCGAACAGCAAACGATTTGAGGTATTCGCAGGAAGTTCGTGTGAACTTTAGAACCCTGTTAAAGTCTATGGGTCTCGAACGTTTGAAATCTAAAGTGCTAATTTTAAAGGCTAATATGCAAGTTATTGTCCTAAAAAGTGTTTGGGGACCCGGGTCCTGCCCCAGGGGACATGTATCAATGCAAAAAAAAAGTTTTAAAAACGGCAGTTTTTTTGGCAGCAGTGATTTTAATAATGATTAAAGTGAAACAATAAAAGTGAAATATTCCTTTAAATTTTGTACCTGGGGGGTGTATAGTATGCCTGTAAAGTAGCGCTTGTTTCCCATGCTTAGAACCGTTCCTTGCACAAAGTGTCATTTCTAAAGGAAAAAGAGTAATTTAAAATCACTGGCGGCTATAATGAATTGTCTGACAATACAGAGAAAAGTCATTCATAAAAAATAAAAATAAATATGTGTGAGGGTCCACCGCATTTAAAAAAAAAACATTGGTGTGGAGTTCCCCTTAAAATCCATACCAGACCTGAAGGGTCTGGAATGGATATTTGGGGGGAACCCCACATATTTTTTTTTTTATTTGACGCAGGGTTCCCCTTAATATCTATACCAGACCCTAAGGTGAGTGATTTTAAATGACTTTTTTCCTTCAGAAATTACATTTTGTGCAGGGACAGTCTAAGCACAGGAAACACGCGCTACTTTACAGGCATACTATACATCCCCCTAGGTACGAAATTTAAAGGAATATTTTAATTTTATTGTTTCACATTTAGCATTATTAAAATCACTGCTCCTGAAAAAACTGACGTTTTTTTAAATCTTTTTTTGCATTGATACATGTCCCCTGGGGCAGGACCCGGGTACCCAAACACTTTTTAGGACAATAACTTGCATATTAGCCTTTAAAATAAGTACTTTAGATTTCAGACGTTCGAGTCCCATAGACTTTAACAGGGTTCTAAAGTTCACACAAACTTTTGGTCTGTTCGCAGGTTCTGGTGCGAACCGAACCCAGGGGTGTTCGGCTCATCCCTAGTGGCAGGCATGACTGACCCCCCCCATGATGCACACATCACAAGGGGCACATGCACGACTAACATCCTCCTGTCTTTTCCCTTCCAGGCGACTCTGCATATGCACTGGGACCCCATCTCATGACTCCTATCCGGAACCCCCAAACCCCAGGAGAGGAAAGATACAATGAAGCCCACGCCCAAACACGTGCAGTGGTGGAGCGCACTTTTGGCCTCCTAAAGTCACGTTTCCAATGCCTGGATAAGTCTGGGGGGACCCTGTTGTATTCCCCAAACTTTGTGTGCCAGATCATCGGTGCATGTTGCATTTTGCACAACTTCGCAGTGAGAAAGGGCCTGCAGATTGACATACGTGATGACCTGACCCCTGAACCAGACAATCCCCCCCTAACCGAGGTTACCCCGTCTTCTGAGGGAAGAGCAGCCAGGAGACAGCTCACATTAGGCATCTTTGCACGTTAAACACACACATTAATCATGGCACAATGAGAATGCATGCATGCACACCACTGTGGTCCCTAGCACAGACACATCACATCCTCATCTAATTGGATTAGCACAAGCCCACCATGCTGGACTTGTGAGCAGCAACGCCACGGCACGGCTCCAATTATGTCACTGTACATTCATACACCATTCACACGGACCTGGGAATCACTTCTCCCTGGTCCTGGGGAACCCTTCTCCACCAAAACTGAGGGTGACACCCCTTTGCCAGCAGGAATATCACCCCCACATTCCAAAAACATTCACATCACAAAAAAAAATGTCCAGCAAAAAAAAAAAATATCCAGCAAAAAAAATAAAAAAAGGGGAAAAACAAATTAATGCCGTTGGCGTGAGCCACGCCTGGGGCGCCCACGGCCCCCGGCTCCTCAGGGGAGACTCATGGGGAGGGGGGGTAATCCGGGGAAGGAGGAGCAGCCCCTGGTCTCTGCCCACCTGGCGGCCTGCCCTCCAAGGCCACGGCAATTCTGTTCAGGCCAGCACCTAGTGTTGCCGTGTTGGCCTGGATAGCCTGGGTGAGGGCCCTCACATCCTGCCCAACGTCTGCTGTTGTAGTCTGCAGTACGTTTAGGCAGTTTGTAAGAGCCCGGGAGTGGCAGTCCAGGTCCCCAAGGATATCCTTTATGGAGGACAGGCTCTCCTCCATCCGCCCCAAAGTCTGGCTGACCTGTCCCAGATGGTGGGTCTGAAGGGCCTGGTCCCTTCTCAGATTGGCGGGCAGAAGCTTGGCCACCCCCCTGGTCTTCTGGGACGACTTCCTGCCTCCAGCTGAGGCTTGTGGCCGGGGAGAAGGGGAGGCCCTTGGGAGAGGAGCCCTGTTGGGGGAGGAGTGGGAGGGGCTAGCCCTTATGGAGGGTGAGCTGCTGCCAGCCAGAGAGGAAGACTCCTCCAAAAACAACAATCCACTGGCTGACATGACATCCTCCTCCTCCTCAAACTCCTCCTCCTCAACCTCCTCCTCTTCAACCTCCTCCGAGGATTTCGGCCTTGTCGGGAGGTCCTCATCAGGCTGGGATGGTGCGGTCAGCCCAGATGGCCCAGCACCCTCCTGCTCATCTGTGGATGACACAAAACATTCACAGGTTGGAGGATCCACACACTTGCCACATATTCCCTTTCACCCCCTCCCCCACACATGCTACACACCTGATAGGGCAAAAAAACCTTACCTGGCATCACGCCTTCATGACTGGAGTCATAGCCAGGCAGGCCCTCCACCTGTTGTCTATGAAAGGTGTGGGCCACCACACGCTCCTCCGCTGTCAGCCGAACAGGGCATGGTGGGCCCCCTCCTGTGGCCCTGGCATGGGCTGCCATTTTGGCCAGCTTCTTTCTGACCAGACGCCGGAGGTCATTGATCTTCTTTTCAATCCCCGACCGTGTCCGGGTCTCCCCCCCCCCCCCCCCCGATGCATTCACCTCGTCAGTAATGTTCTGCAAGATCTCACGCCTCCTGGCCGGGTGTTGGCACTCTCCGGGCCGTGGAGGAAACGCCCATATTGGGAAATGGCCCGGGCAAGAATTTGTTTCTCCCCCAAAGTAAAATTTTACTTCTTCTTCCTCTCAGTCATACTCATACAACAACTCTCCCCCAAACAGTCAGCAAAAATCACTCACAAAAACAAGCAGGAAAAATCAAGCAAGAAAACAAACAAACAAAAAACTATCAACCAAAAAGTCTCACAAGCAGTCACCAAAAAACACTTTCAAATATCTTCTACAAAACACTAGATCAAATAGTCCACAAATATCACAAAGACAAGTCACAACGCAACAAACAACAGAACAAACGCACCTTGCTGTATAGGGAGAGATACAAAGGGATGTACTTTTGCAAAGGAAGTGCGTTTGTGTCTGTCTATTTATGCTGTCTGCGTAGTTCACTAAGTTGCCCTGGTCTACTTCCAATTTCACTGATTGCGCCGTTCCCGAGTTGTGAGCATGCGCACAGAGGTGCTGACCATGGTCTGCTTCATGTGCGCATGCGCGAGCCGGCCGGCCCTTCATTTGCATGGGGTCACGGCTCATTTCAATGTAACACGCCCACGTCCTTCCCAATTTTAATTACTCTGCCTTACGCCTCTGAAATTACGTTGCACAGGCGCTATTTTCTGCGCAAAACAATTGAGAATACGGTGATTGCGCCGCTACATTGCGGCAGTCTAACGTAAAGGAGGTGCGCTACGCCAGTCAAAAAATGCGCCGATGTACGTGAATCTGGCCCTTTGTCTTTTGTGTGGTTTCCAAGAAAGCACATCTTGCCACAGGCATCCCCCCTGCTACCTTACATAAGCTGTCAGTAGGGGAAACTCAAGTGGTTTAACATGCAAAACTTTGGAATTTAGAAACACCACAGAACATAATTTGGCATGTGAAATATAACTAGAACTTCATTAGGGTGGCCACAGATAAGCTTTAAGCATATACAACTAGTATATTAAGCCTTTCCTAAAATAAGTTATCATCTAGTGAAAAAAAAAAAAAAAGTTTAACCACCATTGTAATTAATATTGCCACAGTCCATCAGGGCTTATTTAAGGTAATAATATCATATGTACACTGACAAAGAAATGCACACATTGTCTTGGCACTAGAATAAAAGATTAAGTCAATCGCACCAATGAATATTCAAAATCAAGCTCTATTTAGTCAAAATACAGCAGCATTTCAGTCATTAAGCAATCTTTTTTTTCAAGAAGTTTAAACAGTTCTTGTTAAATGCAAGGTTATTACAAAGTATACAAATGTGCAATTGCCTAACGATTTTAGTTAAAGCTGATTTTCCCTTACTTCTAGACCAGTGGTTCTTAACCTGGGTTCGATCGAACCCCAGGGGTTTGGTGAGTCAGTCTCGCGGGAGTCTCGAGGTCAAGGCACACAACTATATACACCTACACTCCTATGAAGAGGCGTAGTGTCATCTGGGACTTGGCCCAGATGATTGACGTGCTTGATAAAAACTTCCCCCGGTGGATAAGGCGCGTCACGAGTTCCGAAAATAGCCAAACTTGTAGTCGGCTCTATACGACGCTATACAGCGCCTGCGCACACACTAGGAGCCGTGTAGAGCTAACTGTTTTTGTTTGAAAATCATGTTTTAATCATGGTTTTGTTCTTTGTTCTTAATGGTTTTGTTCTTTAATGGTTTTGCTCATTTTGTGCACCTATGTATAAATATATACCTAAATATATACCTATGTTTTGAATTTGAAAAAATCATATTTTATTTTTCCAATTAAGAAGGGTTCGGTGAATGCGCATATGAAACTGGTGGTGTTCAGTACCTCCAACAAGGTTAAGAACCACTGTTATAGACAGTTAACATACAAGTGCAGCTTACCAATTCTTAGATGTGGTGGTTGCATTCGTTTATTTATTATTATTTTTTTAGGCTTTTTGCTTTATTTTTACCTGGCGATCCAGCCAGTAAGTCTGCTATTTTTCAACTTACTTTTACAGACCTGTTCAGACAAAAAATGCAAACAACTGTTTCTTTACCTTATTATAATGTCTTAGCTAAAATTCAGCTTACTTTGTTAGTCAAGTTCATCTAAATGTGCTAGTACATCTAAAGGCCTGTACACACGATGGGATTTTCCGACGTTAATTGTGTGATGACAGGCTTTTGTTGGAAAATCTGACAGTTTGTATGCTCCATCAGACAATTATTGTCGTATTTTCCGCCAACAAATGTTGGATAGCAAGCTTTAAAATTTTCAGACAACAAATGTGTGTTGTCCGATTATCCGATCGTGAATAAACAAGTCCTTCGGACAACTCCAAAGTACAAACACGCATGCTCAGAAGCAATGCAAACCATAACACAACATAAGCAGAAGTTGCCCAGCTAGCTAAAGAGCTGAAAAACCATGTAAATTCATATTTGTTGGCAGACAATCCTTTGCCGTTTGCATGCAATACAATACAATGCAATACAAGTTCACAGCCAACGCCCTTCAGACAAAAGTCGTACACTTTGTCCGTGGAAAATCTGGTCGAGTGTACTAGGCTTTACTCGCTTGATCGCCAAATGAAATCAAGAAAGGGATTGGTAAGCTGCAATATATTTTTAGGCCAATATGTATTCTGCTACATGTTTTTGGTCCAAAAAATACCAATAAGCATTGACTGGTTTACGTTCTAGTGTCTACAACTTATGGTATGTATTTATGGAAAAAAAATCATACTAGTAAGGGCAGCGATCAGTGCCTTTATAGCGTTACTAAAATATTGTGGTGGCCAATTGGACACTAAATGCCACTTTTTCCACTTTATGGGAGTCAGTGAGTGGTGCTAAAAAAATATGTACTGTCACTGTACTAATGATACTGGCTGAGAAGGGGTTAAACATCTAGGGCAATCAAAGGGTTAAATGTGTTAGGTGCTTTTACTAGGGGAACAGGTGAAATTTATTTCCTACTTTGCAGAGACACAAAATCCATTCCTTCTTTCCTGTCAGATTGGCGATTTGTCCGGTTTACAAAGACAGATCTCAGTTCTGTGTGTTTTACTGACCAGCGGGTGCCAGACGACATCCGGTGCCTGGAACCAGCAGATAGGCTCTTGCTGTGAATAATCATAGCAGAAGTGGCTTGCTGGGGGCGGGTCTGCACCCCCTGTAGGCAGAAGTGCAGAATCACGTATATACTGTAATACTGTATACGTGATCCTACACAGGAGAGCCACCCTGTAGCAGTAAATCAAGTGGTTAATACCGCTTTAAAGAAAACCTGTTGCTTTGTTTTCTATTGATAAAGCACTGGTCCATTTTAGGCAATACACAAACATTAAGGACAGCTCACTAAGGAGCTGCTTTAGAAAACAGCCTAGCTGTTGCTATACTGCTGCTTTATATTTAAACCCTCCTTCAGACTACTTGTGCGCCTGTGATTTTTTGCTCCACTTGCATTGGGAGTCTGAAGCAAGCAAAGCCACATTCAGTCTAATAAAAGACGGGAAGGACTGTCAAAGGTAAAAGGGTTTTTCTCCTATCCAAGACTTTTCTCTACAGTGTTGTGTATAAAAACATAACTGGTATCTGGGCACCACATTGGGCTCTGCATTTTATTTATGTTGCACTTACCACTAAAGGAGCTACTGGATGTATTGGGTGCTTTGTTCCTATGCCAAAGATGCTGAAAATAGCACCACACATTTTGACGCACCTGGCTGGATGGGAAAAATTTGTTACAGATATAAGTATATAGTATATACTTCGATGGCTTAAGGCAGCCTTTCTCAACCTTTTTACCGCTGGGGAACCCTAAAAATAATTTCCAGGTCTCGGAGAACCCCTGATAAAACCCATTCATTGGGGGTAAGTGAGAAGAATGCCCTTTTTTACAGTAATGGTAAGAATGCCCCCCTTACAGAGAACTATGACGATCATTGGTGTAATACCACTGGCTCCTCCAAGTGGAATTGGCTCAGAACTATGTAGACACCATCAAACAGGAGGTAAATCAGCCACAGCTCAAGGAATCCCTAGCTACCTCTGGAGGAACCCTAGGATTCCACGGGACCCTGGTGGAGAATGTCTGGCTTAAGGTATAAAGACACCAGTAATGGCAAATTAAGCAATGGCAAGAAATGTTCTGTAATAAAGTAAACATTGGAATAAATATCCTGAAAACTGAATAAACAGTAAGGCCCCTTTCACACTTGCGGACCTTAAGTCCGATTTTTCATCCATCTGTGTGCGGATGAAAACGGGACATACATTATTCCCTATGAGATCACGGGTGTCAGTGGATGAACATCCGCTGACACCCGATCTAACCCGATCTTGCCCATTTTGAAGTGGACAAAATGCATTCCTTTGTAAACGGGCCCCTAAAAAGCTTATACTGTGCATATAAACATGATGAAAAGGGTATTTCTTTGAGGCCTTTATAAATAGTATCTCTGCTTTGATTTTGGCTATGCAGGTTAGAAAAAACTGTTGGAAACCAATTCATTTCTATGGGCAAAGTGACTATTAGTTAGCATACTATTCATGCATAAGCCCATAGAGGGCTATTTGGCCCTTAGAGCCTTTTCCCCTGTGCTCTCCTGATCTGTTCAGTTCAAATCCTGCACATGGTATATACATTTAATTTCAGGTTTTGAACCAGTGTGTTATGGACAAAGCAGGCAAACATATTTATGGGACAACAAGAATTTTAAATGCACCTTAAAGGATTTTACAAAGCAAATCAATAAACTTATGGTGGTGAGTGATATTTAAACACAGTGCAGCCATTTTACGACTCAAGCATAGGAAAATCTTGCAGGAGGGCTGACTAAAATTGAATCTGTCAAAACATGTCACTTACTTTTTACCTTAATATCAAACATTTTACCAAAGAGAAAATGAAGGACAAGCATTATTCGTGAAGACAAACCCATTCAAAACAGAAGGATCAAATATTGTATGTCTCAAAGGAAAATATACCCTCTTTACTAGACATGTGCAATTCATTTTGTTATGAATAGAATTTTTTTTGTTATTCAGCGATTCAGATGTATTGAAAATTAACACATTTTAATAAATCATAACTAAACAACAAATTCAATCATATTTATTTGTTTAATTTAAATGATACTATGTGATAGTTTGGGCTTTTTGTTAATGTTTCAAGCATTATAAATAATGTAACAACATAACGAATGATCCAAACTGATTTGAATCCATCTTGTATTTATTTTGCATTGACATTTTTTATTATTATAAAAATGCACTACATATGAAATGGAAACATATTGCAATAAATAAAGTAATACAAGTAATAAATAGGTATAAAAGTGATATAAGATGATCCCTATGTATTGTGTTTGAGTTGGATGGAGGTAGATCCATCAGAATCTCTGAATCATAAAATATCAAATGAATCTAAAATTAATTTCCTTCCATTCGTTCTTTAGGATGCACGCAATTGCAGTTGAATTGTGTGGGTTGGCCTAGCAGGAATGACTCAGAGGGCATAAGTAATCTCCCATAAATAACAAATGAACACATCAACATTAATATAGACAATCTTCTGAAATAAGAAAATATGAATAGATTCTGAATAACAAAATACGAAAACAAATCCGAATATACGAAACTAATTCCGAAAACAAATCATTCTAACATACCAAAAATGACACCTACTGCAAAATGAGAAAATGGCAAATTTAGAACATTAAATCATAGTAAATGAAAACTTATCATAGAGATCAGATAATGCTATCTGAATCTGAAGGACAAAGACACCACAGTATTTAGGCAACACTGTGCAAGTATCATCATGAGCTAATGTGCTCTGTAAACAACAGATCATTTTTAGTAAAGCGATTATGAATAGCCAGGGAAACATGTAAGAGAGCCTAAAGCTCCACCTTCTGGCTGAAATTGTATACAAAAGCACAAAAAAAAAATACTTTATTTCTTAAAGTATATGTAAACTTTAACAATGAACTCAATTAATTCTCTCCCTTCTGGCCTGTTAAATATATACCATTGTAAGATTGTAGTTAAGGCATCCAAAGACCACAGCAATGTTTTAGACCTGCGCCTTTTACCATCTGCTATCAAGGTGCTAGTTCAAACAAGCCCCTCTCTCCTTTTAATTGAAGAGAATGGATGAATGAAAGCTGCACTCCAGCAAATGCTTTTCCAGGCACATTTATTTAACCATCAACAGTACATCTGCATCCATGATGTCCCCACCCAGGGACCATAGTCTCCTTAACGCATTTCACATGAATGGCTTTATAACGAGCAACAAATGGAATGAATATCATGTGATTAATTCAATCGAGGCAAAACTTATACCTGGTTAAGGACATCATGCATGCAGCTGTACTGTTGACAGTTGATTGAAAATGCCTGGAAGAGCATATATTGGGTGCAGCTTTTATTTATCCATACTTTTCACTGGAAGCATTTTGTTGAATGTTTTACTTGGTGCAAAAACAACTGTTAAAGTTTTTCTGAGCTGTCTTGTGTTCTCTATATACGTTTTATGTTATACCAGTCTGTTTAACCCTCCCAGCTTTTACTAGTTCTCCTAGTTGTTATGAGTGGTTGAGTAGCTTAGCAAAAGAAATTTGGCAGGGCAGACACCACTCAGTCTAAAGAAAACCTGTATGTTGTCAATCAACAACAAGGCCTAGTAGCTGGGTGCATTTATAGAGCTACAGGTACTTTTTTGTATTTGCATGATTTGTAAGGGCCCTTTTACACAGGCTGTCCTATCAGGTCCTCCTGAAAAATGATTGGACCCTCCAGCCTCCCCTATGGAGCGGCGCAGAGGGGGGCATGACAAGGGTTTTTTCTCTTTTTTTTTTCAAGCTAAGCTCTAAACAGCTATATAATATATTATAAAAATAAATAAAAATTCAACTGATGTATGCATTGAATCTGGCATCAGTCAATTGCAGTCACTGTACAGAAAGGCTAGAGCAGCTAGGAAGCAGCAGCACAAGGAGCCAATATGTGAAGCATGCTGATATGAAGACTAAGCAGAGTGTCTTCTTGCTACTTCTAGTGACAGAAAAAAGTAATGCAGAGAAAATATTAAATATTTCGTCAACAGCAATTTTGTTATTCTTTTAATGAACTAATCACGTTATCTTGTTATTTTTGGTTGGAGTTCTGCATTAAAAAATTATATTTAGAGATCCAAATAGTGATGCTGTTAGCAATTGTATGTATAATCTGGAGTTCTTAGATTAAATTATTTAGATTTTTTTAACACTTCCTTTATTAGATTAAAAAAATCTGCTTGATAATTGCACTACTTTTTATTTTATTTTAGTCCAGCCTGTTAATCAGTGGCTGTTCCAAATAATTGTGTTTCTATGGTTACATTTGTCTAGGACTGCTTTGTGCAAAGTTTTTGTGTAGAATCTGCCTGGGGTTAAAATATGTGAAGGCTTCCAGTCCGGCAGCGTAGACCGTATTCATAAACAACGTTTCATAGATTATTTTGTACAGGGCACTCAGACTGCATGGCAACTTATACCATATTTTATGTTGAGTAATTTAGTTTGCCATATTTAGTTTAAAGGTGGCATGCAAAGTCAATACATATTAGCAATCAATCTAATGTAAACTTTTATTTATTTATAAGGCTAGGTTCCCATATGTGTGGGTGTTTTTTTTTTTTGCTGTGGGTCCGCACTTGCTCCCGCAGAGGCAATCACCCACACAGAAAAACACACTGGATGTGTGTGGGTGCTATTAATCCCAATAACATGCCACACACACTTGAAAACACTCCCGCACTGTAAACCACACTGCACTTGCTACAATTTCTAAAATGCTGCAGGGACTTTATCCATGCATTTAAGGAGGCATGGTAGCCCATTCAAATGAATTGGCTGCCATTCTCGTGCAAAATACAGCTCACAGAGCTGCATAAGTGTGAAACAGGGACACAGATATCAATAAATAGCTGAAGGCAGAGGGGGTGGGCTACTAGCTTTCTGTTAGTCACCAAGACAGGAGGTAAAAGTACATTTTTCTAATTGAGGGTCTAATATGAAAAAAAAAAAAAAACAACAGTGGTCCTAATCTTTCTCTACTCTGTCGCAAACTAAATATCTGTCTGGACATACAATTTAAATATGCCAAATAATGTTGAATAGACAATAGAGTTTTATGACCATTACTGTAATTCTGTTTCAGCAGTGTCATATAAAAATGAGTATCCTGCCCGTTTCCACAACAAGTTTTATTAAAATATGCAATATAAAATTCTAGAAGATTGCCCATTTTCAGGAGTTAAATATGTTAAAAAATGTATTGGCCTTGCAAGATCAGGTCTTGAAACCCAGCAGGCGTGGTCAAGAAAATGTCAACCTGGTTGGAGAAGAGCTAAATACAGCAGGATATGTTCCTTGACAATGACAATGGGCTGATTTTTATCCAGTGGATTCCATAACACAAAATATATAAACCCAGAACCCAACCCAGATCCCAGTTAGAAGAGAGTGATACCTTATTGCTTTCCAGCCCAATGTATGTCTTCTTTTCGGAAGGGGCATAGACTCAAATCCACTAAGTTGTACTCCAAGAGAGATGATTATCTATAAGATCTATCAGCATTAGATTACCCACATACTACGCTCAGGGCTGGTTATACACAGAATATTTAGTTAAAGGAAAAGTCCAGGTTGAGCTTTTTAGGCTGGGCTTCTAAGAATGGCTCACTGTACGAAAGTGCCAGTCAAGGAATTGCTCTGGGTCACAGGAGTGCAATTCGTTTTGCACTCCTGTGACCCATTTTCAGCAGAGAATGGTCTGAAGTCAAGACAGCGCGTCATTCTGACTTCCCAAGTCTGGATCCACCAGCTGCCTTGATTAATGGCAGCTTTGGGCATCTCAGGGAGCTGCTGAGATGGCCGATACCCACCCCTTCACAGCTCAGTGATCCAATGAGCATGAAGGATCAGAGCAGGAGAGATAGTGACTGACAGGCAGCATCTCTCCGCTCGGTGAAGAGTGAGAACCAAGCAATCGATGTTTGGTGGCTCGGTTCTCAGTGCAGAGACGCCGTGGGACAGCTGCAGCATCGGTCTGATGCTCCATCTACCAAGATAAGTATGAATCAAAAAACAAAAACGAAAACCCATACTTCTTTTTAAAGTTTGAAGAAAAGCTTAACTAACTAGGCACAAAAATGTTCTCTTACAACCTCCTACCTCGGCAGAATATGGATCCCAGCGAGCTTCTCGCTGGATTCTGCCAAGAAGCTCGGTCGTGTGTACGGGGCTTCACATTGATGCAGTGAACAGGCTAGATACTGAGCCATAGGGAGCAGAAAAAAAGTGTCAAAAGACCTGCATAACAAAGTAAAGGACCTTTAGAAAGATAGAAAAGGATATAAAAAGAAATCCAAAGCCTTGAATATGCCAGTCAGTACTATTCAAACACTTATTAACCACTTCCGGTCCGCGCTATTGACATAATACGTCAGCAGCGCGGACCTGAGGCGCCGGGGTCACGTCTTTGGACGTGATTTGCTTGTAATTCCCCGCGCGCGCCACAGGGTGGCGCGCGGCGGGGAAAAACAGTCCCGACGCATCACCGAGGATTCGATGCGTGTATCCGGCGGCCGCAATGTCCGTCAGGTACACGCGATCGTCGGTGACAGAGCAGAGACGTGGAGCTCTGTGTGTAAACACAGAGCTCCACATCCTGTCAGGGAGAGGTGACAGATGCTGTTTCCCTTGTACATAGGGAGACAGCATCGATCACCTCCCCCAGTCACCCCCCTCCCCCCACACAGTTAGAACACACCCAGGCAATACATTTAACCCCTTCCTCACCCCCTAGTGTTAACCCCTTCAATGCCAGTCACATTTATACAGTAATTGGTGCATATTTATAGCACTGGTCGCTGTATAAATGTGAATGGCGCCAAAATTGTGTCAAAAGTGTCCGATGTGTCCGCCGCAATATCGCAGTCAAAATAAAAATTGCAGATCGCCGCCATTACTAGTAAAAAAAAAATATTAAAAAAAAATCATAATTCTGTCCCCTATATTGTAGGTGCTATAACTTTTGCGCAAAGTAGTCACTTATTGTGACTTTTTTTTTTTTTTTTACAAAAATACGTAGAAGAATACGTATCGGCCTTAACTGAGAAAAAAACAAGTAAAAAATATATATATATATTTTTAAATTGTCGCTCTTTTTTTGTTTATAACGCAAAAAATAAAAACCGCACGGGCGATCAAATACCACCAAAAGAAAGCTCTATTTGTGGGGAAAAAAAGGACGCCAATTTTGTTTGGGTGCAACGTCGCACGACCGCGCAATTGTGAGTTAAAGCGACGCAGTGCCGCAAGCTGAAATTTCTCCTGGGCACGAAGGGGATTTATGTGCCCAGTAAGCAAGTGGTTAAGAAGTGGAAATTCAAAATTCAGGGGTCTCTTGATACCAAGCCATGGTCAGGTAAACCTAGAAAGATTGCAGCCACAGCTGCCAGTAGAATTGTTCAGGAGGATACACAAAAAACCCACAGGTATCCTCAGGAGAAATACAGGCTGCTTTGGAAATAGAAGGTGTGGTTGTTCTTAATGGGGTTGTAAAGGTTTATTTTTTATTTTCTAAATAGGTTCCTTTAAAGAGGAGGTCTGGTTTAAAAATAAATGAATAAAAGTCAGCAGCTACTAACACTGTAGCTGCTGACTTTTAATAAGAAAACTTACATGTCCAGGGTGACCGCGATGATGGCAGCCGAAGCCGAGAAATCGATCTGGTCTCGGAAGTGGCAGATTAGGACGATCTGCCTAGCAACAGGCACTTCAGGTATGTATAAAAAAAAATATATATATATATTTTTTTTGCAGCATTTTAGATTTTTTTTCAGGGTGGAGCTTCCCCCCCTCCTCTTTCTTTCTCCTCCCCCCCCTTATTTCTCTTCTTCCATCTACCCCACCCCGCCATTCTCCCCTTCTAATAGTGTATATGTATTCATACCAACTGGTTTGTTTTATATTTACCGCTAACCTAGTATATATTCACTTTGTCCAATGACATGTTATGTTCTCTCTCTTTGGAACACGCATCCCCAGCTGGTTACGTGTCTCCTGCATAGTTGATTCCAAAGCCTGTTGTTTATATAATGTTTGTTTGTTTCATTGCATTGCTGTACTGCTATGTATGTTGAAATTCAATAAAAAAAAAAGTGTTTTCCTAGTGCTAAATCTTTCATCTGATTTCTAAATTGCTGCATTTTTTAATTCCAAGTGCCAATATAAAGGAATAGTAGTGGTAAAAAAGCACTTGTGGGTTTAACCAATCGTATGTTTTTGTACAATTCTCCTTTAAGGGGGCGTGGCAAGGGGGTGTGTCCTATGCCTGCATACTTTTGACGATAGGTGTCCCTCATTTCCATCTCTGAAAGTTGGGAGGTATGCAGTATGTTATGGCCATACAGTATATTTAAAGTATAGCTAAGGGCAATTTGTTTTTGCCTAGAGTGGAGAGGGATTAGATCACCTGACAGTTTTTTTTTATAACTTTCTGTGCTCCTGCTAGGGACAGCAACCCTCTCTCATTGTATGTTTTTCCGATTACACTGAAAGCAAAAGAAAATCCAAAATTTTGGGTTGTCCCCAGAAAAGTAATTGAGGATAACTTCCAAATGGGACACTAGGCTATGGTGACAACCAGGGATTCTTTTGTGGCTCCCCTGCCATTAAAATCAATGGGCAGTTCCGCCAACCTATTTTGGCCTCTAGCAGGGGGCTAATAGAACCCTGCTAGCTGCCGAAAACCTCTGCAAAAAACGTCGGTAAAGCATCGCCAAAAATGGGGGCGCTTTCGCGCGGACTCCTCTGACGCCCGAGTGTGAAAGCAGCCTTCCTGTTTGGTTATTGGGCAGAAAGTGAAGGTAAATCTCCCTAATGGGACACAGATAGCAAAAAAAAACAGGGTCTATAATCCTCCCTTACTCTATCCAAAATGTAAAAAGTGTTTTGTATTTTAGATCTACTTTAAGTGTAGTTCCCAGAACCAAGCAACCAATGGCAGTTAGCAGGGCTGTTATTAGAAATCATTGGGCCCCATACAGCCTATCTGATAGGGATTTATCAGTCCCTTTCTCTGCAACATCAGTTGCATCAACATCAGCTGCACAGATGAAAGAATAGGAAGCACTCTGGGGCTTCCTGAACATTCACAGACTAAAACATAGTAAATACAGTTTACTATGCTTCAGTGATGAATGAACACACCAGTGATTGGTACCGGTCACTTACTGTGTTTATTTAGGAAAGAAAGGGGCCATAAAATGACATATTTACCGGCCCCTTCCCCCACTCTCTATCCTGAGACATCCATCTGTGTGCCTGCAGCATCTTCTGGCGGAAGAGGAGAGGAGAGGAGGGAAGTCATGATCACTCTGAGGGAAAGGGGCACACGGGGGGGCCCTAGACAGCAGATGGAAGCAGTGCATATACTAGAAGCAATCCCCCTGCAGTGCAAGTGCAAGGGGCAAAGAGAAGGAGAAGCTGGCAGTGGCAGCGCTGCGGGGGGGGGGGAGAATCGGGGCCCAGTACAGGAAGTTACATGTGGAGCCTTTTGGACTGAGTGGCCTTGGATGCTCCAACAGACATCTCTCTTTCATAATTCCTTATTTTGTCCCCACCCACTTTGTGTGTTACAGATATGCCAGTTGAATTCTTAATAATTTAGAGTGTATCTAAACCCAAGAACAACATTGTAATATATTGCAACTTACCAGTTTTTTGGTTTGGTGGCTATATTCGTTTTTATCATGTTAGGCTTTTTTCTTTTTGATTTTCATGTGATAATTCTTCCAGTTACACTTTTATTTTATAGGGTGACAACACTCACTCACCATACTGAACTAGCAAAGTTGTCACCTAAGGGGAGGAAGCGTGTTGATTACAGAGCACATTTTATCTCTTCTCATCTCCATAACATAAACGAGAGGTGTTTTGTAGTACCCCCAGAGAATTGGAAACTCACTAATAAAACTTAGCAAAGCCTTAGAAGATATCAGCTAAAAAGTTTGATGGCTTACCTGGCAGGGGAGACACCATGATCATGAAGGTGGTTCTCCCAGGGCGAGGCTCGGCCATTGCACTCCGGCTGGGCTGATCGAGGTGTCTTCCCTGCCACTGCTCGGCCTTTTGGCTAAGATCAGGTGTGGTATCCGTTCTCGTCAGTTGCTAGAGGAGCGCTGAAGCACCTCCTATTTGTGGAGGGTGGATGCAATCCAATAGCGTCATTGCACCTGGAAGGGTGGTTTCAGCAGGGACTATGCCGTGCTGCCCGACAGATACTGGGGGCCGGCCAATGGTTGCGTCTGAGCCACCTGGAAGGGTGCTTCTGGTGAGGATGGGTGGCTGCGCCTGGTCTGGTCTTTTTGCCGGGTTCTAGTCTGGCCTTCTGGCCGGCTGGTGCAAGTGCTGTCCCTGTCAGAGATCTGGTAGGAGGAGCTGGAACTGCCCTGATGGAAAGACGGGGTAGGGCCATGCAAATCCTGCTGGGTTGACAGGGAGTCTGGAAGGGTTAGTATTGGTGGAGGCTGCTAGATGGGGGCAGCTTCTTCCCAAGAAAACCTGGAAGGGCTCTCTTTCTGGCAGGGGTGGAGGGCTGCACTGGCCGGTCGGGGGTTTAGATTTGGAACAGAAAAGCCTATGGTGCATGTGCCCCTGGAGAGGCAGTCCAGGGGTGTCTGAGAATCACTGTGAGTGAGGGTCACTTTGATTTAACGACACCACGGTCACTGCACCAGCTACACGCTTTTTTAGCACCTGCCTCCTGGGCCGGGCCTTTTGGCCAGGACCGGAGGAATTTTTTATTCCTGGCCGGAGGGCCTGGTCATTGTTCATCACAATGACCACTTCTTCGCTCTCCTCTTCACTATCCCTTTCCCCCACTTTATTTAATTTATTAGCCTATGTTTGTCACCTTTTTGTCTTTTTTTGTTGTGCACGTTTTGTACACAGTGTGATTAGTAGGGTGCCGGTCCTCGGGCCAGCCCTGAACGTCTTGGGAGTGGGTGGACATGGCCTTTTGGCTTAGTTCACCTGCTCTCATGGGGTCTCCCTTCGGGGGAGTCCCACTTAGTACTTGGAGGGTTCTGTTTTGGCAGTCCCTCCAGGGAAGTTGGGTCCGAGTCGGCTTCGGTTGCTCGGGCCATAGTAACTCAGTCCCCGTCTGGAGCCTAACGCCCCGGGGGATCAGGGTTTGGGTCCCTTCTGCACAGAAGGACCACTTGACGTTGCACCCGTCTGCACGTTTTTGTGAACACTCTTTATGTGTGTGCACATTTTTTCTGCACCGGGTGGAGTTTTTGAGTGTGTTTCACACACCATAGGCTTTTCAAAAAAAAAAAAAAAAGTTTGATGGCAGTATCAACAGGTATTTTTGCACTTATTGAACAAATGTAACAAATGATTTTAAGGGTACATTTAATAGATCAAAATGGAGCAAATATGAGAATGTGTGGTCTACATACACTTATATATACAGAATTAATCACGGAGAATGGAGCCCTGTGTTAATGGCCACAATAGCTGTGCAGCCCTGTGGACTCAAGTACAGAGAACTTACAAATGGTGTCTTCTCCAATTTCTATAAATAATTATAACTATTTTCCCTGTGCAATTTCCTGTGTACACAGCACTTAACAAAAGGTAATTTGAACCTGCCAACAAAGTATGTAAAATAAATTAAATAAAGACTTACATAACAATAAAGCTCTTCATCATTTTATGATGTGAATTTGCATTTCTGCTTTTGCTGCATAGGAAAAGAGAAAAAAAAGGGCACTTTTGGATATATGTATCGCATGAGAGAGTATCCTCAAAGGCACCACTTCAAGAGGAAAGCAACCACTCTAAAATAAACAGGATACAAAACTACGTTTTTCCAACTCCATCAATAAAAACGATGTTGCCAACACAGCATAGTTTTAAAAAAAATAATGAGCAAAGCGCGGTGACGTACAACACGTACGATGGCACTCTAAAGGGGAAGTTCCATTCAAGCTCCCGTCTCCTAACTTGCTTCTGAGCATGCGCAGTTTTAAAACGTTGTTTTTAACGTAGTTTTAGCCCACACACGATCATTTTTTACAACCCGAAAAATTACATATTTAAAAACGACATTACAGCATGCTCACATTTTTTTTTGTCATTTTTCAGAAGAAGAAAAACGATGTGAAGCCCACACAGCATCATTTTAAATGACGTTTTTAAAAACGTAGTTTTTTTTCATGCCGAAAAACTATCGTGTGTACGGGGCATGTGTGCAGCAGCATTTAGACGTTTAATACACCAAAGGGTTAAAAACACTTACTAGAGGTAGAAGTATAAGAGACTCATCATGAGTATAATGGAGTCCAGTTTGGGCGATAGTCCTGGAGAGATCAGGTTAGCAGTACATGTGGTAAAAAATATATTCTAAATATATATACTCGTGCTAGAAGCAAGAATTTGTGAACAAAATGTCTGACAGCTGCTGTACACAAGTGAATGTCCATATATTAGTGAACGATGTGCTCCAGTCCATAAAGTGCTCCAAAATTCAAGGTGCGTCACACCCCCTCCTGTGTCCCCACTCACCAGATGGAATGGACCCTTCAGCTTTTCAGTCTAGGGGTCGTTCAGGCTTAGAATGTTGGCCAGGTATGACAGGTTCACATCAGTTTGCGAAAAAGATCTCACATGATCATAGTAGTCATACGTGGATAATAGTGCCCAAAATGAAATAATAGGAAGGAACTATAGTAAAGTACTGTTTGGCAATATCTTTATTGCGCAAATAAAAAATGGATACTTTCAAAATGCATAGTAAATCCAGGCATGTATTTGCAAAAGATTGCAATAGGAAACTCCTCTATTGGCATGCGTTCCACCAACAACCGGAAGTGAAGTCTATTGGACTCGAAACCGGAAATTGCGTCAACGCATTTTGCCCCCTCACAGGGCGTCATCAAGGACCTAATTTCCGGTTAGAAGAGCTGTTGTTCTGTCAGATTTGGTGACCCGTCAGAATTGGTAACGAAAGTGACGTTTCATCAACACCATCTATCTTGCTACACCCTGCACTCCTCCACTCTAACGATACAAAGAGAAGGAGGCAAGCGGACATCTTGTTACACCCACCATAGTTTTGCATTTGACAGTTATTTTTAACAGAAAACTAAGCTTATAAGGTGAAATACAGTATTTCAAAATCCAACTGACTTTTCAGATTTTGAATTTTAAAAGTAAAAGCAAACCTGCTGATCTCACCTGTTTGCTAATCTGACAGAACACCGCTGCTTTTAAATGTCAACATCTAAACAGTCAGATGGATTTGCAAATACTGTATTTGACCATATATGCTCTGTTTCCTGTTAAAAATAACAGTGAAATGCAAAACTCCGGTGGGTGTAACAAGATGTCCGCTTGCCCCTTCTCGGTGTGTCATTACTGAGGAAGAGTGCGGGGTGTAGCAAGATGGAACCGACGGAACGTCACTTTCATTACTAATTCTGACGGGTTACCATATATTTTATTTATAATTACTAAAAAAGCTGCGCAAATTAGTGCTCAATACTGATAAACTGAGAAATAAACAAAAATTGAACACGGAAACATTTTGAAATAAAGTGCAAAATTATACTGAATAAAATACACCATATGACAAATTGAATGACAACACTCAGTAAAATGGAAATATAATACAAATGATGCATATAGTCCCACTGTAATAAAGAAATCAAGCAAACTTCATGTTTGAAAGGATGGAGGCCAGTATATCTGTTTCATGGAGTCTTCCTAGGGATAATCAGGTGACATAAAATTGCACACCACCCAAGAACAGTGTTGTTTAAGGTTAGAAAAGAGATCCTCCACCTCCAAAACTACTCCCTCTTACCAGAAGCTAAGATCCCTGTAAGGGCGCGTACACACGATGAGACATGTCCGCTCAAACATGTCCGACGGACCGTTTGCTGAGGACATGTCTCATCCGATTTTGGTCCGATGGAGTGTACATACCATTGAACAAAAATCCCCTCGGGCTGAGGACGCGGTGACGTGGCGGCGACATTGACGCCGCCACGTCACCACTCCAGGAAGTAAAATAATTCCACACATGCATCGAATCCATTCGACGCATGCACAGAGATTTCTGTCCACTGGTTAGTGTACTAACCAGCGGACATATCCGACGGACATGTCTCCGGCGGACAAATTTCAAAGCATGCTTTGAAATTTGTCCGCTGGGAAAACATGTCTGCTAGCCCGTACACAAGATCGGATATGTCTGCTGAAACGGTCCGTTGGACCAGTTTCAGCAGATATATTTGATCGTGTGTACGCGGCCTAAGAGATCTATGTTCGCAAGATGGCCTGTTGCCAACACCCACGGTGGCTTAATAATATCCCTAAAAGGCAATTTAATCGCCTGAAAAGTAATTGCACTCAAGCTTCTGACTATCAAAATAGCAAAACTCTTAAAGCCAAATTGAATGAAAAAGGTTTCCCAACAGACATTGTTGAAGCATAATCCTCCCACTACAGTGATACTGTTCACGTTCCCCACCGTATTGCCCACATAGGCACCAACGGTATTAATTTCATCACCCAGTTTCACTCTGGTTTTAGGCATACGGAACATAATATTAAAAAACACTGGCCAATACGACAAGCATCACCTTAAGCCACGTACACACGATCAGACCGGTCCGATGAAACTGGTCTGAAGACCAGTTTCATCGGACCAAATTGATCGTGTGTACGGCCCATCGGACCTTTGTCCGTCGGACCAAAGTTTTAAAACTTGCTTTAAAATCTGTCCGACGGACACCTGTCCGTTGGACCAAAACGATGGTTAGTACACAAAAGCATCGGACCAAAAACCCGCGCATGCTCAGAATTAGTGTTGAGCGGAATACGCCATATTCGATTTTGCGATATTGTGCGAATATATAGAAGAATATTCGCGAATATTCGCTAATATCGAATATTCGTGATATTTTATCCAAAAAAAATTTTGCGAAATTTCGCTAATGCGAAAATGATTGCGAAATTCTCATAAACGGAGATCATTTCCTGTATTACTAAACTAATATGCACCAAACACTAACTCTACACTAACTCTACTTAAAAGAAAGGAGAATAAGGGGGCAAAAGAAGGTCGGAGAAGATAATCGCGCAATATTCCTATTGCGCGATTATCTTCTCCGCCCTTCTTTTGCATTAGAGCCAATCAGAATAACTTGAATATTCGGCAAAAGGAATATTGCACGATATTCCTTTTGCCGAATATTCGAGTTATTCTGATTGGCTCTGATGCGCCCTTCTTTTGCATCAGAGCCAATCAGAATAACTCGAATATTCGACAAACGGAATATTGCACGATTATCTTCTCCGCCCTTCTTTTGCATCAGAGCCAATCAGAATAACTTGAATATTCGGCAAAAGGAATATCGCGCAATATTCCTTTTGCCGAATATTCGAGTTATTCTGATTGGCTCTGATGCAAAAGAAGGGCGGAGAAGATAATCGTGCAATATTCCGTTTGTCGAATATTCGAGTTATTCTGATTGGCTCTGATGCAAAAGAAGGGCCGAGTAGCTGATGCGATTCTTTCATGTTGCCGAAAATTCGCAATGCGAATTTTCGGCAACATAAAAGGATCGCCTCAGCTACTCGGTCCAGGGTCTCTAATCATACCAGCAATGCTTTTAGATGTCGATGGAGATCACTAGGATGTGATCTGTTTTAAAAATAAATTAGAAAAAATACGAATATTCGCCATAGCGAATATTCACCGCGATATTCGAGTCATTCGCGAATACTCGAATATGCAATATTCGTAGCGAATATTCGCAATGCGAATATTCGTGATCAACACTACTCAGAATCAAGTTGACGCATGCTTGGAAGCATTGAACTTAGTTTTTTCAGCACATTGTGTTATACGTCACCGCGTTCTGCCCCGATGGGATTTTGGACTGATGGTGTGTATGCACATCAGACCATCAGACCCCTCCAGCGTGGTCCGATGAAAATGGTCCATCGGACCAGTCTCATCGGACCGGTCTGATCGTGTGTACGTGGCCTCACTGTTCTGACCAATAAACCTTGGTTTGTATATAAAAAAGCTTCTAACATCAAAAGCAAAGTGGTGCCAAGTAAATTAAAGTGTAAACCTCCACCCCCTGATAGCTTTATTCCTACTTCCCTGGCTCTCACTGTGATGTTACAGTGTCGCAAACCCCTCTGCAAGACCTGTCACTTTGTCCAGTAAGGTAAAAGGGAAAATCTATCCCATTAATTTTTTTTATACATGATCATCTGAATATGTGGTCTACTGCCTCATATGTCCCTGTGGCCTCTTTTATGTGGGACGTACGATTAGAACTCTACGTAAACGTTATCATGAGCATCATCACCTCATCACCTCATCACATCAACCAGCACAGTGTGCCTAGACACTTTCTGTCACATTATCAAAAGTCTACGGCATGTTTAAAGGTGTGGGTCACTGAGGCCATGCCCAGAGATCTCCCTCTGGCCAAACAGTTCAAAAAACTTTGCCATAGGGAGACCTACTGGATTTATTCCCTTAATATTTTATCACCTGGTGGGATGAATGAGGAACTGGATGTAAACACATTATTATAATTTATAAAAAAATAAAAAAAATGTTTTTTTATAATATCGCCCACTATTTGTATATTATATTTCTACCCCCTCCTGCCCCTACTTTAGGTGCTTATATGCTTCACATGCATATAAAACCAAGATTCATAAAATTCATATCTATAATAATACTATTAGCACAAAGTTTCTTTAATAGGACTTGTAGTCCTAGGTCCCCTTTGTTTATGTCATGTCCTATATTCAGACACCATTATAATATGTTGTTTTTCCCATATTGTTCCCTCTGTTCCCCCTCCTTGTTGTGTTTCGCCGCTGGTTTTAAATATTTTTAATATGGTTTTTAGTTTCCCCAGACAGTTCTTGGTGGTAATCTACTGTTTAAATTTACTGATGCCGTTACCTCGCCCCTTGTCACGCCCACTTTTCCTATATTTGCGTTCCAGCAGAGAATCATCTCCATTGGCATGAAGAAGGAGCCTATAAGAATGCTCTGAAGTGCATCCCACAATATAGACGTCACTTCTGGGCCGTGCGTTCCATGCTGGTTTCGGACGCACTTCCGGTGACGTCATTGATGAGTCCAGTGTCCCATGCTGGTACAACCCAACACAGCTATTTCTCCTGGTTTTCGATCAAGTGGTTCCCTCTGCTGGACAGTTTGAATTTACAACATCTACTGCTAACCTGATCCCCCCCAGGAATATCCCCCAAGCTGGACTCCATTATACACATGATGAGTCTCGTATACCTCTACATCTAGTAGGTGTTTTTAACCCTTTGGTAAATTAAAAGTCTAAATGTTGCTACACTTAGGCCCCGTACACACGAGCAAATAGATCTGTTCAAATCGGTCGGACAGACCGATTTGAACAGATCTGTCTGCTGGGATGTATTGGTTTGATCGTGTACACATGATCAAACCAAAATCCCCGCCGGCAGACAGCGCGCTGACGTGTCGGTGACGTTGACGCCGCAACGTCACCGCACCAGGAAGTAAAACACTTCCGCGCATGCGTCGAATGGATTCAACGCATGTGCGAGCAGATATGTCTGCTGGTTAGCGTACTAACCAGCAGACATATTGGTCCAACGGGTTCCCAGCCGACAGATTTCAAAGCATGCTTTGAAATCTGTCGGCTGGCCAAATCCGCCTGTTAACCCGTACACACGATCGAATCTGTCTGCTGAAACGGTCTGGCAGACCGTTTCCAGCAGACAGATTTGATCGTGTGTACGCAGCCTTAGAGGCGCTTTATTTTTTATCATGCTTTTGCTGCATAGCAGCTTTTTTCAGACATACAATGACTCAAAAGACAAAGGAAAACTCATTGATTAAACAGTCAAATGACAGTTTTTAAATAATAGTATTATGTATATGATTAGTTCATTGAATCATTTATATTTATAATTCGGACAAAGAGTAGATAATGTTTAGCTGGAAATGACATGATTGCATTTTCAAAGTAATTACAGAATTTAATTTGTTCCTTACCCATTGCTTAAGCAAGCATTAAATACAGATATGGCAGTAGAGTCAAACCCTGTAGGCGCAGGGATTTCTATTTATAAGTCCAGTAGCAGGTTTGCTGAATAATTTGGCCATGCCCTTGAGATAGTGCTGGTTTCTGTTTTGTAAAAAAGTGGATCTGGGGATCGATCACTCCAGAATAGAAAGTACTGTAAGTAATCTTGGAAAGCATAAAGCAATTTTTTATCCACATTGTAAAGCACATTCACATCCGTAGTAGGTGAACCAGGACATTCCTAGCCATTCTGCTCCTTGATATGAAATATCAAAAAACTCCTACCTAAGATGAATGAATAGATTAAGTTAAAGTGGGCCCTCCCTCAACACCTAAAAACGATGAAGCTTGCAGCTCTGCATGCTGATATTAAATTAGCTCATAGTCCTTTAAAAAATTCAATATTTTCCATGGTACTTACAGTAGTACATAAACTTTGTTCCCACTTATTTTCTCTGAGGCACTGGTGATGTAGTCCCAGCCTCACAGATGCCCCTATAAAGGCTGTGTCACTAGGGCCTTTAAGGTAAATATTACCTGATTTTGCACAAATGACATATAAGATCCAGAGTGACTTGTTATTCTTTAAAAGAAAGCTCAACTAGATGTGGCACATATGCAGCACAAGATCTGACACAGCTTGTTTTTTTCCTATTACAAGCCAATCCAGCTTTAATACAGCTTATGCGCCAGACCCAGCAGCTAGCTTTCGAAGAATCACAAGCTGTGCCAGATTTCAAATGACGCATTCAGAAGATCTGGTGCAATGTTGTCTGTGGGCCACCCCAACGAAACAGGAAGATGAAGCCAGTCCCCAGTAATGTTATTTTTAAAAACTATGGTGCAGGTCTGGGGCACAAATGGAACATATCCACTAAGAATGGGACAAACTTTGACAACAAATGGGCAATTACATATGTTAGTGTACTGATTTTTGCCTAATTACTTGAAGGTAGCATTGGGGAAGGAGGGGTAGGGACAGTGGCGAGAATTTATGGGTACAGTGGTTGCGTTTGATGGCACGGTGGCTGCGATTAATGGGTACAGTGGCTGCATTTGATAGCACAGTGGCTGCGTTTGATTGGCACAGTGACTGCATTTGATAGGCACAGTGGCTGCAATTGATGCTTTTTTTCAGTTTGTTTGTGCCCTCCCAATAATTTGAGCACCAGCTGCCACTGATTTCAGTGTATATGGCGGTACACAAAGTACCCTTCTGAAACATACACACAGAAATAACATCTATACAGAGTACAGTTTATGAAAAAATCATATTGATACGTAGAAAATGCTAGTAAGTTATGCATGCATTTTTATGAGCATAGGTGTGAATACACCCTAACTCTTAAAAATGTGTTGATTGGGACTGCTGTCAATGTCCAAGCATCTCTAGCCAAATACAAATACAATTAAGTAAACTACTTACATAATCAATGCTATAAATTCAACAGACATAACAACTGGGTTAATACATTGGTTATCAATGCTGTTAGTTCTTACCTTGAGGCCCTAAAGTGACACGAAAGAGTGGTGTATAAATAATCTATCCAAGTATATATTCTCAACTCTAATGAGACCCATCTACTAATCATTAGTAAGACCTCATCTGGAAAATGCAGTTCTGTTTTGGACACCAGTTCTCAAAAAGGATATTGGGGAACTGGCGAAAGTGCAGAGAAGGGCAACCAAACTGATAAGAGGCATGGAGGAGCTCAGCTATGAGGAAAGATTAGAGGAAGTGAATTTATTCACTCTTGAGAAGAGGAGAATAAGGGGGATATGATCAACATGTACAAATATATAAGGGGTCCATATAGTGAACTTGGTGTGGAATTATTCACTTTACGGTCAACACTGAGGACAAGGGGGCACTCTTTCCGTCTAAAGGAAAAGAGATTTCATCTCCAAATACGGAAAGGTTTTTTCACAGTAAGAGCTGTGAAAATGTGGAACAGACTCCCTCCAGACGTGGTTCTGGCCAGCTCTACTGATTGTTTTTAGAAAGGCCTGGATTTTTTCCTAAATGTACATAATATAACTGAGTACTAAGATTTGAATGTAAAGTTGATCTTGGGGAATCAGGAAGGATTAATTTCCCCTGCTGTTGCAAATTGGATCATGCTCTGCTGTTTTTTTTTTTCCTTCCTCTGGATCAACTGTGGGTATGGAGTTAGGCGGCGTACACACGAGGGGATATGTCCGCTGAAAACGGTCCGATGGACCGTTTCAGCAGACATCTCCGCTCGTGTGTATGGGCTAGTGGACAGATTTGTCCACCCGACAGATTTCAAAGCAAGCTTTGAAATCTATCCGGTGGAATCTGTCCGCCCGACATGTCTGCTGGTTAGTACACTTACCAGCAGACATGTCGGCCCCCACCGCCGCCGCGCCGCTGCCGAATGGATTCGGCGCATGCGCGGAAGTGTTTTACTTCCTGGTGCGGTGACGTGGCGGTGACGCGGCGGCGTCAACGTCACCGCCGCGTCACCGCGCCGTCCGGCGGCGGGGAATTTGATCCGATGGTGTGTACACGCCATCGGATCAAACTCCCGATCGGACATATCCGATGGAAATGGTCCGCGGACCGTTTTCATCGGATATGTCCGATCGTCTGTACGCCGCCTGAGGTGTATGGGATTGCACTGTGTTTTTTTTATTTTGTTTGTTTATTTTTTTTTGTGGTTTAACTGGATGGACTTGTCTTTTTTCAACCTGACTAACTATGTAAATATGTAACCCTGTCACTGGACCATTCATTTAACCACTTCAATACAGTGCACTTAAACCGCCTTCTTACCCAGACCAATTTTCAGCTTTCGGTGCTCTCACACTTTGAATGACAATTACTCAGTCATGCAACACTGTACCCAAATAAAAATTGCGTCCTTTTTTTCACACAAATAGAGCTTTCTTTTGGTGGTATTTAATCACTTGTGGGTTTTTTATTTTTTGCGCTATAAATAAAAAAAGACGGTAGATTTTGTGAAAAAATTGCATTTTTCTTTGTTTCTGTCATAAAATGTAGCAAATTCGTATTTTTTCTTCATAAACGAGTGACAGGGCAGGTCACAGATCGGTGATGGTGACAGGGTACGGTCACTGGTGGGTGACGGTTGCACCTCTGATGGCAGTCTATTTATGTGACAGGTGCACTTTATGGGTGACTGTTGGGTGACTGGTGACAATTGGGGGGGGGCAAAGGGACAGATGTGGTGTTTGTGCAGACACTACAGTAACACAGAACTGTAACTCACTGCTTCTAGCTCTTCTCTCCTCACACTGGAAACGATGTGTGAGGGGAGAAGAGCTGGTAACAGTTAGTTACAGCTCTTTGTTTACACTAGTGATCAGAGCTGATCACGTGGTACACAGCCCTGACCAATGGCTGTGTACCATTGTCGGTGACGAGCAGTGTTCCTGGGAACACGCTGCCACCGACGGGCACGCGCAGTGTGATCGCGAACACGCGCTGTGCACTATGGGGGTGTTGCCATGCGTGATCAGCCATGACTTCATCACGGCCGATCACGTGGTTAACAGCGCATCCGTGCCACTGTTCACCCCTGTCGGTAACGAGCGGTGTCTCCGTGACACGCCGCTACCGACAGTATAGGGATGCGCGCACGCGATTGCGCGTATTCCCTGTTTAAAAGACTGGACGTCATATGACGTGCAGTCAGGAGATTGGAGTCCTCCGCCCGCCGTCATTTGACGGTGGGCGGTGGACAAGTGGTTAAACAACAATCTACCGACAATATACGTGCATTTAATGTGTTTTATACATATATGCGTGTGTATACATTCTTTAAAAAACAGACAGTAAAGCTAAAGCCCTCAACTTCTTACAAACTGGCCAGTGTTTGTAAACAATAGCTACAAATATTGCATACTGATTGTACAGTAAATATGCTCCTTGGTTAGCCACAATTTAAGAGTGGGAGGTGAGGCACATTTTATCTTAAATTAAAAATTAGGACGATATATATGCAGCTTGGTTAGGCTGCAATTTAGGAGACAGAGACAAGGCAGATTTGATCTTGAAATAGATAAAAGAATGTTTTATCTGAAAAATACTAGTCAAAAATGTTGTACAGTGGCTAGACAGCTTGCCTGGGCTGCAATATAAGAGGAAGATAAAAGGCAGGTTTTAGCTTGAAATTTGAATTAAAGAATGTTATGTGAAAGACAACAGTCACAAATATTTGCTAGAGCACTAGAGTAGGACACAGACTTTGAGGAGCAACACAGGCTTTACCCTGCATGAAACATTAGAAATGTTTACCTGCAGTTGAGTTGAGGAAACCTTGTGTGTCACCTTTACAGTGCCAAAGCACCAGCATCCTATTCAGAAGATTAGATGCATGTTTATCATCAGATGAGATCCTGCCACTTCAAGGAATTGGACAACACCCCTGTGTTACATTTTGGGCTCACTATGCTATAGTGGCAGTAGATCAGCCATGTTATCTTGCCTTGGGATCCAATAGGGTGGGCATACTTTCACAGGCATTAGACCATCAAAGACCACATCCGCCATAAATTGCCTGTAGCAGAGGATTCCGAGTCCTTGAAATTGCTGAGGATAACACTGTCCACAATAAACTCACCCCTTTCATATACAACACTCGATTTTAGAGAAGTGAAACATCCCCCTTGAAAAACTTGCCACCTTTCCTCACCAGCACCCCGAATCTCCTCCTTATATTCCATCTTAGTCTCCAGCTGCCTCTGCCTCACAATCAGGGAGGCAGTGGGCAAAGGTTCCTATTGGCCCTGAGATAGCAACAAGCCCTCCTCTTCCTCCACTTCTGTGCCTCCAGTGGCCAGTATATCAGGTCACGTAGATCTTTTTTATAGTACCCTTTATGACAATCCACTTTGTGTAGTAAACCCACTTTTTTTGTACCTAACTCACGTATATTTCTGTGTTTAACTGTATATGAAGCCTTGGGTCATAAAAGCAGCTGTTCAATCTCATGTTTACGACAACTACAAATACTTTTTTTCTTTATAAGATTATACTATGGCTTTGCTATAAATAGCTGCATTTCTAAATATCACACAGTACAGTATGGCTTCATTCCATTGCATTCCTGCCTGAGGAAACAGTAAAGGAAGTGTTTGTGACTATGTCCTTACCTCAACTCCATTCTAACCAACACCCTATAGTAGTGACAAATAAAACTAAAAAAGTTGAGAAGATTTGCAATTTGCTGGTAACCAACAGAATTCTGCTATGTTAATGTGGGATCAAGTTGTTCATAAGCAGAGAAAAATTAAGGCTGCATCCAAACATAAAAAGAAAGGAAAACATTCTAACATGAAAAATTAAGCCAGCAGTATCCAATGTGGGTATGTTGCATAGCATTCTACAAGCTTATGGGTAACCTAGTTCTGAAATAACAAAGTTATCATTGTTGTTACTTTAAAAAATATATCTACTGTTGTGAAAAAAACATTCATTAGGCAGAAAAAAATTCTACATGTGATGGATGATATGATTTAATTTATTAATTGACCCTTTTTTATTTGTTAATTTACACTACACATTAAAGGTGATCTCTAGGCATAACCCCAATATACCCCAAACCCTCCTTTTCCTGTCCAAGCAGTATTTCATTGTTTTACTTGTTCCTGAAGTGAGCAAATTTCTATGTGACATCATTACCAGAATTGTAAAAAATCTTGCAGAGGCAGCTGCAGAGAGGTGGATGCAGCAAGGTGACCTACATCAGTTTCTATTGACGTAGGCGCATCCCTCAGAACTACATCTCCCAAGAGTTCCTTACCTGCACACAGCTCTTGGTAGTCAAGGCAGCAGCACTGAATTGCTGGGAAAGACATGTTTGTATTCATGTGGAGAGGGACAGCAAGCAGCATAGGTGGAGTCCAGTAGTCCAGCAGAAGAGAACTTAAACTGCGCTGACGATGTTCCTTGAAATTTCAGTATAGCAAAGTGGTCAGCCCAAAATAGAAAGTTAGGAGCTCAAATGATCTATGCAGCAATCATCAGGTATTTTCTGTTGGCCCACACTTAATGACAGTAATGACTGAAATAGTAGTAGCGACATCATTTTCATAGTTTCCCATTATAATTATTCAACTAAAGCAAATATATAGAGCCCCTTTTTGTTTTTACCAACCCTCCAGTTAACTAACTGTTCTCAAAGCGGATCTTTAAACCAACCCCCCCCCCCCCCTCTGCATTTTTGTTTTAACCTGTGCTTACTTGGTTGTGGGTTATGCACTGTTCAGATAAACACTCAACCAACAGATTTAGCATTGTTCTGCAGAGATCTTTTCTTTTGCCACCACTTGGGACCTACTCCACCACGTTTTTGTGTGACGTCATTAGGAGGCTGACAACACTTCTGGTTTCAGCCAGCAGGCCTCTTGATGATGCTCTGCTTGGCATGCCCCCTCATCCTTTTCTGAATGAAAGACTAAGCCTACAGGAATATGTGATATGCATGCATATTCCAGGGAGCACAGTGCATGTCATTTGCCTAGGCAAGTCACATGCAAAGGAGGTGAGACCAAAGTTTTTTCATTAAAATAAAGGTAAATAAACAAAAAAAGTTTCTTCTTTGCAGCTGAAAAAAATTGCAATGTCTGGTCATGGTAAAGGAGGGATGGGTCTAGGCAAAGGGGGCGCTAAGCACCACAGAAAGCTGCTCTGGGAAAACATCCATGGAATAAAAAAAAAAACATCTGACGTTTGGCCCACAGAAGGGTGTCAAGCGTATCTCCAGACTCATCTATGAAGATACCCGCAGAGTGCTCATAATCTTCCTAGAGAATATAATTCGCAATTCCTTCACCTATGCTGAGCATGGCAAGAGGAAGACCGTCACCATCATGGATGTCATCTATGCTCTAAAATGCCAGGGAGCACTCTCTATGGATTCAGATGATAAATCCTAACACTCACCTACTCCTTTCTTATATCTATATGAATGAATGAATCAATGAAAACGTATATAGCACGGCACATGCAAAGTAAATCGCCTCTGGGCGCTTGTTGTTCCTGTCTCCTTTGGAATCAAAAGAGATGAGTCTTGATCTTTCTCCTGAATGCTAAGTGGTTCTCCTCCAACCGAATGCTGGTTGGTAAAGCGTTCCATAGTCTGGGACTTTGGACCGTGAATCTTCTATCTCCTTTGGACTTGTAGTTGGCTTTCGGTATTTGGAGTAGATTTTGATTGGTGGATCGCAGAACGCGATTGGGATTATGAGCTTTTATTTTTTCGCATAGATAATGGGGAGCATTCCCATGAATACATCTATGCGTTAGACAGAGTGCTTTAAAAGTGATTCTGTCTTTTACTGGTAACCAATGAAGGGATCTCAGTGAAGGTGAGATTGATTCCCAGGGTTTTTTCCCAGTCACAAGTCTAGCGGCTGTATTTTGAACGACTTGTAGACGAGCGATTTGGTACTTGGGGAGTCCGAGGTAAAGACCATTTGCATAGTCCAATCTAGAGTTTACAATTGCTCCCACCACGACTGCTATGTCTTCTTTGGGGATAAAAGGTGTAAGTCTGCGTAGTAGGCGCAGCAGATGGTGAGATCCGCTGACTACTGACCCTATTTGTGCATCCATTGTCATGTAGGAGTAGAAGATGACCCCAAGACTTTTGACTTTGGTGCTAGGGGTGATGATTTTGCCCAGAATGGGCGGGGGGGTCCAAGTTGTTGTCGATTGATTCATACGCTTGGCGTGAAACAGATGAAGCTCTGTTTTCGCTCCATTGAGTTTAAGATAACTCTTTCTCATCCAGTCCTCTATCAAAGAGAGGCATATATCCTTTGCTTTAGATTGTAAGCTCCATGGGCTCCCTCCTATTCCTTCTGTATTGAACTGTATTGTAATTGTACTGCCCCCCCCCCCCCCCTCTACATTGTAAATTGCTGTGTAAACTGTTGGCGCTATATAAATCCTATATTATAATAATAAAAATAATAAAATTAAAGAAATAGAAAGTGCAAAGCATAGCTGCTCCTTAATTATTTCCAGATCGCAAATGTTGATTTTAAAGGCAAACGGCTTCTGAAGCATTTTTTGGAGAGTGAGGAAGTGTTAAACCCCTGTCAGGATTTTATAAATGTACAGTTTGTTTGTGTCCCTACTGGGGAGATTCAATTCTCTATGTGTAATGTGACCATTGTCTCTAGTACAAAAAATTATGGAGAAATCTAAGTTATTGTTTCTCAGAAACAGGAGGTGAAATCTGCCAGTTTAGACAGCTGTCTCTAAAACTGTCAAGGAGGCAATCTTCGATTTTCAAAAATCTTCTTTTACTTTCTTTTAAGTCTCTGGGACAGGAAGTTAAGGTGGTTGTAAAGGTTATTTTTTTTTAAATAACAAGCATGTCATACTTACCTCCACTGTGTAGTTAGTTTTGCACAGAGTGGCCCAGATCCTCCTGTTCTGGGGTCCCTCTGGGGCTCTTGCGGCTCCTTCCCGAAATAGCTAACTCCCTCTGAGGGGGTTACCTTGCGGGCATGCTCCCGTGTCATACACTCGGCCCGATGACGCCATCACGCTACACTGAATGAGAGGTGCTATGAAAGACACAGGAACGAGAGAAAAGGATTACTAAGATGCCGCAGCTCACATTGTGATATACCGCTGATATTCATCCATGACTTTGTAAGTGCAATTTAACCCTTTATTAAACAAATGTTTTTTTTTTTTACATATTACGCTATGAAAGTCTTTATCTTTTACTGTATATTTGAGCAACACTGGGTTAGCAAGTATCACTACGGAGACCCATAGGTTGTGGGGTAACCTCATTCCCTGGGCTAGGTGAGACTGTTTAACACAGTCAAGGCTATCTGGTAAGCAGGATTACTATTCACACTTGAATTTATCACGTTATTCTTGGGAAGATTGGTTTCATTCATCACTTTCTTGGCAATATCCTGTTTTTTTTTTTGGAGATTTTACCACATACATAAAATTATATCTTGTGTCTATGTCTGCAGGTCTGCATATGAGCAGTAAAAGATCTTGCGCTACCAAATAAAGTGACTACATTGCCAGAGTGCATTCATGGCAGTTATGCTAGGCCTAGACTGACTGGCATAACCATGGGAAAATGGTATTAACAGAAGAAGAAAAAAGGTGTGTGTGGGGGGGGGTTGAATGGGGAGAAGGGGCTGTCATTTAGATTGTTCTTCTGCTGGCTATCGTTGGGGCCCTTTAGGAAGAGTTGGTACACTTGTTGGCAGTCATAACAAACCAGCATGCAGTGTATTGTAGTAATAGTGCAGTGGAAATGGCACACATGTTACCAAGGGAGGAAACAAAGTAGGAAAGACACAGATGCGATGGGAATGTGATATGCTTATTGCCCTGCTAACAGTGAATACGATGGCCGATGAGTCCTCTAACCGGTTACTGCGATACAGGTGCACAGGTGCACTCTTGCTGTAGAAGGATCTCTCTATCTTTACCTGAGGTATCTGTGCTGTCTAGCTATAAGAAGTAGCGGTAAGAGGATACCCCAATCCCTTTGTAGCAATGGGGCAGCTTGATTACTGTGTTATGCAGCAAGGGTATCACTCTATTCCTGTGTCTCCCCCTCAATCTCTCCCAGTCCAGCCTAACCACAGTCTGACCTCAGCTACAGTTGTGCACTCCCCGAGTCTGGGGCACTAAGAGAGTGAAGTAAGCAGTTCAGTATAAGCTGTCTCACCTCTTCTGCTTCTCAGTACCTCCTGGGAACTATAGTAGCCACATTGATTTGACAAAAAAAACTACAGTCTCTCCTCTGGCCTTGCACCCAGCTCCCCTGGCATGCCTCTTCCAGATATCCACCATGCCTCACTCACCAACATTCTCCTGCCCTGAGTCCTTGGTGAAGAACTTAACAGGCCATGCATTCCAATCACTTCTCCAGCCCCTCTGTTCCAGGATACCTCTTCCATGACCATGTAAGGACATGCCTCCCTCCCAGCTCCCGGGCTCCTCCACCGAGGCACGCACCCGCCCTCCAGATGGGAATGGCCTCCTGCTGTGGTCTAGCACTCCATTATTCACGTCTCCAAGCCAAAAACACCCCTCCAGTGGGCTGGACCTGAGTTTATGAAGGAGACCTGCCCCCTGCCAATTCCAATTGGAGAGGCACCCAAAAATAAGGAACAAGATGTTCACACCCACTGCTACACTAACCACTCCCTGCCCCCAGATAAAAACAAACAGGCCTAACCTGAAGCATAGGCCCGCCTAAATGTACCTGCTTGGCAGCTACCACACCACAATTCTCACTTCCAACACCTACCTAAGATAGAGGGTGCTACATTACCTTTCATGAAAGTGGAATTTGTGCCTATTGCCTGTCCACTCTGAAAATAAGTATTGTAATTTTGTTTAATGCCATAGCACATCAACTGGCAGACTGAAATTGTTTTATTTTTCCAGATTAGTCAGCTACTGAGATGAAAATTGTGATTGCATTTGGATCATACATGCACAATGAAAAAAAAAAAAAGAAGATAGATGCCAACAAATATAACCTGCTAAAGAGAATACAAATGTGATTCAGTTCTAGGTGACAAGGGCAGTGTTTTGCAGAGGGCTGGAAATTATTCAAGGTCTGCAAATTTCTATAGATTCCCTTATGACTTGCCATGTTAGGTAGACAGAATGTAGCAGGTATTTCATAGGAGGGAGGTGGAAAGAGTATATTGCCACATTTTCCAAGAAACACGCAGCTATACTTTAAACATGGCCTGGGGCATACAATATCTCATATTCCTAATCTGTGTGCAAACTAATTCACAGGTTCTCAGCCAGTGGTATGTATACCCCAAGGGAATACATCTGACACATTTTACTCGATATGGTAGATTAACCATAATAGTTTAGTGTTTTAACAAATAATACATTACATCTAAAATAAATCTTTTCATGTGTAGTGATCTTAGGGATTGTTTAGAAATTATTATATATACAAGGGTACTTGTGGGGTTAGATTTATCGCACAGGAGCCTCTAGGCATAAAACCTCTGACACTGTGTGCTCTACCTGTTTATCATGCTGTTAAACGATCTGTACACAACACACAATACCATGCTAAATGCAATAATGCTTTACAGGGGAGGCACTCGACATACTGTGTTACCTGTTGTTCTTTAATACCATCATTTATTGCAGATACCATGTTGTCATATACCATGTTGCAAATGTGTTCTATATTGCCATATACACTCACTGGCCACTTTATTAGGTACACCTAGCTAGTACCGTTTTGGACCCCCTTTTGCCTTCAGAACTGCCTTAATTATTCGTGGCATAGATTTTGGTTCATATTGACATAACATCACGCAGTTGCTGCAGATTTATTGACTGCACATTCATGATGCAAGTTTCCTGTTCCACCACATCCCAAAGGTGCACTCATTGTAATGTTCAAGAAACCAGTTTAATATGATTTGAGCTTTGTAACATGGTGCATTATCCTGATGGAAGTAGCCATCATAAAAGGATGAAAATGGTCAGCAACAATACTCAGGTGGGACATGGCATTAAATTAATGCTCAATTGGTACTAAGGGGTCCAAAGTGTGCCAAGAAAATATCCCCCACATCATTACATCATCTGAACCGTTGATACAAGGCAGGATGGATCGATGCTTTCTGACCCTACCATCTGAATGCCGCAACTGAAATCAAGACTTATCAGACCAGGCAATGTTTTTCCACTCTTCTATTGTCCAATTTTGGTGAGCATGTGTACATTTTAACTTTAGTTTCCTGTTCTTAGCTGACAGGAGTGGTACCCAGTGTGGTCTTCTGCTGTTGTAGAACATCTTCTTTAAGAGTAGAAGTGGTGTGTGTTCAGAGATGGTATTCTGCATACCATGGTTGTAAAAAGTGGTTATTTGAGTTACTCTTGCCTTTTTTATCATCTAAACTAGTCTGCCCATTCTCCTCTGACCTCTGACACCAACAAGGCATTTTCATCCACACAACTGGCCTTTACTGGATATTTTCTCTTTTCAGACAATTCTCTGTAAACCCTAGAGATTGTTGTGTGTGAAAATCCCAGTAAATCAGCAGTTTTTTTAAATACTCAGACCAGCTGGCACCAACATCCATGCCACATTCAAAGTCGCTTAATTCTTTTTTTTCCCCATTCTGATTAGGGATGAGCTTTATGTTCGAGTTGAACATGAGTTTGACTCGAACATTGGCTGTTCGCCGAACAATTTGGGGTGTTCGCGGCAAATTCAAACACCCTTTAAAAGTCTATGGGAGAAATCAATAGTGCTCATTTTAAAGGTTAATATGCAAGTTATTGTCATAAAAAGTGTTTGGGAATCTGTGTCCTGCCCCAGGGGACATGTATCAATGCAAAAAAAGTTTTAAAAGCTGACGTTTTTTTCGGGAGCAGTGAAATATTCCTTTAAATTTCGTACCTGGGGGTGTCTATAGTATGCCTGTAAAGTAGCACTTGTTTCCCGTGTTTACAATAGTCTCTGCACAAAATGACATTCCTAAAGGAAAAAAAGTAATTTAAAACTACTCGCGGCTATAATGAATTATCAGGTCCCAGCAATAAAATAAAAGCCATTGAAAAAAAAACAGCATGGGTTCCCCCTTAGTCCATTACCAGGCCCTTTGGGTCTGGTATGAATATTAAGGGGAACCCCGAAACAAAATGAAAAAAAAAATGTGCAGGGGTCCCCATTATCAGGCCCTTCAGGTCTGGTATGGATATTAAATCCATACTAGACCCTTATCCAAGCACACAACCTGGCAGGCCGCAGGAAAAGAGGGGGGGCGAGAGAGCGCCCCCCCTCCTGAACCATACCAGGCCACATGCCCTCAACATGGGGAGGATGTCTCCTTGTTGATGGGGACAAGAGCCTCATCTCCTCAACCCTTGCCCGGTGGTTGTGGGGGTCTGTGGGCGGGGGGCTTATTAGAATCTGGAAGCCCACTTTAACAAAGGGCACCCTCCTATGTGAATTGGTAACGGGGTACACTGTACCCCTACCATTTTGCCCAAAAAAGTTTCAAAATTTTAAAAACCACAGGAGACAGTTTGGGACAAGTCCTTTTTAAAAATAAAAAAAAAATAAAAAAAAGATTCCAATGCTGTAATCCCCTTAATATCCATACCAAACCTGAAGGGCCTGATATGGATTTTGGGGGGGGGGGGGGGGGACACCCAAGAATTTTATTTTTTTAATTTTGGTTCGGGGTTCCCCTTAATATTCATGCCAGACCCAAAGGGCCATGGTAATGGACTAAGGGGGGGAACCCATGCTGTTTTTTTTTTCAATTACTTTTATCTGTTTTGCTGGTAGCCGACAATTCATTATAGCCGCAAGTAGTTTTAAATTACTTTTTTCTTTTAGAAATGTCATTTTGTGCAGGGACTTTCTAAGCAGGGGAAACATGTGCTACTTTTCAGGCATACTATAGACACCACCATGTAAGAAATTTAAAGGAATATTTCACTTTTATTGTTTCACTTTAAGCATTATTAAAATCACTGCCCCCGAAAAAAAAACGGTAGTTTTTAAAAAAAAATATTTGCATTGATACATGTCCCCTGGGGCAAGACCCGGGTCCCCAAATACTTTTTATGACAATAACTTGCATATTAGCCTTTAAAATTAGCACTTTTGATTTTTCATGTTCGTGTCCCATAGACTTTAACAGTGTTCGCCTGTTCGAACACATTTTTTGCTTGTTCGCATATTCTGCTGCGAACCAAATCTGGGTGTGTTTGGGTCATCCCTAATTCTGATGCTCGGTTTGAACTTCAGCAAGTCATCTTCACCACATTAGAACAAAAATGCAGCGCTAATATAATACATTAATACATATTACATCACTTTTACCTTTTTGTTGGAGTCAAACATTACATCACCTGTTTTTGTTGTGGTCAAACAACTTAACAAAACAGCCACCATTTTCTAAGGGACCAGGAAGTGAAGATATTCATAAATAGACACAACTCTATTAACCTGTAGCCACTAGATAATCAGAAAAATCTCCAAATTAATAATAACTAAGCAAAAAACTGTTAGTAATATAGTCCGACAAGGCTACACATTACAATCTATTTAAGTTTTAAAATAATAATAACAATAATAATGTGCCACTAAACAATAAAAATCTTGGGTATAATGTCATAAAAAAATGTATAATATAATTAAATAAGGACACATATTAAATGTGTTGAGATTATTATTATATTAATAAAATTAATCAGTCTAAAATTAGTAGAAACTAAATTAACTAGTATCAATAAAACTATTTAGGTCCCAAGCTACATTTAGCCCCAAGGGAGTATAACATTTCAATACAGGCAGCCATTTAATTTGCACTTTGGATATTTCTCTCGTTCTGTGACAACCTCTCCATTGTGATTTTAATTTGTCACTAGACAGAAATCTAAAACCACTAGGATCTCTATTGTGGCTCTGTCTAAAATGAGCTGAGAGGCTGTGTTTTTTTAAAACCTGTTCTTATGTGGTATACGTGTTCTCTCAATCGATCTCTCAGCCTCCTAGTGGTTCTGCCCAGCTATTGTTTACGACATAGGCACTCCAAGAAATAAACCACTTGGCTTGATTCACATGAAATTAATGTATCTATCGAGTCGTTTCTGTTAGTAATAGTCAAAGAAAATAGATATTGTTTAAGTGGTTTAAACCTGTTCTTATGTTGTATACATGTTCTCTCAATCAATCTCTCAGCCTCCTGGTGGTTCTGCCCACGTATGATTTATGACATAGGCACACCAATAAATAAACCATGTGTGTTTGTATCTATTGGGTAGATTCTATTAGTGATAGTCAAAGAAAATAGATATTGTTTACGTTGTTTCTGTCCAGTGACAGTACATATTACACATTTATTGCACCGATAGGGAGCGTTTAATCCCTTCAAAAATAGCAACCTTTTTAGGAGGATCGAGAATAGTCAGAGCCAACCAATCTGTTAAATTCAGGACTCACCTGAATACTACCTCTGGTCTATCCGGTAGAATCTCTTTTAAAACTGGGTCACATTTTAATATTCCCCAGCTTTTTTTTTTTTATTTCCCTAACTTGACGGTGTTGGACCAAGAAATTGGTAATCATAGAACAAAACATTTAATTAACCCTTTTCTCTCCTGGGGCCAATAATAATTCTCTATCTACATTATATTTAGAACTTCTTGTATGGATTGGTCAAGTGCAGCTTCATCATAACCTTCTCCAGGAATAATTTTTTTAAGATTGACGCTTGCCGTACATAATCTTTTTACATCTTTACAATAATGTCTCATCCTGAGAAATTGTCCTTTGGGAATACCTGAGCCTTTAATCACTCCATTACCAGCCAATTTTCAGCTTTCAGCGCTGTCACTTTTTAAATGACAATTGCGTGGCCATGCAACACTGTACCCAACATTTTTTATCATTTTGTTCCCGCAAATAGAGCTTTCTTTTGGTGGTATTTGATCACATCTACATTTTATTTTTGCTAAACAAATGAAAAAAGAAAGAAAATGTGAAAAAAAGTTTCTTTGTTTCTGTTGTAATACTTTCTCCTACACTGATGGGTGCTGATGAGGCAGCACTGACGTGCACTGATTAAGCGGCATTGATGGGCACTTATGAGGTGGCACTGATAATGGGCACTGATAGGCAGCATTCATGGGCACTGATAGGCGGCACTATATGCAGCACTGATGGGCATTGATAGGCAGTAATGATTGGCACTCATAGGTGGCACTGATGGGCACTGAGAGGCTGCACTGATGGGAAAGTGCCCACTTTTTTTTGTGAAATGGTAGGGGTACAGTGTACCCCATTACCAATTCACATAGGAGGGGGCCGACATCTGGAGTTCCCCTCTCCTGACAGGGGGACTGCGCTGATTGATTATCAGCGCAGCCCCCCGTGGATGCCCACACTGGACCACCAGAGATGCCCACAATGGATGGCCATCATGTGGACCACCAGGGATGACGGTCAGTGCCCATACAGATGCCAATCAGTGCTTAGACAGATGTCCAGACAGATGCCCAGACAGATGCCAATCAGTGCCCAGACTGATGACAATCAGTGCCCATCAGCAATTCCTGCCAGTGCCAGTGCCATCAGTGATGCCCATCAGTGCCATCTATCAGTTTCCATCAGTGCCACCCATCAGTGCCACCTATCAGTAACCATCAGTGCCTATCAGTGCCACGCATACTGGCAGGCATTGCTGATGGGCACTGATTGGCATCTGTCTGGGCACAGATTGGCATCTGTCTGGACATCTGTCTGGGCACTGATTGGCATCTGTATGGGAACTGTCCGTCATCCCTGGTGGCCATCTATTGTGGGCATCACGGGGGACTGCGCTGATAATCAATCAGCGCAGACACCCCTGTTAGGAGAGCCACTGATCGTCTCTCCTCTACTCGAGTCTACGCGAGTGATGAAAAGCCAATAAATGGCTCTTCCTGTTTACACTGAGATAAGTCGTGATTGGACACAGCTGATCACATAGTAAAGAGTTTCCATCAGAGACTTTTTACTAAGATCGGTGTTGCGAGGAAACTGACTGACTGGCCGCACCACGTTCATTGTGCTGCGTTCCACCACGGGCGCACCCCATCATGTAACATCCAGTCAGGATAACAGAACCACTGTTAGGCCGTCATTATGCTATAGGCCGGGCAGAAAGTGGTTAAAGAAGGATGTCATGTAAATTTCTCTATTAATTACTTTCAAATTTAAATCCAGGAAATTAACATTCTGTTTACTATATATATGTAAGATAAACATATATTATAGTCATTGCTATTAAGATACAGTAGGACATGAAGTCTATCAACCACTTAATCACTTTATGACCACCCACCGCAGTACTTGAGCTGACACTTTCTGGGTCTGGGGTGCACACGAGCGCAGTTGATGGGTACCGCAGACTCGATGTCCACAGACTCGATGTCCGCCGTCACCCACCCAGGGCCGATCCTAGACGGGGTGCGAGAGGTGCAGTGCACCCAAGCGCCACAGAGGTGAGGGCGCTCAAGCGCTATAGTGCTCCCCACCCTCTCCCTCCTCCTCCTCCTCCATGTCGGTGTCCAGTGGCGCTCTCTCCGCTGGTCACCACCTCCGCCGGCGCCGCTGTTTCCTGGCTAGCTGCCCCCCTTCATCCTGTCAGAGATCGGAGCGGCTCACTGTTGTATCTGTTTGGGGGGCGCAGCGCAGCATGTCACTTGCGCTCCAGGCATCTTGTTGCCTGAGCGCCTCTGCCTCACTATGTGAGTCACCGCCGTCATCCTCTCCTCCTCCATGCCAGACTGGATCTCCCTTTTTCCCTATTGTGGCAGCCAGTCTGGGACTGTAAGGAGGTCAGTAAATTTATCCTGTGTTTGTAAAACCTGCTGGAGAGGAACTTCCGAACCTTGAACTTTTCAAGTATTCATGTACTGTATTGCCTTTTCCTCTGTTTTTATGCATTGATTACAAGGAATCATGTATAGTCTTTTACATGTAAAATAAACACAATAATAACTTTTACTTTTAAGTGTATTGTGCTTGTTGATACTGAGTCTATTTTTCTCTTTTCCCAGTGGTAAACAGCTTTAGCAATTGTCTCCACTTCCGTCCTTTACCCCCACCTGTCCCCCCAATGTTCCTCCTACCACCCCACTTATCCACAATGTCCCTCTATCCCCCACTTATCTGAAATGTCCCTCTGTCCCCCCAATGTTCCTCTTGCCACCCCACTTATCCGCAATTTCCCTCTATCCCCCACTTATCTGAAATGTCCCTCTGTCCCCCCAATGCTTCTCCTGTCCCCCCACTTATCCGCAATGTCCCTCTGTCCCCCCAATGCTCCTCCTGTCCCCCTACTTATCCGCAATGTCCCTTCTGTCCCCCCACTTATCCGCAATGTCCCTCCTGTCCCCCCACTTATCCCCAATGTTACTCCTGTCCCTCAAATTATCCCCAATGTTCCTCCTGTCCCTCCAATGTCCCTACTGGCCCCCTAATGTCCCTCCTGCCCCCCCCCCCACTTATCCGCAATGTCCCTACTCTCCCTCCAATGTCCCTACTGGCCCCCTAAGGTACCTCCTGTCCCCCCACTTATCCGCAATGTCCCTTCTACCCCCCCCAATGTCCCGCCTGTCCCCCCAAATTATCCCCAATGTTCCTCCTGTCCCTCCAATGTCCCTAATGGCCCCCTAATGTTCCTCCTGTCCCCCCACTTATCCGCAATGTCCCTTCTACCCCCCCCCCAATGTCCCTCCTGTCCCCCCAATTATCCCCAATGTTCCTCTTGTCCTCCAATGTCCCTACTGCCCCCCCAATAACTCCCAATGTCCCTACTGGCCCCCTAATGTTCCTCCTGTCCCCCCACTTATCCTAAATGTTCTTCCTGTCCCCCCAATGTCCCTCCTGTCCCTCAACATTCCTCCTGAACCCCCCCACTTATCCTCAATGTCCCTCCTGTCCTCTCAATGCTCCTCCTGTCCCCCCCACTTATCCCCAATGTTCCTCCTGTCCCCCCAATAACCCCCAATGTCTCTACTGGTGCCCTAATGTTCCTCCTGACTGTTCCTCCTGTTCCCCCACTTATCCCCAGTGTCCCTTCCAATGTTCCTCCTGTCCCTCCAATATACCTCCTATCCTCCCACTTATCCTCAATGTCCCTCCTATCCCCCCCACTTATCCCCAGTGTCCCTCCTATCCTCCCAATGTTCCTCCTGCTCCCCCCATTTATACCCATTATCCCACTTATCCTCCAGCTACTCCCCCCACTTATCCCAAATGTTCCCCTCCCCCCACTTATCCCCACTGTCCCTTCTGTCCCACCACTTATGCCAAATGTTTCTTCTATCCTCCCATGTATCCCTAATATCCCCCACTTATCCCAAGGTGTCTCCCTCTCCTCCCACTTATCCCAAACATCCCCCCACTTAGCACCAATGTTCCAACTCTTCCCTAAGTTAGAAATTAGCACATTGCCAACCCATTTAACACTATTGCCCAATGCAGTCTCTGACCATCTCCTGTACTATGTCTGCAGTCTCTGATCATCTTCTGTAGTGTTTCTGCAGTCTCTGACCATCTCCTGTAGTGTTTCTGCAGTCTCTGACAATCTCCTGTAGTGTTTCTGCAGTCCCTGATCATCTCATGTGCTATGTCTGCAGTCTCTGACCATCTCCTGTGCTATGTCTGCAGCCTCTGATCATCTCCTGTACTATATCTGCAGTCTCTGACATCTCCTGTACTATGTCTGCAGTCTCTGACATCCCCTGTACTATGTCTGCAGTCTCTGATTACCTCCTGTATTATATCTGCACTCTCTGACCGTCTCTTGTATCATGTCTGCAGTCATTGACCTTCTCCTGTACCATGTCTGGGGACTCTCTCTAACAGAATTCCCCTCTGTGTGCATCAGAGAGACTCCATCCAGGTTTCATTAGTGTACACTCTTCCTATATTTTCTTTATTTTTAAAAGATAATGGGAGGATCCAAGGGTAACGAAGATTTCTTAGGGGAGCATCTCTGTGTTTGAGTTATTGCCATAGAAACATGTGTAGAGGGGAGGTTTGTAAGATGACCACGCCCATGTGGGGGCGCCAGAAATATTTCTGCACCCAGGCGCCTGTGACCCTAGGATCGGCCCTGCACCCACCGATTACACAGGACACTTGTAGAACGACAATCTACCTATGTAAACAAGGCAGATTGTTGTTCTGTCAGATGGGAAGGCATTGATCCCCCTAGTGAAAGCACCTCCCTCACTGTGAGTAAGCACAAGCTAGGCAGACGGTTAACCCTCTGATCACCCCTGATGTTTACCCCTTCTCAGTCAGTGTCATTAGTACAGTGACAGTGCATATTTTTTTGCACTGATCACTGTATTAGTGTCAGTGGTCCCCAAAAAGTGTAATTTAGGTGTCTGATTTGTCTGCAACAATATCGCAATCCCTCTATAAGTCGCTGATCGCCGTCATTACTAGTAAAAACCGTTTGTGCAAACAAATCTTGTTCAGTATTCCCTCCTCCTCAGGGGTAAGAGATACCGAAGGTTGAAAATGTCTTTAGATTCTCTTATTCTCACCTTATTTCTGGGGGATCTATTAACGCTCCTCCTCCTCTATCTATGATATGGTGGTTTGTAGGTAGTAGATGGTTGAAGACTGTATCCTCCACCTGGAGTGCGTTTCTTTTGCATCATAATCATATGGAGTCCTATTATCTTCCCACTCCACTTTTCTGGGGTCTCTATTTTGTGATGGACTGTAATAGCCTCTATGTGGGGGATGTTGTCCTTTATGATAATTATTGGGGTTTCTAACCAATATATTTCACTCCTATTTGTTCATCTTCCCAGTTTCTGAGGGGTTCAAATCTATTCTGAGTAGGTACAGGGCCCCAACCTTTGGTGTCATATCCATATTGATTCTCATAATAATTGGAGTTATTTATCCTAAGAGTATGGTTCCCATGTGGCTTGGGTTTATCCTGAAACAGTATTTTCCCTTTACTCCTGCCCTTCTGTGCAGAAGACATTCCTCTAGGGTTTTCCCTATCCACATTAGTAGATCTACTTAGAGTATTCACCAAGTCTAGATGCCTAAATGCATTGAGTTGCTGCCATGTGATTGGCTGATTAGCAGTTTGTGTTACCAAGCAATTGAATAAGTGTACCTAATAAAGTGACCGGTGAGTGTAGAATGTTATTAATATATTATGCCATACCACTGACAAGCCATACTGACATTTCATAAAGGGCATGCCCTTTAGTATCCTAAAAGAGATTAGTAAATATATATTTTGTTGGGCTTTAATGTGTTTTTGTTTACGTTATTGTGCACCAAAAAAAAAATGGTGTTAATCCCGCCTTAGGCGGCGTACACACAACCAAGGTTCTCGCTGGAAACCAGCGAGAACCTCGCTGGAAGCTGCATTCCAGCGAGGACCTCGGCCGTGTGTACGCTCTCGGCGAGCTTCCCGTCGGGAAGCCCGTCGAGCAGAAATAGAGAGCACGCTCTCTATTTGCTCGACGGCCCGCCTGGATGAATGGCTGGTTGCCATTCCCGACGGGCGGGTCACCGATTTCGACGGCCGGCAGGGAACCTCGACGGCTGGAACGATGTGTTCTGCCCGTCGAGGTTCTCTGCCGTGTGTACACGGCCTCAGAGAAAAAGGGTAGTAATATACAACACCAGCATTTTCTTCTAATATATCCCCCAGCAATTCTTTATAAGCAACTATAATTCCCTCTACCAGCAATATATAAACCACCCCTTTTAGAGTTGTATTTAAAATGATATACATATATCCCCATACTGCGCAGAAACAACAAGTGTGTATAGACAAGTAGTTGCAGCAACTTTAAGGTTCTTTGCTCAGTCTTGGCTCTCTAAGTGGGCTGATATGGAGAAACACATGGCTGGCATGTGGACAATTTGGTTTCTTTTCTAATTTTGGCCATCATAGAAGATTCAACATTTGGACGGAATGGCTTCTCACTGACACATGATACATGACCCAATCCAAAAGGGGTAGATGAACAACACATGCTTTGTTCTGACACAAAAAAGAACATCTTTGTGCATCATGTCTCCGGAAAGCATACCTAAATTCAAAAACAAAAATGTAATAGTCACTTTTCAATTTTCTTGTCAAATTTGTTTATTTATTTTTTAAATATAACAAAGATTGACAAATTGAGTACATTGAGTATAAGGATGGTGGTACAATATTCAAATAGCAATAGAACTAAACGTATTGATTTATGAACGGGATGAGTATATAACAATGTAAAAATGTAATAGCAACAAATAAACCAATAAAGTATTACATTGAATGCATTATAAAATTATATTGTATTATGTTGGTACATTTTGCAAGAGCAGTAATAAAGAGATTATTCTAATAGGTATACATTAAAAACAGAAGAGATAATCTTGAAGTACCACACAATATGAAAAGAAAGGTAGAAAACAAAAAAATAGGCGTAGATAGAGAGAAGAGGATAGATAAAAGAGGGGAAGGGAATGGGGAGGGGGGGGGGGTTACAAGTGGTGATGCAATCTCAAATGATTCAAGGCAAAAAGAATAAAATACCAAGGCAATAATAGTGTGTCATCAAAGTCTGGAGGTAAACAAAACAAAGAAGCCAGAGTTTTCCAAATTGACCGCTGTAGCAGGATTGGGCTTTATAGGTGTAGCAAATCTTTTGGAGGCCAAGTCAAAAACTTTTTGGGCAATCCCACCAAATATAAAGTTGAGTGCCAGACTCTGAACAGCTGCGAAAACAAGCTCCAGAGTAATCAGAAGCATATTTTCATATTCTAGTGGGGACCAAATACCAATGGGTTAGCACTTTAAAGTTTGTTTCCACAGCAACAACATTAGAAGAAGCAGACTTAGTGGCGAACCATTTACGAGACAATTCAGTAGCATTAAATGAGCGATTAAGGTCTAGTTTCCATTTCGAGACATATGAGGGGGAACCAGTGTTAGAACTAGATAAAATTAGCTTATAGAAAAACGAAAAAAGTCCTCTAGTATTAGGGAAAGAAATATATATGCTTTCAAAATGCAACATCTGGGATAGTTGGGAGTAGGAATTGAGATAAGGTTGGATTTTTTTTTTGCATATATCAGAACAGTTCCGATTGAGAAAGTCCAAATGTATCACACAAAGTAGTAAAATAATGTATGGAGAAAGCAGATACCAAATTATATAAATGGAATAAATTAGCTGTATTCCACACTTTGAAATTAGGAGCGATCCAGGTGTGGAAAAAAGGGGAATTTTAACAAAAAAATTAGGAGATTGGAGGCCAAGAGAAGTTGGATAAAGAATGTTTTGTGATAGGATTGCGAATAAAAATACGATCAGTTTGTCTTAACTATAACATGTTAGATATTGAAATAGGGTCACAGTCAATAGACTCAATTGTTACCCAAAAAGGAATTTCTTTGACTTGCATGGTATTTTGATAAATGTGCAAGATATGCAGTATGATAGTAAGTAGAAATATTTTGGAGACCTAAACCTCTTTAGCCATGTGGGAGACTTAGAGGTTTGAGGTTTCATTTTACCCAAGATAAAGGCGAGAATTCTGTGGTGTATAGGATAGGAGATAATATCAGAAAAATTTCTTGTAGTAGGAAGCAAAAAATCCATCTGGGCCAAGACGTTTATTACGTTTTAAAGCCTTAATGGCTGCGATAATTCTGCTGCAGAGAGGGGACACACGAGTCATTTACTGTGGGTATGTGAGAGTGTTGAAAGGGTCATTTGTGAAAAAAGGGAATCAGCAGCAGCATGGTCAAAGTTATGGTTGGGCGAAAATAATTTAGCAAGTATTTCGAAGAATGTGTGTAAAATTTTGACAGGGTTACTTGTGTATAAATCACAATTTAGTTTGAGTCGCACAGATGTCATAGGTTTTTGCAGTGAGTGTAAGGTTCGAGCTAATAGGGTATCTTGTTTGTTTGCTTTGAGGTAATAAAGATGTTGTAATTTACGTATTAATTTATCTGCAGAGTCAGTGAGAAACAGGTCGAATTCTAAACGGGCTCTATCAAGCTTAGCTTTAGTAGAAGGGGAGGGAGAATTTTGGAATGCATCGTGACAGATTGAAGTAAAAAATTTAAAATTTTGGATGAAGGAACTTGTGCTTGCGTTTGAGAAATGGTGCTTGATGAATAAGTGTATCATGAATTACAGGTTTATGGGCTTCCCAAAGAGTAAGAAGGGAAATATCTGCAGAAGTGTTATTAATGAGATAGACATTGAGAGCACCTTTAATATCTAGAAAAGGTAACATGTGAGTTAGAATGGAATCAATAATGCACCAAGATGAATCCTGGGATCTCAGCATAGGGGAAGAGATGGTAGTATAAACTGCACTATGATCGAACCAAGTAAAGGGTGAAAAAACTGATGCTAGGATCTCTGGAGCCATGCCAACACTTAGGAAGATATGATCAATCCTAGAAAAATATTTGTGTGGATGGGAGTAATATGTAAAGCATTTATGAGCTGGATTGAGCTCACGCAAAGAGTCCAACATGTTATGCTTAGAGGTAAGTTGTGGAATTCATCCAAGGTTTTTCCGACTGAAAAATTGATCCTGTGTACGGGGCATTAGTTTATGGTCTTAATATCAGTGGATCAGTGCTGCATCGACCAAAGTGAGTATGAATGTTTTTTTTGCAAACCTATACTTCTCTTTTAGGATGGAGGTTGTCAATAGTGAACAATGATAGTTCCTATAACCCTATTGGCATTTACTGTATGATAGGAAGTCTATCAATAATTTCTATGGATGAAAATTGCTCTAAAATTTGCTGAATATTAATGTAGCATATGAGTGCCATTACTGTAAATGTGATAACTGGCTATTAATAAATAACCAGTAACATCTTGTCAGAGGCATGTCCAAACCATAAACATGCATGTCGCATAACAATAAAAATAAATTGAACCATGAATTCCAGGCAAGGAACTAAATACCGTAAACAGATCAAATACATACAAGGGAGTTGTCTTTAACTACCAAAGGATTTGCATTTTTGTCCATCAATTTCTGAGATTTACCCAGCTAAAATAGCAGTGGCAACACCACGGGGGTGCTTGGGAGTGCTCTATCATTCCCAGAATTAAAGAGGAAGAAAACCCTGATGGGCTTTACTTCCTCATGTTTCCCCTGCGTTCCCCTGCAAAGTAAAAGCATAATGGACTAGTATGCATCACATGCGCCGATGACATTGAGGCAAGCGTATATGGTAAATATCTCCTAAACCATGTAGATTTGTGAGATATTTACAGTACCTACAGGTAAGACTTATTATAGGTTTCAAAAAAAGGAAAAAATACCTCTAGGGGCTTTGTATTGCAGCAATGAGTAGAAATAAATTAAGAGGGAAATAATACAAAAGTATAAAGTTTATTTGATTAAACAAACATATAAAATATAAAGAACCATCTGATAAGAATCAGAACAGGAGCTCCAAAGGATATCAATAAAAACGTTTGCATGTATGGAAGGCAGCCAATAGAAATGTATACAACATTGTAAATATTTACTATAAACACAAAAACCCAAACGCATTTCGACCTTGTGTAGTGGTCTTCTTCAGGGGGAAAAGGATTTGCGAACATAGATTCTATTATAAAATATATGCACATGAATGAGACTTGTTAAAAATAAAACAGACAACAGAAAAATAGCATATATAAGTATGTTATTTCATATATGTACAATCATCATAGATGACAATTAGAAATACGTACCAAGGTGGATGTGGAGAGCCAGGACCAGTGGTCAGACACATAGCCCCGCCTCCAGGTGTAAGCCCTCTCAGGGGTCCAGACAGCGGAGAGATAGTGTCAGATAGAAAATGGACCAGGTTGTGGAGCAAACAGGGGGAACACCCCCTGACCTACAAGAGGTCGCAACCTGCGACCCCACGCTAGGCAGGAAGCAGTGGGGTGGCAGGTATGGGGGGAGGAGGCCAGCACAGCACGGGCTGTGCAAAGAGGGACAGAGGGGAGCCGGGCCAGGTAAGAACGGAGGCACACCACCAGATGGAGGACAAAAAGCCTTAAATGGAAATATCAATAATGGAGAAATAATGAGTAAATAGTAATAACAGAATCGTCTACAGGGAAAAAAAGAACAGGATACAAAAACGGAGGGGGTGGAAAAGTATAGAGGAAGGGGAGGGGAAAGTGAAAGTTGTGAGTACTTATTATAGGCTTACATGTAGGTGCAAGTTGTGTAACTAAGTCTACAACCTCTTTAAGCTACCACATCCATAGCACCTCTGTTAGATGCAGGTACAAGCTACAATCATCTCAGAACACTCTTCTTTAGATGATATAAAACAATAGCATAGAACTGGCCATCGATTAAAACATTGATACAAATAGGAGGTCCTTTTGAAGTCAATATCTGGCAGGCGTTGCAATTAAGTCACTTTTTTAGATCATTAGGCCCGGGAAGTAATTTTCATCGTCATTTAACAATCTTTGAGTCGTACTGTAATGATTTAGAACCACTAGCCCGAGGGATCTCTAAAATGTATGGACTATTAAATAAACTTAGGGAGGATCAGGAGATACCAGGCCTTAACAAATGGGAGAAGGACCTAGATAGGACCTTCTCTGCATTACAACGTAAACAGATTATCTGTTTAACTCTAAACTCTTCAATCTGTACACAAACTCAAGAATTAAACTATAAAATCTTAATGCAGTGGTACCATACTCCAGTACGACTCAAAAAATTCTGCAATGAAAATTCTGACAGATGTTGGAGATGTGGAGAAGAAAGCGGGACATTGATTCATATATTTTGGTTTTGTAAAAAAATAAGAGTTTATTGGTTGTCAATTATGAGAATTTTACAAAAAAAATTTAAATTAAAAATACCCAATGATCCCGCTTTTTTCCTACTTCACCTATCCGAGATCCCAGTTCAGACTTATCGGAACTCAGTACTGTGTCATTTGGTGAATGCAGCTAAAGCAGGTATACCCCTACGGTGGAGGGATACTACATCACCAACAGTTTTAGAGTGGATAAATAGAGTTAGAGATATAGAAGCTATGGAAGACCTAGTTCTCTCAGCTAAGGATAAAAATAAACAATACAAAGAAACGTGGAAGAGCTGGAATTTATTTAAAAATTCAGACGAGGGGAAAAGATTAATGACTGAACCTGATTAACGAAAAATCGGATACGCGCAGGGAATTATAATGTAAAATATAATATGAAGGATAAACTGACTTTCCTGTTATGATTTGTGGTTTAAGGGACGGAGAGGATGGGGTCTCCCTTCTCTCTCCCCCTTTTTTTTAATCTTTTTTTTCTTTTATTCATTTGTTGTTTTTTTTCTCCTTTTTTTTTTCTTCTCCCTTCTTTTGGGGGGGGGGGGGCAGTGAAAGGGCAGATGCATCACTTGTCTCTCTGTGAGAGAAAGTGAGGATTGAGAAAAGGGTTAGAGTGGGAAGATTTAGTGAGGGAGTATATGGGAGTGTCCAGAGCGAATATGTATGCATTTTTTTTGTCAAGAGGATTGTATTCATGTTTGTTTTTGGCAGTGTATTTGCCCTGTGCCTTTCCATACGCTGTTTTATGTAAAGAAAAGAAAAAACAAATAAACATATAAAGTACAAAACAATAGCATAGAACAGTTTTAACTTGGCTGTGGCAGACAGAGTAATTCCACGGTTTCTCGTGACTCACAGGGAGAAGATAGTGATTATCGCTAGGGGCTATAGCAGCTGACAATCGCAAGAGAATCCAGCAGGCTGGTTGTACCCAAGTTGATCAATCGTTAAACTAGATACATTTAGCCTGACCATCAACGGTTTTAATCTCAGCCAGTTACTGCTGAATCAACCGAGATTCGAACTGTGTATGGCTGGCCTAAGTGCTCTCTAGTCTATTGCTAAATTCAGCACAACTAAACTATTTTTTGTTAAGACCTTTGTCAGCACAGCATAGAGGCTATAATGAACTATTTTTGAGGCAGAATGTTCTGTTTGAAAATTAGCAATTTCCTGAGCTATGCTGATCAGGCCCTGTTTACTTGAGTAATTATTGCACCAGGAATTCTTCCAGGAATAAGGAGGTCATTATTGCAAGGGATGTAGGTTTCTTGCCTGCTTCCTTCTGGAGTAATACTGCCTGACACCATTCCCATCACTGTTGTCTGACATAGCTAATCCTGTTCATGAATGCTAAGTTTAATAGAATAGATATTCAGCCAGATGATCAGATGAAGTGTAAGGCTGCGTACACACGATCGGTTAAACTGATGATAACGGTTTAATGGACCGTTTTCATCAGTCCAAACTGATCATGTGTGGGCGTCATCGGTTTTAAATTTAACCGATGGATACCTAACCAATAGCAAAAAAAAATGATCATTTGTAGGCATGACCATCGGTTAAAAATCCACGCATTGCTCAGAATCAAGTCGACGCATGCTTGGAAGCATTGAACTTCATTTTTTTCTGCATGTCGTTGTGTTTTACGTCACCGCGTTTTAACCGATGGTGTGTAGGCAAGACTGACCATCAGTCAGCCTCATCGGTTAATCGATGAAAACGGTACATCAGACCGCTCTCATTTGATGGACCGATCGTGTATACAGATCATAACTGTAAGGCCTCGTACACACAATCAAATCTGTCCGCTGGAAACGGTCCGCTGGACCGTTTCAGCAGACAGATTTGATCGTGTGTACGGCCGAGCAGACAGATTTGTCCACCCGACAGATTTCAAAGCATGCTTTGAAATCTATCGGGTGGGAATCTGTCCGCCCGACATGTCTGCTGGTTAGTACACTTACCAGCAGACATGTCGTCCCGCACCGCCGCCGCACCGCCGAATGGATTCGGCACATGCGCGGAAGTGTTTTAATTCCTGGTGCGGTGACGTGGCGGTGTCAACGTCACCGCCACGTCACCGACACGTCAGCGCGCCGTCTGCTGGCGGGGATTTTGGTTTGCTCGTGTGTACACGCGAGCAAACCAAAATCCCAGCAGACAGATTTGTTCAAATCTGTCGGACGGACAGATTTGAACAAATCTGTCCGCTCGTGTGTATGGGGCCTAAATGGCATAGTTACATAGTTAGTCAGGTTGAAAAAATTTAAGAGTCAATCTAGTTTAACCAATAAAAGGGAAAAAGGAACTGGTGCAAAGTTAGAAGCAATAATGCAAAACAGGATCAAGATGGCAAAAAGCATGTGGCTGCATTATATAAAGTCCATAAGACTCTAGTCTGAGGTTCCCTACTTCAGTAAAACAGTACAGAACACAGCTACTTGTGAACTAAATCTAAACCACAGCTTATTCCGACCAGCTCAGTATGTACATATACATTTTGTTATCCATCAATTTTTTACAGTATTGCAATACCTTCAATCTGGAGACAATAGCAGGCACTTCCTGGTATCCCTCCCGCGGGAGAGGGGGCGTGTCTGTTCATTACTCAGCACCCCAGTGTTTGATGGGACTAGTTTGCAATGTCTCCTGGGAGCACAGTGTCATGCTTCCCAGGAGACGATTCAAGAACCTGTGCCTATCGTCACAACGGGGTGTACACTATTCATGACCCGGCCCATTCCTGGAAGTATTTGCTTGTGGGCTTCACAATGCCCACAAGCCAGATGGGACTTTCCTGCATGAATTTCTAAAGTCATTATATACGGCCGAATGTCACTGCGGAAGCCTAGAAAATACAGACAAGTGAGTACACAATTATCAATGTTAAATGGAGTAGATGCACATGTAAAAAAAAAAAAAAGCGATTTCCCGCAGAAGCCCCCCCCCCCCTGCTTTAATAAACAGCATTAAGTTCATAGTGAAGTTCAGGGTAGTTTTGTAAACACAGATAAACAGCTGGAGGAATCCAACAACAAAGGAGAACCCCAATAGGCCTGAAGTAGTCTGGTAGCATATTATCAGGAGGTGCTCCCCACAGTATCTGGGTCTTCTAAAGAAGCTATGTATTATTTGGCTCCTCCCCAGCTGCACACATGTCAGTTCTGACAATGGAGGGCCTCTCGCCTGGCTGCAGATCACTTGTCCAGCTACCTCTGCCTCATCAGGTGTGGCCTTTTTGAGCTGCTGAGGGAGGGAAGTGGAAAAACAGATTGTCCCTGAGTGTGGAGTTGTGGGAAATAGAGTTAAATGGACCTGTGCCTGCATCTGAGCATGGTAACAAAATAGACACTCTACTACAGCAATTAGAGTTAATAAGTACAGTGGTGCCCTCCTTCTTACCCCAGCCTGCTAACTGAGCAGTGAAAAATTGGATGCACATTGATAAGGTCACCTATTTGTTTACAGTACTCTCTTCTGCTAGCAGTATGATCCTTATGGACATTTGCATGCAGAACACCTGATTGGCTCCCAGTCCTATGTTGCTATATAGGGATTGCAAGAGCCGTATATCTAATAAATAGTAATAGTTGAATGATGTATTATTAAATACATTACTACATTATTATGTGTCTTTTATTTCAGCATGGAATTCAGCTTTAAAGTAAACTGTGCTGTGGCAAACTGATACTCCGAACTTATAAGGGGTGTGTAATCTACTAGTACTGTACGACAATAAACTAAAGATCTTGGAGGCAGAGTACAGCCTCTTTTTGTCACTGTCTCTCAAACACATTGCCTATAAAGGAGCATATTTTGCATTCCTGTGTCTTGAGGACGATCCAGCTTTCCAACTTGTGACAAGTTCAGTGCTGACATGCCACCTAGAGGAAATTTTCCCATTCTAATTACAGCCTAGAATACATAATGTTCTGTCTGGGAAAACAAAGCCATCCTTCGGCTTACAGGCATTGCCTATGAAATGAGGCACAACTATACTGTATGCTTATTCATCTCCAAATATATGTGAGAATTTTCTTCTGGGTGCAGTTACAGTATATACAAAAAGTAAGAAAAAAAAAATGTGTTCTGCTCAATCTTTTTTTCTACAATGCCATAATAAAAATTCCATAAAAATGACTATAAATAAATAAATAAATCAGTGACATTCTCAGTGGAGGATTAGTCATACTTCAGAAAGAAAGGACTCACGGTTGTACAAAACTAGCATAATATTGTAGCAATATAAATAAAAAGGACACGGAGACTTGCACATTTTTTCTACTTTATGACAAAAAATTTCAGACCAGTATGCCTAAAGTCATGATTTCCTATTTTTGAACAGAACGACTTGTAAGTATGTATTAGAGGTCCAATTCAGGCACAACTGTCTGTAAGGATTCACCCTACTTTATGGCATGCACCATCACTATTCACAAGAAGTACAGTTTGTAGAGCCAGAAAAGAGGCAAATAAGCAATCTATACAAATGAAGAGTTAAGGATAGAATTTGAGAAACTCCCATTGTATATTTTTTACTTTTTGGTATAATAAACATCCCCAAATAAAAAAATAAAAAAATAATTTCTCATCAGTGTAAGCCAATAAGTATTCTTCTACACGTAAATACTAAGAATTGCCGGCGTATCTTTTTTCTGTATTCAGAAAACAAGATACGCCGGCTTTCTCCTAAGATACGACCGGCGTTAGTCGCTTACACCGTCGTATCTAAAGTTGCATATTTACTTGGCCACTAGGTGGCGCTTTCGTAGTTTTTCACGTAAATTATGCTAATGAGCTATTTACGCCGATTCCCAAACGTACTTGCGGTGGTGCGTCGTATTTTACGTTGTTTGCGTAAGTGTTAGACCAGAGTAAAGTTACCCCTTCTATAGCAGGTGCAGCCAATGTTAAGTATGGACGTCGGGACCACGTTGAATTGTACGTGGGTTACGTCATTTGCGTAAATCGTTCGGGAATGGGGCTCGACGTAAGTTACGTTCACGTCATTTACATTGAGAAATAGCGACGTGATTTCACGCATGCGCACTGGGAACGTCCACGGACGGCGCATGCGCTGTCCAAAAAAAACGTAAATGACGTGGGGTCACGATTCATTTACATGAATCACGTCCCCACTTCAGAAATTTGAATTGCGCAGCCTTACGCCGGGCACTTTACGCTATGCCTCCGCATATTATGGAGCAAGTGCTTTCTGAATAAGGCACTTGCCCATAATATTTGCGGAGGCGTAGCGTAAAGACCATACACTATGCCGCTGGAAAAGTAAGTGAAATGTATCTGAATCTGGCCCATAGTGCCTACAATTTTTTTTTACTGGTAATGGTGGTGATCTGCGATTTTTAGCAACATTGCGGAGGACAGATTGGACACTTTTGACACTTTTTTGGGACCATTGACATTTATACAGCGATCAGGGCTATAACAATGCACCGATTACTAATTAAATGTCACTGGCAGGGAAGGGGCTAACACCAGGGGGTGATTAAGGGCTTAAATGTATTCCCTCGTAGATGTTTCTAACTGTGGGGGAATGGGACTGGCTGGAAAAGGAGACATATCACTGTTCGTAATTACTGCAAACAGCAGCAGATCTGTCTCTCCTCTCCCATCAGAACGGAGATTTGTGTGTTAACCTACACACAAATCCCCATTTTGGCTCTCGTATCCACGATCGTGGGTGGCTGGTGGTCATTGTGCCCACCAGCCAAGCATATCAGGCCCCCCGCTGTGCAGTGGGTGCGCTTGCGTGCCTGCTATGGCTCTTAAAGGAGCCGACGTACGGGAACGATGAAAATGTTTGTGAGCTGGTCGGCAAGTGGTTAATGTTTTTTGGTCAATATGAGTTACGTTTTTTTTTTTTCTATGTTATACATTTTTAAGAAGATCTTTCTTTTTTATTGTTTGTAAGTTTTTCACTTTCAAAATGTCTCTAACTGAAATTTCTTATGGAGCCACATGGGCAAATAAGAGTGGGGTATGTATCCAACACTTGTGTTGTGAATTGTAACTGTGTTCTGAATAGCAAATTACAGTCTTCTTACAACAAATGGTAACCTCAGCAAAGATGGTAGAACATTTAAACAACTGTACCACTTGCTGGTTGCGGTGGTAAATATGAAATATTTATATGGAATGTTTAATTTTAAAGTGTATGTAAACCTTCACAATGAACTCCCCTTATTTGCTATGTTTGGTCAGCTAATTATACCCTTAAAAGTGTTTTGTTAAATCTGTTGAATAAGTGCAAACCACACCTGAATAGCGGGCTTTACCATGGATTGTCTGCTTTTGGAGAAGATTGCCACAAGTGACACATGCAGATCGTAGAGGAAGGAGAGAAAAGCTAAGATCCACACTGGGCACTATTAATTGAGACAGCTAGACATAATATGAGGATATGCTTTATTCATTTTGCATTTGGGAGGTTTATACCCCCCCCCCCCAAAAAAAAAACTGCGCTAAAACCCACTTACACGTGATGAAAGTATTATATATGACCTCTAAAAATAGAGGAAAAGATGAGTGAAAATAAATTAAATGAAAGTGGGGGAATGCTGCTGCCCATACAAAGCTCAGATACTTAAACTTCAAAGACATACATACAACAGGAATAGGCGCGCAACCCCAAACATTTATCTAGTGCAATCATAAAGGAGTGAATAACAATGTATCAAAAAACAAAATGTGATAAAAAAAAGGGGGGTGTATGGTTCACCATATATCAAGTGAACAAAGATATTAAAGGTTGACCCAAAATATATATATATATATAAATATCCTAGAATCATCAAATTCCTCAAAAAAACAATCAAGGACAAAATCTTGACCACTAAAAAAACTTTCAAGCAATAGCTCATTAATAGCTGCAGACTTCAACCCAGCATCTTGAAGAAACTTGAATCTTTATATTTCATCAGAAGAAATAAAAATACCGACTCTTACCAAATCGTTGGACCCCGGTTTTAAGGAGGTCAGATGAACTTGTGCATCATCCTGTCTACCCCGTTGTAGAATCACTTAACTTGGGGAGGGGTGCTTCTATCTTGCAAGAAAGAAGGAAAAAGACTTCAACTATGTTTCCAGGCCGTATGACACAGAAAAAACGATGGTAGTCAGATTATTGATTTCAGCTTGAAAGATGCAGGATAGTCAATTCTGAACACATAGACTCAGTGGAAATGAAAGAAAAAAAGGGGAGATTCTCATAGTGTAGTAAATCCAAAGGGCCAGATTCACAGAGCCATTACTCCGGTCTATCTCCTGTTAGACTGTAGTAATTTCAAATTACCCGCGTTGTATCATTAGTTTGAATCCTCAAACCATGATACGACGGCTTCGGGCTTCGATCCGTCAGGCTTACGTCTTCGTACGCCGTCGGATCTACGCTGCAATCTTTTTCCGCCTGCTGGGTGGAGTTTGTGTCGTTTTCAGCATCGGGGTATGCAAATTATCTTTTTCCGGCGATCCACGAAGTTACGATCGTCCGTCGCATTCTCTTACGGCATCTGTAGTCATCTTTTTGCTGCGTAAAGTTAGGGAAGCAAAAATCTGATCTAACGTTAGCATGCCCATGTTAAGTATGGCCGTCGTTCCCGCGTCGAATTTCAATTTTTTTTTTTTGCGTAAGTCGTCCGGGAATAGGAATGTACTAAAAAAAAAACTGACGTAACGACGTTATTTCGCACAATGCACGGCGGGAAATTTCTGAACGGAGCATGCGCAGTTCGATCGCCGCTGGGACGTGCCTAATTTAAATGCCTTATGCCCCCCTAATCGCGTATTTCGATGCCGCCGCGAGAAATACACTACGCCGCCATACCTTACGGGCCGAAACCTGAATTTGTCTTAGAGCCAGGTAAAATACGGCGGCGTAGTGTATCTCTGATACTCTGCGCCAGGGCAATTGTACCTGAATCTGGCCCAAAGACTTTATTAAAAAAGACACTTAACAACAATAAATCAAAAGGTACTAAAAATTTTCACAGCTCTCAGCAGCAACATTACACTCTTATTAACAAACAACCATGATCTAATCACTGCAACAACAAGTGTACAGCAGGAAGAGTCATCTAGTTAAAAAAAAGCGAAAATTAAGCTCAGACATGAAGAAAACCAAGGAAAAAAATATAGAAACAGCATACAAAAAAATATATTAGGTACGATTCATAAATATACCAGCCAAGAAGCGACTACTCAAAAGGCTGGAAGTCAAAATGAGATGCCACGAACTGGCGTTAGACAATAGCTCCACCCGACATGTTTCCCCACAACTGGCTTCAACTGGGAAAGGAGTCCATTTCCACTGAGTCTATGGGCCAGATTCAGGTAGAGTTAGGCTGGAGTATCAGTGATACGCCAGCATAACTCTCACTTTGAGCTGGCGTTTCTGTTTTCTGTAAGCAGAAAACAAGAAACGCCGGGTTTGAGTTCCTATACGAGCGGCGTAATTGTATTTCTCCGTCGTTTCGGAACTGCAATTTAAAAAATGGCGCTCGGGGCGTTCCCGCTGATTAACGCCGAGAATATGTTAATCAGCGAGAATCGGCAATTCATGATCGTACTCGGGCCCGACGCAGTGACTTTCCGACGTTTCCGTAAGCGATACGCGGCGTAAAGAAAAACATGCCCCCTAGGTGGAGTATCCTATGTTAAGTCGAATTTAAAAAGTTTAGTGTCGTTTGCGTAAAACGTCCGTGAATGGGGATTGACGTCATTGACGTTCACTGACAGAATTTGGAGCATGCGCACTGACAGTCGACGCATGCGCAATACGTTCGCCACGGGATCTCGCCTAGTTTAAATAATACACGCCCCCTACCCCGCCCAATTTGAATTCCGCCAGCTCATTTTCGCTACGCCGCCGCAACTTTAGGAGCAAGTGCTATGTGAATAACAGTACTTGCTCCTAAAGTTTCGGCGGAGTAACGTAAATGAGAAACGTTACTCCAAAATAAAGATTCGCTCTCCTACCTGAATCTGGCCCTATGTGTTCAGAATTGACTATCCTGCATCTTTTGAGCTGAAATCAATAATCTGACTACCATCGTTTTTTCTGTGTCATACGGCCTGGAAAGATAGTTGAAGTCTTTTTGCTTCCTTCTTGCAAGATAGAAGTACCCTCTCCAAGTTAAGTGATTCTACAACGGGGTCGGCAGGCTGATGTACAAGTTCATCTAACCTCCTTAAAACCGGGGTCCAACGATTTGGTAAGAGTCAGTGGGCCAGATTCAGCAAGAATTAGATTCCCGCAGAGTATCAGAGATACTCTACGCCGCCGTACTTTACCTGGCTCTAGGAGGAATTCAGAGAGATTTTGGCCCGTAAGGTAGGGCGGCGTAGTGTATTTCTCCCGGCGGAATCAAAATACGCGAATATGGGGCGTGAGGCATTTAAATTAAGCGCGGCCCCGCCGCGATCGAACTGCGCATGCTCCGTTCAGAAATTTCCCGCCGTGCATTGCGCGAAATCACGTCGTTACGTCATTTTACGGACATTCCTATTCCCGGACGACTTACGCAAAAAATAAAAAAAAAATTAAAAGTCGACGGCCATACTTAACATGGGGCGCGTAACATTAGACCAGCTAAAAGCTGGTTTAACTTTACGTAGCGAAAAAATGACGTACGCGATTGCGAACGACGCTCGTAACTTCGTGGATCTCCGTAAAAAGCTCATTTGCATACCCCGACGCTGAAAACAACGCGAACTCCACCCAGCGGCCGCAAAAAGATCGCAGCGTAGATCCGAAGGCGTACGAAGACTTAAGCCTGTCAGATCGAAGCCCAACGCCGCCGTATCATGGTTTGAGGATTCAAACTAGTGATACGGCACGCGAAATTTGAAATTAATCCTGTCTAACACCAGTTAGACAGGCGTAATCGCTCTGTGAATCTGGGCCAGTATTTTTATTGCTTCTGATGAAATATAAAGATTCAAGTTTCTTCAAGATGTTGGGTTGAAGTCTGCAGCGATTAATGAACTATTGCTTAAAAGTTTTTTTAGTGGTCAAGATTTTGTCCTTGATTGTTTTTTTTGAGGACTTTGATTGATATTTAAATCAATTTTTTTTTGGGTCCACCTTTAATATCGTTGTTCACTTCATATAAGGTGTACCATACACCCCCAATTTTTTTTATCACATTTTGTTTTTTGATACATTGTTATTTTCTCCTTTGTGATTGCACTAGATAAATGTTTGGGGTTGCGCATCCAAACAGAATTTTTATGGTGCAAAAGCATCATGCTATTTCCCTGTGGCTGTTTTTTTAAAAGGTGCAGGTACCTTTTCCTGTGTTTCACCCAGGTAAAGCAGAAGGCCACACTGAACACATAGGTGTAACCCTAGCCTAACTGTAACTTAAATGCTAACTCCCCTTATGAAAATTTGAGACCATGTTTGCATACTCACCTCTCTGCCAGGATACTTTCTACAAAAGACTATCCTTGTTGTGCTGAAAGATGTCTTGGCACTAGATTCTACTGACACTGTTCACATAGAACCAACACTTTATTTATTTTTGTACTTATTTTATTATGTTGCACTTTGTCAGGCAGAATAACCACTATGGTCCCGATTCACGTAGAGCGGCGTATATTTATGCTGGCGTAGCGTATTGTCTTTACGCTACGCCGGCACAACGTAGAGAAGCAAGCATGCTATTCACAAAGAATATGCGCTCCACGTTGCGCCGGCATATCGTATAGTTGTCGGTGTAAGCCGACGTAAGTCAAAGTAGGTGGAAGTGGGCTAGAAGTGGACGTGATATATTTAAATTAAGCTTGACCCCATGCAAATGATGGCCACAGCTTAAAAAAACGAACTGCGCATGCGTCGTCTCTTGGACGCATCACAGTGCGCATGCTCACAGTTACATCAAAATAGCTGCCTAAGATACGTCAAACACTGCCTACGACGTGAACGTAACCTACGCACAGCCCTATTCACGTAGTACTACGTAAACGGTGTACACAAAGTAAAATTTGATGGCGTTGTTCCCTGGCCCATACCTTTGCATTACCTGTGCCTGCTATATGAGGGGTAACTTTACACCGGATGTAAGCCTTACGAAAATCGCGTATGTGAAGCGGCCGGGCATATCTAAGTTTGTGAATCGGCGTATCTTACTCATTTGCATATTTAAAATGTGAATGCCGAATGCGTCCAGCGAAACTAAGCGCCCACGATACGGCGGCGTAGGCAAGTTACGTCGGGCGGCTGAAGCCTTGTTTTACGGCGTATCTAGCTTCGTGAATCGGCGTAACAATACGACGGCGCACATTTGTACTTACGCCGGCGTATCTATAGATACGTTGGCGTAAAACGTTCATGAATCTGGGCCAATATATTTTATTTCCTGCAATAATGTGATCTCCCATCAAAAATCCCTGACACTGCACTCCTGCCAATATGGAAAATTTAGTGCAGATAATCCACCTATGGATTATCCCAGTAGATATAAATAACTTTGCATTTGAATTTACCAGCTCCTATACTGTACTCAAATATCTATTTTCTGTGGTAATCAGTTGATATCCTCAATGTCTCTTTATTCTTTCCAGTTGATTCTGTTTGTGTATGGTCACCCAGTTGTGCTAATGCTTTGTAGAGCAGCAAAATTGTAATCCTCTTTTAATAGTCAATTCCACAATTAGATCAAAACATTTTCTTGGCTCTAGATGTTGCCATCTATGCTGTTTCTAAGTTTATAGTCTACAAGTACACCCAGATCCTTCTCTATCACTGATTTACCATTTTCTCAGGATGGAAATTATTTCATGTGATTCTTGTTTGCCATGCAGCATCACAGTCACACAATGGGGTTGATGTATATTAATAAAGGAGTTCAAAATGTTCAGTAGCAAAGTGAAGCCCTGTTTACTCCGATCCCTCAATCATATGCAGGGGTTTTAAAAACACAGATCTTGTCTTGCACATAATTAGATACTTGATGTAAATACAGCTGTATGTTATTCACTTAAAGTAAAATTCCAGTCAAATTCTAACTAAGCCTAAATCTACCCAACCCCCATTCTAAGACTATTCTAAGTACCCTGTAAAAGAAAAGATGCCTATAAGTGATGGCTAGTGCTCCATTGGTCGGGGAGGTAGCAAGCGGACTTGACCATGGACCTTGCGTCGCTCCTGCCTTTCGCAAACCCCCACCCCCCAGTCTCTCTCTTACCATGTGCTCCTATCTTCAGATGGACCATGCCCTGGGATCAGTGATGTATTTCAGTTTTGTGCTACCCTAGGCCAGGCGAAACTCGTGCACCCCCTAATTTAAATATGACCCACCCCTTCCCACCCTTTCCTGTCGAGGCCACAAACCCATTTAAGACCCGCCCTGACATTTTCCAGTGGGGACAGTGGTTTTGAGGGCCTTGGGGGGGGGCAGTAGAATCCCTTAATTTGAAGGGATTTACTCTGACTTCCTGTTTTGCTATGGAGTCCGTCAGCTGACTTTTTGACAGTTTTTGGTCTCCCAACATGGCATCTGTCTCTATCTAGCTGAGAACTCAGATGGGAGGTCCACTGTTATGATAGGACAATCAAAACTAGAAGTGAAGCAAAGCCCCCCTCCCATTTGCAGAAATGCCGCCCGCCCACACATCAACTCATTGATTGGGGTCTGCCGCCCTAGCCTCCTTCATGTGTATGGGCTGCCCCCTCCCCCGATTGGTTCCCTGCCAGTATTATTGTACCGGCAGTAGTGCGGCTGCTTTATGGGGGCACTAGACTGATTTTCCTTCTGGCCCAGTCTGCCCCAAGACTGGCACTACACTAAAAGTGTAGCGCAAGCCACGGGGACTCTTTTCGTGCTGCTCCCCTGCAAAGTGCTGCCCTAGGCCTGGGCCTTGTTGGCCTAGGTCAAGGTACAGCATTGCCTGGGATGCCAGCTTGATGAGGTCGGTGGCAGGTGGGCATAGATGTCGGAGAGGTGCGCAAGATGCGAATATTCATTCGCTATTGTCACACAACTGGGTGGGCTCAGGGTGCAGTGCTTAGGGCTCCAAGCCCATGCTTTTTATTAGAGCCTCTGAATCTAATCATGTGCTTTAAAGAAAAAATCCCATTGGAATAAATGCGTCTGGTGCCCCACATGTAGATTGGGGGCTGGGAGCATTGGATAAGGGGGCTGGCGCCCCTGCCTCCTTAAGTACGGGCTGCCACTGATGCTTATACTTACCTATGTTGGTGCCGCTCTGATCACATAATTGTGTTCCAGCACTGACTTCAGTGTAGAGGCAGCTCTATAGTAAATGGAAAGGCTAAAAGGTGTTTTTGCTGCCCCCCTACACTGAAATGGGCACTGGTATCTGATCATGTCACTGGAATGGAGTGGCTTCAGAATAGATAAGTATAAAACTCTTTTATTTTACAGGGTAGATAGAATGATGTGCGTGTGTGTGTGTAGGGGGGGGGGGGGGGTTGGGTAGATTTAGGCTTAGTTAGAGTTTGACTGTAATTATACTTTAAATTAAGTTAAGTTTTAAAAAGAAATTATTCAATAAATCATGATGAGCTTGTAATCTTGAGACACTATACATGGCTTTCATTTATCTATGCCATTTGCATGAACTGTAACCCAAAGTAAAAAGAGGGGGACCCAGTAAACCAAAAGATACATCAAGGGTAACCCTTTAAAAATAGCCAACAATAACCCCCAAAAACCTAGGCACATAAAAGCAGGGTATGCAGGGCTTTTGGGGTTATTGTTGGCTTCTTTTTTTAGGGGGTTACGTTGGAAGTATGTTTGTGTTTACCAGGTCCCCCTCTTTGGACTTGAAGTTACTGTCAAAGTTCATTTTCCCCGTTTACAAATACTAGGGCCTACTCTCTCCTTCCCATGAAGCCACTCCTAGGGTAATTTTGGTTGATGAATGATCCTCTTTCCATCTTAGCCCACATCTTGGCAGTCTCCTTCAGCATTCCCCCAATTGGGGCTGGTCTATGTAAGTCATTGTGATTACAGTAATTTAATCTGTTGTATTAAATTAAGTGGTATGTATCTTTGGCATTTTTTGGCATTTAAGTGGTATGTATCTGTGGCATTTTCCCCCATTATCTGTACTCAGCTGCACCTCGTGACCCCTGAAGAAGCTACCCTGCGAACTTGAGTACCTCATTATATGTTCTACCGTGTGGTGTTGCTGTACTGATGTACAAATGATATTGGATATATACAATATTTTTATGGGGGTATGCCCATATACTTTTTAATGTGATCTTGTAATAATAAAATGTATGTTTTTTTTATATGCATGTGTTCTGATTTTTTCCTGCACCATTAAAATCCCATATACTCCTTTTTCTGTTCTACTAATAGTCTTCCAGTTTGAATGCCAGCCAGAGTTAATCTTATCACTTAATCTGAGCCCCACTTGTCTTATACCCACCCACATTTTGTAATGGACAATGAAGGAGAAGCAGTACAGTGTTGAGTTAACCCCACTGGCGCCCTGCCTTCTGATCCTATCAGCATGCTCTTTGTCAGCACTTTAACTGATTTCATCTCTGTGTTTCTTGTTCCTTTTCTACTTAGCTTAAAGTGATTGAAGTCAATTTTTTTCCCTAATAAAAAACAAAAAACAAACATGTTATACATACCTGCTCTGTTGCAGTAGTTTTGCACAGAGCAGCCCAGATCCTAATCTTCGCGGGTCCCTCTAAAGTGCTCCGTGCCCCTCTCTCCTGTTTAGTGCCCCCATAGCAAACAGCTTGCTATTAGGACAGCTAAGCCAAATTACACAGCTCCCTGTGTCCGCTCAGACACGGAGCCCTCATCTGGCCTTCCCCCTGCCCCTCTTCCTGATTGGCTAACTGACTTTGATTGACAACTGCTGGAGCCAATGGCGGTACTGCTGTGTTTCAGCTAATCAGGGAGGGAGAATCTCAGACAGCTGGACACTCGTGAACATTGCTGGACAGAAAGGGACCTCAGGTAAGTGTTAGGGGGGCTGCTGCACACAGAAGGCTTTTTATCTTGATGCATAAAATGCATGCTTCTGACTTTAAACCCCTTTAACTGTAAAGTTTACTTGAAGATGTCAATACCAAGACAAATTCAGATAATTACTAGACATGTGCATTCGTTTTCGTCCAAATGCATTTTTGTCCGAATTTCAGGTATTTTGGTTATCGTTTTAACAAACGATAACGAAAGCACAGAGAACGAAAACCGAAAGATCCGACATCAACAAATGCTTTATTTTCATTTTTTTTGCAGTCGAATGTGCCTAACCTTAACTTTATTAGTCCAATATTATTCTACATAAAGAGAAAAGATTCGACATTATAGAGACATGAAGAAGATTCGACATAGAGAGAAAAGATTTGACATAGAGAGACATGAAGATTCGACAAAGTAGCTAAAAACATATGATCGCAGCAAGCGGATATTTATGGTGAGATGCTCTGCCCATAGGCTATAGAAGAATTCTAATGTTGGTTGACTAGTAATAATAATTAATAAACATAATTATTACTAGTGTCATACAACATTAGTATTCTTCTATAGCTTGTAGGCGGAACATTCGACCGGAAATGTACGATTGCGGCATCGTACAGTTTTGCTGCTCAGTGGAATCTTTTTTTTTTTTTTTTTTTAAAGATTCTGTCAAATCTTCTTTTCTTTTTTTTTTTTTTTAAGATTCTGTTGAATCTTCTCAGAACATTCGACAGACACCATGAGCCTTCAATGACAGATTCAACCTTAATTAATTTGGATTTTCGGACGAATGCATTTTTTTAACGAAATAAATAAATGTATTTTTCGGACGAAAATGAAATTCCGAAACAAAATATTTCAGTGTGCACATGTCTAATAATTACACTGCTGGCTTTTAAAAACACACTTAATGATGTAACAATCACCACAGAACTGCACTGATTTGTGTATTTTATATTTGTCCAGAGTAACCTGGTAACCAAAGACTATTTAGAATAGTACACAGCCCACACTGAAAAAAAAATGTAGACTCCCTTTTAGCATGCTGTTTATACAGACTTAGATGCAACAACCAATCGCATATATTATACTGTGATTAGTATTCCTGCCACTAGGTGGTAGTGTTTAATGCTTGCATGATGTAATGTGCTTCCTAGTTAAAGGGTCACTAAAGGAAAACAATTTTTTTGCTGAAATGACTGTTTACAGGGTATAGAGACATAAAAGTTAACTGATTCCTTTTCAAAATGATTTAAAATAACTAAAAATCAATCATATAATGTATCTGCGGGTTAGTTTCACTTTTGAACTGGCTTCATGTTTCTGTGAAGTAGAAATAGACACACAGAACAAAAACAAACAAATCCAGGGCAGTGTTTTGTTTTTAAAATGAATCTGATTGGTTCTGGGAAGTTTTAGACACACAGTAATGACAGCTTAGACCACCGTGAGAAAGCTCCCAGCACTGTGGTTATAAGGAAACAGACAAGCAGGAAGTGTGGAGATCAGAGCAGGATTACAGCAACTTCAAAGCAAAAACGAACAATAAAGACATGAAACCAGTACTGCAGTAAGGTAAAGGAAGCTATTTAGCTAAAAAAAATAATTCCTTTAGTGATCCTTTAAACTATATGGTTATGATTTATTTTCCTGTCTCTGTGTTTCTGTTAATTCCAAAAAAATGTAAAGGACTCAACAAAGTGTCCAGCAGGGGGGTGGGCGGGACGAGCACCATCAGATTACATACAGCGAGAATTTCTTACTTAGCGGCCTCTGTAATAGAAAATCCTGTCCTCTGGCCCGGCATTGGACTAGTGTTCTATCTTTCATGGAAGCCGATCCAGGAGGCGGGAATTCATATTAAAAAGGCCGCTGAGTAAACAGGAGATTCTCACTGTATGTAATCTGACGGCGCTCATCTCATCCCCCTCCCTCTGAGATGGGCATTAATCAGGCTACATTCATGGCAATGGGGAGGCTGCAGATGGGCATTAATCAAGCTGCATTGATGAGCAATTGTAAGGCTACAGATGGGCATTGATTAAGCTGCATTGATAAGCAATGGTGAGGCTGCGGATGGGCATTGATCAAGCTGCATTAATGGGCAATTGTAAAGCTACAGATGGGCATTTTTTTTCATGAAACTTCCCTCTTAAAATTAAGGTGTGTGTTATATGCCCGTGCGTGTTATATGCCGATAAATACGGTAATAATAATAATAGCAAATAAAGATAAAACAGCTAGAGCAGGATTTGATCTTGGTCAGTGTTAGGGTTAGTGTTATGGTCAAATGTAGGGGTCAAAGGACAAGCTCAAACATCAGGGTTAAAGGTTGGGGTAAGTATGTAAGGTAGGATAAAAAAATATGTTTTAATAAGTATCAGTGTCGGTGAATTTTAGGTAAGATAAAAAAAAAATGCGTACCATTGTTTCTGGGCAGTACTATAAGTACAAACAACAAAGAAAATACATATATGTGTTATCGCTGCACATGGATGCAGTAAGCAAATAGCTGTGATGAAACAGTATATACAGTTTTATTACATTTATTAACACGTGAGGCCGCGTACACACGATCGAACATGTCCGCTGAAATTGGTCTGCAGACCAGTTTCAGCAGACATGTTCGATCGTGTGTACGACCTATCGGACAGTTTTCCAGCTGACAACAGTTTCTAAACATGCTTAGAAATCTGTTCGATGGAAACCTGTCCATCGGACAGGTTCGATGGTTAGTACGCCCAACCATCGGATCAAAATCCTGCGCATGCGTCAAATTGATTCGACGCATGCTTGGAAGCATTGAACTTCCTTTTTTCAGCACGTCGGTGTGTTCTACGTCACCGCGTTCTGGTCCGAGGGGATTTTGGTCCGATGGTGTGTACGCACATCAGACCAAAAGACCACTTCAGACATGTCCGATGAAAACGGTCCGTTGGACCTGTTTCCTCGGACATGTCTGATCGTGTGTACGCGCTTTAAAGTTGCAAAACTCTGTAAAGACATAAGGATTTGTTTTAGCCTTTTCATGAAGGGGTTAATAGTTTTCCAACTAATAAAGTTGTATACATTGTAATCATGTTCATTTAACTCCAGGATAGCTTTAAAAATATTAGATCGTGCAAACTTGTGAAAACAGGTTAAAGTATACAGTATCAGCACAGCAGCTAAATTGTTCTCATTTTACAAGCTCCTCACGCTGCATTATTCCTTCACAATGGACCATAATACTTATCATTCTAGTATAGGTCTTTACAATTCCATGTATGCCAAGGGGCTAACAAGATGCTAGCACTGCCACTGACGTCAGCGGAAATTGCAGGGGGGGAATGTTAAAAAGGGAAAGGAACACTGGCCTGGAAAAAAGCCTCCATGAATGGTCAGGTTACTCTGATACTCTATGCAAACGTGTCCTTTTAACCTTCTGTGCCAGTTAAAGGACAACTATTACAAAATTGATGCCAAAAATACATATACAGTACATAACTGTTATTAGTTGTGTAGTTTTAAACAATGTAATCCATTGTTTTATTGAATTTTAAAACATTTTATTGCTGGTCTGTCTGCTTGTAAATTCGATTAAACTCTGGGTAAGGTGTATCAGCTCACCCAGCTAACCCATTATACCTTCATAGTTCTTAATGAACTAATTTCCTAATTTGATTACATAAACACTCAGTTTTGCTCATCCCTAAGACACAATTAACCTTATGAAAGATGTATGGTAAACTTTAACAGTAACATTGTTGCCAAAGCAAAAGGATCAACAATAAAGGTGATTAAAGAAGGAAAGCTGTGCCCAAAAATATGCAGTTAGAGAGCAAAGAACTAGCCATTGTTATTGTCTGCGCTCCTCCAGCAGCTCATCTTTTCATACTACTGATTTACCATGCCTTTGTCTGCACTGTTCACACAATGAGATTATCGAACAAACGATTGTCTATTTTTGTATTTTTTTTTTTTGCACGCTAGTCTCATATCAAAATTGAAAAGTTTAGTAAATTTATGAAAATTCTTGTATGACAGAAAAAGAATTTGGAAGTGATGTAATGTGTTGTAGTGTATTTGTGTTGCCTTTTTGAAACGACAGCCGTACCGATTAAATGAAAATCATACGATCAGGGATCGTACAAAAAAAATTGTGCTTGTCCCATCGGATTATATCAGATGAACTGTCATGATTGTCTCTCATAAAAACTAAGCAGCACAGTAGTGACATCACTATACCTACCTCCAAGGCTCCTGCGACTAGCAGTCAGTGGCAAAGTGCCTTAGATCTCACGCTGAAGTTCTGCAACCATGAGGCACAGGCACAGGAATGCCAAGACACCCCCATACACCAGAAAGTGCACTGTTATGCCGCGTACACACGATTAGTCCATCCAATGAGAACGGCCTGATGGACCGTTTTTATCGGTTATCTGATGAAGCTGACTGATGGTCCGTCGCGCCTACACACCATCGGTTAACGTGGTGATGTAAAACACAATGACGTGCTGGAAAAAATTAAGTTCAATGCTTCCAAGCATGCGTCGACTTGATTCTGAGCATGCGTGGATTTTTAACCGATGGTCCTGCCTACTAACGATCGGTTTTGACCTATCGGTTAGGAATCCATTGGTTAAATTTAAAATAAGTTGGCTTTTTATTAACCGATGGTTAAATAACTGATGGCGCCCACACACGATCGGTTTTGACCGATGAAAACAGGATGTAACAAATTAAAGAAGAAAAAACGGAGATGGACATAGTGTAAAACTGTATAAAATTTACTAGGCAGTAAAAGACTAAAAGTTTACACTCACATTTCAGCAGATGAATCAAGCATATACCTGTAAATCATAAGCAGTGGGGTCAGCGGGTCCCGACGCATTTCGATCAATCGATCGAAACGCGTCGGGACCCGCTGACCCAACTGCTTATGATTTATATGCTTGATTCATCTGCTGAAATGTGAGTGTAAACTTTTAGTCTTTTACTGCCTAGTAAATTTTATACAGTTTTACACTATGTCCATCTCCGTTTTTTCTTCCTTAATTTGTTACACCCTGAACCTTTGAATTTGCTGATTTTGAGCCTTACCTGCTTATTATTACCGGCTGCTGTCCATCATTGGCCTACGTCCTCACGGTTACATCATATACCACACCATATTGGAAATCATCCTCCAGTTTGCCATTTAAGTTACCCTGAAGCCAGGACATCGCTACCATTAAGCCTTTGTGACCTAATAAGTGTATGCTTATTTTGGTCCATATTATCTGGTAAGCCTCCAATTTACCTTGGTGGTGGATCTGCTATCAAATTCTATTTCACCTCTCTCTCAGCACTACTAAGTCACTTTTTTGTTGGAACAACTGATATGGAACTTTATTAGTGAACATTATTTCTTCATTTTTTTCGTCATTTTTATCAATTATATTCACTTTGATTCCTTTATGGACTTTAGAACACTTATGTTATTTATGCATGAGCTTCTCATCTGTTTTACAGTCTTCTTGCATGCATAATTAGCGCTATACTTTTTGTCTTTCTTACGTACAGGTACCTCGCCTTTAAGAGCTCAGCCGTGCGTCGCGCTCACGCAACCTGGTCCGAATCTTCATGACCACGCCCGCGGGACCCGATCACCGCTGGTGTCCCACGATCGTGTCACATGAGCTGAAGAACAGGGAGAGGTGTGTGTAAACACACCTTTACCGTTCTTCTGTGTGGCAGTGACACTGATCATCTGTTCCCTGATATAGGGAACGACGATCAGTGATGTCACGCCTACAGACACGCCCCCCTACAGTAGAAATTACTCCCTTAGGGCACACTTAACCCTGTAGCGCCCCCTAGTGGTTAACCACTTCACTGCCATTGTAATTTTCACAGTAATCAGTGCATTTTTATAGCACTTTTCGCTGTGAAAATGTGAATGGTGCCAAAAATTTGTCAAAAGTTTCCGATGTATCCGCCATAATGTCGATGTCACAAAAAAAATCACTGATCACCGCCATTACTAGTAAAAAAAAAATATTAATAAAAATGCCATAAAACTATCCCCTACAGGTATTTTGTAAACGCTATAACTTTTGCACAAACCAATCAATAAACGCTTATTGCGATTTTATTTACCAAAAATATGTAGAAGAATACGGATCGGCCTTAACTGAGGAAAAAAAAATGATATAATTTTTAGGGATATTTATTATAGCAAAAAGTAAAAAATATTGAATTTTTTTCAAAATTCAAAATCTATTTTTGTTTATAGCGCAAAAAAATTTAAACCGCAGAGGTGATCAAATACCACCAAAAGAAAGCTCTATTTGTGGGAAAAAAAGGACGCCAATTTTGTTTGGGAGCCACGTTGCACGACCGCGCAATTGTCAGTTAAAGCGACGCAGTGCCGAATCGCAAAAACTGGCCAGGTCCTTTACCTGCATAATGGTCCGAGTCTTAAGAACTAAACTCTCTCAACCAGCGTTAACTATTTGTAATCCTTATGCTGCTAGCATCAAAGTGGATGTAAACCCACTCTCATCCTTTCTAAACTACTGCCATAGTGCTGATCTATAAGGACATACATGTCTCCTGCTTGTATCCTTACCTGTCAAATGTCTCCTCCTCTGTCTGTTATAATAACTGAAAAAACTGCAGATTCTGTGGGTGGGTCTGTTGTCTGGAGCTCAGTGGGTGGAGTCGTGATGTCAGTAGACTCCCAGTCCACCTCTACACTCCCCTTGTCAACATGCATTTTCTCCTATGTCTTCATTACACTAAATTCTGCTATGATCACTAACATCCAGTCAAAATCCAGAAAAGTAACCACATGACTTCAGAATTAAAAAATAATGCCTGTCTCAGGCTAGTGCATGAGATATGTAAATAACCTGTCATTCACAGCAAGAAGGAGGAACAAAGGTTTTCTCCTGTTTGTCCATTTATCTCACTAAAAAAAGAAAAGAGGATTGCTCAGAGTTGGATTAACTCTTTGTGGCAAGACTGGGCACAGATGATAGGAAATCGTATACTCTGCATTGTGGCAACAAAAAAGAAAAAAAAATTCCGGTTTACATCCACTTTAATAAATAGAAAGGAATGTATAGTATATTTTATTGTTTTAACCCTTCTTTTTACATTTCTTTAGTTGTTTCCTGTTTTTTGGCCTAGGTGCGGGGCTCTGGAGTGGGGGCAAGAAGGTGTTTTCTAATCTAAGCACACCCTCCTACCTGCAAACCAGTCTGTGCCTCCACAGGGGTAGTCCTATGTGATGTGGGCAACTTCACAAACTGATGTGGAGGACCAATAAGACATACTGTTAACAATTCTTTGGGAGTATAATACCTACCTTTGTATTCAAATAAATATCTCTGTTTGAGGATAATGCACTAGGTCTGTTTCTTTTCATGTTCCAGTGTTTTGAATTCCCCAGTCTATGGAGGGCAGGGAGAAGTGCATTATTCATCACTAAGTGTCAAAGCAAAGAGCTCACGTCTGTACAGAGGCATACTTAACAGCGCAGGAGATTGACTTGTGGTTTTTGGACCTCCTGCTTACATACCTGAGCTAAGGGCAGATGAATTCCAGGAAGTAAATGCTACATGAATCATATGCCCTTATTCAGGAGGGTTGTGGCTAGAAATGCTAGGGGTGGGTTTTCAAAGTGATTTTTCAATAAAATAAAGCATTGAGACATGTATCAATTTGCTTTGATCATTAAAACAAATCAAATAGCGTTTTCAATTTGTGGTGCTCAGATACAGTTACGCTTTAATATCTCGCATTGCTGAAAAAAAATATTTGGTAAATCTTTTGCATAGATTCAAACATACTGTATGTACCATAAACTCACTAAACCCAAAAAGGTTTTAGGTTGAATTTAATATTCACTAGAAGAAAATAATATTGGAGAGAAAAATGTACATGGAGAAAAATAGGTTTATGGCGCACGATCAACTCAAGCATGCAAAATATAAATCAAAATCAGCATAGGTAAAAGTCACTATAGGTCCATGTAGTAAAAATTCATATGATATCCGGAAAGTCCTGGTTAATTAAGAATGTAGTAGATTGGAAGGGGGACTTAGCGGCAGCACCTGAAGCAGAAGCAAACCTCTGGGAGAATCAGGAAACACAAGAAAAAGATGCGCCAATCTAAGTGCAGTAAGTCAGCATTTATTACATAATGGGCACAAAACAATAAAATGGCTACTCACAAACACGGAGTAATAAAGGCCTTAATGTAGCTGTAGGTCAGGAGTCACCATGGTTGTTCTCAAACAGAGTCCTAGTCGAGGGCTGTAAGCCGCAGATGTCGTACGGACGGGGAGACCAGGAAGAACAATCAGATGTGGCGTGCGTTCCACCTTGGAGCGCGGCGTAGCGTTCGTCGCAACGGAAGTGACGCGGGAGTCCCGGCCAGCCAATCGGATTACGCGTTTCACAGCATCAACTGTTTCGTCAGATCCACGAAACAGCTGACGCTGTGAAATGCGTAATCCGATTGGCTGGCCGGGACTCCCGCGTCACTTCCGGTGCGACGACGCTACGCCGCGCTCCAAGGTGGAACGCACGCTGCATCTGATTGTTCTTCCTGGTCTCCGCGTCCATACGACATCTGTTTGAGAACAACCATGGTGACTCCTGACATATAGCTACATTAAGGCCTTTATTACTCCGTGTTTGTGAGTAGCCATTTTATTGTTTTGTGCCCATTATGTAATAAATGCTGACTTACTGCACTTAGATTGGCGCATCTTTTTCTTGTGTTTCCAAAAATGTACATGGGTATACTATAAACTTCACAACAACTTGCCTCCACACTTCATGTAGGTGTTACCAACTATTTACAAAGCTTTATCACAACCCTTGGATCCCTTTCACACCAAAGGCATTATAGCGCTAAAAATAGCATCTGTAAAGCGCCTGAAAAACACTGCCTCCCCAGTGTGCTTTTACACTGGGGCGGTGCGCTTGCAGGACGTTAGAAAAAGTCCCGCGAGCATCATCTTTGGAATGAATGGGCAGCGCTGCCGAAGCACCTGCAAAGCGCTTTGGCAGTGCTGCAACACAGGCACTTTTAACCCTTTCGTCAGCCACTAGTGGGGTTAAAATCGCCCCACTAGCATCCGAAAAGAACCCCAGCGGGAAAGTTGTTTTAAAGCAGAACTAAAACCATTATTTTAAAGCAGAACCAAACACGCCTATCCTTTTTCAGCCAAGGAAGTTCTAGCCTCTGTTTTGCAACTGCCATGGTGCTGCAGATGTGATCGGTTATGATAAGCCATTTGATGGTTTCACAGTGTGGTTGAGAGCACAACCAATGTGACAGTTAGCATTCCCGGCATGCCAGGAATATAACTGTTTTTTTTTAAACCATTAAACCATTGAATCAATGGGTTTTGTTCCGCTTTAACTGTTTTTTCAAAAACAATTACATTTAAAAAATGGCATTATTAAAACTGTTGCAGCACCATGGCATCTGCAGGCCAAACAGAAGCTTTCTTGTCTGTATAGGGTGGGAGGGTTTAGCTCCACTTTGAGTGCTCCATTTTCAGCCATGTGAGTGTTATTTTACAATCTCATTCAACTCAGCTCAAAATAACTGTCACTTTTTCAAAAATAAAGATTCTTGCCCTGTTGGTGTTTTTTTTTTTAATATAAATCTGCTATGATGGAGTAAACAATAACTTACAAAACTCAACTGAAATGAGGAAAAGGTTGACCCAGCTAAAATATTTAGCATTTTTTTTCATCACAAAAAGTTCAATGAATTATTTTGGCAGTGAATCTAGCTTAGTTTCCAGGGTTCAGGGACCAGCCAACACAAACAGTAAGTGTCGGGGCAACCCAACTTACAGTACATGTCTGCGAGAATGTGTTTCCAGCACGATGGCATCAAGCTGATTCTCGGCGACAGGGTTCCCTACATCTTGCACTCGCTGTAATAGGAAAGGCACATTCCAGCCAGCGCGACATAGAAGCGATGGGGATCCGACTTGGATTCCCGCCAATTCTAGCCGAGACGTTTGGTATGAATCATGAGGAGGAACTTCACAACAAATTTTAAATACAAAAACGGCATGGGTTCCCCTCCAGGAGCATACCAGGCCCTCAGGTCTGGTATGGATTGTAAAGAGAACCCCCCTACGATGAAAAAAACTGAATCTGGGAGCCCCCTTTAATAAGGGGGCCCCCAGATACCTGCCCCCCACCCTAGGTGAATGAGTATGGGGTACATCGTACCCCTACCCATTCACCTGGAGGAAAAGTGTCAATAAAATAAACACACAACACAGGTTCCTAAAATAATTTAGTCAGCTCCGGAGGTCTTCTCCGCTCTCCGGGGGGGTCTTCTTTTGACTTCGGGGGTCTACTTTCGTCTTCTCCGCTCTCCGGTGTTGTCTCGGCGCTCCCCGGTTCTTCTTCGGGGCTGGTCGCCGCTATCTTCTTTGAAGCTCTTTTACTAGCGGCGACCAGCCCGGTCTTCTTTGCCGCCTTCTGCCTTCTTCTTTTCTTCTTTTCTTCTGATGTTGACTCAACGCTCCCTCCCGCTTTAATGCCGGGTGTGCGGTGCGCGGCGATTTATATAGGCCTCTTATGACGTCACAGTCCCAGCATGCTCCGTGGGTCCCGGAAGGCACTGGAGAGCAAGCTAAGAAGAACCGGGGAGCGCAGACACGACACTGCCCCAGAGCACCCACCCTCCCCATGTTGAGGGCATGCAGCCTGGTATGGCTCGGGAGGGGGGGCTCGCTCGTCCTCACTCCTTTCCTGACCGGCCGGGCGGCGTGCTCGGATATGGGTCTGGTATGGATTGTGCGTTCCCCCATGCCGTTTTTTCAGCGTAGGGGGGTTCTCCTTACAATCTATGCCAGACCCAAAGGCCTGGTATGCTTCTGGAGGGGAACCCATGCCGGTTTTTTATTTAAAATCTGGCGTGGAGTTCCCCCTCATGATTCATAGCAAACATCGTGGCTAGAATTGGCGGGGATCCAAGTCGGATCCCTGACGCTTCTATGTTGGCTGTTTCCCATCGTGGCGAGCCGGCTCACCGCTGGCTCCCACAACGGGGCTCGTAGGTGGTCAATCTCGCGAGAGAAGGAGCGAGATTGACACAATACTGCAGTCACCTACTGTACAGCGCGACTTTGCAAGGCGATTTGGTGGCGACTTCAGCACGACCTCAGTGCGACTTCAGCGTCACTTTGAGCAACTTACAGTGCAACTTAAAGTTGCCTTCAGGACAGGCGACTTTGGCTGTGGCAAATCACAGAATACTTAGCTCTGTAGTAGGGAGGTGCTTGCCTGGGTAAACTATTTTCTTTTCCTGTGAATTTGCTTCAGTTAAGATGGAGATCCGACTTTGGAGGCAACTTCCATTGAAATCTATGGGTACAAGTTGCCTAACAGTCACCTTGAAGTAGTACAGAAACCTTTTCTGAAGTCGGAGCAACTTCAGTAGTGTACATTAAGATAGCTCTCATTCAAATTTCCTATGTCCAGCAACTTGGGGAAACTTGAGGTCTAAAAAGTCGGATGCCAAGTCGCTGTAGTGTCAACCGACACTAAAGTGTAGGCCTCCAATGAAGCAGTGGGAGCTCATGTGGGACTTTGGCACAGCTGTGCCAGCTCTCCTGTTCTAATCTGTAGAGGTCCTGATCTGTGTATCACCTGCACTGACAGTGACTCCTACATGAATGAAGCTTAAAAACTGGACTGTATTCATAAATACATTGTAACATTATTATTACAGTGTATTTTTATTACTGGTTGTACAGGCTACAAGAAGAAAATGGCAGAGAGGAACTGTGGAGTTATAAGCTGCCTTTGATCCTAGAAGTGCAAGAAAATAAATGCTGGAACAAATTCACGTTTGTCTTATAAATCCTACAAGGGCCCCCTGCACCTTCCTGCCCAGTGTGCCTGCACATAAATCACAGATGTAATGCGGACCTCCATCCCATTACCCTCTGCAAACTAAATGTTCCCTTTTTTCTCACAATATTTCCTGGCAGTAGGCTCCTGTTGAGACTGATTCATGATTCAACAGATTCATGAGTCCAAATGTACACAGAAACAAGTTAGCCATACACATCTCTGTAAAAAATCATTCACAGGAGAGAGACAGTCAGTTAACAGCAGGAAGCTAGATTATGTTATCTTTTGCCATCATTAAAAATGTGTTACTTTATCAGAAACTTCTTTAAGGCCTCGTTCAACAGATCCGTTCAGGACCTGTCAGTTTTTCAGGCGGACTGAACGGGCGCTACACCCCTGGAGCGTGGGTCAAAGTTCAACTGCTTAAAAACAAACGTGTGTCCCCAGTCCATGCGGATCTCGGGAAAGATATGAAAACACACGTCCGTTTTCACCGAGAAACGGGACTCACAAGCTCCTCCCCGTAAAAGAAGCTTGTCACCGTCGGCTCAGCGGAGATTGCGGACTTTCCCGCTCCCACAGGCGGACTGAAAGGACGAGACGGAGTTATGTGTGAACCTAAAACAGAAGGAACAACTGTCAGGGAAAGTTCTTGTGTGAGGCGACACACGAAGAAACTCTTGAAACATTGTTTTCAAGCTTTCTTTGAGAATCTTGTCAAGCTTTCTTTGCATACACACTGTTAAGACAAAATCTCGTCGTTCTCAAACGTGCTGACGTATAACACGTACGACGGCACTATAAAGGGGAAGTTCAATTCCACTGGCGACACTCTTGGGGATGTTTCTGCTAATCTCATGTTACTGCGTGTTAGTTTGGTAAGAGATGATTCGCGCTTTTCAGTCTGTTACAACGTGACGAATGTGCTATCTCCATTACGAACGCTACTTTTACCAAAGGTGCGCTCCCGTCTCATGCCGCGTACTCATGAAAAAAAACTAAGTTTTTCAAACTTCATTTTAAAAAACGACGTTGCCTACACACCATCGTTTTCTGAAAATGGTATTACAAAGCGCGGTTACGTACAACACGTACGACGGCACTCTGTTCAATTCAAGCTCGCGTCATAACTTGCTTCTGAGCATGCGCATGACACAAAAAACGGCATTCTGAAAAACGACATAAAAAATTGAAGCATGTTCGAATTTTTTTTTGTTAGTTTTTCAGAAGACATAAAACGAAGTTTTGCCCACACACGATCATTTTAAATTACGTTTTTTAAAACGTCGTTTTATTTCATCACAAAAAACGACCGTGTGTAGGTGGCATCGTTCTTTATTCTGAGCATGCACGGCTTTCTAAGTATACACACAAACGTGTTTCTCGTTGTAAACCAGCCTGACGAGAAACACTACGAGAAAATTGAGACTCCCGACGAGAAAAAAGAGAACCTGTTCTCTTTTTTTCTCGTCGAGATCCACAACAGTTTTCTCTACGAAAAACATACACACGACCATTTTCCTTGGCAAAAAAGCTCTGGCACCAATTTTTTTGATGGATTTTGTCGAGGAAAACGGTTGTGTGTACATGGCCTTAGAAGTATTTGGGACCTGAAAGACTAATGCCCTGTAAACACGATCGGTTCGTCTGATGAAAATGGACCGATGGATCGTGTGTGGGCCCCATTGTTTTTTTTCCCATCGGTGAAAAATATAGAACCTGTTTTAAATTTTTCTTATGGTTAAAAAAACGATAGAAAAAATCCACGCATGCTCAGAATCAAGTTTGACGCATGCTCGGAAGCATTGAACTTCATTTTTCTCAGCACGTCGTTGTGTTTTACGTCACCACGTTGGACACGATCAGATTTTTAACCGATGGTGTGTAGGCAAGACTGATAAAAGTCAGCTTCCTCGGATATCTGATGAAAAAATCCATCCGTTTAGATTCCATCAGATATCCGATCGTGTTTACAGGTCATTAGGGAAAGATTTACTAAAACTGATAGCATGAGCGTGCAAAAATCTGGTGAAACTCTGCATAGAGACCAATCAGCTTCCAGGTTTTAATTGAAAAAGCAGAAGTCAGAAGCTGATTGGCTACCATACACAGCTGCACCAGATTTCGAGTACTCTAGTTTTAGTACGTCCCCCCATTAGTATTTTTATACTTCAATGTATTACTTAGTGTGAAACCATAATAGAATGTAATTAATCTGATCACAGAATATATGTATAGTTTAAGTCCTTACTTTCTCTAGGGCACCTTGCCATATGGCCGTTTACAAGGCTGCAGCCAATACCAATCCACAGTCATCCTTTCCTTTTTCACTATGAATTACATTCTTTTCCTGTCTCGGGTATCACTAGGATTAGGGCCAGATCCCACCACCTTTTAAGTTCTGTGTACCTTACACACTCACACGTCTGCCTGTCAGAAGCATGGGAACTATGAGTTCTTGGCTTCATTTCCCTGCAGGGTTTTCATCTGTCCACTTCCCAATAAGAGCAAAGCAATATGCTCTATGAAGGGAGGGGGAGCCGACTCTCTGGAACTGCATCTTCACTACAGTCCAAAGCAGCTGACATGAACAATCCCTCACACATAGCTAAAGCAAAATTATATCCGTAGATTTTCCGTCATGCAAAATAAGCTCTACTAGTTTTGCTTAATAATATTTAACCAATTTCTTGTCTCATTACAACATAACTGTAATGAAACAATGGGAAGGGTTAGAGAAAAGATTACTTCATGTGTCAAGTACACTAGAAACGTATGTCAGGCGAAAAAATAGGCAATGAAGGTACCTTTAAATTACTGTATTTATTGGCGTATAACACTCACTTTTTTGCCCTGAAAATAGAGGGTAAACTGTGCCTGCATGTTATACGCAGGGGGCTGTGGAAAGTTTTTTCCCTGAAACTTCTCTCTTAGGCCCTGTACACACGAGGAGACAACGCGGACCGTTTTCATCGGACATGTCTCCAGGGATATTTTGGTCTGATGTGTGCACACACCATCAGACCAAAATCCCCGCGGACAGAGAACGCGGTGACGTAGAAGACACCAACGTGCTCAAACAAGGAAGTTCAATGCTTCCACGCATGCGTCAAATCAATTCGACGCATGCGCTGGATTTCTGTCTGATGGTTGGGCGTACTAACCATCGGACATGTCCGACGGACAGGTTTCCAGCGGACAAGTTTCTAAGCATGCTTAGAAACTTTTGTCTGCTGGAAACCTGTCCGCTAGGCCATACACACGATCGAACATGTCCGCGGAAACTGCGGACCAGTTTCAGCGGACATGTCTCCTCGTGTGTACGCGGCCTTAAAGTTAGGGTGCGTGTTATACGCCTATGCATGTTATACGCCGATAAATAAGGTAATACTTAGTACACTATAGGCTCTATTCCCTAAGATGGATGAGTTTTTATAACAACACTACTTATTTTATCTCATGATACTTTAAAAATAAGGAATTATAAGATTAATGTAAATTGTAAATTAATTATAATTACAATTTAAGACTGAAAACCATACAGTAAATGGTACCAAGATGTGTAATATTAATTTTCCACATGATATAAACATTTATCTTTTAAAAACCCTATTTTTCCATAAACTCTTATGTTATCTAATGAAATGGTAATCATAATCTCATATGACTGTTTTCCTGCTCTTCTCTAGAGACAAAATCTCCACTTATTTAAAAGAAACCAGATTTTCCTATTCAGGACAAAGTAACAGCATGTTTTTGACACTCCCCCCCTTATTCACTAAGGCAAATTTATACTCACTGTGCTAAATGAACATTATTTAATCCTTCAATCAAGTCCATAATGTAGTTTGTTTTAGGCAACTCAACATAAACTCTAATGCCTCGTACACACGACCGGTTTTCTCGACGGGGAAAACTGCCATGTTTGCTTTTTGTCGGGAAAAACGACCGCGTGTATGCTCCATAGCAGTTTTCCCGATAAGAAAACTGCCCGCAAAAAAATTAGAACTAGCTCTCTTTTTTCCCGTTGTGATTCCCGGCGGTCTTTTTCCCGTCGCGAAAACCACTTGTATGCTTTTCCGAGGGGAAAAAAAAAGTGCATGCTCAGAATCAAGTATGAGACGGGAGCGCTCATTCTGGTAAAACTAGCATTCGGAATGGAGATAGCACATTCATCATGCTGTAACGGACTGAAAAGCACGAAGACTGAAAAGCGCGAATCGTCTCTCACCAAACTTTTACTAACACGAGGATCAGCAAAAGCAGCCCAAAGGGTGGCACCATTTGAATAGAACTTCGCCTTTATAGTCCCGTCATACATGTTGTACGTCACCGTGCTTTGGTTGGGCGGGATTTGGCATGATCGTCTGTATGTAAGGCAGGCTGGAGAGGAATCACGTCAGGAAAAACGTTGTTTTTTTCCTGACAGGAAAACCGGTCGTGTGTACGAGGCATAAGGCCTTGTTCACATGGGCATAAAGAACAAGCATTTTTTTTCATGTTGGTAAACTTTTTTAAATACTTTGCAAAGAAAATACCTGTTTTTTTTTTTGCATAAATATGCATAGTGAATGGTCCAGCACATTTATGTTGCTTGCCATTAATTTTTTTCTTGCCTTCAACATTTGTGTTACAATTTGCAAAACCTATCAAACGACTCCAATCAAGTCAATGTAGGCACAGCACAAAGATGTTTTAAATGCTTCAAAGAATTTGGCATTCATTTGAGGAGCGATATGGCAAGGTTATTTTCATTGTTGCCCCCTCTTCAAAATTGGCATTCTGAGAGCCTCTGAAAGGCATCTAAAATGCACCTGAAATGCAAACTAATAGTATAGGTGTTAAAGTGATGTTTTAGTTTTAATGTCTGTGTGAACCTAGTCTAATATGCAATTCTAGCATCCTCTTGCACTATGACAGCAAATACGACTAATTGAGAAACATTTTGATTTGAGATGAAGATTTGATTTGATCATTTAGATTTTATACATATTGTATTGTGCTGCGATTGCCCCAAAACTGATTACATTGTACAACAGGTAGTTTATTTTTATGGGTACCTCAAGTAAATTTTGTTCTTTAAAGCTAGAATATTATTACCAAGCATTATCTATATTCCCAGCTAATGGAACAACAACAACAGGATGATCACTGAGCAAAAGATTTAGACTTGTCAGGTCTGCTCTTTGCCCTGGGCTGTCTTTCCCTCTCTAGTTTATGCATTTCTTTTAATATCATAAACAGAATTTTCAAATTAGAACACAAAACACAAATATCAAGCTACATTCCCAGATGCAAGTTACTGCAGTCATTCTGAGAATTAAAGAAAACAAGATTTCATCATCATTCTCAGCACTTAATGGGAACATAGCAAATGAAGTACAGATGCACAACCAGCGGCCTGGATAGAACATCATTACACTATTGTTAACATGCAGCCAGAATTCATTGGAAGGCTGAACTCTAGCATAGGAAAATATTGTCTAAATACAAGAGGCATGTGTGCAGGAGTTTTCTGTACTAAAACCAGCCACTGCTCTCTCCTTTTCTGTGTGCAGCATGACTAGTCTTGTATCTGCCCCCTACTGTAGTTTTTTGTAGGCGCCCTGTACTGGGTGTGCCTGCTGAGCCCCTTCTATCACTGTGCACTGTGATGACATCACAACTACTTTTAGAAGGTGTGTAAAGGCACTTGGTGTACACAAAGTAGATTTATATCTTTCTGTATGTTGAGCAATATATTTAACTAACAGTTTGTGTGTCTGGAGCTCAGCTTTTATTTGAGGAGTTTTATAATAATCTCCCCCTCTCCTTCCTATGATTTTTTTCTTGGCTTTAATTTGAAGTGGAATTACAGATTATTGCCAACTTTCATTATCAGAGAAATGAAGAGAATTTTTTTTTTGAAGTGTCTTTTTTTTTTTTAAATCCCATACATGGGTTACTACAGGATAGCAACCTGGAGCCAAAAGGGTCAATATAATTTGGTAAGTTGCTTGAAAAGCACTTCAACCAGTGTTACAGCTGTGCTTCATTGTTCTCTGATGCTTTTATCTTGTTGACTGTATTTAAATAAACTTGATTTATAGCTCATATGTGCAGTCCTTTGTAAAGTAATGTATACAATTTATTGTCTGAAATAAAAGGGTTTTTCTGTCAAGGCAGGTTTTTTTTTTTTTTCCTCCGGTAGCTTCTTTGCCTCAAGCACTCTGTCTTGTCCAAAATGCTGCATTGTCATTTCTCCTCAACCTCCTCCTCTTGCACTTCACATGTGTCTGATTTTTCATCAGGGCAATGTTATTGTAAATAGCTTTGTATTTTTTGTCCTGTATTCTGATTCTTTGATAATGAGAAATCTATCTATCCCTGAGATTTTACACTCTTCATTTTCACCTCTGCTCCTCCATTTGTCTGCTCTTCACCATGCTTTGTTCCATTCTCTACCTCATTACCTCACATTAATTATCTGTGTCTTAGAGCTTTTGTATGTCACATAAGCTATCCTCTTCTTTTTTTTTACCATTTCCCTGACATTATTTCCAGTTGGCATTGACGTGATTTCAGATCCGAAAAGATTGAAAGAGTGGTATGGTGTAGGAGTGTGGATTAGTTTGAGTATTAGATCAACAAAGGAGTGATAAAAGGAGTAGGCTGAAATGACAAGGTTGTAAACATGCAATCTATATTAAAAATATTCACTAAGAAATACTTAAGGTATTAATGAGTTCCCTACCATTTTTTTTCCATACAGTTCATTATTTATTTAAATGTGAGCAGGATATTTTTTAATCTACGGCAATCATGATCCAGAGTGTAGGAAACACCTCTGAAAAAAAACTACCCAATTTCAGTTACTTTAAATGTTTAAATTAATAATTGCAATGCATATTTTTTATTCTTTTCTATAGATATTTACTGCTCCCATACATTTATGGTCAAAGCCCTATGTCCGATACGGTAATGAACAAGATAGATAGACTTAACATAAGACTTACCACATGAAAGAGACCTGAAGTGTGCCCTGATCTGATGGACGGTATGCCAAGATAAGGGGGCATACCCAAGTTTAGAGATGAATATTTTGTGGAGAGAAATGAATTTGAGAAATGCCCTAAAAAGGGGATGGGAGGGTGGGTATCGCTCACAGGAAACCAACAATGACCACAGGTGAGTGGGCTGGTTAAATAACCCGGGCTCCTCCCATAAATTCAGGCCAGCATACTGGCCTTATTACTTATGGTCAAAGCCCTATGTCCGATACGGTAATGAACAAGATAGATAGACTTAACATAAGACTTACCACATGAAAGAGACCTGAAGTGTGCCCTGATCTGATGGACGGTATGCCAAGATAAGGGGGCAAAAACATTCAGGTAGGGGGTGTCGTTTTATTGGTTTTAGCTTTATTCATTGAGCAAGTTTGGTGAACGCCTATCCTGTGCCATTTCCACCTAAGGATTAGGGGATGTGCTGGGCGAAGCAGGCAAACGTCCACCTGTCAAGTCTCTTAATTGTCATGATCTGCGATCCCACACCAGGATGTGCCAGAGGCTGCTCCAATACGATAGGAGCGACTGGAGCACTGACTGGGGTTGAGGTGTAGGTAGCGTGGAAGAGTGAGTGAGCAAGTGTGAAGGTGACAGGACCCAAATTTACCTAACCGCCCCCCCGTTGATCCAGAGGAAGGCGAAAACCCCAGCCAAGCCTAGGCCAATTGCTACAGCAGGGGAGAAAATTCCTTCCTGACCCCCCAAGAGGCGATCGGATGAACCCTGGATCAACTTCTTATGGTGTGTTGTGCCCCAATGAATTCTGACGTGTTTGACGAACTGGCAGGCCCTCAAGGGTTTGATCAGGAAAGGTATTAGGGCATAAGAGTTTGACTGTTCAGGTAGGAGTGACAGAAGGTGATCGAGTATGGTTACTGCACACCGGACATTGTTTGCTTTAGAGTTGGATGTCTACCCCAGTGCCTGTTCGCTGGGTTTTTGATAGTGCCAGGTGGAGAATGAAGTGGAGAATGAAGTGGTCGTGGTAGTGATCCAAGTGAGGTCTATGTAGAACTTGGCTGGCAGGGTAGCTACGGGTGAACTTGCTAGGCCGCAAGAACTTGCGGTAGGCCGAGTAGATGGTTGCTTGAATGACCAGGCTGGGGAGAAAGCCAAATGGGGAACTAGCCAAGATAGTGGACATTAACTGGAGCTGTGGGGATAGTTGTATGGGTCTGCATAGGAAGGACATAACGTAGACTTGCCTTTACTAATAATGTCGGTCGTGGCCTGGTTGTCGGTGGTGAAGGCCACGGTTCATCCTGTCCAGATATGACCCCAGAGCTGAGCGGCTGCCACAATCGGGAATTGTTCGAACACGGAGGAAGTCCGGGTAAACCCTGGGATTAAGAGTGTCTCTGGAGGCCATGGTCCTGCAAACCAATAGTGGCCAAAAATTGCAGCGAAGCCTGTGGAAGCTGCGGCATCTGTCACTACCTGCGGTGATGGGGGCGATATTGATGGTATAACGTTGATACTGTTTCACGTAGTAAGGAACTCCTCCCATATAGACAGGTCCGCTAATGCCGCGGTGTCTAAGTTAAGGATCTGATCGGAGTCCTGTGTCTGGGAGAGGAAGACCAGGAGGCATGATACAAAAGATCGACCCTGGGGAATGATCCTAACTGCAAATTGAGCATCCCCGGGAGAGATTGAAGCTGCTTCTTAGTACAGCCCTTGTGCGGGTGAAGTCTTGGAGCACTGACCTGATGCAGGTCAGCTTGAAGGAACAATAGGCGTAGTGAAAGGTAGTTTGCGCGTGAGCATGACAGAAAATAGGTGAGCAGTCGAGTCGCTACTGGAGATGAGTGATCGATTTGAGCCACAATTGCAATTAAGCAGCTTTATTAGAAAGGTGAAAACAAAGTTTAGCGGAAATTTGGAGTATGTAGGAATGACCGTGCGCAACACTGTAAATACAGATGGAGTGATATGCAAATGTTTATGCTTGACAACAAACATAAGGCCCGGGAACTAAATCGTAAGTACCACTGTATTCGTATCGCTGATGCAAATAGTTTGAGGTGTGAGCATCGGTGGGGTTGTTTTGTGAAGAATCTGAAATGTTGGGCCGGTGCTGCGACTGTACTCGGGTCGGTTGGTGAAGTTTGCATTGCCGAGGATCCGAATCGTTGCGCCGATGATGCGATTGGATTCGGATCGGCTGTGGATGTAAGGTGACGGGGGGGGCTTGTGTGCCGGATCCGAGTCATTGCACCGATAATATGACTAGACTTGGATCAGCTGATGGTGTAAGTGGTTGAAGGGGTTTGTGGTTACTGAGGATCCGAATCATAGGGCCGATGTTGCGACTAGATTCAGCTCGGCTGTGGGCGAGTGCTTGGGTTTTTTTTTTTTTTTTTTTTTTTTTTTTCTTTTGTGATATGCTGAGACGAATCGGTGCATGAGGATGCAACCGGATTAGAATTGGAACATGATACATGACAGTGAAATGTTTTTCCATGACAGAGGCATGAATCGGTGTGCCGCATGTGCGACTGACAACGACCGGACTCTGGAGCATGTACTGAAATGAGGCCAAACAACTGGGACGCACCGGGATGAATCGGTGCTTCACGGATGCGACTAGATTCAAATCAGAGTGCGGTATGTGACAGTTTAATGAAATTATTGCTATGACAGAGGTGCAGATTGGTCAGGCCGTGGTTGCGACTGAGAATGAACCGGACTCTGGCGCATGTACTGAAATGAGGCCGTAAAGCAACTGGGGCACGCCAAGACAAATTGGTGCATGAGGATGCAATTGGTGCACGCGAGAATGTGCGTGGTTTCAATTTGGATGCTTTTCGGTGAAATTGGGTGACAGAAATTCCCATGACAGAGGCACAAATCTCTGCGCAGCGGATGCGACTGACAGCGAGCAACTCTGGAGCATGCACTGAAATGAGGCCAACGACAACTAGGGCACGCTTGAGATAAACCTGCACATGAAAATGTGTGTGGATTCAAATCAGATGCGTGACAGTAAAATGAGTGACAGAAATTCCCATGACAGAGGCACGAATCGCTGCACCGCGGATGCGACAACGAGCAACTCTGGAGCATGTACTGAAATGAGGCTGAAAAACAACTGGGGCACGCTGGGACGAATTGGTGCATGAGGATGCGACTGGAGCATGTGAGAACGCGCGTGGTCCCAAATCAGATACGTTTCGGTAAAACGAGTGACAGAAATTCCCATGACAGACACAAATCGGTGTGCTGCGTCTGCGACTGAAAACGAGCAACTCTGGAGCATGTACTGAAATAGGGCCAACAACAACTAGGGCATGCTTGAGATAAACCTGCACAGGAGAATGCGTGTGGATTCAAATCAGATGCGTGACAGTGAAATGAGTGACAGAAATTTCCCATGACAGAGGTGCGAGTCGGTGCACTGCGGGTGCAACTAACAATGAGCGAACTCTGGAGCATGTACTGAAATGAGGCCAAACAAACAACTGGGGCACGCCGGGACGAATCGGTGCATCGCATGCGACTTGGATTCGAATCAGATTGAAGGGTAAGCGAATCGAATGACTGAAATGTTTGCCATAACAGTGGCGCTAACAGGCGTGCTGCAATTGACTGTGGAGCATGAGATGCATGAGTTGACAGGAATCAGTGTATCGCAGACGCGACTGGATTTAAATTGAAGTGAAGGGGAAACAAAATGTGACAAATTAAATGACTGTCAGCCTAGGTTCACATTGGAGCGATCTGTAATGCGATTTAAGAGATCAAATCACTCGCATGACAAGTCGCAGCCTATTGGAGGCAATGGCACTGTTCCAATCGGTGTGACACAGATTTTGCGGCACCGCACAGACATGCAAAATTATTTCCTGCATTACTTACGCTGTTATCCGGTGCGACTTCAATAGTCATCTGAGCATGAAGCCACACAGGTGTCTCTCTTGTAGCACCTGAAATCGCACTGACCTTGCTACTTGCTAATTCAAGTGAAGTAGTGCGATTTCAAAGTACCAGGGCTCGGTGAAGGAGATGGAGAAAAAAAAAAAAATAGCAGGGATGAATCGGCAAGTCGCTGATGTGACTAAATTTGACTGGAGGGTAATGCAAGTAAAATAACCGGAATAATAGACAGTGCATTTCTAAGTGACATGGGTCTAGTACGTGGCATGTGCTCATGAATTGCACGATAACATGCACAAGGCTCAAATAAGGATGCATATGGAGACTTGACAAATGACTCGCAAGTTCCACAGTGGGGTTTTGATGGCACGGGTTATCTGGCAAAACGGTGCATGAAAGAATTTGTATAAATCCTACCTGCGACAGTTTGAAAAAGACTCGATCTACGAAAAGCACGGTGGGTGTGCAAGACATCTGAAGAGCATGGTGTTGCGCCGTGGAAGACGCACACAAATTTACTTTGGTTGGGAAAACAAAGAGAGAAACGTGTGCAAACGATTTGTAAGTTCCACTGCAGGAACTAAAACACATGGCATGGGGGAAAACAACGAATGGCAACGGTAGAAAGTATGCAATGTGTGTGACCCGAATCAGTTCGTAAATATATGAAATTAATCCCATACGAACCAGAAGGATTAAATTGAACCGATATGAATTGGTTGTAGAGTGTACCCCTTACTCTAAAACTGAACAGCAACCAACCACCCCTCCCCCCAGGCTAAGCCAGTGCAGAGAAGGCATCAGGTGGGCCTAATTATCACCTCAATCAGCCACAGAAACCTGTACAAACATACATGCTTGTCTCTAAATGGAAGAGACGGCAAACCCATGGACAGTGAATCTTTATATACAGTGAAATCTACAGCGAGTGATATCGGACCGCGACTCAGAGGTTTGAATTATAACTTAAATGTATGTTTGGCAGGCCACAACTCAGAAGCAGGTTTTGTTTTTTTCTTTTTCTTTACGAAAGGATGCGGGACAGGTAGCATAACAAATTGCAAGATCGCCGCACATGATGCAAAAGATTCGGAAAGTACCTGCGACAGTGAGCGGGAACCGCCGTCGAAGAGCACAAACGAAGAAGCCGAAATGCACCTGCGATCAAAATGCCAGGACTCACAAACGTGAGGTTAGCTGGGAAGAGTCAGCCCAGTGATGTGTAGTATCGCTCACAGGAAACCAACAATGACCACAGGTGAGTGGGCTGGTTAAATAACCCCGGGCTCCTCCCATAAATTCAGGCCAGCATACTGGCCTTATTACTTATGTGTACTTCTTACCTATGTTCATTTAAACTGTACTGAGACTTTTTTTGAAATAAATTGTTTGTAAACAAAAAATTAAAGTGGATGTAAACTCACTCTCATCCTTTCTAAACTACTGCCATAGTGCTGATCTATAAGGATATACATGCCTCCTGCATGTATCCTTACCTGTCAAATGTCTCCCTTCTGTTTGTTATGAGACCCGAAAAACTGCAGATTCTGTGGGTGGGTCTTTTGTCCGGAGATCAGTGGGTGGAGTCGTGATGTCAGTAGACTCCCCGCTCACCTCTACACTCCCCTTGTCAACATGCATTTTCTCCTGTGTATTTCTTACACTGAATTTCTGCTATGATCACTAGCATCCAGTCAAAACCCAGAAAAGTCACCACGTGACTTCAGCATTCTTTTTTTTTTTTTCATGTTTCAAAGTTTTTATTGGTATTTCAAAATAAAGTACAACAATAAACATGTCAACACGTAAGAACACAAAATACAACTGAGCAACACATAAGTGCATATGGATATTACAGTGAACAGGTATATAATCAAAATTAGAGAAAGCGAATCCATACTATAATTAAGAAACATACATGTACGTAGTAAACCTCAAAGTAACATAGGGGGAAGTAAAGGGATGGAAGAGGGGGGAAATAAAAAGTAAGTATGACTTAAGTAATCAATAAACAATCACATTCAAGACAAGCAATATTGGTCTAAATTATAGGGAGTCTAAAACAAAGATAATACATTCAGGAAGTAATTATGTTTGTGTATTCATTAGAATTGGTAAAATGGATCCAACAAGCCCATTTTTCATAAAAAAAATTTGGAGAGTCTCTAGCTTGCTGGATCAATTCCTCCATCTCAGCAACCCTTTTAATTCTCTGAAACCATTCCGAAACGGAAGGAGGAGATGGGTCTTTCCATCGAGCTGGGATGCACAACTTGGCAGCATTAATCAGATGAATAATAATAGACTTTTTATAAACATAGCGGGGTAGCGAAGTGTGATGCAGTAAATATTGGGCTGCAGTAAAATCCGGAACATAAGTAGTGATAATAGGAATGATTCGATGTACCTCCTTCCAAAATGTTTGAATTAGAGGGCAATCCCACCATATATGCAGAAGAGTGCCTACATTAGTTTTGCACCTCCAGCACAAGGGAGAGGACGTGTGGTCAAACTTGTTAATCAAGTAAGGTGTTCTGTACCACCTAGAATACATTTTATATCCATTCTCTTGAGTCAATACGTTCAATGAACCTTTATGTATATAGGTGAAAATCTGTTCCCACTCCTCAGGTGAAATATCTATCTCAAGCGACCTTTCCCAGTAATTGGAGGCTATATCATCCTTGGGATTAATATTCGAGAATAACAAGGCGTAATTTCTAGAAATTAGATGTCTTTGGGGAGCCATTTCTGTACACAAGCTTTCAAAGGGCGTCTTTTTCCTGCACCAAAGGGGAGAGCGGATAGTTGTGAGAAAGAATTGTTTAACATTTTCAAATTCCTGGAGAGTAATTCCAGAATCTTTAAAGTGTTTATGAAATTTGTCATAAGTGGTAAAACTGCCCTTCAAAAAGAAGGATTCAGCTCTCAACATTAAAGGTGAGCATGAGAGAGGCGCCCCTATAGGTTTTGAGGGAAATCTTGAACCGGGATCAATGAGAGTCATAGGTCCAGGAAACGAGGAAATATTTAATTTAGCACACAGAGATTTAAAGATCTGTAAAGTGGCATTAGAAAGGGGATGGTTTTTAGCGGATCGTGGAACCTTATTAGGGTCTGTCCAAGGCAATTGATGGAGCAAAGTATTACATGTTAGTTCTTCAAGATTAATCCAGTCTTTCGAACTCCTGTGTAACTGCCAATCTGCAATTCTGGATAAGTGACAGGACCAATAATATCTTTGAATATCTGGTAATCCAATTCCCCCTAGCGTCTTGGGACATACGAGTTTATCCCACCTTATTCGAGGGCGCTTGGAGAACCAAATAAACTTTAAACAAAGTTTTCTGTATGTGTTGAAAAAAGAGGCAGGTAATTTTATTGGGATTGTTTGGAGGAGATATAGAATTCTCGGAAGGATAGACATTTTAATGATAGCAGCTCTACCAAACCAGGAATAGAAACCAGCATCCCACTTCAAAAGATCGTCTTGAATAGATTTGAGAATGGGAAGGAAATTGCAGGAGTATAGATCCTTTAATTTCAATGGAATATGTATTCCCAGATATGTGAGTGCATGGGATTCCCATTTGAAGGGGAAATTTTTCTGACAAAGAGAAACTACATCGGGTCGTAACGAAACGTTTAAGGCTCTAGATTTATCAAAGTTAATTTTCAAATTCGAGACTAATTCAAAAAAAGAGAAATCTTTTAAAAGGACTGGTATCGTGGTAATAGGTTCAGATAGAAAAAGGATGACGTCATCGGCGTAAGCAGCCAATTTATAATGTCCGTCTCTGATCCTAATTCCCTTAATATCGGGGTTATTTCGGATCTTACAGAGAAAAGGTTCCAGAGTCAATATGAAAATAATAGGAGAGAGGGGACAGCCCTGACGTGTCCCATTCGACACAGAGAAGGCGTCCGACAGGCAGCCATTTATTTTAATTCTAGCTGTGGGTGATGAGTATAATACAAGGATGAATTGTAACATACGGTCTCCAAATCCCATAGCTTTTAAAGTTTCACGCATATATAGCCAATCAACCCTGTCAAATGCCTTCTCCGCGTCAAGGGAGAGGAAAAAGCCTGGTTTAGACGTGTTATTCAACCAATGATGAATTGTAATGGCCTTTTGGGTGTTGTCCCTAGCTTCCCTACCGGGAACGAAACCCACTTGATCTAGGGATATTAAGTTAGGAAGTAAGGGCAAAATACGGTTAGCTATTATTTTGGCATACAGCTTTAGATCCACATTGAGCAGGGAAATGGGCCTATAATTGGATACTAGTAAATCATCTTTTCCAGGTTTCGGTATCATCGTAATATGGGCTTCAAGGAGATCTTTTACATTACAAAGGGGTCGGTCTGGAATTGAATTAAAAGCCTTCAGAAAGTATTTCATTGTGATCTCAGAGAAAGAATTATAGTAGGAGACCGACAGACCATCTGGACCCGGACATTTTCCAATTTTAAGTTGTTTGAGTGCTCTGGATGTTTCTACTGAATCAATAGGTCTATCTAAAAGTTTCGATTCTTCTCTAGGAATTGGTTTAGGACCGTAAGTTGCTAAGAATTCCGTAATTAATTGTTTCCTTTGGGTTTCTGCATCGGAAAGAGTATTTCTCGGAATATTATATAATTTGGAATAAAAATTTACAAATTGTTTAGCTATTTCGGAGGAGGAAGAGATTTTCTTACCAGTAGGGTCTAGAATTGAGTGTATGGTAGATGCAGATTTCTTTATTTGTATAGCTCTGGCAAGTAACTTCCCAGCTTTATTGCCAAACTCGTAGTAAAGCTTGCGTGATAGAATGAATTTTCGTTTAGTGACTTTTTCGAGTACCTCTAGTAGAAGTTTTCTAGCCTCAAGGAGCTCAACATGGGCCTCCCTTGCCAGTGATAACTTGTGTTTGCTTTCAAGAGAATGGATACGATCATAAAGGGATTTTACATATGCATCACGTGCCTTTCTTCTTCTAGAAGCAATCGAAATTAATTCTCCCCGTACAACACATTTGTGTGCCAACCATAATGTCATGGGATGTGTGTCCGGGGAGTCATTTTCTTCAAAGTATTTTGAAAGGATTGAATTCAAAGCCTCAACGTCCACAGGATTGTTGAGGAGAGAACTATCAAGACGCCAAATTGGGGATCTAGCGGGAATCAAAGAGAATCTGAGTGATATAGAAATCGGGTGATGATCTGAGAGAACCATGGGTTCAATGGTTGCCAAAATCAGAGAATCCAGATCGGATTGGGATATAAAAAAATAATCGATTCTTGAGTATTTATCGTGTGGTGGAGAGAAAAAAGTATAATCTTTAGTGTTTGGAAACAAGGTACGCCAAGTATCATGTAGGTTCAGATTTTTAAGAAGTGTCTTGACCGATTTGAGTGCAGAGAAGGATATTGTGGATGATCCCGATGAGGTGTCAATCAGTGGATTAATAGCCAAATTGAAATCCCCTCCCAGAATCAGTATACCTGATTGAAAAGAGCAAAGCGAGTTTAAAGTATTCCTGAGAAATGGGACTTGACCTTTGTTGGGAGCATATATATTAGCCAATGTGATATTCTTGTTATATAGGGAACCTTTTAAAAATATATATCTACCAACATTATCAGAGAGGATGTCTTGAATTTGAATGGGGCAATTTTTTGAAATAAGAATAGAGACTCCCTTAGATTTAGATTCGGGATTGGTGGCATGAAAAACAGAAGGATACCATTTGTTATTAAGATTAGGAATGTCATTTTTTCCCGGAAGTGAGTTTCTTGCAGGAATACTATGTCTGCTTTTGCCTTCTTCAATAATAAAAACAACTTAGATCTTTTCTCAGGGATATTCAAACCCTTAACGTTTAAAGAATAAAAATTAACCAATGGGGACGGAGGCGAAACGGTTCCTTGGTGTGTCATAGTGCTATCAGATGTGAAAGAGAATCTGAACACACTAAATTTGTCAAAAAGCGATTGTAAAAAGCGACAGCAGGTGAAACCCAAAAGGGGATTCAAAAACAAAAATAGGGGATGGGGCAAGGGTTAAAAAAAAACCTTGAATAAAAACAACACGTGGGAAATCAGATAGAGTTCCCAAAAAAAGATCTTATCTAGGGTGATACAGTACAGAGTAGAGCGAACAGGCGTTGATAACAAATATACAACACCCAAGGCTCTACTACTGTGTGGGGGTTGGCAAGCACTAGCCGGAAAAAAAAGAGAAAAAAAGAAAAACAACGCCACGACCGATCTCCGCCGCTACAGCGTGAGCATCATGTAGCATAGGAGAAGGAGTGCACATTTATGACAATAAATGAGCTCTTAATCAGAAAGGGAATAGCATCACAGTGAAATAATGAATAACAACTATAATACTAATAAAAGGAGCTAACCTACAAGTGAAAGTGTGACGATATTAGTAATCTCAATATAGTATATGGCTACGTGACATACATCAAAGTTAATGCTTCAATAAAGGATAGTGTACAAATAACAAACTTAAAAAAGTAACTAATATTGAAAGGCTCTGGGCCAGAGAGATAAGCACAGACATACCGTCAGTAAGAAAACAATGAACGATCAGAACAGAAAAAATATGAAAAGCCATCCTAGCAGCGAGTAAGGGGGCCTGATACATATCATATTAAATTGAGTAAGAGCTCATAGGAGAAAAATGAAGAGATAGGACCCAAGTAGCTCAGTAGTTACGTCGGGCACGTCTTGAGCGAGGCGAACCTGTCGAATCATCCTTACGACCATGCGTTGAGGTAGACAATTGTTCGTTTGAAGGGGATCGACGTCTACGAAATCCAGTGGTGTGGGTCTCCATGACTTCCGGTTCGTCAGCAATCCTAGTCTTATAATTAGGACGGAACTCCGCATACCAATCCGGGACGTCGATCAAAGGAATGTTCATGGTGTTACAGAACATTTTAAGGTCCTCAGGGACTTTAATATAGCAGGAGCGACCTTGAAAAGTGGCCGAAAGACCAAACGGAAACTTCCATTTGTACACAATATTCTTACTGCGTAAGACTTCCAGCAAGGGCTTGAGATCTCTTCTATTTTGCAAGGTGATGTTAGAAAGGTCTTGAAAGATTTGTATGGAAGCACCTTTTGTATGATATTTTAGATTTGCCCCTCATTTTTAGCAGGATATCTTCTTTCAGTCTATAATCATTCAAGCAACAAATTACGTCCCTGGGAGGATCACCTGGTTTGCCTCTGGGTCTGAGCGCGCGATGTAAGCGCTCCATTTTGATTTTAGACGCAGGGGGTCTGCCCAAAAGGTCATTAAGTATATAATCAATGGCAGGTTGCAGATGCTCACTTTCTATTTCTTCTGGTAGTCCACGTATGCGCAAATTATGACGTCTACTTCTATTCTCCAAGTCCTCTGTTTGACGTTGTAAGTCTCTCATTTGAAGTAATTGCATGTTCATCTTGTTATCCATTTTACGTAAGATTTTATCATGCTGCGTACTAGCTTTTTCCACACTTTGCACACGATGTGCAATGTCTTGTATATCTATGCGAAGCTCCGCAATTGCCGCTGTCAGAGTAGCTTTAATGTCATTTTTAATATCAATTGCAACAGCTTGGAGGTCCAACAGACTGGGTTGTTGGTATCTCACCTCCGTGTTGTTTCCTATCACCACAGCTGGCATTTCAATATGATGCATCGAATTAGCCATTCGAGCGTCCGTCGAAATTTCTTGTGACGCACTTACATTAGGGGCCGCCATGTATGTGCCTTTATCGCCGTCGGAACGGGACAACCGTCGATTTAACGGCGAACGTACTTGTTAATCTTTGTATACCGGCGTCACAGGATCGAAACCTCACAGACAGCGGGTATCGAAAACAGCGGAAGATCCTCCGGTGTGGAAGGAAAAGACTGCAGCGGCGGGAGCTGCGGATTTAAGCTGCCATCTTCCAGCGCGTCCAGGCCACGCCCCCCAGACTTCAGCATTCTTAATCATGCTTAGTTGTGGAACAAACAATCCTGGGAGAGCTGAAGAAGAAAAAAAGAGGGGATCTGAAGTACACAGAATGTCTCTCTCAGGCTTGTGCATGAGATGTGAAAATCACCTGTCACCGACAGTAAGGGGGAGAAATGGACTCCTATTTCTCTGTCTGTCCATTTTCATCTCACTGAAAAAAGAAAAGAGGACTTCTCAAAGCTGGATTAACAGATCACATGAAATCCTATACTGTACAAGGTGCAAGCCTTAATTTTAAAAAAAATGTATTGAGTTTACATCCACTTTAAGTTTTGCTCATTTGGCCACCTCTGAACATGTTTGGCTGCACCAAAAAACAAAACTAAAAGGCTGGTTCTCTGGTTCTCTGTAGCTTGAGCTAAATACAGTCACCTCACATTTTTGCAGGCTTTTATTGGCTGTTTGTAGTGTGTCATGAGTATTATAATAAACCTGCATATAAAGCAAACAGCTTGCTTCTGTTAGTAGTACATAATGGTCATTAATTTCAGTGTCGGATAGTAGTAGTTTTTATACTTTAAACAGAGAAAGGAACCTACTTTAACAAGATCTCGCTCACTGTCCTCATGCAGAGATTCTGAGATGGAGAGTCAGACCACCCTTTCATCCCTACAGCCAGACCTACCTTCCAAACATCTGTGGGGTAGACACATTCTGATAAAAAGATTACTCTGGGCCCTCAGCTCTTGTAGCCAGATTTGCAAATTATCTAAAAAAAGGGAACTGGACAAGGCCACATCCAAATTGGCTAAAGAACTAAAATTGTATTTTCAGGAATTAGGATATAGAATACACTATTGAAAATAAAATCAATGTGCATAAAATACTCATATAGATTCTCTTAAAATCCATCCCAAATCACTTTACTATGTACCCAATTTGAGGAAACCAATTCTAAAATTGTTCTAAACAGTACAATTTTTGCATTTGTGGTGTGTCTAAATTTGTGAAAGACCAAGAAGCTATCACTATATAGTTCATTAAGGACCTTAATTACCTGGCTTTGATGAAGCACATCTCATGTGGTATTTTTTTATAACCATGGCACATTTAGTAATAGTTTTTCATCCCAACCCAGACACCAGGAGCCTACTATGTGGCTTGATAGAACACAAGTGTGCATTATTGGCAGATGGCATTCTTATGTACAGTATACAATGTCTCTGCTGACAACGATACCTAAGCAGCTTAAACTTATGACATTATTTGCCTTGGTCTCTGGTCTAACAAGTAACAATAAGCAAATCTCTATTGTTAAAGGTTAATCTTCAGAGGAAATAGTAATTTTAGGGCGACTTTAAAAGGGAACTTTGCATTTAAGCAGGGCACTAAGTTGATTCCCTACTTTGATATTTATCTCACCCCTCTCTACATACAGTATTTGGGCAAAACTAACCCCCTACACTTTAACCACTTGCTTACTGGGCACATATACCCCCCTCCTGCCCAGGTGAAATTTCAGCTTCCGGCACTGCATCGCTTTAAATGACAATTGCGCGGTCGTGCGACGTGGCTCCCAAACAAAATTGATGTCCTTTTTTCCCCACAAGTAGAGCTTTCTTTTGGTGGTATTTGATCGCCTGTGCGGTTTTTATTTTTTGCGCTATAAACAAAAAAGAGCGACAATTTTGAAGAAAAATACAATATTTTTTACTTGTTACTATAATAAATATCCCAATTTAAAAAAAAAATAATAATAATTTTTCTCAGTTTAGGGCGATACGTATTCTTCTACATATTTTTGGTAAAAAAAAAAAAAAATCGCAATAAGCGACTGGTTTGCGCAAAAGTTATAGTGCTTACAAAATAGGGGAGAGAATTTTTTTTTATTATTATTTTTTTTTTACTAGAAATGGCAGCGATCTGCGATTTTTATTGGTACTGCGACGTTATGGCGGACACATGGGACACTTTTGACATATTTTTGGCGCCATTCACATTTATACTGCGATCAGTGCTATAAATATGCACTAATTACTGTATAAATGTGACTGGCATTGAAGGGGTTAACACTAGGGGGTGAGGAAGGGGTTAAATGTGTATCCGAGGTGTGTTCTTACTGTGGGGGGAGGGGGGTGGGTGACTGGGGGGGTGACCGATCTGTGTTCCTATGTACAAGAGACACAGATCGGTCTCCTCCTCTCCAGAGACAGGACGCTGTCTCTGTGTAAAACGGCAATGAGAGATGATCTATGAGATCATCTCTCATTTGCCGCACAGATCGCATCGCAAACGGCCACTCTGACTGGCCGTTCGGCGCGATCTGTGATTGGCCTTGTCCAAGGGACACGGACAACACAGGGCTTCCCCGCAGCGCGCTCTACAGCCCAAAGGGGCGGCCGTCAAAAGACAGCATGTTGGATATTCAGACCCGCGCTGTTGCCGTCATTCGACGATAGCACGGGTCTGAAGTAGTTAAGTAGGCTTCTGTAGATCTTAATAGGTGGTCATTGTCCATACTTTTTTGGTTCGGTAGGATTCATTCAGTAAAAATTTGTGTTTAACCCCAGCTTTTACATTTTTCAGTACTCTCCCTCTCTGTTTCCTTCATCTAGAACTGTCTAAGCAACTCTGCTTTACACTACACTATTTACCCCCTAAATCTTTGAGGGGTTAGGAGTAGGGTTGAGCGAACCCGAACTGTAAAGTTCGGGTTCGTACCAAACTTTATTTTTTTTTGACCCGGACCCGAACCCGAACAATTTTCTGAAAGTTCGGGTTCGGGTTCGGTGTTCGGCTATGTAACGGCGCGCTGCAGGGCAGCCAATCAGCATTTCTTTTACTTGTGTGACCTAGAAGCCATCACAGCCATGCCTACTAATGGCATGGCTGTGATTGGCCAGTGCAGCATGTGACCGAGCATGTGACCCAGCCTCTATAAGCTAGAGGCACACAGCACAGCTCGTCACTCTGCTTTAGCTAGGGTAGGGAAGTAGGTGATGGTGAAGCGCTGTGAATCCTAATAAGGGTATAAAACCAAAGGGTAAATACCAAGGGAAATAAGCTAAGTGACTGTATAGTGAACAGAAAGGTGAATAAGCAACAAATAAATGAACAAGTGAAATGTACCAAACACACAAAGAAATAAAATAAAATGCAGTATACAAAATATGAGCCAAAAAATGTAAAACACAAATGAAAATAGCTGTGCGTGACAGCACACGGCACGGCGTATAGCATATAAACACGTGAAAAAGTCCATACAAAAATAGAGCCTCCAAAACCCAAAAAGTGGTACGGTGTGAAAGCAGGTACGGTGTGAAAGCAGGCAGACTTCGGTGCGCACACCTCTTGTGGTACTAAAATGCTCACCTCAGAGCCATAGCACGGATGGCTCAAAGTAAACTTTTATGGAATACTGCACTACACTCACTTAGCTTATTTCCCTTGGTATTTACCCTTTGGTTTTATACCCTTATTAGGATTCACAGCGCTTCACCATCACCTACTCATATCTGCATATTTTCTGTGTCAGGCAGACCATTTCAGATAGCGCAAGAGTATTTTCTCCCTAGGGTAGGGAAAGGCTGCCGCTGCTCTCAGGGACAGATTTAGATAGGATTTTCCTGCTTCAGAAATCGAATTACAATACTCAGCGATCGATCTACATAGCATTAGCTACATTAGGGAAAGGTTCCTGATTGTGCTTATAGGGAGAGAATTAGTTAGGAGTCAGTCCTACTTCACAAATTTAATTGCAGCAGCACTGCATATGTTCCTGTCAGATACTCTGCATATTGCACCAGCAATGCATATGTTCCTGTGAGATACTCTGCATATTACACCAGCACTGCATATGTTCCTGTCAGATACTCTGCATATTGCACCAGCACTGCATATGTTACTGTCAGATACTCTGCATATTGCACCAACACTGAATATGTTCCTGTAACATACTCTGTATTAGCTACTGTAGGGAAAGGTTCCTGATTGTGCTTATAGGGAGAGAATTAGTTAGGAGTCAGTCCTACTTCACAAATCTAATTGCACTAGAATAGTGTCCATCATTGGTATCATTGGCAGGAATAGTGTCCCATCATTTGTGTCAGTGGGAGAAATAGTGCCCCATCATTGGTATCAGCGGGAGGAATAGTGTCCCATCATTGGTATCATTGGCAGGAATAGTGTCCCATCATTAGTGTCAGTGGGAAAAATAGTGCCGCATTATTGGTATCAGTGGGAAGAATCGTGTCCCATCATTGGTATCATTGGCAGGAATAGTGTCCCATCAGTTGTGTCAGTGGGAGAAATAGTGCCCCATCATTGGTATCATTGGCAGGAATAGTGTCCCATCATTAGTGTCAGTGGGAGAAATAGTGCCGCATCATTGGTATCAGTGGGAGAAATAGCACACCATCATTGGTATCATTGGCAAGAATAGTGCCCCATCATTGGTATCATTGGCAGGAATAGTGTCCCATCATTGGTATCAGTGGGAGGAATAGTGTCCCATCATTCGTATCATTAACAGGAATAGTGTCCCATCATTAGTGTCAGTGGGAGAAATAGTGCCGCATCATTGGTATCAGTGGGAGGAATAGTGTCCCATCATTGGTAACATTGGCAGGAATAGTGTCCCATCATTTGTGTCAGTGGGAGAATAGTGCCCCATCATTGGTATCAGTGGAAGGAATAGTGTCCCATCATTGGTATCATTGGCAGGAATAGTGTCCCATCATTTGTGTCAGTGGGAGAAATAGTCCCCCTTCATTGGTATCATTGGGAGGAATAGTGTCCCATCATTTGTGTCAGTGGGAGAAATAGTGCTGCATCATTGGTATCAGTGGGAGGAATAGTCTCCCATCATTGGTATGGTTGGCAGGAATAGTGTCCAATCATTTGTGTCAGTGAAAGAAATAGTGCCCCATCATTGGTATCATTGGCAGGAATAGTGTCCCATCATTAGTGTCAGTGGGAGAAATAGTGCCCGATCATTGGTATCAGTGGGAGGAATAGTGTCCCATCATTGGTATCATTGGCAGGAATAGTGTCCCATCATTTGTGTCAGTGGGAGAAATAGTGCCCCATCATTGGTATCATTGGGAGGAATAGTGTCCCATCATGTGTGTCAGTGGGAGAAATAGTGCTGCATCATTGGTATCAGTGGGTGGAATAGTGTCCCATCAATGGTATCATTGGCAGGAATAGTGTCCCATCATTTGTGTCAGTGGGAGAAAAAATGCCCCATCATTGGTATCAGTGGGAGGAATAGTCTCCCATCATTGGTATCATTGGGAGGAATAGTGTCCCATCATTTGTGTCAGTGGGAGAAATTGTGTCCCATCATTGGTATCATTGGGAGGAATAGCGCCCCATCATTTGTGTCAGTAGGAGAAATAGTGCCCCATCATTGGTATTAGTGGGAGGAATAGTGTCCCATCATTTGTGTCAGTAGGAGAAATAGTGCCCCATCATTGGTATCAGTGGGAGGAATAGTGTCCCATCATTGGGGAAGGTTCCTGCTTGTCAAGATTTTTATGCCATGCTCTTACCAACATTTTGCTGCCATTTGCAGCCGTTTAGCCCCTTCCCTTAGTGTAACGGTTACCACCGCTTACAACCTTCCATCCAACCACGACAAGCTTATCCGACACACCAACAACCAGGCAGACATGATCCATTCCATTTCCCAGAATAAACGAGACTGCGCTCCGTTCTCTAGTTTCCAAAATGTATGAATAACTTTATTGGTTCTTAGCTTGCTTATATCCAGTACAACAGAATGCAGTTAATCACAGGACAATGTAATCTCCACCCCCCTATTCACTCACTGAGGATAATTCTTTAATTGGTAGCTAGACATGACAGCACCGTATTATCAATAGGGTTCAATTAACCTTGAATAGTAACACAGACATCTAGTTGAATAAGTTCTCTATACAGCTTTGTCACACAATGGCAGTGAGAGTGGGTGTCTTTACATTGAATAGCCAACACCTTAGGATATTTCAATAGCCTATTATACAAAAGGTATGACTCACTGGCTGACCTGGTCATGTCATCATGACTCCTTGTGATATCTCAGTCCTGCAATATGAAGTATTATTAATGTCCCATCTCATGTAATATGAATTATGATTCACTATTAGCCACCCTATACCCAAAAGGGCACAGGGTGGATTTCGACCCAAGAGTTTTTGGTGCTGCTGGCACAAGAGTATCTCTCATCCTTCCAACGTCTCTGGGTGTCACGGGCCATTCTGTTACATCTCTCCCCTTTCGGTGGGAGACGGACACAGGAGGGAACCCCGAACGGGTTGACTCCGAAGTCCGTCAGTAGTTCCCGTCCTCCAATGCTGGTATCCATACTGTACCCCAAATAAATGGCTCCAAACTGAGCATTACTCACCCCGCCAACCTCTGCCTCTCTCAGAGAACACGCCTGCCGCTGGGGAGAAGGCAGGGTAGCTGGGCTCAGTCCATCATGCTGCTGGGGGTCTGGGCCAACTGCCCCCCCTTCCTGAGGTATACCAGTGGAGACTCAAGTCCCATCCACTGGTGCTTGGTGAAAACCCCCCAGTGCTTGCAAAGCAAAGCAGACATCCTCCTGTCCCAGTCCTGTACCATTTTCTGGGGTTGTGCCAGTGGTGCCTGAGACTGAAGTCCCATCCACTACCCCAGGAACCCCCTCTTCTGTTAGTGAGGAGCAGAGGCCTATGACACTCTGCTCTGTTGCCAGCTCTTCCGCTGGGTTGCTGTGAGTGGAGACCATAGTCCCATCCACTACCACAGGATCCCCCTCTTCTGTTAGTGAGGAGCAGAGGCCTATGACACTCTGCTCTGTTGCCAGCTCTTCCGCTGTGTTGCTGTGAGTGGAGACCACAGTCCCATCCACTACCACAGGGTCCCCCTCTTCTGTTAGTGAGGAGCAGAGGCCTATGACACTCTGCTCTGTTGCCAGCTCTCCTGCTGGGTTGCTGTGAGTGGAGACCACAGTCCCATCCACTACCACAGTGTCCCCCTCTGATACTGGTCCTCTATGCTGTATCCGCATCTCTTGTACCCTTCTTTGGAATTCCTCTTCCATGGAGACTGGTATCTGCACCTCTCCTCTCTCTTTAGTTGGTGCTGCTGTGACTTCAGCTGCTGCAGCACTTCTCCTCTGTAGCAAGGTGGCATTCAGAGCCGCTATAACTCGGTCCCTGATCTCCGGTGAAGGGTTAGGACCATAATGTGTCAGTCTTATGTTAACAGCCCGATCAAAACTTGCTTCTTCGGGTGTCCTGTCTGCTACGGCGGGCCTTTTAGCTCTATCCATTTCGACCAGTTCTGCGATAATGTCCCTTTTCTTACGGTTGCTGGCCGGTCTGCCCTGGCTCTCCAGTAAGTCCATGAGGGAAGAGAGCTTCATCCGTTCATACACCGTCTCCATTGTCATGTGTCCTTGTAGCCGTCCTTCTGAAGATGGAATCATCCCACTGCTGCCACCAATGTAACGGTTACCACTGCTTACAACCTTCCATCCAACCACGACAAGCTTATCCGACACACCAACAACCAGGCAGACATGATCCATTCCATTTCCCAGAATAAACGAGACTGCGCTCCGTTCTCTAGTTTCCAAAATGTATGAATAACTTTATTGGTTCTTAGCTTGCTTATATCCAGTACAACAGAATGCAGTTAATCACAGGACAATGTAATCTCCACCCCCCTATTCACTCACTGAGGATAATTCTTTAATTGGTAGCTAGACATGACAGCACCGTATTATCAATAGGGTTCAATTAACCTTGAATAGTAACACAGACATCTAGTTGAATAAGTTCTCTATACAGCTTTGTCACACAATGGCAGTGAGAGTGGGTGTCTTTACATTGAATAGCCAACACCTTAGGATATTTCAATAGCCTATTATACAAAAGGTATGACTCACTGGCTGACCTGGTCATGTCATCATGACTCCTTGTGATATCTCAGTCCTGCAATATGAAGTATTATTAATGTCCCATCTCATGTAATATGAATTATGATTCACTATTAGCCACCCTATATCCAAAAGGGCACAGGGTGGATTTCGACCCAAGAGTTTTTGGTGCTGCTGGCACAAGAGTATCTCTCATCCTTCCAACGTCTCTGGGTGTCACGGGCCATTCTGTTACACTTAGTTTTTTAGAGACATTTTAGTAGTCAAAAATTTGTGTCCCCATTGACTTCAATAGGGTTCGGGTTCGGGTCAAGTTCAGGTCCCGAACATCCAGGTGTTTGCTCAACTCTAGTTAGGAGTGCCAAATTTGTATACCTATTATTAGGAAGTCCCATAGACTCATGCTCCCAACGGGTATTGTTGAAGGTGCTATCTTGCTCTCCAAGTTCTATTGATTCACTGATATGGATCCCAAACACAATTTGAATATTATGCATTACGTTATCGATCTCACACTTGGTTTAGTATAGACGTAAAGTGTGTTGAGTTCTTCCCTTACACATGTAGCTTCTTTCCTAGGTGATCTGGTCTCAACTTACCACTTTTTCAGTGGTGGATTTTCTAAGATATCTGTAAATTTATTGAATCTCATTATAACTACGGATGATCTGAACAGCCCACGGTTCGGTTCGCAGCAGAACATGCGAACAGGCAAAAAATTTGTTCGAACACGCGAACATTATTAAAGTCTATGGGACAATAACATGAAAAATCAAAAGTGCTATTTTTAAAGGCTTATATGCAAGTTATTGTCATAGAAATTGTTTGGGATCTGGGTCCTACCCCAGGGGACATGTATCAATGCAAAAAAAGTTTTAAAAAACTACAGTTTTTTCGGGAGCAGTGATTTTAATAATGCTTAAAGTGAAACAATAAAAGTGAAATATGTCTTTAAATTATGTACCTGGGGGTGTCTATAGTATGCCTGTAGCGCATGTTTCCCGTGCTTAGAAAAGTCCCTGCACAAAATGACATTTCTAAAGGAAAAAAAGTCATTTAAAACTGATCGCGGCTATCATGAATTGTCGGGTCCTGGCAATACAGATAAAAGTAATTGGAAGAAAAAAAAACAGCATGGGTTCCCCCCTTAGTCCATTACCAGGCCCTTTCGGTCTGGTATGAATATTAAGAGAACCCCGAACCAAAATTAAGAAACAAAAAGTGTGCCCCCCCCTAAATTCCATATCAGGCCCTTCAGGTCTGGTATGGACATTAAAGGTACACATTTTTTTCCTAAATAGCTTCCTTTACCTTAGTTCAGTCCTCCTTCACTTACCTCATCCTTCCATTTTGCTTTTAAATGTCCTTATTTCTTCTGAGAAATACTCACTTCCTGTTCTTCTGTCTGTAACTCCACACAGTAATGCAAGGCTTTCTCCATGGTGTGGAGTGTTGTGCTCGCCTCCTCCCTTGGACTACAGAGAAAGGAGCTGTGTGTTAGTGGGCGTCCTGGCTCTCCTTTAGGCCAAGGGAGGGGGCGAGCATGACACTCACACACCAGGAAGAAAGCCTTGCATTACTGTGTGGAGTTACAGACAGAAGAACAGGAAGTGAGGATTTCTCAGAAGAAATAAGGACATTTAAAAGCAAAATCGAAGAATGAGGTAAGTGAAGGAGGACTGCACTAAGGTAAAGAAATTATACGTATACAATCCGTTTAAGGGGAAGCCTGCACCATTTATTAAAAATAAAAATAAAGGTTCCTATAAATGTAATTCACTCTCGAGTGACGACACAAGGAGAAAGCCCGGGGTTACTCAATGACATGTACGGGAAACCCGGGGGAATCTGGGGGTCCCCTTTGTTAAAGGGGGCTTCCATATTCTGATAAGCCCCCCGCCCGCAGACCCCCACAACCTCTGGGCAAGGGTATTAGGCCCTTGTGCCCATTAATATGGGAACATCCTCCCAATGTTGCGGGCATGTGGCCTGGTGCGGTTCAGGAGGGGGGGCGTGCTGCCAGGTTGCTTGCTCAGATAAGGGTCTGGTATGGATTTTTAGGGGGAACCCCACACCATTTTTTTTAAATGGTGCAGGGTTCCCCTTAATATCCATACCAGACCTGAAGGGCCTGATATGGAATTTGGGGGGACCCCAACGCTTTTTTTTTAAATTTTGGTTGGGGGTTCCCCTTAATATTCTTACCAGACCCAAAGGGCCTGGTAATGGACTAAGGGGGGAACCCATGCTGTTTTTTTTCCAAATTACTTTTATCTGTATTGCTGGGAGCTGACAATTCATTAAATGTCATTTTGTGCAGGGACTTTTCTAAGCACAGGAAACATGCGCTACTTCACAGGCATACTATAGACACCCAACAGGTACGAAATTTTAAGGAATATTTCACTTTTAATGTTTCACCTTAAGCATTATTAAAATCACTGCTCCCGAAAAAACATCAGTTTTTAAAACTTTTTTTTGCATTGATACATGTCCCCTGGGACAGGACCCAGGTCCCCAAACACTTTTTATGATAATAACTTGCATATTAACCTTTAAAACAAGCACTTTTGATTTCTCCCATAGACTTTTAAAGGGTATTCTGTGGCTTTTCGAATTTGCCGCGAACACCCCAAATTGTTCGCTGTTCGGCGAACGGGCGAACAGGCAATGTTTGAGTCAAACTCATGTTTGACTCGAACAGATAGCCAATCCCTAATTATATCATATGCAATATTTCTAGACAGAATTGCTACATGGATATCGTAGACCTATGTGTTGTGTGTTGGGGGGGGGGGGTGGTCAAGTGGGGAGTATGTACAACATATGGTGACGATGCCCTAAGGCAGGGGTGTCAAACTCAATTTCATTGTGGGCCGCATCAGCATTATGATTGCCCTCCAAAGGGCTGGCTGTATCTGTAAGATCAGATGTCCAGCCGATCCCCTCCCTTTACATTAGATGTCAAGAGCCACCCCACCATCAGAAGTTGAGTCCCCTACTCTCCCTTACATCACAGTGTTACAACCCCCCCCCCCCCCCATTTCCTGCTGGGAAGAAGCTGGATGCATTGCTTGAAAGCAGAAAGTATGGGTCGGGAGCTCTCTGGCAGTTGCTGGAGAGGTGCAAGGGCCACATGAAATGGCCTGGAGGGCCGGATTTGGCCCACGGGCCTTGTGTTTGACACCTGTGCCCTAAGGCCAAAACACATTTACAACATGATTTACGCAATAACATAGATAGGTTAAAATCCAGAGATCTTTAGAGAGAGCACTATTACAACAGGTTGAACTTTATCTCTGAGACACATTGAATCAGGGAAAGGACAAGGGGTAGGCAGTAGGGGAAGCTTCCCTGTGCACTGTGGTATCATGTAAGGTAGGGGGGCACCACAAGGAGGAGATGGTGAGAGGGGATTGGTGTTGGAAGGGGTCATTTTGGGGTTGGCAGGGGGTAGGTATTGTTCTGGAGGGGTGCTAAGCATGGTTAATTTATGGGGATTTGTGTAGGGAGGGTGGATGGGAGGTAGAAGATTTGTGGTAGGAGGGGGGATTTGGGGGTAATTTGTGCTGGGAGGGGGAGATCCAAAGTGGGGAGGAGAAGATGTGTACTAGGAGGGGAAATCATTTTAGAAGTAAACAATTTTTGCTGAGAAGTTTTTTTTTGGGGGGGGGGGGCATTTAAACTTGGGGATTTGGTGGATGGGGGCAAAAATTTGTTCTGAGAGGGGGGATTTCAGCACGGGTTGGATTTGTACTTGGAGGGGGAATTTTTGCTTAGGAGAAAACATGCAGATTAGTGTTCAGTGTTTTTGTGGGGGGATTTTTGCTGACACACAATCCTCATACATCTTGGGGGGCAGTTTGGCATGTTCGCCCTTGACTCTAGATGACCTTGCCCCGGCACTGAATTAGATGATTACTTTTAAAAATATTATTGGCTCCTAGCATAATGCAGAGCATTGGAAAAAACTACAATAGTGTTGGAATATGCCAAATACCAATGTAACTGGGTGGTGGTCAATGACAAACTCACAGATAGTTGATACTCAGGAGGAGCACCTGTAGTTTTCTCTCTTTCCCCTGATTTCTTTGTAGGGATTGGTCCATTGTATTTAATCCGTTTATATGTTGTTTATATTGACATGCTTCTTGGATAGTCTGGGCTGAGGTGTAATGCATGTAAATATAGAAACTGGAATAACCATGCTTCAATATATGTGAATATTTCCTGTAAGAAACCATGTCTAATCTTGTGTTCTGTAAGGCCTCGTACACACGATCGGACATATTCGATGAAAACGGTCCGCGGACCATTTCCATCGGATATGTCCGATCTGGAGTTTGGTCCGATGGCGTGTACACACCATCGGATCAAATTCCCCGCCGGCGGACGGCGCGGTGACGTGGCGGTGACGTTGACGCCGCCACGTCACCGCACCAGGAAGTAAAACACTTCCGCGCATGCGCCGAATCCAGCGGTGCGGGACGACATGTCTGCTGGTAAGTGTACTAACCAGCAGACATGTCGGGCGGACACATTCCCACCCGATAGATTTCAAAGCATGCTTTGAAATCTGTCGGGTGGACAAATCTGTCTGCTAGCCCATACACACGATCGGAGATGTCTGCTGAAACGGTCCATCGGACCGTTTTCAGCGGACATATCCCCTCGTGTGTACGAGGCCTAAAACTTGACTGGAAAATAACTTACATAAACAGATTCAAACAACATTCTTTCATTTCAAGCAACAGTAACATTTTGTTAGCGTGCTCACACTGCATGAAACATTCCTTTCAGTGGGGTAGATCACTCAAAAACTCCTTGGGGGAGTACGGTTTAGGCCTCGTACACATGACCGAGAAACTCGTCGGACGAGACAAATCGTTTTCCTTGACGAGTTCCTTGTTAGGCTTGTCGAGAAACTTGTGCTCAAACGCAGTGCCGTTCAACCCGTCCGACGGCACTATAAAGGGTCGTTCTTCATAGGACTTGCTGTTCTTCAGTGCGGTCTGTTTAGTGCGTTCTAATTAGTCATAGAGGAGTTCATGCTGTGCAGTCGATGTGTGTAGGTCTGCTTGTTTTAGACCTAGACGAGTCCATGAACAGGGTGAGGAGGTGTTCATGGACCAAGAATTGGTTGCTCCTGGTTGCCTCTGCTGCAGGAGATTCAGGAAAATAATCCTGATGACTACAGGAATTTCCTGAGGATGTCTGACCCCGTATTCCAGTACCTGTCGTCATATATCACCAGGCAGGACACCGTTATGCAGGAAGCCATCAGTGCTGAGCAGAGGCTAGTTGCAACGTTACGTTATTTGGCAACTTAGGCCTCGTACACACGAGCAGACAGATTTGTTCAAATCTGTCTGTCCGACAGATTTGAACAAATCTGTCTGCTGGGATTTTGGTTTGCTCGCGTGTACACAGGAGCAAACCAAAATCCCCGCCAGCAGACAGCGCGCTGACGTGTCGGTGACGTGGCGGTGACGTTGACGCCGCCACGTCACCGCACCAGGAAGTAAAACACTTCCGCGCATGTGTCGAAACCATTCGGCGCGTGTGCGAGAAGACATGTCTGCTGGTTAGCGTACTAACCAGCAGACATGTCGGGCGGACGGGTTCCCAGCCGACAGATTTCAAAGCATGCTTTGAAATCTGTCGGGTGGCCAAATCCGTCTGTTAGCCTGTACACACGATCGAATCTGTCTGCTGAAACGGTCTAGCAGACCGTTTCCAGCAGACAGATTTGATCGTGTGTACGAGGCCTTAGAGAAGCCTTCAGGACCTCAAGTTCACGACGGGGATCTCCCCCCAGGCTCTGGGCCTCATCATTCCAGATACATGCTCTGCCATTATCCAGGTTCTGCAGGACGGCTATATGAGGGTAAGTTTTCACCTTTAATATCACATTTAATGTATTTAATGTATGCTAATGTATTGTATTTATTTCCTCCTTCCATAATTACCATGATTGTTATATGCTGTGAATGTCCCCTTTGCCCCCATGCATGCTGTAAGCTCTTATTGCCCCTTATTTGGCCTACATGCATGTTTCCCTTCAGTTACCTCCCCAGCATGCTATCCTGGGCCCAAACACACCTAGCCTAGTCACTTCCCAATGTATTGTGTAATATCCATTGTAATACTTTATCCCCCCCCCCCCTCTAAAATGTGTTGTAAAGTCTAGGTTCACCAATATTTTTTTTTTGTTGAACTCCCAAACTCATCTAGCCCCCCCCCCTAAAATGTGTTGTAAAGTCTAGGTTCACCAATGTTTTTTTTTGGTTGAACTCCCAAACTCATCTAGCCCCCCTCCCCCAAAATGTGATCAATGGTTCATCAGAGCGGGTGATGAATGTTCTAATTGTGCCTTATATTTTTGGTGTAAAATGCTCTTCAAAATAAATGTTAGAATGATTATTATGTGTTTGTATAACCTGCTTGCAATGTTATGTGGAGAATAATTTTATTTTTATTTTGTTTTGATACCACAGCTTCCGTCCATGCCACAGGAATGGCAGACTGTGGCATCGGAGTTTGCGACGCTGTGGAGCCAACTGCGGTGGAGCCATCGATAAAAAACACGTCTGCATCGTGCCACTACCCCGTTCTGGTTCCCAGTTCTATAATTATAAGGGGTTCAATAGTATTGTGCTGATGGCGGATGGGGAAGCCTTTAGGCAGACGGAGTTCATGCTTCATCTCCAGAGCGATGATCTAGCATTGCCACTGAATGCTGAGAATGTGGAAGGACTCCCCTTCGTCTTTTTGGATGATGAAGCCTTTGGCCTGGGACCCCATTCTCATGAGGCCATTCCCCCAGCGCACCCTCACCCCAGAGAGGAAGGTGTTCAATTACCGGCTAGCCAGAGCCCGAAGAGTTGTGGAGAACGCCTTTGGGATAATGGCCAGCCGGTTCCGCCTGGTTCTTACATCGTTACATATGGCGGAGTACAAATAGAACTACATCATATTTTCATGCTGCATTTTACACAACTTTTTACGGAGTATATGGTCACAGTTGGGCCCGAGGCTGGACTTACCAATGCTGAACTCTCATTGCAGGGCCTCGAACCTGCCCGTACTGGCTTGCCCCCCCAAAGTGCCCGTGCAGTCCGGGATCAGTACATGGACTATTTCATGGGTAGGGGGGGCATTCCTTCACAAGCCAATCTGTAATACTTTTGTATCAATACCAACAAAAAATCTGTTTACAAACCATTTTTGATGTCTCGCTTGTGTTTATTTTAGCTGTCTCCTAAGTTTTCCTACTACATGTAGGGTCAAGTGTATTTTCATTATCAACTAACAACCATTTCACAGGTAACCCCAAAAGTAAACTCATGTAAAGTTCTAGGTTAATTAAGAAAAACAAGACACACTTTCTTGTTCGTTTGACCCAAATTTTACTTGGTGCATATTCACACACATGTTTTTTTGGGGGGGATTTTTTTTTTAGTTGCCATGACCTGGCATTTTTTTTTTTAACAAAAATTAAAACCAGATTCTTACATAGCACAAAAATGTAACAATGTTAACCTCTAGGCAATAACGCAGACTTTTTTTTTTAAACAACATTGTCTATCTGCCCATATTACAAAGGGGTGTTGGCACCCCTTGACAAGCACACAGTCTTTCTAGGGTCAACATCTGCTATCTGCCATCATGGGTGATCAATGGACGTGTTTTGTTGGTGCAACCCCTTCTTCCTTTTCCTTCTACTTGAGTAGCGAGGAAGGGGTTGCACCCACAAAAGGACATAGATATCCCAAGATGGCACATAGCACATGTTGACCCACTGTGTGCATCCACAAATTTTGGCTTGTTTGAACAAAAAATTAAGTTTGTGTGTAAAACTGGGAACCCAAACATTTTTAAATTTTATTTGCCCCCCATATCCTCCATTATGTCCTTCAAGGTTTTATCTAGAAAGGCCATTTTTTGCTTGATTTCTGATATCTCCCTCCTGCAGGCCTTTATTTGTAGGAGGAGATTTTGGGTCTTGGCATGGGAGGATGGAGGCCTTGCTTCTGGCACATAATAATCCCCTAAAAAAAAAAAAAAGGGGGAATTACACATCTGCAGGCCTACATCTCTAGTACCTGAAGCTGTAGTGACAGATACTGACCTGTTGTTGAAATTTCCAACCCTTCTCTTTCCTCCACATCCTGAGGTCTGGGTGGGTGGGTAGGTGTTGGCTCCCTGCGAGGAGGGCGGGTGGGTGTTGGCTCCTTGCGAGGAGGGTGATGAGGAGAGGGCTCCTTGCGAGGTCGAGTTTTTTGTGGCTCAGAGGAGTGGGATCCTCCCAGTCTTCTGTCCCCTTTGAGAATGAAACAAAAAGTACACTTAGCACACACATATTTGAGTTAAAATTTTTGAATATTAAACATTGCTTGGAAGTGGGGTACAAGTTTGGGAAGTTACATATTTTTTTGCAAACTCTATTCTTGAATACTCACCTTTTTGGGACACGTTTCACACATGTAGACACCCATAAAAATGCATGTGTGGGTCACCCTAAAAAGGTTGTTCTGGTGGCACACACTAGTGCTCCTGAGTGCAGATGTGTTAAAAGCTGGGGAGTGTCCTCTCCTTAACCTCCCTGGCGGTATGATTCTTTCAGATTTTAGGTGCTGAAAGCGGTACCATTATTTGCAAGGAAATTTGGCGTTTTATACTGTAGGCCTGTAATTCTTAGGAATAACTCACTTAAATCTGACCAAACAAGAGTCTAATAGGCATCCCGGGTATGACATTTTTTTTAAAACAAAATTATAAATTATAATATAATAAATAATTATAACAAATAATAATATAATTATAATAAAAATTATTCAATAATGTAATCAAATCAAAATCACTGAAATTTGCTCAGTTGCAGAATTGTCGACGACGATGTCATTATTTTTTTTTTTTATGACGAATTTCCCCATAAATCGCTATTGCTGAATTCTGCAAGTGATTCTAATTTATTATCACTGTTTTTTAGTTGCTCTAAAACCATTTTTGACATAAAGGGACACTTTTGGTTGCTATGGGCAATCTACAGTTTGCAGGGAGAAAGAACACTTTTTATTATATAAAAGAACATGTAGTGCACTGGGCAGACCACTAGGGACAAGGGGGGTGTGTATTTTTTACATACAGTACTGTAATCTATAACATTACAGTATACTGTATGTAATGTGTTTGTTTACATTTTTGAATATGGCGCCGTTCTCCGCCCCCGTGCGTCGTAACGTCGCAGGGAACGGACATCGGAGGCACACGGGGACACTGTGTGAATCGAGCGAGCACCCGCTCGCTCACACAGCATGGATGCATCGCTGGATCCAGGAACAAGGTAAATAAACCAAGACTGTGGATTCAGCGAGGCGAGCCCGAGTCTGCCTCGGGGTTACCGATCACAGCACAGAAATCTAACCCCGAGTCAGACTCGGGAATACCGCCAGGGGGGTTAATAAGACTGATCTAATTTGGATATGAATTGTAGGTCCAAACACATCAGTTATACACCTATTTAAAGATCTTTTTAGAATATAATCAAGCCTAGATAAATAAAGTTAACCCTGTCTCTTCTAAAAACATTGTATCTAGTGGACGAACGGATGTGGCTGAAACGAACGTTATTTTGGAAGGTCCTATATGCAAAGGCAACAACATGGAGCAACATACAAGTTAAGAAAAACAATAATGATATAGGGACACAGGAGAAGTACTTACTTTTTCCAAGCATTCTCTGGATGCTTCTTAGTTGTTCGGGCTCCCTAAGTTTGAGGTCTGACCACCTCTTTCGGAGCTGTTCCTTAAAACGTTTCATTCCAAAATGGCGATCCATACTGGTTTGCACCTTCTCCATTATTTTTGCCTTCCTTAGGGTGGGTATAGGGCCCATGCTTGGCGTTATAATCCGACCTTTGAAAAATGTCCATCATTTCGGCCATTTACGCGTATGACATGTTAGTTGCCTTATATCTGCTGCTTTGTGTTTCTAACGGTTCGTCATCAGGCTCCGAACTTGGTGTGTCCTCGTTAGATGAACTTATAAGGACAGACACCTGCTGCTCATCAGACTCTGCCACGTCGTAGTTTCTTGAAGAACTAAGCCGAATTGGAGCCACCTGCTTGTGTGACACTGCCACTTCGGGTTTTCGGGATGATCTAGGCCTCATTACATACACCTGGTCATCGTTTTTGGATGAAGTTGACCGATTATCCGACACCTGGTCAGCTAATTCCGCCATGACGTAGTTTTCGGATGAACTTGGGCGAGTATCACGCACCTGGTCAGCTAATTCCTCCATGTCGTTTGTCTGGCAGACCAAGATGAATCCATTCAATGAAAAGCCATTCCTGGAAGCATTCATTGATAAGCTAAGGGAGCTGCCCGTTCTTTTGGCCACAAAAGACCCAATACACAGAAATAAAGAGCTAAGGACAGCAGCACTGAATAGCCTGCTCCCATTTGTGCACACTCACATGCCCCATGTAACAGCTGAACAGCTGGAGACTAAAATTGAAACCTTGAGAGGCACATACAGGAAAACACGCAACTTGGTACTGCATTCTGAGGCCCTGTACACACGATCAGACATGTCTGATGAGACTTGTCTGACGGACCGTTTTCATCAGACAACTCTGAACTTGTCTGATGGTCTGATGTGTGTACACACCATTGGACCAAAATCCGATCAGACCAGAACGCGGTGACGTAGAACACAACGACGTGATGAAAAAACGAAGTTCAATGATTCCAAGCATGCGTCGGCTTGATTTTGAGCATGGGCGGGTTTTTGGTCCGATGCTTTTGTGTACTAACCATCGAACCTGTCCAACGGACAGGTTCCATCAGACAGGTTTTAAAGCATGTTTTAAAACTTTGGTCTGGCGGACAACGGTCTGATGGGCCGTACACACCATCAAACTGGTCCGATAAAACTGGTCTGCAGACCAGTTTCATCAGACATGTCTGATCGTGTGTACAGGGCCTAAAAGGTCTGGAGCAGCAGCAGGGAGGGTATATGTCCCGAAGTTGTGGTACTACAGCAGACTGTCCTTTCTGGATGACCACATTGAAACAAGGGAATCCCTTTCCAGCCTTTCCCCCCAGACAACCCAGAAGAAAAAACAAGCCTCCAGCCTTTCCTGCAGCCTTCCCTCCAGCCATGCCTCCAGCATTCCCTGCAGCCAAGCTGATCCTCCGTCTCAAGGTGAGCCCTCTCAGGAGCAAGAGGAGCCTTCCATCCTGGAGGAAGATCCGGATTTGGCTGTCTGGAGCCAGGTATAGTATTTGAATTTTTTTATTTTATTTTTGGTTTTATTATTAAATGCTGCCAAAATAGATGTTTTCCATATCATTAGTCAGTAGTGGCCGAAAAAGTTGGGGAGAAAAGAATGTTTGTCTTTTCAATTTATCTAAAATCCATTTGCAACAGTCATGAGCTGAAAATTGTGTGTGATTTTTGAACAAAAAAATCAAACTGTCCCTTTTTAATACACAGGAGGACATCAGCCAGGAAGAGGGTCAGGAAAGTGCTAGGCAGGAGGAGGCCAGGGTGAGTGGCACAGAGAAGGTGGCAGGAGTGAGTGCCACAGAGGAGGTGGCAGGGCCAAGTGGCAGCACAAGGTGTCAGGTGCCTACCATCCGCCCTCCTACAAGAAAGGCCAGGAGGGATACAAGGGTGAGTGAGGCATCACTGGCCCTGATTAGAGAGGCACAGGCCACCCTCCAGCAGCCTACCACCACTGAAGAGGGCTATGGCACCCTTGTGATGGCCAAAATGGGCCAAATGAGCGAGGACAAGCGCCTCTTATTTGATCCGATTCTTATTAGTTTGGCGAATAAGGGGGTGAGGGGGCTACTAACTGAAGACACAGTAATTTGTTGCCATGGCCATCCTCCCTCAACAGCTTATTCCCAACCTCCTCCACCTACTCCTTCTTCTCCTCCTCCTCCTCCTTCTTCTCCTCCTCATCTTTCTTCTCCTCCTCCTCCTTCTTCTCCTCCTCCACCTTCTTCTCCTCCTCCTTCTTCTCCTCCTCCTTCTCCTCCTCCACCTCCTCCACCTTCTTCTCCTCCTCCTGACACGAGTACACCTCCAGTGGCACAGCCTCCAGCCAAGCAGAGAAGGAAAGCTGCAGAGAAGGCTGCAGAGAAGGCTGCAGTGAAGGCAGCAAGGAAGGCTGTCAGGAAGTGCAAGAAGTGAGGGCCTTGCTTCAAGGTGGTCTGACAGAAGGCAGTCTGCTGTAATACCTTAACCTTAGTACATCTATCTGACCTGCTGCTGTTCCTGGCCTCTGGGAGTCCAAGACCAGATTGGGCTCCCTCCTGACTGTATGTGCCTCTCAATGTCACAATTTTAGTCTTCACACACAAGTGCACCAATGGCAGCAGGTTATTCAGTGCTGCCTTCTATTTATTTACTTTATATTCTTTAACAGAATAAATAGTCTTTTTTGGTTTACAGTTCATACGTGTCTATGTGTTTTTCCTCCAACCAAAAACGTAGCTTGTGAGTAGGCAGGTTAACTTTAAAAATAATAGAAAATGTCTAATTAGAAAGGGACAGATCAGATAAGACCAAACAATAATGTTACAATGGTGGTAACTTCACACAAAAAATACATGGAGATGACTAGAAATGTAATAATAATAAAATAATAATTAAAAATGAAGATCTGTATTTGAAAAAATAAATAAAAATTCGGGCTATATTCAGCTTAAAAAAGGTAACAAAAAGTTAGTCAGAACTCTGTGTGAATATTAGCAGCAAAAGAAGATATTTTTTGTTAATTTTTGTCCCATTCAAAAGATGTTTTAAATGCGCAGCATTTGAACAATGCAATAATTTTTGCTGCGTGACGAATGTGCTATCTCCATTACAAACGCTACTTTTACCGAAGGTGCGCTCCCGTCTCATACTTTATTCTGAGCATGCGCGGGTTTCTAAGCATTTCTAAGCATACACACGATCGTGTTTCTCGTCGAAAAACAACCCGACGAGGAACACTACGAGGAAATTGAGACTCCCGTCAAGAAAAAGGAGAACTTGCTCTCTTTTTTCCTTGTTGAGTTCCTCTGCAGTTTTCTTGATGAAAAGCATACACACAACCGGTTTCCTTGGTAAAAAAAGCTCTCCCACCAAGTTTCTTGATGGATTCTGTCGAGGAAACTGGTCGTGTGTACGCGGCCTTACAGTGCTAAATTCCACAGGGAGAGGTGAACCCAAATACTGGCTCCATGGCAACTTTTCATATACAGGTGCATCTCAAAAAATTTGAATATTATCAAAAAGATCATGTATTTCAGTAATTTGATTCAAAAAGTGAAACTCATATTATATAGATTCATTACACACAATGGGGGTTATTTACGAAAGGCAAATCCACTTTGCACTACAAGTGCACTGCATGTGCACCTGAAAGTACACTGAACGTGCACTTGGAAGTGCAGTCACTGTAGATCCGAGGGCGGCATGCAAGAAAAATAAAAAACAGCATTTTAGCTTGCACATGATTGGATGATAAAATCAGCAGAGCTTCCCCTCATTTCAGATCTACAGCGACTGCACTTCCAAGTGTACTTTCAGTGCACGTTTAAGTGCACTTGCAGTGCACTTTTAGTGCCAAGTGGATTTTTCTTTAGTAAATAACCCCCAGAGTGATATATTTCAAGCATTTCATTCATTTAATGTTCATGGTTATGAATTACAGCTTGTGAAAACCCAGAATTCAGTATCTCAGAAAATTTGAATAGTCCACTTTGCACTACAAGTGCGAACTACAAGGGCAAAGTGCACTTGAAATTGCACTGAAAGTGCATTTGGAAGTGCAGTCGCTGTAGATCTGAGGGGTAGATCTGAATATTGCTATTAGGGAAAAAAATGAAAAACAATTACCTTATTAGGGCTAAATGTAATACCTATCCCGTATAGTGATATGAATGTGAAAACAATAAAATCTAAATTATGTACCGTGACACGACACTCGTATTTGGCGCGAACGGCCCATAACGTTCGTATTTCGACGAACGGTGGAACATTCGATGTTTAAGTCGAACATGAGTTTGACTGGAACACGAAGCTCATCCCTAGTAATAATAAAATATTATCTTATATTTCATTTCATAGTGCAGCCCTTTGTTATAGCCTACCTTTTTTCTCTTTCCAATATTACAATATGAGGATGTGGCCAGCACACTGTGTGGTGTGTTACATATGTCTTTGTGTTTATATGTACACATACACAGTGACCAATAAGCATTACTTATAGATTTGTTGTAGGAAATCAACACAAGCACAATGAGAAAATGTAACCGCCATCAAATATTTTGGGAACACAAACATCACAGGTGCGAACTATCTATCCACTGTGCTTCTTATAGAATTTTTAGCACGACTGTAGTTGCAACCTCGGAACTGTCTCCATGTTATCTTGGAGATAGGTACACGTTAATAGGAAACGTGGTGCTTACTAGTACATTCTGGATAATAAAAATGCTTTGCTATTTGGAGCTGCCTCACACATGCAATGCCTGTGAATAGCAAAGTACTGTTTCTAGCCGCCTACATGTCCCCTGAGTGAGTACTGATAAGTTTATCGGGCCTGATGCTCTGTGCATCTAAACCTCTCTCTACTGATGCCAGGAATCCTTCTATGGAAAGAAAATATTTGTGCCAGTGGAAAGGAAAGAAAAAAACCTCTGTAAAACAAAAGACACACAAAATAAATAAATAAAACAGAAGTCAATTTGTATAGACTACTGCTGAAAGATAGAAAGATAAATACCATTCTAGAGCTTAGCATTAGACAGAGAGTAGAGAGTGCTCACAAAACAAAGTCACTGCTTAGAGAAGGCAGCAGACATATTAATCTTTCCATTAATCTGCAGAACATTGCATAATCAAGCTCAGCGTCCTTAGAACGCCATTAGGACGCCTAAAATAGTGCATTTCTATTATCTTGTTTCAGCTTATCTGCATTTTCACGCAGGCGTATAACTCCCTAAAATAAACACAAAGCTATATCCTTTTACACCACACTTCCTCCAAAAAGCTATTATTTTATTAATTTGTTTTCTATTTCCCCTAAAATAGGATTCATACTTTCCTGCAATTTCTCAATACTTTTTAAAATGTTCTTGTTTTAGGTTTTGTGGAGCTATTTTAATAACTGCTGGGAAAAATTGCAGAATGTCTCATTATGTTCTAGCGTGAGGCTATATTTGATTCAATAAGGCTATGGCTCTTTCACTTTACATCAACATGGGCTGCTACTGTTTTCTGATCTTAAGAGTCCCGGCTGCAAAATTAGACAAGCAGATATGTTACTTCTAAAATATCGACATCGGAGATTCAAAGCCGTACTTTGGTTCTTTAGATTTGAGTAGATTAATCTGCTGAAGTTTCACCTGCTTTTTGTGTTAGAAAAGTACTGTACATAATCTTTAACCACTTTAATACCAAGCGCTTTTGCCCCCCTCCTGCCCAGGACAATTTTCAGCATTTAGCGCTGTCACACTTTGGATGAAAATTGCGCGGTCATACAACACTGAACCAAAACTATTTTATTTCTACAAATAGAGCTTTCTTTTAGTAAAATTTGTTCACCACTGGGGGTTTTTATTTTTTGCAAAACAAACTAAAAAAGACTGACATTTTTGAAAAAAAGGTTTTTCCTTGATTCTGTTGTTGTCTCCTTCACTGATAGACGCTGATGTGGCTGCACTGATTGGCACTGATGAGGCGGCACTGATAAGGTGGCACTGATGGGAACTACTGAGGAAGCACTGATATGTAGAATTGATGGGCACTGATATGCAACACTGATGGGCACTGATATGCAACACTGATGGGCACTGATAGGCTACCATGATATGCAGCACTGATGGTCATTGATAGGCGGCACTGATGAGCACTAATATGTGGCACTGATGGGTACTGATCGGGGGCACTTATGGGCACTGATAGGCTGCACTGTTGGGCACTGATGAGGTGGCACTGATAAGGTGGCACTGATGGGAACTACTGAGGAAGCACTGATATGTAGAATTGATGGGCACTGATATGCAACACTGATGGGCACTGATAGGCTACCATGATATGCAGCACTGATGGGCATTGATAGGCGGCACTGATGGGCACTAATATGTGGCACTGATGGGTACTGATTGGGGGCACTTATGGTCACTGATAGGCATCACTGATGGGCACTGATAGGTGGCACTGATGGGCATTAATATGTGCCACTGATAGGCAGCACTGATGGGCACTGATTGATGGCACTGATAGATGTCACTGGATAGGCAGCACTGATAAGGAGCTACTGACAGGCAATACTGATTGGCATCTGAAGGACACTGACAGGCATTACTGATGGGGCACTGATTGGCACTGATTGGCACTGTTATGGGCACTAACTGGTGTTCTTGATGGGGCACAGACTGGAAGCTGAAGGGCACATTTGATGGGGGCTGTCCTGATAATCAATGTGCTGTGCACAGATCCCCCCCCCCCGACTGTGAGAATCGACGATTGTCTCTCCCTGTCAGTACGAACCGGGGAAAGCCATTTACCGGCACTTCCTTGTTTAGGCGATGATCAGCTGTGATTGGTCACAGCTGATCACGTGGTAAGGGGCCTCCATCAGAGGCTCCATACTACGATTGAAGATGTGGTGTGTTAGACTGATACACAGCACCAGCGATCACTGCACTGCGTGCCCCTCACAGGCTTGTTATTCTGCTGGACATCATATGGCGCCCAGTCAGGATAACAGAACCACTTCCTGGCCATCAATCTGCTATAGGCCGGGGGGGAATTGGTTAAACATTGAAATTGTGATAATTTGTGATGATTCAATTGTGAACATTGAAAAGCAGGAATACATTTGAAATTACATGTGAAATTCTAAAAAAAAGTTAAATATAGGGGCTAGGAGGCTTAAGAAGAGGCATAACCAAATTCTTGTTAAGCACTCACTCATTATCAAAGTGGTCCCTCTGCAAAGGCAAAAAAAACAGTATAATACTGTAGGTCGAAAAAAATATTCAATATAAACTTAAATGGCAACTGCAAGGTTAGTTTAAACAGGATTCAAACGGAACCCAGGCACAATTATCCATCCTTATTCACCATCTTTCAATTTTCACATTTCCATTAGTTTAGTAAAAAAGGTCTATGACATCTGATGAGCAAATCACAGGAGAATATGCTCATTAAAGTAAATGTACCAAACAAAACATAAAGCAATATGTCCAAAATGATTAAAAAATGTAAGTACAATTCTTATTTTTAAATGTTTCCTTGTTGCATCCCAGTGCTGCTGATCTCCTGCAGCCAAATTCGATCCAATTCTTGTATACTTGCATGCACTTTCTGAGATGGCATTTCTCATGGTGAGTTTCCCAATGGTGACAACAGTAAACCATGATTGGAAACTTTGGGCCAGATTCTCATACAAATTCGCCGGCGTAGCGTAACGCATTTACACTACGCCGCCGCATCGTACTAGAGCCGTATTCTCTAAGCATTTGCTCCGTAGTTTGCGTTGGCGTAGCGAAAATAGCCCAGCGTAAGTCCGCGTAATTCAAAGGGGGCAGCTTCTATTTAAATGAGGTGCGCCCCCGCGGCGAACGAACTGCGCATGCGCCGGCCGGGGAAAAAGCCCAGTGCGCATGCTCCAGCTCACGTCGGAAAGCGCTGTTGAAACCGACGTCAAAACGACGTGATCGTCACTACGCAATTCGTGATACTTAACATGGCATCCGACGGTACTTTGTAAGGTTACTCCTCATAGCAGGGGTAACCTTACGCGAACGAAAACGACGTACGCGACGACGGTGCGGCGTAAAAGCGCTCGGGAATCGGCGTAGTAGCCACATTTGCATAGGCAAATGAGAAAACAACGTAAAGGCCACCTAGTGGCCGGAGTTGTCATTACAACTACGTTCCGCAAGTGTAATGATATTACACTTGTCGGATGTTCAAGCGTATCTATGCCAAAGTGATGCTAAGAATCACTCGCATAGATACGAGCCAAAAAAAAACGGCGATACGACGGGGTATCTGAGATACTCCGTCGTAGCGCCTCTGAGAATCTGGCCCTTTGTGTTGAAACAAAAAATTGTAGTCTACATTACAGGGTGGCAATTCAAGAGTACAATTTCAAGAGACAGGGGCAGAACATTGTCACCCTATAAATAGGAATATCCTGAAAAATACAACCTTCATGCCAAGATCAACAGGTATTATTCTAATAAAATCAGTGTTTAAAAATATATCAAATTACTTTTAATATTACATGTTGAAGCTTATATGAGATTTTAGAGATTGGGATACATAAACTTTAATGGTTAAGTTTGATGAACATGTATGTGCAATGACTGTGGTGGGGACCTGCATTAAAACATTTTCGATTTAGATGGCTGTAAGCTCCTCGGGGGGAATATCTTCATTTGCATGTATGGTGGCATAATACAACATTATCAGTAATGAGTAGTCAATTTAATATGATTTTATGATTTTACACTCTAATTACCATAAATAGAAAATGCATATTATATTATAAGTTATGAGGTTTTCTGATTGTATAGCAATTTTAAAAGTAAAAGTGTTGCCGCTATTAAAATACTTACTTAAAATTATTTTGCACATCATGAAGTGTCACAAACATTAATGGAATTAGAGGAATTATAGGTAAGAAAATGAATAACAGATTAATTCAAGGTGACACTCTTGTTAAATCGCTGTGAAAGGGTTTGTATGTACAGTATCTGACCGTGAAGGAACATGTTACAATTTGAACTTTGGAGAGATAACGAACTTGCATTAGACTCAACTCAGTAATGCCCTAGAAAAGGCAAATATTTCCTTAATGGGGTCTTTTTACCCTTTAAGAATGTTTCAGTGGTTCATTACTGTTAGACATTAAGTTAAATAATCAGCCTTTTAAAGGTAAGACAATGTCAGAAAATGATTCTCTGTTTCAAATATTAACCCTTACATATACCCAGTGAAGTGACTCACCTTAGGTGATAAATGAAGATGAACCAAATACTCCTACATATGTTGTACCTGTTTATCTGCAGTCTTCTCTTCTCCACATCCATTCAAAGTCCAGAATTTTAAATGCTTGGCTAAACTGACAGAAAAAATAAAGGGTTTTAAAGCTGAGCAGAGCTTAAGTTGAAGCTGAAGCACTCTGCAGAGCTCAGCAAGGACAGTTTTGAGAGCTGATTGGAGGGAAGGGACACACTCCCTTCACACAGCACACAAGAACATAGCTGTGTGCTGGAGATTCCTCTTGTCACCTTTTTTCTCTTGGTGTCTGGAAAATTTAATTTTGATTCATGCTGAAGGCAGAGGAACAAAACAGCAGACATATACGACACATGGGGGGTTATTTACAAAAGGCAAATCCACTTTGCACTACAAGTGCAAACTGAAAGTGCACTTGGAAGTGCAGTCGCTGTAAATCTGAGGGGTAGATCTAAATTGAGGGGAAGCTCTGCTGATTTTATCATCCAATCATGTGCAAACGTGTTTTTTTTTTTCTTGCATGTCCCCCTCGGATCTACAGCGACTGCACTTCTAAGTTTCAGCAATTTTAAGTGCACTTTACACTTGTAGTGCAAAGTGGATTTGCCTTTCGTAAATAACCCCCATAGTGCTTCTATTAAAGAGCATCCCTATAAAGGGATATGCTTTGTTCATATTTCATAGCTGAGATTCACAATCACTTTAACCCCCCAAACTGCATCAGTGTGCAAATGCAGAACCATTATGAATAGACATAATTAGCATGCTTCATTAAAGTTTGCCTTCAGCAATGCTAAGCATTCCGGGTGTGCTCTAAAATAGTACATAGAGGTTCAATTATGTGCTCCTGCAGCTTTGCTTTATAAAACATATGTGGAATGCAATAGGCTCAAAACACTAGGTGACTGTCCATAAGACCCCTTAGGTGATTATGGATGGGTTAATTTCTTCTCTGGTAGCCAATTTCTGTATGACTGTGTATAGTTACACTTTATGGGCCAGATTCACGAACAGTTAGGCTGGCGGATCGAGTGATCCGCCAGCCTAACTGTGACTTTGAGCCGGCGTTTCTGTTTTCTGTAACCAGAAAACAAGAAACGCCGGGTTGAAGGTCCGATGCGATGAGCGTAACTGAGTTTCGCCATTGCATCGTTACTTCAACTTAAAAATGGCGCCGGGGGCGTTCCCGCCGATTTACGCTCAAAAAATATGTTAATGAGCGGAAATCGGCAATTCACGATCGAATTCCGGCGCGACGCAATGACAATACGACGTTTCCGGACGGGATACGCGGCGCATAGTTATACCTACATGGGGTTGGAGTATCCTATGTTAGGTATAGGCGTCGTCATCGCGTCGGAAAAAAAAAAAAAAAACGTCGCTTGCGTAAAACGGTCATGAATGGGAATGTGACGTCATTGACGTTCATTCACAGAATTTGGAGCATGCGCACGGGGATGTTTTGACACTCGACGCATGCGCAGTACGTTGGCGGCGGGATCGCGCTTAGTTAGCATACTACACGCCCCGTACCCGCCCAATTTGAATTCCGCCGGCTCATTTGCGATGCGCTGCCGCAACTTTAGGAGCAAGTGCTTCGTGAATGACAGCACTTGCTCCTAAAATTTCTGCAGCGCAACGCAAATGAGAAGCGTTACTCCAGAGCAAAGATGCTCTGGACTACCTGAATCTGGCCCTATGTGTCTTAGAAATACTTCCACCCCATTTTAGCATCACACCGCTCACTGTTATTCAAATTGCATTTAGCGTTACCACTCATTAATGTCAGTAGACAAAAGTTCTTGAGTTTACTGATCCATTCATACCTCCCAACTATCTGAGACACAATAGAACAAGAGCTTTTAGTACAAATCATGTAGGCGAAATACCCCTGCTATGAACGATTTAGAATTATGCAAAAAATTAGAGACATTTAAGGAAGAAAGATTTATTTGGTTCCAAAAAAGGGGGAGGCCCTCCAAATAAAGGACAGTTGGAAACTAAGGCCATCAGTTTCACCATATGTATTAAAAATACATGTACATTAAACTAAAGTGCAGATACATCTCCATTACATAAAAAGTAACTGCTGTTTTGGTGTGTTTTATAAACTGCTGTTTATATGTAAAGCTTTATCCGTTATTACTGCCCGAGAACATTCCCAATAATGTCCTGCCAAAATAGTTATCAGTGTGCATGTGGCTGGTGGAAATGATGATGTAATTCAAGGTCAGACAGAGTTGATCTTGACCCTTATCTACAGGATGACTGTCCTGTGGCACCAAATCCTATCACCGACCACCCCCATCTCCCTTACAATATTGTACATGATTTCACAGTAACTGCTTGTGTAAGCTTTACATAACAAGTCAGTCTGTATAATGTAATACAAGTCAAGTGCTGTATTTGTCATAAAATCTACCAATGTGCTTTACATAATTTGAACTTTGAACGCATATGATTTGTTTCCCCTAGAGTTTTCCAAGACATAATTTTTTTTAATAAATACCCTAAAGTAAGATGCAAAATGTTCAATACTAGTGAAAGTGCTACGCTGCTAGAAACATGATTAAATAATATCAATATAAACATATTGTGCAACCATACCTTAATATAATAATACAATAATATTCAAAATTGTGTGCACCACTTATAAACAATACAACAATATTTCAATTAAATCAAGTGTTTTAATAAAGTGAACATAGTCCATCAGATCAATATACAGTCCATCCCACATAAAACTTCTTATAGTGTTTCAAAATAGTCTGAATAAATAATATTTTTTCTTTTAGAAAATATGGTATTTTATGTTTTTTTGCATTTCAGTGCTGATGATCTTGTTCAGTCTCTTCCTCTCTACATCCATGAGCTTGAGTGACAGCTGTATGGTATTTCTCAGGGCAGGTTTCCTGATGTGACAACAGTGGAACATGCTTAAAGAGATTCTTTACCCTGTAACCAAAAATTTAAAAGTCAGCAGCTACAAATACTGTAGCTGCTGACTTTTCAAAAACACACACTTACCTGTCCCTGGATCGAGCAATGTCCTCACCTGACCTGGCTCTTTGCCAGTCTTTGAATGCAGGCACCAGAATCTTACTGTAAATGTAGGTAGCTAACTGTGACTCCTTGTATCTTCACAGCCGGCTGCCCACTGTGCATGCACGAGCCACACTGTGCCCTGTGAATGATCTCCCGGGACTGGTGACATGTCCCAGGAGCCAAACATCTGCTCAGGTCACTGAGGCAATCTGATCAGAAGTGGGAGTGAGTACCTGTCAAAATCAGGTACCCACTCTACCCCTTAAAAAATTAAAACATTCCAAATATTGGAGGGGAGGGCAGGAGGAGGAGGAAAAGCATAATTTCCCCCTTTGGGTTAATTTAATTTAATTTAATTTCCACTTCAAGCAACAAGCATAGTCTCCAGTGAAAGAACACGTGACAGGGTGACAATGCAGAAGATCAATTTGAACAGATTGTTGTCACATTGCAACAGAAAGTCCCTGAACACAGATTTTCATGGCAGGATTGCCAGGTGTTTTTCTAATGAATGCTTCAGATTTAAAAAATATTGAAAACTGCTTCTTAAATGACAGAAACATGATTACAGAGCTTATATGAGATTTTAGTGACTGGGTTATCTAATCTAAAGGAAAACTATTTTTGTTACAAATAAATAAACACTAAAATAGCTTCCATGCATTGTATTACATTGTAATTTTATTTAAAAATGTGCCTTTCAATTTTCATTTGAAATCAGCTGTTATAACAACATACAGTATTTATGACTGTCCCACATCTACTTCAGCAATGAAGGATTCACTACTGTAGCCTAGCAATAAAAGCAGACATGCAATATATCCAAACTCACCCCACTAACTACTGTATACAGTATGTATTTGAATGCAAAGAATACTTTTTGAAAATCTGTTGCTATTAATATTTGTTAGATTTTTTAATGCAATGTACCATAGTGTTCTGTTATAACCAAGATTAATTCACTTTACTATTTTTATAAACATATTTTCATCTTTAAAAAAGCAGGATCAGTACAACAAAGGCTGCCCTTATGCTTTCAAAAAGGTTCCAAAGTGGTTCCACATGAAAAAGAGAGAGAATGACTAATCTATACCCTTATATTTTCTTTTCATGTATGCTAAGCTATTGTTCTTTAAGGTGAATAAATAACTATGCTGTGATGTTTCATATTTTAAAGTCAATAATTAAAGGATAAGTGCACTTTTACTAAGAATTGTAAGATAGGAACAGGCAGCCAATCTGCTGCCAATTATAAATACACTATGTAGCCAAACATTTGTGAACACCTGATCATCACCTTAAATATATGGCTAAAAGTATGTGGGCACTTAAAATTATTATATATGGTGGTTATGGATTTCCCCTTATGTATTATAAATATTTATTAACTTGTCTATTCCTATAATTAGCTAGTCTAGCAAAGCTCTAATAAAAGTAATGGTGAGGGTACAATAAAAAAGTAAGCTATAAAACATGAATACACTGAAAAGTTAAGCTATAAAACATAAATACACTGTTGAAATAAGCAGGAGTCTATTTTTCCCAAGAAAATAGGAATGCTAACATAAAACACTAAAAGAAAATGAAACAAAAGAACATCAATGATACTTTATGTAAGGTTGTCCTCTGTGTTCTGTATTCTCAGCTGGGCTCCATGGCAAGAGAGGAAGAGAAAGTAATTCCAGGCGGTCAGTACATTTAAAGCCCACTCAGACACCACCCACACAGCTCCTACAGCCAGCCTATCTAGGATTCTGACAAATCAAAATCAAAAGGCAGTCCTTCTTGATGTGTTATTCTTCTGTCCATCCTCTAGGAAGCATACTGTAGTGAAGAAAGGTGTTATGTTTTCTCATTGATCCTATATACATAATTGCAGTCTGTATAGTCAGTGGTATCAATTGGCTTACTGACTGGGGATTCTACCTTATTGCATCTGGGGCTAAATTACCCACATGTGATCAGAGAGGATGGAAGCTGGAGGCAGGTTGATATTTCCCTCTGTCGGACGCATGACCATAATGGCCTTTGTATGCCAGGTCAGTACGCAGTGGTGAACGAGAAATGTTGGGAAAATGCTTCACTCTGTGTTCTGGATGGGGAGAACATTGCCTGGAACGAAAGACTGTTGTATTATTTGGGACATAGAAGAATTTGTTTCTTTGTCCTAAAGGATACCAATGCGGCTACCTCCCTTTTTAGTTTATTCAGCTGTTCTACATACTGATGCCTTTCCTGCCTTAACTGACTATTTTCAGTTTATAGTCTCATCATTTGGGCCTTAAAAGGGACACAGGTTTGATTACTATGGCCTTTATGCTTTGGATTGCTACCCCATCTCGCAGAATAAACTTCATAAAGCCTTGGTGTAGTTTTAGGGTAGTGCAATTTCCTTTGCATATTAATATTATTAGCCACCAAACAATACCTGCCAATGTGACCCCCCTTTTCACAATCAAAGCGTTTGAGAGCTGGTATCCCTGCATAGGGCCCTTCTCTGAGCATATGGTGATGGAGACTCACATTGCTGCATAACACTACTATGATTGAAATCAACAGACTTTATACTTTCATTGTCTGAGGAGTAGTCACAAGCAATGGACTCATCAGAAGTCCCCACTGTCATTGTGTTACTTTTCTTGAAAAGATCGGGCCGTTTTCCATTCCAACTCCTGAATCAATTTCAAGAGCAGTTGCAGTACTTGTGTTTAAATACTCCTCATTTAGATCTCCAGCATTGATTCCCACCATATCAACATCACTTGCAGCAACAACAGCATTTGGCTTCCCTAACTTTTGCTCTAAAGCCTCTGTGCTAAGCACTGAGACTGCTCAATCTTTGCATGTTTGGAGGATAACTCGGTAATGGATGCCTGGGCACCAAGTAAATCTTTCCAAGCAGTATTATAATACGCTCATTCTCAGCCTATCTTTGATTTAGCGACGTAAAACAACTTTCTCTTAGCTTACATGTTTCCTTTAATTCTTACATTTTCTGTTCCAATACATACTTCTCAGTAACCAATTCTTCAATGTGATCACTAACATTTGCATCTACCTTTGCAGCTATCGCTAAAATATTTTTGCTTACACTGTCTAGCTATTTATTGCGTTTTCTCACTATGACAATATCTTTGTGCTCAGCAATCTGCTTCATTATTGCATGCATTCTACATTCACCATTCTCGCTTTTTTGCCTTTCTTAGATTTTGGTTTATTTTAATATTATTTTAATATTATTATTTTGAACAACACAGTGGGGATTATTTACGAAAGGCAAATCCACTTTGCACTACAAGTGCAAACTATGGGCCAGATCCACATAGAAATAGATGGGCGCAGCGTATGTGAGATACGCTACGCCGCTGTAACTTACTTTTTAAATCTGTCAATCCTCAAAGAATTTGCGCCGTAAGTTACGGCGGTGTAGTGTATCTCTCGGAGCGTAATTCAAATCGGCGAGTAGGGGGCATGTTTCATTTAAATGAAGCGCGTCCCCGCGCCGATCGAACTGCGCATGCTCTGTTCCGAAAATTTCCCACGGTGCATTTGCGCTAAATGACGTTGCAACGACGTCATTTTTTTAACGTAGACATGAATAACATCCATCCCTTTTCACGGACGACTTACGTAAAAAAAAAGAAAAATTCAAATTTCGACTCGGTAACGATGGCCATACTTAACATGGCAAGTCTAACTATACGCCACAAAATACCAGCTGTAACAATACGCCGGAAAAAGCAGACTAGAGACGACGTAAGAGAATGCGCCGGCCACGCGTACGTTCGTGGATCGTCGGAAATAGCTAATTTGCATACTCGATGCAGAAAAAAACGAGAACTCCACCCAGCGGACGCCGAAGTATTGCATCTACGATCCTAAGGCGTAGGAAGGCTTACGCCTGTCGGATCGAACTCAGATGCTGTCATATCTTGGTTTGAGGATTCAAACTAAAAATACGACGCGGGTAATTTGAAAGTACGCCAGCGTATCAGTAGATATGCCGGCGTACTCTCTCTATGGATCTGGCCCTACAAGTACAAAGTGCACTCGAAATTGCACCGAAAGTGCAGTCGCTGTAGATCTGAGGGGGACATGCAAGGAAAATAAAAAAACAGCATTTTAGCTTGCACCTGATTGAATAATAAAATCAGCAGAGCTTCCCCTCATTTCAGATCTACCCCTCAGATCTACCCCTCAGATTTACGTAAGATCATCCTCTGTGTTCAGTATCTTCATCTGGGCTCCATGGCAAGAGGGGAAGAGGAAGTAATTCCAGCTGGTCAGAACATTATGGGCCAGATTCAGAAAGAATCGCCTATCTTTCCGGCGGCGTAGCGTATCTCATTTACACTACGCCGCCATAACTTTGAGAGGCAGGTGCCGTATTCACAGAGAACTTCCGCCCAAAGTTACGGCTGCGTAGTGTAAATGTGCAGGCGTAAGCCCGCGTAATTCAAAGTAGGCTGGTAGTGGGCGTGTTGCATGTAAATTAATCCTGACCCCACGTAAATGATGCGCCAAACTAACTGCACCATGCATGCGCCGGCCGTGGACGTATCCCAGTGCGCATGCTCCAAAATCACTTTGGAAATATTTATTGATTTCGAGGTGAACGTAACTTACACCCAGCCCCATTCTCGAACGACTTACGCAAACGATGTAAACGACGTACAATTCAACGCTGTTCCAACTTCCATACTTAACATGGGCTGCACCTCATATAGCAGGGTTAACTTTACGCTAGTTGAACACCTACGTAAACAACGTATATCAATACGACGGGCGCAACTACGTTCGTGAACCGGCGTATCGACCTAATTTGCATATTAGACGAGTAAATCTACGGAAGCGCCACCTAGCGGCCAGCGTAAATATGCAGTTAAAGCGGATGGTTCACCAAAAAAAATTATTAAAAGCCAGCAGCAACAAATACTGCAGCTGCTGACTTTTAATATTAGGACACTTACCTGTCCTGGAGTCCAGCGGCGTCCGCAGCAGAGGACGAGCGATCGCTCGTCTTCCTGCTGCTCCCCCCTCCATCCACGGTGAGGGAACCAGGAAGTGAAGCGCTCCGGCTTCACTGCCCGGTTCCCTACGGCGCATGCGCGAGTCGCGCTGCGCCCGGCGATTGGCTCCCGCTGTGTGCTGGGAGCCGAGAGTTCCCAGCACACAACGGGAAAAGCCTGTCTTTTGCCCAAGACTGCGGGCCGGAAGTGGGTGCAGATACCTGTCTTTAGACAGGTATCTGCACCCCCCTCCCCCCTGAAAGGTGTCAAATGTGACGCCGGAGGGGGGGAGGGTTCCGATCAGCGGATCTTCACTTTAGGGTGGAGATCCGCTTTAAGATCCGACGGCTTAAATGACTTACGTCAGTCGGATCTTGCCAAAATTCCGGCGTATCTGATTCTTTGAATCAGGCGCCGAGATACGACGGCACTCATTCGGACTTACGACGGCGTATCTGTCCTTTCTGAATCTGGCCCTTAAAGCCCACTCAGACACCACCCACACAACACCCACTGCCAGCTTATCTAGGATTCTGACAAATCAAAAACCAATAGGAGACAGTCCTTCTTGATGTATTATTCTTCTGTCCATCTTCAAGAAAGCATGCTGTAGTGACCCCTAGGGGCAGCATTTGTCCACGAATCACCATGCTTCAGTTACAAAGCCCTGATGGATAAACCTGCTGTAATGGCATTCCAGGTTGCCTTTGGTCAATCATGGCTCAGGGGATTAAGTACACGCCCCACACTATATAAGGCCACTTGCGCGTCGGCTTAGTGTAGAGTGTTGCAGCATTCAGAGAGAGATAGAGTGAGTGTCATTTAATTTCAGTTAGCTAGATTAAGCAGGTAGTTGATTCAGTTAGATCCAGAATATTTAATACTGTATATATATATATATATATATATATATATACATCCCAGGCTTTGTGTATATATATATATATATATATATATATATATATATATATATATATATTACTACAGGCAGGCAGTTGATTCAGGTCGCTGCAGTATATTCAGTCAGTATACTGTATTCTGTGCAGCTAGATCACTGCAGAGCGTTTCTGTTCTCTTCCTAATATACTACAGGCAAGCAATTGATTCAGGTAGATGCAGTATATTCAATCAGTATACTGTATCCTGTGCAGCTAGATCACTGCAGAGCGTTCCTGTTCTCTTCCTAATATACTACAGGCAGGCAGTTGATTCAGTTAGCTGCAGCATATTAAGTATATATATATATATATATATATAGACATCCTAGCTTTGTGCAACTACATCTCACTGCAGGCCATTCCTGGTGTACCTATTCAAGTACATTACAAATACATCAAATACAGTATGTCTGAAAGAACAACAAGGACAGGCAGATGCTTACAGGCCATTGAAAGAGGGCAAGCATCTCTCTCCTCCACCCCCTCCTCTTCTTCTTCCTCCATGGCCTCTCCCTCTGATGATTTGTCCACGGAACCAGCGGTGCTCCATAGGCGTTCAAGGGGCTACACAAGCACTTAGGCAAAAAGATGCCATGCAGTATTAGAGCTGGTGTGCTTAGGGGACAGGAGCCACACTGGGGCAGGGATTCTGTCACCTCTGCAGGAGTAGGCTCAGAGGTGGTTGACGCCATGCCAGCTTCAGCCAGGAATGGTGGGTTGCAACAATGGCACCAACCTCCTCTCCGCCCTCCAACAGGGAAACCTGACCCATGTGCCCTGTTTGGCTCACATCCTTAATTTGGTGGTGTAGTGGTTCTTGTGCAGGTACCCGGGCTTACAGGATCTCCTGAGGCAGGTCAGGAAAGTCTGTGTGCATTTCCGTCCAGTCATATAATTCCAGTGTTCGGCTGGCTGACCTCCAAATGAATACAACCTGCCCAAGAACCGCCTAATCTCTGACATGCCCAACAGGGGGAACTCAACGTTGGACATGCTGCAGTGGCTGCACATGCAGCAGAGGGCCATCAATGAGTACCTGTGAAACTATGGCACCAGGACAGATTCGCGATCCAAGGTCCCAGACTATGGAACGCTTTACCAACCAGCATTCGGTTGGAGGAGAACCACCTAGCATTTAGGAAAAAGGTCAAGACTTTTCTCTTTTGATATCAAAGGAGACAGGAACAACAAGCGCCCAGAGGCGATTCAGTTCGCATGTGCCGCGCTATACAAGTTTTCATTCATTCATTCAAGGGGAGCTTGGATTTTTTTCTCCACGCCAGTGGCTCATGATCAGGGATGCATGCACTGTCTTGTCACCATTTGAGGAGGCCACGAGAATGATGAGCAGTGACAGTACATGCATCAGTGATACTGTCCCTCTTGTCCACCTGTTGGAGCACACGCTGCATGGAATAATGGACAGGGCACTTGAGGCAGAACAGAGGGAGGAAGTGGAGCACTTCCTTAACCCTCAAGGATGCCTTTATTCAGACAGTGTCTCTGCGGGACCGCCGATCACCAAGGAAGAGGACAAGGAGGAGGATTGTGTCAGCATGGAGTTGCAGCCTAGCACTCAGCATCAACAGCAGTCTTCAAGGGATCTTTTACAGTCCCCAGAAACCCATGGACTTGTACGTGGCTGGGAGGAGGTGGCTGCAGATCATGTCGTCCTTAGTGACCCAGAGGACTCCGGACCGAATGCCTCAGAAAACCTACGCTGCATGGCCTCCCTGATCCTGCAAAGCCTGCAAAAGGATCCTCGGATTCATGGTATCAAGGAGAGGGATCAATACTGGCTGACAACCCTACTTGATCCATGTTACAAGGGTAAGTTTGTGGACCTTATCCAGCCGTCGCAGAGGATGAAACATCTTCGGGAGGCTTTGCAGGAAGATTTGTGCAATGCTTTTCCAATGCCTGGGAGGTTACAATGTGTTGCTGAGGCTTCGGTCAGTCACAGAAGGAGCGGTGGAGAAGGTGGTCATCTGACCGATGCATTCAGACAATTTTTTTGTCCGCAGCTCCAAGGTCTGATCGGTTCCAGCAACCATCGCCAGCATCTGATTTACATGGTGCAGAAATACCTAGGGGCAACATCAGATTTGGAGACCTTTCCAACAGAAAATCCTCTGGGTTACTGGGTCTTGAGGATGGATCACTGGCCAGAGCTTGCACAGTATGCAATTGAGCTACTGGCCTGTCCTGCATCCAGCATTCTTTTTTGGAGCACACATTCAGTGATGCTGGAGGCTTTGTAACCGATCACAGGGTACTTCTGTCCACTGACTTGGTCAATCGGCTCACCTTCATAAAAATGAATCAGTCTTGGATCACCAGCTACAAAGCACCTGATGCTGATGTACAGGGCCGCCATCAGGGGGTACAGGCAGTACACCCTTTATTGTCAGCTCCCCAAGCCCCCCTCCCACCTCAATTTGCAGCAGCAGCACCCCCGCGGTGCAATTCGCAGCCCCCTTTCTCAATTTGTGGCACCCCCCGGTTCTCTGCTCCAGGGTGTCCATGCCTGAATCTGTGTAAGGGGCCCCAAAATTCCCAATGGTGGCCCTGCTGATGTAACTGAATATTTTTTTATGAATGTGAGATCACTTCAAGACTGCTGATGCTGATGCTGAGTGACTATCCTGTTGTGCTGAGTGACTATTCTATTCCTCCTCAATGTTCATGTTGATAGCTTGTAAGAAAATATTTGGTTCTGGGCACCACCACCAGTGACTTAGGCCCAATTTTTCTACCCCTGTTTAACTGGAGCAGGTAATTACATTTTTTTTCTGTAATATTTTGCAGCAGGGCTTGTTCCTGTGCTCAACTAGAGTATCTGTGAGGGGTTGCAGTGTTGTGGCACCAGCACTAGTGTTGCTCACGAATATTCGCATTGCGAATATTCGCTACGAATATTGCATATTCGAGTATTCGCGAATAACACGAATATCGCGGCGAATATTCACTATTTCGAATATTCGAATGTTTTCAATTTTTTTTTTAGAACAGATCACATCCTAGAGATCCCCATCAACGTCTAAAAGCATTGCTGGTATGATTAGAGACCTTGGGCCGAGTAGCTGCAGTGCTCATTTTATATTGCCGAAAAATCGCAATGCGATTATTCGGCAATAGCAATATCGCGCGATTATTTTATATTGTAATATATCACGAATATTCTGAGCCAATCAGAGTGCTCCATTCCGCATTTCTCGAAATTTCGCAATTATTTTGTATTGTAATATATCACGAATATTCTGAGCCAATCAGAGTGCTCCATTCCGCATTTCTCGAATATTCGCAATTATTTTATATTGTAATATATCACGAATATTCTGAGCCAATCAGAGTGCTCCATTCCGCATTTCTCGAATATTCGCAATTATTTTATATTGTAATATATCACGAATATTTTGAGCCAATCAGAGTGCTCCATTCCGCATTTCTCGAATATTCGCAATTATTGTGTATTGTAATATATCACGAATATTCTGAGCCAATCAGAGTGCTCCTTCCGCATTTGCCGAATATTCGCAATTATTGTGTATTGTAATATATCACGAATATTCTGAGCCAATCAGAGTGCTCCATTCCGCATTTCTCGAATATTCGCAATTATTTTATATTGTAATATATCACGAATATTCTGAGCGATCAGAGTGCTCCATTCCGCATTTCTCGAATATTCGCAATTATTTTATATTGTAATATATCACGAATATTCTGAGCCAATCAGAGTGCTCCATTCCGCATTTCTCGAATATTCGCAATTATTTTATATTGTAATATATCACGAATATTCTGAGCCAATCAGAGTGCTCCTTCCGCATTTATCGAATATTCGCAATTATTGTGTATTGTAATATATCACGAATATTCTGAGCCAATCAGAGTGCTCCTTCCGCATTTGCCGAATATTCGCAATTATTGTGTATTGTAATATATCACGAATATTCTGAGCCAATCAGAGTGCTCCATTCCGCATTTCTCGAAATTTCGCATTCGCATTCGCAATAGCGAAAATTCGCAATAATTTCATTTCCAAAAAATATCACGAATATTCGTATTTAGCGAATATATCTCGAATATTCGACTATATATTCGAGATATATTGCGAAATCGAATATGGCATATTCTGCTCAACACTAACCAGCACCAGTGCCTAAGGCCCAATTTTTCTGCCCCTGTTTAACAGGGGCGTGTAATTACATTTTTTGCTGTAAAATTTTACAGCAGGGCTTGTTCCTGCGCTCAACTAGAGTATCTGTGAGGGGTTGCAGTGTTGTGACACCAGCACCAGTGCCTAAGGGGCGTGTAATTACAATTTTTGATCTAATATTTCACATCAGGGCCTGTTTCCGCACCCACCAAGAGTAACTGTGAGGGCTAACAGTGTTGTGGCAACACCACCATACCACCACCAAAGGCCCAATTTTGCTGACCCTGTTTAACAGGGGCATGTAATTACAATTCTTGATCTAATATTTCACAGAAGGGCCCATTCCAGAGCCCACCAAGAGTAATGCCGCGTACACACGGTAGTTTTTTGCGATGAAAAAAAACGACGTTTTTTAAAACGTCATTTAAATTGATCGTGTGTGGGCAAAACTTCGTTTTTTGTCTTCAAAAAAACGACCAAAAAAAAATTCCAACATGTTTGAATTTTTTGTGTCGTTTTTCAAAACGTCGTTTTTTGTTTCACAAAAAGTCACCGTGTGTAGCAAAAACGTTGTTCAAAACGACGTTTTTCAACCCGCGCATGCCCAGAAGCTAGTTATGAAGCGAGTTTCAATGGAAAAGAGTGGTGAACGTAACCTTGCTTTTTGTGAAAAAACGATGGTGTGTATGCAAAATTGTCTTTGAAAAGTGACGTTTCAAAAACGTCGTTTTTTACTTCACAGAAAACGTCGTTTTTTTTTCATCGCAAAAAACGACCGTGTGTACGCGGCATAACTGTGAGGGCTTACAGTGCTCTGGTACCACCAACAGCTAAGGCCCAAATGCAGAGTATATAGGGCAGGCCCCTACTTTCAAACATCAAACTTACAAACGACTCCTACTTACAAACGGAAGGGGACAACAGGAAGTCAGAGGAAATCTACCCCAAGAAGGGAAATTCTCTCCTGTAAGATATGGGAAAAGGGTGTCTCCTCTCCACTGATGCTTTATCACCAATCCTTGTTTGCCTAAAACCCCCAAATTTTCTAACTTCAATTGTCATTGGGACAGAAAGTGAGGTGAAATCTTCTGAACAGGGGCACAGACAGCAAAACAAATGTTACAGGGGTGATAACCTTTCCCTATGTTATCCAAAAAGCTTTAAAATAGATTGTTTTGGCTGAAGCTACACTTACAAACTGTACATGTTCCAAATTACAAACAGATTCTACTTAAGAACAAACCTACAGTCCCTGTGTTGTTTGCACCACCTGTAAACTGCTGTTCAGAGTATATAGGGCCCGGGGGCCCCACGCCTTTTCTTTTTTTAATTTGGTTGCTGGGTTCCCCTTTATATCCATACAAGACCCAAAGAGCCGGGTAATGGGCTGGGGGGGGGGGTACCCATGCCGTTTTTCTCAATGATTTTCATCCATATTGCCGGGACCAGGCATTACATTAAAGCCACAAGCAGTTTTAAATGGCTTTTTTTCTTTTTGAAATGTAATCTTTTGCAGGGGACTCCACCATGTCCAGAGACTCGCTCGTGTTTACACGTGTAGAGAGGAGACGTTATCTCTACTTTGGTTTTGCATCATTTGTGAATATCTATTATATCTATTTATTTTTAGCTTTATTTCGATATTTTTTTTTTTTTTAATATATATAAATACATATACACACACACACACGTATTTTCCTCCATAATTAATATTGGTGACCCCTTATGATTCTACTCTTCCTCACTTTGCCCTCTATTCTCCCTCTTCCCTACTTCATCTACTGGCATAAAAGTATATTTTATGCCAGAAATATCAGAAACAGAAATCTACCATCCGGATCGACCTTCCTCTCCTCTATCTTGAAGTCAACATTCTTCCCGAAACCAATTGCCACCCCTTTTGCCCTCTTTATAGGGGTGTCACCGTAGTACCATATGGGGATTTGCTTTGAGTATAATTTAATGTTATTCTCTAGTGCTAGGTGTGTTTCTTGCAGAAATATTATTTCAGCGCCTTTTCTCTCCAATTCTCGCATTGCCATATGCCGCTTCTGAGGGGAGTTGAGCCCTCTAACATTGTATGTTATACGTTTAATTGAACCCATTTCTTATTGGCTGTTTCCTCTTTCTCAGGATGATTGGAACAAATTTTCCTTTTTTCTTCTTGTTAAACTGTTTAATTTTTCTCGTAACATTCTTTGTTATTGTCCGGACAGGGACGAGGGGAACCCAGGCCCCGTTTTGCACCAGGGGTTCCTCCCGTCCCTCATAGGGACTAACAGCAGGTCGGCCACAATTTATCTTTTGGAACAAACCATTCCCCTTCGTCTCTTATTCCCTCCCCTACCCTCTCCACCCTCCCCACCTCCCCAACCCCCCCAACCCCCCCAATCCCATTGCACTTTAGAATGTTGTTCTAGACCCATGGTCTTGCAGGTACCTACTCCTTTCCCTTACCTACCCACTACGTGCACCAAGGTGGTGAACTGTCTGGCGCTTCGTTGCCTCGTTGGAGGTGACACAGGAGCTCCCTATGGGTCCCTGATCTCCAGCCCCCTTCTGCTTATTTCTTGTTATTATTCCTCCCCCCCACCCCAAGACCCCCGTACTCCCGTAATTTCTTACTAAGCTTACTTCCTCCTGGAAACTAAATGCCAGACCTCCTCGCCCTGTAATTCTACTTCTTGGCTCCCCATTAGATCTGCAGGTACCAGAATGTTTAGTTTTCCACAGAACTCCTGGACTTCTTCAATGAACCTAAGTTTCACTGTTTGACCGTTCTTTTTCCCCACCAGACATGCGGGAAAGCCCCAGTTATACTGGATCTCATGTTCTTGTAATGTTTTTATCAGAGGTTTTAGTGCCCACCTTCTCCTTAATGTATCTTGGGATATATTTCCAATGGTTTTTCTTCATATTTCAAAGGGGATTTCCCTTTCATACTTCTCCAGTTTTTTTTTTTTCCTCCAAACTTTCAAATCTTACAATTATGTCCCTTGGGCTCTCTGCAGATATTCTCGTGGGTCTCCTTATTCTGAAGGCTTCTTCAATCTTTATACTATTTGTTTCTTGATTACCCAATAGGGGATTTAATATTTTCTCCATGATTTCTTTCAAAATTTCTTTCTGGGGGTGTTCAGGGAGCCCTCTAATTCTCAGGTTCATTCTCTTGTTCTTATTTTCTTGCTCTTCCATTTTGTAGATTCTATTTCTCCTTTTAGTTCTTTTATCATGTTTGTATGTATGTCAGCCCTGTTTTCTACCTTTTCTATTCTGGTGAGTAAGTGTCCCACATCATTATGAATTATAGCTATTTATTTTTTTAGTGAGGACTCCAGGTTTTTCAATGATTTTTCCAGGGCTGCAAACATGTTTTCTATATCACATTTTGTTGGAAGTGTGTCCTTACTTTGTTGTTCCTCTTTTCCTGCTCTATCTACCTCCCTCTCTACTTCAACCTCTACTTCTTCTTGGAGCTCTAAAAGTGGGTTTACTTCTGGTGCTATTTTACTTTGCGTTTTCTTTTCCTTTTTCTCCTTTATTTCAGTTTTCCAACCCTTGGTGGGCCGTTTTTCAGTATCTTGGTTATTTCCACTTGCACCCAGTGTCACATATTTAGTCATAGGTCCGGGACTTAAACTTGCACGGGCTGACTAAGGTACCGCTCCTCCTCTCCCCGATCTCCCCCTCATACTGCCTATCATCTCATAGGGTAGGACAACAGAAAAATAAAAAACCGGGAGCAGATACAACGGAAGCTATAGCAGAGTCAGGAAGGGTGTATCTTTAAGATATAACCTTGATATATCAATAATAGCTCTTAATACTTCTAAGAGAAAAGACCTCCACAACCAAGAAGAATAAATAATTTGTTCTCAGATGTTCTCAGTTGTTCTCAGTTCTCTTTCCCTTTTCCTTTTGCTCTCTATCCGCCTAAATAAGCATCAGTATGTTTCTCACTTACAGGCTTTAAACATACGTTGCAGTACAGTCCAGCATCATGGGGCTCTGTTATTCTTCCGATTCAGTTTTTTTGAACATTCAAGTTTTATTGAAGAGACATATGTAAAAGGGATTACACAGCATGACACATGCAAGTAAAATTACAGCCAGAGGCCAAATTATACAATATGGAAATAAAACTGTGAGGACTTTAAAGTGTTCCTCTTAACTAAGGCGATATTCTGAGGCTAAAACTCAACCTACAGAGGTAAGTCCAACGGAAAAACAGTTATTCGGGAAATGGTTCCGCCTTAAGCCGGCAGTGTAAATCATCTACTGCGAATGGCGGGAGTAAACAAGAGTTAACAGCCTAGAATTCCTATGGATCATCGACATACATTGCAAGTGAGTCTGCATATTAAAGAAGGTTAGGTGGGGGGGGAGGGGGAGAAGAAGAGTAGGAAACTAGAAGAAGAGAGTGGACAGCAGGCAAATCACGGGCGGGGTGCCGGGGAGGGGGAGGGTATCGGCGAGGCGACAACGTCCGTCATCTGGCCAGTTGAATCCAACATGGGGGAAGGAAAAGGAAAAGATTATAGCTTGACTGTCGCGGGCCGATGGCCGCGCAGAGTCTCACACAGCCAGCCGGCCATCAGTGAGGATTTTGCATGATGTCATCATATTCCTGTGAATAACGGAAAATGAACCACAGTCTCCAAGTATTCTGGAAGCCCTCTACTCTGCCGTTGTCCTGTGCTATGGTGTCCTCCATCTCACATGTGTCCCTGACCTTCTTTAGCCAATCTGCCCTGGAGGGCACCCTGGACGACCTCCAGTGAATGGGGACCAAAGACCTCGCTGCATTAATCAAGTGCTTGGTTAGCGAGTGACTGTATCCCGTGAGTGCCAGATGGTTGACATGCAACAGGCAACAAGCTGCGTCCAGCACTAGACTGGTCTCCGTTATTTTTTTGATCAGATTAATAATTTTGTCCCAAAAGGGAGTAATCAACGAGCACCTCCACCAAATGTGGAGCAGAGTGCCCCTTTCTGTCTGGCATCTCCAGCACAATGAAGGCAATTGAGGGTTCCACGTATGGAGTTTGTCAGGCGTGTTATACCAGTGTGTCAGCAGCTTGTATCCCGTTTCCTGGACCATTGCACTCATAGAACTTTTGTGTGCTAATATGCAGGCATACCTCCATTGTTTGTCCGTAAGCTCCATCCCTAGCTCTGCCGACCATCTCCTCCTGTACCCGTCCACTCCACCAGCATCAGCCAGCTGCAACCAGGCATATGAGACCGACGTGGTCTTGGCCAAAGGTGTGCCGTCCAGGCACGTAGATTCTAAATCAGTCAGGGGTCTGTGAAAATACTGTATGCGTCCTTGTCTGGTTATGTAACTACGTAGTTGAAAGTATGACCACCATTTCAGTCGTGGAAGATCACCACCGTCCCTCAGCGTTAAGAAGTCTTTAAACTTGTTCCCTGCGAAACAGTCTCCTGCGAGCAAGGGGTTATCACCATGTGCCGGTTGGAACAGAGCGTTGCCAACTCCAGGAGGGAAGTCAGCATTGTCCTTTAAGGGAGTCAGTGGGCTGGTGGGGGTGGTGATCGTACCTCGATCAGCAATTCGGCGCATTATTTCCAACGTGCAACTTGTGAGTGGGTGCGTGATTGAAGTAGTGGAGTTGTCAGAATTCGGGGTCCAAGGAGAGAACCTCAGCGTTTTTGCGTAGAGGGTTTCCTCTAAGGTCACCCAATCTTTCGATTGTCTATGGCAGTGCCAATCAATCACCCTAGCTAGGTGGGACGTGTAGTAATCGTATTAGAAATTTGGCAACCCAATCCCACCCATTTCTTTGGGTCTAGTCAGCCAAGTCAGTTTGATTCTAGGTTTACGCCGGTTCCAGATGAACCTCCGTATAACAGAGTTTAGCATCTGGAAGAAACGTGCCGGAATTCTTATGGGTAACGTCCTCAGGAGATACAGGAGTCTGGGTAAGATGACCATTTTGGCTATTGACGCCCGCCCGAACCAAGAGAAGCGACCCAATTGCCACCGCTCAACGTCAACCGTGCAACACTTTAGTAGGGGGGGGGAGTTTAGGTCAAAAATATCCCGCAAGTGCGGCGTTAGGTAAGTGCCAAGGTATTTGATTGTGCGATCATCCCATCTAAAGCTGGAGTCCGCTTTAATTTGAGTTAATTGCTCAGGGGGTACTGTGAGGTTCATGGCCTCAGATTTGGAGTAGTTGATTTGTAGGTTGGATATGTATCCATATAAAGTGAATTCCATCAAAAGACTGGGGATACTGACTGTGGGGTTGGATAAAAAGAAAAGGAGGTCGTCCGCGTATGCTGCGACCTTGAACTCACCGCTCCCCACCCCGAACCCCACTATTGCCGTGTTCAGTTTCACAGTTCTAATAAAGGGCTCAAGGGCCAGGATGAACAGCAGTGGGGAGAGGGGGCAGCCCTGTCTGGTGCAGTTTTTGATATGTACGGCCTCAGACAGCGTTCCATTAATTTTTAGTTTCGCCGTGGGACTGTGATACAAGGCGAAAATCCACGAGAGCATACGCGGGCCCGTTCCGACGTGTTTGCACACTGCTCTCAAGAGATCCCACGCCACTCTGTCAAAGGCCTTCTCCGTGTCTGTGGACAGGAGAAGGCCTTCGATATTCCCGATCTGCGCTGACTGAATGAGAAGCAGGGCTTTGGTGACATTATCCTTTGCCTCTCTACCCAGGACGAAGCCCACCTGCTCCAGGCCTATCAGACCCGGCAGCAGTGGGCTCAAACGCATCGCGAGAATTTTTGCAAATTTTTTTGCGTCTATGTTAAGAAGGGAGATGGGCCTATAACTGGCGCAGTCCGAGGGGTCTTTGCCGGGTTTGGGGATCAGCGCAACGTGGGCTGACAGAAAATCCGGTGGGACGTCCCTAGGTGAGGACATGGAGTTCAAGGTAGCAGCAAGCGGTGTGGCTAGTATGTCGGTAAAGGTTTTGTAGTAGATGGCTGTGTAGCCATCCGGACCTGGGCTCTTCCCGTTTTTCAGAAGTTTAATCACTTGGGCAATTTCTCCAGAGGTTATTGGAGCTTCCAGAAGTGATGCGTCTATGTCTGTCAGGCCGGGCCGATTCAGTTTTTAGTTGTATCCACAGACCATCACAGAATCTCAGAAAAGATAAAAGTTCCGGGTAGGTGTACTGAGGGAGGTACTCACACTCTCTCCCCTTTCCTGCCTCCCCTACCTGATCCTCTGTGTATGGGGGATAAGGAATAAGGAATAAGGAAACCAAAATCTTCAGTCCAGCTCCATTCGATTCAATTTTTTCAGGGCAGGGGCTCCAGCGGGATCCAAAATAAGAAATATGACCACAGAAAAAAAACAAGTAAACAGATAGTAGCACTAGTTAATCACTTAAAGGCATTTTGAGGTCTCTTTTCCATCGGAGTGAGGTGGGGGATGGGGGTACGTAGGGATACAGGCTATTCTTTTCTGCGGTGTGCTTCCAGGTCTTCTTTTAACTCTTATTTTCCACCTCTCCTCTATGTCTCTATGCCTCTATGCCCCTAATTCCTCTCACCTTCAGGATCAATCTGCACCGCAGTTTAACTCCCCACAGCAGTCTATGGGCTTCAGCCTGTCCCCCCCCCCTTCCTGTTCTTTAGCGATCCAGCCGATCCAGCCGTCTTCTGTTGCCTGTCTGTCTGAGGCGCGGTCACGGGTTATGGCTCTCTCTCACACTTTCGGGTGTCTCGTTTGCCAGCCTTGTCTCACTGTGAACGTGCCGTGCGCAGCGCTTTGTGGAGTTCTCTGATCTGCGACTCTCCTCTCCGGGCACCAAAGAGCTGCGTCCGCCGCACCCCCCCCTCTCCTCTCTCGTTCACAGGTTCCAGTACACGGCACGTCCTACAGTGCACTCAACACACTTAGAGCACCCAGCTGTTTTCTCTCACCCTCCACAGAAAAGAGTTCACATGCAGCAATAGAGTGTGTTGGGCCAGCTATCTGTATCCACCATCTGACAGGGACACAAGGAGATAAGCAGGAAGCATGGGGGCGTGGGTTCACGGGGACGAGGGTTCAACGTGCTTCATACAGGAGCTAGAAACCCAGGACTTACGGCACACTCCTGTCCGGCGCCATTACCAGACTCCTCCCTCTCCCCGGGGATGTTCTAAACACGGGAAACACGCGCCACTTTACAGGCATACTATAGACACCCCCATGTACGGATATTTAACCACTTAAAACCCGGACCAAAATGCAGGTAAATGACCAGGCCCCTTTTTTGCGATTCGGCACTGCGTCGCTTTAACTGACAATTGCGCGGTCGTGCGACGTGGCTCCCAAACAAAATTTGTGTCCTTTTTCCTCCCACAAATAGAGCTTTTTTTTGTGGTATTTGATGGCCTCTGCGATTTTTATTTTTTGCGCTATATACAAAAATAGAGCAACATTTTTGAAAAAAATCTATATTTTTTACTTTTTGTTATAAGAAAAATCAAATAAACTAAATTTTAGTCAAACAAAAAAAAATTGCAATAAAAAAAAATTAGCTACCTAGCGGGAACAGCGACACTAATACAGCGATCAGAAAAATGATCGCTTAGTGATGCTGGCAATAGGGAGTGAAAGGGTTAACTAGGGCAGTGATCAAGGGGTTAAAACTTTATTAGGGGGGGTAGGGGCTACACTGAACCTAACATTAACTGACTGTCACACTGACACTAAATACAGTAATCATACATGTGACAGGGGGGAGCGATCGCGGGGATTAAATGTGTTTATGTGTAGTGTGTGTCAGTGTAGTGTTGTGCAGACTTACTGTGCAATGTGATCTCTCCTCAGTGGTGGATGAAAAAAATGCTGAGGGGAGAGATCACATCACTTCCCTCATCCTGTGTTTACACAGGAGGGGGAAGTGACACACAGGCGGGCGCGCGCATTGGCTGGGAGCGATCCGGAGGGGGCGGACAAAAACGAACCGCCGCCCCCTCTGCACAGATCGCTCGTACAGCCGGGGGGACCGCCGCATGTACTGGGGGGGTCCCGAACGGACCCCCGGCCCACCTCAAGGCACCAATGTATATATACGTCGATGTGCCTGTCGGTGTCATTCTGCCGATGTAAATGTACATGCGGCGGTCCTTAAGGGGTTAAACAAATATTTCACTTTTATTTTTTCACTTTAAGCATCATTATAATCACTGCTCCCGAAAAAACAGCCTATTTAAAAAAAAAATGTTTTTAGGACAATAGCAAAATGTTAGAAATGTTGCGCAAACTTTAGGTCTGTTCGCATGTTCTGGATGCGAACCCAACCGGGGGTGTTCAGCTTATCCTTATTTGCATTCAATATCAGTACCTAAACCATGGGTCTTCAAACTACGGCCCTCCAGTTGTTCAGGAACTACAATTCCCATCATGCCTAGTCATGTCTGTGAATGTCAGAGTTTTACAATGCCTCATGGGATGTGTAGTTCCACAACAGCTGGAGGGCCGTAGTTTGAGGATCCCTGACCTAAACCTAATATTGTTTTGGCTGAATGGGCACTGTGGATGGGTAAACCTGCCGAGGTTCATTTCACAGGAAGGGTTTGCCAGATTCTGCTTCTAATCCACTAATCCTAAACTTAGCAGTGAATCCAAGTCTATGTGTGGTGAATTTTGACACAGCAAATTTTTAAAGCTTTTAATTGTAGTTGTTTTTGTAGTTTTGGGGATGCTTGTAGACTGTATGTGATGTTACGGAGCGGTACAATTTTCACCAACATCGTAAATGACACTGCATTTTGATATTAAATATTTTGGATTTGTAATTCATTTTTTTAATTGTTATATTTAGCCTGACCTAAATACAGCAGCAGACCAAACTGATTAATTTTAACTAAGAAAAAAAAAGCATATTAGTTAGTTTTGCCTGCGACACCTAAAGGAGTTGAAAAGGTACAATTTTTTTTTTCCTAAATAGCTTCCTTACCTTAGTGCAGTCCTCCTTCACTTACCTCATGCTTCCATTTTGTTTTAAATGTCCTTATTTCTTCTGAGAAATCCTCACTTCCTGTTCTTCTGTCTGTAATTACACACAGTGGGGTAGATTCACATAGAGATACGACGGTGTATCTACTGATACACCGTCGTATCTGTGAGATCCGACGCTCGGATCTATGCGGCTGATTCCTCGAATCAGGTTCCGCATAGATCTCCCTTAGAGCCGACTGGTGTAAGTAAGTTACACTGTCGGATCTTAGGCTGCAATCTCCCGCCGTCCGCTAGGTGGCGCTTCTATTACTATACGTGACGAATATGCAAATGAGGAGAACCGCCGATTCTGAAACGAACACCCGGCCGTCGTTTTTTTTTTTACGTCGTTTGCGTTCGGCTTTTTCCGGCGGATCGTTACCCCTGCTATATGCGGGGTAAGTGCGGCGTATCCTATGTTAAGTATGGCCGTCGTTCCCGCGTCGAATTTTGAATTTTTTACGTCGTTTACGTAAGTCGTTCGGGAATACGGCCATACGTTAATAGCGTTAACGTTGAAAACAATGACGTCCTTGTGACGTCATTTAAGGCAATGCACGCTGGGAAATTTAGCCGGTGGCGCATGCGCAGTACGATCGGCGCGGGGACGCGCGTGATTTAAATAGTAAACTCCCCCTAGCCGCGGAATTTGCATTCCGCCAGGGGATTTACGATCCGCCAGGGCAACTTACGAGGCAAGTGCTTTCTGAATACAGCACTTGCCTCAAAAATTGGCGCAGGCGGATCGTAAAAAAGATAGATCACGCGGATCAAAAGATCTGCTGATCTATGTGAATCTACCCCAGTATTGCAAGGCTTTCTCCTTGGTGTGGAGTGACGTGCTTGCCCCCTCCCTTGGGCTACTGGAGAGTCAGGACACTAACACACAGCTCCTTTCTCTATCTGCAACGTAGAGAGCATCCTGACTCTCCTGCAGTCCAAGGGAGGGGGCAAGCACGACACTCCACACCAGGGAGAAAGCCTTGCATTACTTTCTCAGAAGAAATAAGGACATTTAAAAGCAAAATTGAAGGATGAGGTAAGTGAAGGTAAAGAAAGCTATTTAGGATTTTTTTTTTTTACCTTTACAACCCCTTTTAATCTTTTATTAAGCAGTGATAGGTATAAATTGACTGGTAAAAGCAGGGGCTACAACACATCTCAAAACTATAGGAACATTTACATTTAAAACAAATATATAGCCAAAGTCCCTGATCAACTGTTTTCATCAGACGAACCGATCGTGTGTGGGCCCCATCGGTTTTTTATCCATTAGTCAAAAAACTACGAACTAGTTTTAAAATTATCTGATGGTTAAAAAACCTATAGAAAAAACGATAGTCTGTAGGTTAAAAATCCACACATGCTCAGAATCAAGTCGACGCATGCTCAGAAGCATTGAACTTCATTTTTCTCAGCACTCGTTGTGTTTTACGTCACCGTGTTCTGACACAATCGTTTTTTTAACCGATGGTGTGTAGGCACGACTGATCATCAGTCAGCTTCATCGGATATCTGATAAAAAAATCCATCAGACCGTTTTCATCAGATGAACTGATCGTGTGTAAAGGGCATAACTTCTTACAAATTGGTTACAGTTAAAACGTAAACATTTAATAGTAAAGTTTGTAAGCTTCTTTTTATTTCACATCGGTCTCCTTTCCCAGGCAGTTCATCCCCCCACAGTTAGAATCACTTCCTAGGACACACATTTAACCACTTAATCGCCCCCCTAGTGTTAACCCCTTCCCTATCAATGACATTTATACAGTAATCAGTGGCTATTTTTAGCTCTGATCACTGTATACATGTCACTGGTCCCAAAAAAGTGTCAAAACTGTCCGATCTACTACTAAAAAAAAATATAATAATAAAAATGCCATAAATACATCACCTATGTTGTAGACGCTATAACTTTTGCGCAAACCAATCAATATATGCCTATTGCGACTTTTTACCAAAAATATGTAGAAGATTACATATCGGCCTAAACTGAGGAAGAAATTCGTTATTATAGCAAAAAGTTAAAAATCATAGCACAAAAAAAAATCGCAGAGGTGATCAAATACCACCAAAAAAAAGCTCTATTTTGGAAAAAAGGACATTCATTTTGTTTGGGTACAACATCGCACGACCATGCAATTGTCAGGTAAAGCGACACAGTGCCGTATCGCAAAAAATGGCCTGGTCATTAAGGGGGCAAAACCTTCCGGGGTTGAAGTGGTTAAACCCCCAAGTTTTTTTTTTTTTTTTTTAACAATACTTGACCTCTATATCAGTGTTTGATGAGAACCAATTTTTTAACAATACTTGACCTCTATATCAGTGTTTGATGAGAACCAATGTATTAATTTAGAAACTGAATAACAAGTTTAGTGCAGTATAGCATTTTTTGGGTCTGTATATCACCCCAAAAAGAGGTGGAATGAGTGATAGGGGGCTTTGGTTTCAAAATAAAATTTAACAGAGACAGGAGCTTTGGGCTTTTGTTTGGGTTGTCCTTTTGATAAAGCATGTTGTATTTGCATTGATGTTAAAGCTCAAACCTTTGATAAGCAAATATTGTCTAAATACATGAGGTATGCATATTCCTACAGTCAGGGCCAGACTTGCCTACTGGGATACATGGTTTTCCCTTTTATATACAAGAAAATAATGACGTTGTGCTGTTGGGGTGGTATAATAATGCTATGGGGCTGGTATTCCCAGTCCGGCCCTGTCTATGGTCACAGCAAACACTTTAATTTTAAAACATCTGCATTGTAATAGTAAAAGAAATAACATTTATTTTTGACAATCCAATATTATAGCTCTCAACTATCCCTGATTTTGACGGACTGTCCTTGATTTTTTATCAATGTCCCTCTGTCCTTCATTCCTCCTTATGTTGTCCCTCATTTTGGTCTGATCTATATACTGTAGTTGTATATAAAATGCACTGTTTATTTATCAAAAAGTGTTTTCCAGCACTAAACCTTTCATCTGATTTCTAAATTGCTGCATTTGTAAATTTCAAAGCCAATATAAAGGAATAGTAGTGGTAAAAAATGCCATTGTGGTTTTAAGGGGGCGTGACCAGGGGTGTCCTATGCCTGCATACTTTTGCTGATAGGTGTCTCTTATTCACATCTCAAAAAGTTGTCAGGTATGCGATATAAGTTTACTTGAAAAATTTCCTTTTGTGTTGTGAGTTTTGCAAAAATACTCCAAAAAAAATGTTCCTTTAATTAAAATTAATCACAAAAATAGACATGTCACAGCAAAACTGGAACAAAAAGCTAATGTTTCGCACTGTAGCTGCAGTGCTTACTCATAGCTAGTTGTGAGTTTTTCCATCTCTTTCCACAACTTCTTGGATTCCCTGCATTCTTTTTATCATCTCCTGTGCTGTTTTAAGGATGACATATCCAATGATACATTGCTGCATGCAAGCAGTGATTCCTGTACAAACTCCTCCTTTCAGCACCTATGTAGTTCAGAAGATAGGCTCTGTGAAATGTGTGGCACAGCAGTGCCTACTCACAGGACTGTATGCCACAGCACTCAAACAAGAAAATGTGAGTCGATATTCAAAACGTTTTTAAACTTAAAGATCATTTACATTAGCCAGAAATACTTGAAATCCAATGTGGAAATGAATGTATGATTTAAAATGTTTACTATAGATATGCTTTAAAGTGTATCTAAACTCAAAAACAAAAAAGGAATACCTTGCATCTTACCAGTCCTTTAATGTGGTGGCTACATTTTTTTTTTTAGGCTTTTAGTTTTTGTATTATTTTCACCAGGCTTTTTTTTAAGGTTTTGTAGCAATGTTTTTGTGCATTTTTTTCTGGCATCTGAAGCTGGAGCATTTTTTTAATTTCAATAGTTTTTTATTGAGATTTTCAGCTTAAACAGGGAATATACACAAATACCAAAAATAACACCAGGAATATGCATAGTCATGAGATACAAGCAATAACTTAGGATCGATCATTACACGCAGTTTCCAATAACGTTGTTGCAACAATTCAAAATAGTATAATCATCGCTGTAGCAGAGGGTTTGAGCAAATTCTTTCCTAACAATGGCCATAGCCAGCCACCCACGTTCTCTCTACATGGTCGCGGCAGCCAGCATCAGAAATACTTAAAACAAAGTGCCCCCTCTTGGCTCTATTACACATAGTATTTTACCTGAGGTATAGTGGTAGAGTGTGTAACGAGTAGTGGTAGCAAAGAAAGTAGGAAATAGGAGAGAAGAGAAAAAGAAGAGAAAACAAAGTCAGAATATAGTACAAAGAAAGGAAGTATGTAAAGAACACTTCAACAAATAAACAGGAAATTTCAGGCCCTCGTCTCGCCAAGTCTCTCGGTGTACACATTCATTGTCAAAAGTTAACTGTCCCCTCTGTTAGAATACCAATCTTGCCACGGTCTCCATAATATCGATACTCTCCCAATTTTTCCCAATGCCGACGCATGAAGAAGTTCATAGGTGGCATGGGTTTGTACAGTACCTATGATTTCAGCGAATGGAGGAGGAGCAATGTCTTTCCAGTGCCTAAGAATGACTAGTCTCGTGGCCATCAGAATGTGTGTTATCACTGTCCTGTGTGAGACGGGTAATGAGTCAGCCCCTATGGAGAGGATAGCTAGGCTAGGGTTGAGCAAGGGGCAGGTAGGTAGTAGATTAACTAGCAAATCCCCCACTTGAGACCATATGGGTTTAATTTTTGTGCACCCCCACAATATGTGGATCAGCGTCCCCCTTTCCCCGCACTGTCTCCAACACTCCGGCGAAGCTCTCGGGAATATCCTAGACAGGCGGTGGGGAGTAAGATACCAGCGGAGGAGCAGCTTCTGCTGCATTTCCAACAAGTTGGTGCTCTTGGTAGCAGTCAGTTGGGTGTTTATCGCTCTCTCCCATTGTTTAATGGAGTAATCCGTTCCGAGCTCCCTCTCCCACGCCAAAAAGTTGTGGGATTTGATCAGAATTTCCTTTTCCTGCAGCCCCCTGTAAATGACCGATATACCCTTAGACTCTCTAGCTGGCTTTTGGTAGAATTGGGCTATCTTTAACGGAATAAAGGTGAGGATTTTGGGCGACTTCCTGAACCACTGGGATACCCGTAGATAGTTGAACTTCTCAGTGGCTGGTAGGTCAAACCTCTGTTGAATAGATTCAAACTCTTCCATACAGGAATCTGTAAGTATATCTTCAAGGAGATATATACCTTTTTTCTCCCATAGTGTGAGGTTCAAATCTGGAATTAAATTTTGAACCGCAGTTATGGGTAACTTGAGTGAAAGGGTAGGACCCGTCCAGCCACTGGCCGTGCAAAGATGGGACCAGGCTCTCAAAGAAGCCAGAATAGGTGGGGCTAGGTGCCTGCCCAGAGACCCTCGGAAGCGAGCTGTCAGCAGAAAGTCCTTGAGATTCCCCCTCGGTACCTGTGCCCCCTCCAAGTCCTTCCATAACGTTCTAGATGTGGGATCTATCCAATAATTAAGCTGTCCTAGGATTGAAGCAAAGTAATAATCCTGCAGATGCACGTGGCCTATACCTCCCGCCGATCTATGCTTAACAAGTCTACCAAATGCACACCTAGCCTTTTTCCCTTGCCATAAAAAGCTATTTAAGATGGACTGAAGGGACTTAAAGTAGACACTGGGCAGCGGTATGGGAAGTGTCCTAAAAATGTAAAGAAGTTGCGGCAAAATTTGCATTTTGAAAGCCGCCAACCTTCCCAACCAGGACAGTTCGGAAAGGGCTATTTTTTGTAATCTGGATCTAAAGGAGCTCAGGAAGGGGGTATAATTTGCGGCTATTAAGTCATCAGGGTTAGAAGTCAAAGTTATTCCTAAGTAGGTTATGCCCTCCTCCCTCCATACATAGGGAAATGTTACCTGTAATCGTGATTTAACCTCATCCTCCACCCCTAAATTCAAGACATGGGATTTTGTCTCATTCACCTTGTAATAGGAGACTGCTGAAAAAGAATGTAACGCTGTATGTACCGACGCCAAGGATTTGTCAACTTTAGTTAAAATCAAAATGATGTCATCAGCGAAAAGACTTATGACATGATTTTTGGTGCCAACACGGAGACCTTCAATCTGGGGGTGTGCCCTGATGTACGTAGCTAAAGGCTCCAGCACTAAGTTAAAGATGAGCGGGGAGAGAGGGCACCCCTGACGCGTCCCATTAGTTATCACAAAGGGAGTGGATAGAGCGCCTGCTATGTAAACTTGGGCCGTTGGTTGAGTGTACAGTGCCATGATAGCTGAGAAGACCCAACCCTCAAAACCAAACCTGCGCAAGACCTCCCCCAGAAATCCCCAGTGAACCCTGTCAAACGCCTTCTCTGCGTCCAGAGATAGGAGCAGAGAAGGCGTTCCCCTACGTTTAGCCATGTGAATCAAGTTGACCAGTCTCCTAGTGGCGTCAGCGGTCTGTCTCCCCCTAGTAAAACCCGATTGGTCCATGTCTATAATATCCGGTAGTATGTCCACTAGTCTCGTGGCCAATAGTTTTGCATATATTTTGACATCGCTGTTTAACAGCGATATCGGTCTGAAGTTCTGCGGGACATCCGGAGATTTCCCCGGTTTAGGTAGGGCTATGATAGTGGCTTTGAGCATTTCCCTAGGAAATGAGGAGGACGCAGCAGCAGATCCAAAGACCTCAGTGAGAAGTGGGCAAAGGACGTCTTGAAATGCTCTATAGTATTCTCCGGTGAAGCCGTCAGGCCCCGGAGATTTATTCAGCGGTAGGGATTGAATAATTTTCTGCACTTCACACCCAGAGATAGGAGAGTTGAGATGCTCCAGTTGGTCCTGCGTGAGCCTGGGAAGAGCAACGCTATCAAGAAAGACATTAATAGCTTCTTCCGTCGGCTGTGGAGTGCTGTGGTCTTCTTTAAGATTATACAGCGAGCTGTAGTAATCACTAAAGGCGTCTGCTATCGCCTGAGGGTGAAGTTGTTTTTCCCCAGATTTGGGGTGGTATACGTGTGGGATTAGAGACTTAATTCTATGGCCTTTTAATTTACTGGCCAGGAGTTTCCCTGCTTTATTGCCACTTGTGTAGTAGGCCAACTTCGTTCTCCTGGAGACCCTCTCAAAGTCCTCAAGGAACTTGAGCCGAAGCTCTGTGCGAAGACAAGTTATTTGATTAGATAATATAGTAGACGGTTTGATCATATTTTGTTTGTCTAAGGCCTCAATTTGGGAAATGAGTTGTGCGGTCTGCTGCTGCCTCTCCCTCTTGAGCCTCGCTCCCAATTGTATCATTATGCCCCTCACAAATGCCTTATGGGCATTCCACAGTACAAATGTATCTTCCACTGACCCCTGATTCAAGTCAAGAAATTCCACCAGCTTTTGTTCAATGTAAGACCTGGACGGACCCTCCCTGAGCAGGTAAGGATTAGCCCTCCACAAGTAAGCAGGCCTATGGAGGGAAGGATTTCCCACAACGAGTTTAACTGAGGCATGGTCCGACCAGGTGATACCGTTAATTATTGCAGAGGTACATTTAAATAACAATGGTCTATCAACCAGGAAGAGATCGATTCTGCTGTAAGAGCCATGCGGGTTAGAGAAGAACGTATAATCCCTATCATTGGCGTTTAGGCATCTCCACGAGTCATACAATTCATATGTCTGTAGGGAGGATTTCAAAGAAGGTGGAAGTCTCCTAGGGGTGGAGGTCATGTCTACAGAGGGGTCTGGTGTGATGTTAAAATCGCCGCACAACACTAACAGACCCCTCTGTACTGCTTTTATCTTTTTCATAATTCTGTGAAAAAAGTTGATTTGCCTGACATTTGGTGCATATATATTGGCCACAGTATATGTGATGGAGTTTATATCGCACACCAATATGATATAGCGACCTTGGGGGTCAAAAATGTGGTTGTGTACTTGAAATGTCACAGAGTCCTTAACCGCTATCATTACCCCCTTCTTCTTGGAGTCAGCATTGGCGAAGTAAACGTTCGGAAATTGAGGATGGGAACATCTAGGGTGCAAATTCTGCATGAAGTGTGTTTCTTGAACGCACATTATATCGCATTTTTGCTGCAAAGCGTCTTTCCAGAGGGACCTCCGCTTGGCCGGATGATTGAGGCCTTTAGCGTTTAAAGTGAGAAAGGTTACCGCCATATGTGCTTTATAAGTGTATGCTGGTGAAAGTGGAGATGCAGGTCAACACTTACATGAGAGGGTAGTTTGGTTCCCGAGAGCAAGGCCGCTGATCTCCTTCCGGATTCCGTAAGTTTTGCAGGCAATTTTCCCAACGGGAGCTGTGTAGAGGTAGTCATTGCTGCAAGGGCGATTAGATGGGCAAAAAACAACAGTCTAAACAAGAAGAACAAAACAGTGAAACATTGGCTTTTGGCCATGGAGAAGAAAAATAAAACAAAACAAAGGGTGCGATTATCAATCGCTCAGTGAGTAAATGGGGTGTAAAAAGAACTTGGAGCAGAGAGGTGTTTCTCTCCAGCGGGAGGTGTTGCAAAGAGAAAACCCTATCCAGGTCAGTTGTGAGACCGAGCATTTCTGCGGTCGACCGTACGCCATTCTTGTTCCACACCCTTAACGTTGTTTTTGTGGTGCGGTGGCTGTTGCGGGTCAGGGACAATCCCCCAGGTCTGCAGCAGGGCCAGGCCCTTTGCCATGGAGTCTATCACATATTCCTTGTCGTCCTTTGTGACAATCAATTTTGTCGGGAAGCCCCATTTATAACTGAATTTGTGGTTCCTTAGTGCTTTAGTAATCGTGACAAGGTTTCTACGTTTCTGCAATGTATATTGTGACAGGTCAGCGTAGAATTGTAAATTAGAGTATGGCGCTGGCACTTCGTCTTTTTGCCGGGAGACTGTCATGAGCCTTTCCTTAGTGTGGTAGAAGTGTAGGCGGAGTATGACGTCCCTTGGAATGGAGTCAGGCAGATATGTAGGTTTAGGGAGCCTATGAATTCTATCAACCGTGAAATCAAGTTCAGACAGATCGGGCAATAGAACTGTAAGTAGCTGGGCCATGTAGCTGCGTAGCTCTGGTTGTTTAACAGACTCAGGGATCCCCCTGACCTTGACATTGTTCCTCCTTGATCTGTCCTCAATTTCCGCCATTTTGGCTTTAAGGGCATCAATGTCATCTTCAGCAGATTCATTAGCATCAACTAGGGCATTTATGGTAGAGGCATATTCCCCCATTTTATTCTCCACGTGGGAGACTCTGTCAGCAACATTGTTCAGGTCAGTGCTGAATCTATGGACACATGAGACCATGTCCGAGTGCAGAGAACTCCTAAGAGACACTAGCATCTCCTTTAATACTGTATCTAGCACTGGCTTATTTGTGGTAGGGAAGAGGTCTATGGAGTCTGGCAGGTCTCTGGTGTCATCTCCTGATTCTATGGGGGAGCTTACCTCCATTGCTGTGTCCGATCGAAATCTCGCCTTCTCAGGGCTGCCCGATGAGGGAGTAGCAGGAGGAGAGTTGAGGTGTTTAGGAGGGCTGCTCCGTTTTGCTCCCTTCCCCGGCTGATGTGGGTGCTGAGATAGAGATTGAGAGGCTCTGGGTTGTGGCGTGGAAGACGCGCCGGCGCCATCTTGCTTGGCCTCGAGGGAGAAAAACTCCGTCAGTTTGGTAGGGCGATTTCCGTCCTTCTTGCGCCTCGTCATGCTCACCGCCGCTTGCCCGAGTCCTCAGGTAATAGTACGCCCGACTGGTGGGACAGATTGTTCGCTGGATGGGCTGCTATGTGCCGTTGATTTACCGCTGGAGCCGGAGGTCAGCTACTGTGCGTCCATCTCGGTCTCCGGCTGGCTCCGCCCCCTGGAGCATTTTTTTTTTAAATCATTTTCAGTCAGCTGAAATTTTGTTACTAGGGGGGAAATGTAAAATGTGTGTTTTTATCAACATTTTCCACCTAAGTCTATTGGGCCGTGGTGGCTGGTGCTCCTTTTTTTGTGTGGGGGGGGGGGGTGGCAAAAAATCACCCCTCAAAACACTGTCCTACGTCATATGGACTGCTAATCATAAATCAGCAAAGGAAGCTAAATTCAACAGTGGGAGTGTTCGGATTGCATCACTCTGCCCCCCGAGGACACTCTAAAGGAAGCCAATAAAGCTTCTCAACCACAATCGCGTGATGTCAAAAACATTATGCTTCTTATAGACACCTGTTCGTCCGGCGCCCCCGCACACACTTAAAGGAACAATTTTTATTTTTTATGATGACTAGCTTTGGGGGGGGCGGGGCAGTTTCCTATTGATGGGCCGCCACTGCTATTGATGACAAGAATCTTGAAGCTTGTAGCTCAAAAGAAACTTCTGTACTTTTTCAAGCTACAATGCTCAAGTGTGAATTGGGCAATAAAGTGACCCCTCTCAATATTTGTCTAAACCCTCTTACTGCCACTTTTGCTAGACAGCTTGGTCTGTTAAAGAAAGTTGAAACAATAACAGACTTATTGGCTGGACCACAGGTTGAAAATAAAGGAATAAGCCTACAAAAAAACAAATGCAGCCACCACATTAAAAGCGGAGTTCCACCCTAAAAATGAACTTTCTATGAAAGTTTTTTTAATGTAAAAAAAAAAATTAAAAAACTTTTTTTTTACTCACTTCGATCTGGCTGTTACTAGTTCCTAGGCCTCGGTTTAACTTCCTGTCCTAAGACCCCATTGCCTCCTGGGAAATGATGGCACTCATTTCTCAGGAGTCTCTGGGCATTACTGTGCCTAAAAATCACCCAGCATGCACCTCTGCACGAAAACAAGGAAGAAACAGGAACTGGTCTTCACATGCCCACACATATGGATACGGCCACAACATGAGCTGGAGCATATAAGGCAATGATTTCCTGATCGATTAGGGAGCTATTAATATGTTTAATGGAATGTTTAATGTAATTAATTTTAACTTTCAAAAAAGAAATTATGCCCGGATGACATTTTTGCTTGTGTATTTCTTCTAGATCTATGCAGTGTGAAACTTTGTGTCTTTGCAGGACCTTCCTGTAATAAGACCAGACACTGCTGTTCTACTCCTTGAGCAGGGTAACTGTTGTTTAGACAAAGCACAAAGAAAACACGAAAGTTTTCCCTCCTGCACAAAAGAGGTCTGTTTCAGTCTGCGCTAACAGGAAGCCTGCTAAGATTGGGAAATAAACCCCCAACAAACAGGCTAAGCATAATGTGTTCCAATAGTTCAGAAGTAGCAACAATGTCACTAGTATATGTCATAATTCATAGCTAGGCTTAAGTTTATTACTAATGCTTTAATCATTCTTCAGATTAACGCTTTCCTGAACGGTGAAAATTAAAAGGATTATCTAAATCAGCCATAGCAGGTCTGAAAAGATTTGCAAAAAATAATACTTTTATTATGACATAAGCATTTGTATTTCTCCATGTATTTCTGCCACTATGATAAGCTACATTTACATGTTTACACAGCATAGCCTGCAGCCTCCCTGGGCTGCTTTACGTCCTGAGCACCTGCTCTTTCTACCCAGGGAAAAGTTGGCCTCTTGTCATAAGCAGTTTGTTCACAGCAAAGCCCAAATAAATATAAACACACAATGCTCTCTTCGAGGTCTCTTTAACATGGGCAGTGTCAGATAGCAAAACCAGGCAGTTGAGGCATGTTTTTACCTCGCCTCAACCACCTTACAATCCAGGCAATGGCCACCAGACAGCTCCATAAACCTTGCTGTGTATGCCGTACTCCATGGCATGGCAGAAAAAAAAAATACCAATAAGCGTATATTGATTGCTTTTCATAAAACGTCTACAAACTGTGGGATATTTTTTGTTTTTTTTGTTTTATTTTTTACTAATAATGGCGACTTATAGCAGAACTGCGATATTGCGGTGGACAAATCAGACACCTACAGTAACTGACACTTTTGGCACTTTTTGAGGACCAGTGACACTAATACAGTGATCAGTGCTGAAAAATAGCACTGGTTAACATCAGGGGCTATCAAATGGTTAAATGTATGCCTAACAAGTGATTACTAACTGTGTGGGAGGTGCATAGACTGGGAAAGGCAAAGATCAGTGTTCCTGCTTAGCAGAAACACAGGATCAGTACCTTCCCCGCTGACAGAACGACAATCTGCCTTGTTTAAATTGGCAGATTGTCAATCTGCCTCTGTACTGTTTAATCAGCGCATGCTGGCTGACAGAATCACAGCAAGAGTGGGTCGCCAGTGGCGCGTGTGCATGCCACAGACCCGGACGTGTCATATCACATACGAAATATGTGATCCTGCACAAAGCGGCCTCCCTACCACAGTATACAGTGCCTTGCGAAAGTATTCGGCCCCCTTGAACTTTGCAAACTTTTGCCACATTTCAGGCTTCAAACATAAAGATATAAAACTGTAATTTTTTTGTGAAGAATCAACAACAAGTGGGACACAATCATGAAGTGGAACGAAATTTATTGGATATTTCAAACTTTTTTAACAAATAAAAAACAGAAAAATTGGGCGTGCAAAATTATTCAGCCCCTTTACTTTCAGTGCAGCAAACTATCTCCAGAAGTTCAGTGAGGATCTCTGAATGATCCAATGTTGACCTAAATGACTAATGATGATAAATAGAATCCACCTGTGTGTAATCAAGTCTCCGTATAAATGCACCTGCACTGTGATCGTCTCAGGCCGCGTACACACGGAGGGACATGTCCACTGAAACTGTCCGACGGAAAATGCTCTCAGTTCTCAGTTTTCACTGAACAGAGAGCCGGTGACTGTCAGTCACCGGCTCTCTGCTCTGCCCCTCCAGTGCTCACTGGAGTGCCTGACTGTGGAGGGGCAAGTGTGGCTAGCTTAGGCTCTCAGCGGCTCACTGAGAGGCTGAGCTAGCTGCCTAGATCGGTTAGTGACCTCAGCTAGCAGCATGCTTTAGCCAACTGTGGGCTACAAAGGAGTCACAGGAGTGCAGAATGAAGTGTAATCTTGTGATCCATTGGAGAACTATAGCATCAATACTTTTGGCCATAGTTCTCCTTTAAGATGGCAGAGGCATTTTTTCCCAACTGCTGGTATTCTTGTATAAGTAATTTACAGTCAGACAAATCCTTCTACATGTATATTGGCTTCCTTGTGATAGCTGTAAATAAAGTTTAACCACTTCAGCCCCAGAAGGATTTGCCCCCTTAACCACTTCCATACTGGGCACTTAAACACCCTCCTGACCAGACCAATTTTCAGCTTTCAGCGCTCTTACACTTTGAATGACAATTACTCAGTCATGCAACACTATACCCAAATGATTTTTTGTGTCCTTCTTTCCCACAAATAGAGCTTTCTTTTGGTGGTATTTGATCACCTCTGCAGTTTTTATTTTTTGCGTTATTAATGAAAAAAGACCAACAATTTGGAGAAAAAAAGTTTTCTCCAGTTTTTCAAGTTTTTTTCTAAGTTTCTGTGATAAAATTTTGCAAATTATTAATTTTTCTTCATAAATTTTGGCCACAATTTATACTGCTACATGTCTTTGATAAAAAATAACCCAGAGTTTTGGGAATTTTTTTGTCTACAAGCTATAGTGCAAATCATAAAAAAATTATCACATCTGATCACACCTGATGTACTGAAGGCCTCTCTCATTTCTTGAGACCCTAACAAGCCAGGAAAGTACAAATGCCCACAGATGGCACAGGTGGGCACTGATGAGGTGGCACAGATGGGCACTGATGAGGTGGCACAGGTGGGCACTGATTGTAGATGTGCACTGAGGTGGCAGGTGGGCACGGTGGCACAGGTGGGCACTGATGAGGTGGCACAGGTGGGCACTGATTGTGGATGTGCACTGAGGTGGCAGGTGGGCACGGTGGCACAGGTGGGCATGGTGGCACAGGTGGGCAAGGTGGTACTGGTGAGCACGGTGGTACTGGTAGGCACAGGTGGTACTGGTAGGCACAGGTGGGCACAGTGGTACTGGTGGGCACGGTGGTACTGGTGGGCACAGTGGTACTGGTGGGCACAGGTGGGCACACGGTGGTACTGGTGGGCACATGGTGGTACTGGTGGGCACATGGTGGTACTGGGGGGCACTGTGGTACTGTGGGGGGCACTGTGGTACTGTGGTGGGCACTGTGGTACTGTGGGGGGCACTGTGGTAGTACTGGGGGGCACTGTGGTAGTACTGGGGGGCACTGTGGTACTGTGGGGGCACTGTGGTACTGTGGTGGGCACTGTGGTACTGTGGTGGGCACTGTAGTACTGGGGGGCAGTGTGGGGGCACAGGTTGGTGAAATTTTTTTTTTTCCAGCACTGGTTTACTCACAGTTCTTTCCCTCCTTACACACGCTGGCCCAGATTCACAAAGCGATTACGCGTGCGCAACTGCTGTTGCGCGTGCGTAAGTCTAAATGTGCGCATGCGTATAGTTGCACGCGATTCACAAAACAATATACGCCAGAAATCTACGTTTTTTGGTCCGGCGTAATTGAGTTAGACCTTCGCTTCCCTTCACGCAAAACTGCGCTAGACACACCATTGATTTGCTAGTCAAATATGCTAATGAGGGAGTTACGGGGATTCACAAAAAAACGCAGTTGCTGCGCAGGCTACGCGATGTGCGCAACAGCAAAATGTCCTGTCTAAAGTTAGAGGACCTAAAAGCTGGTCTAAATTTTGAAAAAAAGTCTAATTGTCAGATAAAGCAACACTGTTAGTGAGGAGTTCAGCAGTCACACGTGTTGCCCAACAATCTGTATGCCAACATGCCAGGGGCATCGTCGCGCATAGCTATACTACTGACTTTAGATGAACAAAGAAGGAGGAGGGCACGGAGGATGGCACTAAGGAGGGCACGGGAGATGTTTTTTTTTTTTTTTTATTTGCTTATATAAAATTTACAATTTTAATTAATCTAATACAATTCTTATCTGATACAAGCCCCTCACTCTTCACTTGATATATCACACACGCATAGACATCTTTGGCATGAGTGATTCTGAGGTGTCTCGCATCTTCAGATTCACCCCTCATGCCATCCTGGAATTAACCACAACCCTGCAGGAGGACATCAGCAGCCCAACACATGGCACCACCCATGACACCCATGACAGCTACATATACAATCAGAGCCCCATCCCCACAGATTTCGAACAGAACATGTATGGGGACAGCTGGCTGGTTGGTGAGTGACATGGGAGTCAGGCATGACTATCCCCTCCCGTGATGCACATCACAAGTGGCACATGCATGACTAACATCCTCCTGTCTTTTCCCATCAAGGTGACTCTGCATATGAACTGGTACCCCATCTCATGACCCCATCTCATGCCAGCTCACATTATGCATCTTTGCACGTTAAACACACACATTAATCATGGCACAATGAGAATGCATGCATGCACACCACTATGGTCCCTAGCACACACACCCCACATCCTCATCAAATTGGATTGGCACCAGTCCACCATGCAGGACTTGTGAGCAGCAACGCCACGCCAAGGCTCCAATTATGTCACTGTACATTCATACACCATTCACACGGACCTGGGAATCACTTCTCCCTGGTCCTGGGGAACCCTTCTCCACCCAAATTGAGGATGACACCCCTTTTCCAGCAGGAATGTCACCCCCACATTCAAACATCATTCACAACCCAAAAAATGCCAAAAATGTCAGCAAAAAAAAAAAAATGCATAGAAAAAAAAAAAATGCATAGAAAAAAAAAAGGCAGAGAACAAAAATAAAAATGCTTTCAAACCAAAAAAAGAGGGAAAAAAAATTAATGCCCTCTGCCTGAGCCACGCCTGGGGCGCCCCTGGCCACGGCCCCCGACCCTCAGGGGAGACGCATGGGGGAGGGGAAAAGCCGGGGAAGGAGGAGCAGCCCCTGAGATCTGCCCACCTGGCGGCCTGCCCTCCAAGGCCACGGCTATTCTGTCCAGGGCAGCACCAAGTGTTGCCGTGTTGCCCTGGATAGCCTGGGTAAGGGCCCTCACATCCTGCCCAACGCCTGCTGCTGTAGTTTGCAGGTCATTTAGGCAGGTTGTGGAGGCCCGGGAGTGGGAGTCCAGGTTACCCAGCCTATCGTTGATGGAGGACAGGCTCTGATCCACCCGCCCCATAGTCTGGCAGAGCTGTCTCAGAAGGCGGGTCTGGGTGGCCAGGTTCCTTCTCAGACTGGCGGGCAGGAGATTGGGCGCCCCCCTGGTGCTCTGGGATGACCTCCTGGCTCCAGCTGATGGTTGTGGCCGGGGAGAAGGGGAGGCCCTTGTGAGGGGAGCCATGTTGGGGGAGGAGGGGGGGGGCTCCCCCTTAGGGAGGGCAGGCTTCTTGCAGCCAGAGGGGAAGAGTCCGCAGAAACCAATTGTCCAGTGCCTGCCATGGACTCCTCCTCCTCATGATTCTCCTCCTCCTCATGATCGTCCTCCGCATGATCATCCTCCTCCTCTTGTTCCTCCTCCGCGGACTCTGGCATTGTTGGGGGGGCCTCATTAGGCTGCTGTCCTGGCGTTGGAGCGGTCAGGCCAGATGGCCCTGCACCCTCCTGCACAGCTGTGGATGACACAAACCATTCACAGGTTGGAGGATCCACACACTTGCCACATATTCCCTTTCACCCCCTCCCCCACACATGCTACACACCTGAGAGAAATAAAAACCTTACCTGGCACCGCGGGGACCGGACTTGTGTCAAAGCCTGGCAGGCCCTCCACTTCATGCCGGTGAAAGGTCAGGGCCACCACACGCTCCGTCGCTGTAAATCTAATCCGGCATGGTGGGCCCCCTCCTGTGCCCCTGGCATGGGCATTTATTGCGGCCATTTTTTTTTTCACCTCACGCCGGAGGTCATTTATTTTCTTTTCAATCCCAGACCGGGTCCGTGTCTCCCCCTCCCCCGATGAATTGACCTGCTCCGTGATCATATCCAATATCTCCCTCCTCCTGGCCGGGGTGGTGGTGGCACTCTGCGGGCCGTGGAGAAAACGCCCATACTCGCTAATGGCCCGGGCAAGAATTCTTTTTTCCCCCACTGTAAAATTAAGCTTTCTTTTTCTCTCTGTCATACTTCCAAACAAACTCACTAGCAGTCACCAAAAATCTGTCACAAATACAAGCACAACCAATCAGACAAGAACACACACAAAGAGAAAAAGAACACCCAAAAATCACACTAGCACTCAGCAAGAAACAGTCACAAAAAAATCAGATGAAAAAATAAAGCAAGAAAACAAACGCTCAGAAATCTATCAATCAAACAAACAGTCTCAAACACTTATCAAAACTCACTTTCACAAAAATACCAACAAGCACTAGATCACACAGAACACTAATCTGACAACTACAAAACACACTGCAACGAACAACAGAGCAAAAGCACTTGATTCAATGGGAAGGGACACAAAGGGATGTACTTTTGCAATGGAAGTGCGTTTGTGTGTGTCTATTTATGCTGTCTGCGTAGTTCACAACGTTGCCCTAGTCCATTTCCAATTTCACTGATTGCGCCGCTCCCGAGTTGTGAGCATGCGCACAACGGAGCTGACATGGTTTCCTTCACGCGCGCATGCGCGAGTCGGCCGGCCCTTCATTTGCATGGGGTCACGGCTCATTTCAATGTAACACGCCCACGTCCCTCCCAATTTGTATTACTCCTCCTTACGCCTCAGGAAAAAACATTACGCTTGCGCAATCTCTTGCGCAAAAGATTCGTGAATCGCGGGATTACGCGGCTAGATTGCGCAAGTCTAACGGAAAAGTGGTGCGCTACGCCGGTCCAATAATGCGCCGATGTACGTGAATCTGGGCCGCTGTCTGTGTGAGGAGGGGAGAGTCGGCAATGAGAGATGATGTGTTTTTTATTTTTTGCGCTATAAACAAAAAAAGAGCGAAAAGTTTGAAAAAAACACAATATTTTGTACTTTTTGCTATAATAAATATCACAATTTAAAAAATCAAAAAACTAATTTCTTTATCGGTTTAGGCTGATATGCTTTCTTCTACATATTTTTGGTTAAAAAAATTGCAATAAGCGTATATTGATTGGTTTGCACAAAAGTTACAGGCCCAGATTCACAGAGCAATTACGCCTGTCTAACTGGTGTTAGACAGGAGTAATTTCAAATTTCGCGCGCCGTATCACTAGTTTGAATCCTCAAACCATGATACGGCGGCTTCGGGCTTCGATCCGAGAGGCTTACGTCTTCGTAAGCCTTCGCATCTACGCTGCGATATTTTTGCGGCCTCTGGGAGGAATCCGCGTCGTTTTCAGCGTCGGGATATGCAAATGACTTTTTACGGCGATCCATGAAGATACGAGTGGTCTTCGCAATCGCTTACGTCATTTTTTTGCTACGTACTGTTAGACCAGCTATTTTCTGGTCTAACGGTGCGTAGCCCATGTTAAGTATGGCCGTCGTTCCCGCGTCAAATTAATTATTTTTTTTTTTTTTATGTAACTCGTTCGGGAATAGGAATGTCCGTAAACGACGCTACTCAAACAACGAATGACGTAACGACGTGATTTCGCGCAATGCACGGCAGGAAATTTCAGAACGGAGCATGCGCAGTTCGATCGCCGCGGGAACGCGCCTATTTTAAATGCTTCACGCCCCCTACTCGCGTAGATGGCTTGCGCCGGGAGAAATACACTACCCTGCCGTAGTTTACAGGACAAAATCTACCGGGATTCCACGTAGAGCCAGGTAAAATACAGCGGCGTAGTGTATTTCTGATACTCTACGCGAATCTAATTGTATGTGAATCTGGGCCACAGTCTCTACAAAATAGGGGGTATATTTATGGCATTTTTATTATTTTATTTGTTTACTAGTAATGGCGGCTATCTGCGATTTTTATCGGGACTGCGACATTGCGACGAACAGGACACTTTTTTGGGACCAGTGACATTTATACAGTGATCAGAGTTCAAAATAGCCACTAATAACTGTATAAATGCCACTTGAAGGGAAAGGGGTTAACACTAGGGGGCGATCAAGGGGATCTTAGAGGCTCCGTGATGTGATGTTGTTGTCACTTCTGGGATTCAGGCTGGTGGGGCGGTGCCTGCTGGCCATGCACATCGACTCCGGGGACACACTGTGGACACGCACCATATCGACTTACAACTTATGACGTACAATGACAGCGATTCACACAGCCATGCCAACCTCTTGCAGTACACCTGCAGCGGCTGGTCGGCAAGTAGTTAAGCCCCCTATGGGTCCCTGTGTAAATGGTACTTGTTACCATTAAAATGAGGGTTGTCCCGATACCACTTTTTTAGGACCGAGTACAAGTACCGATACTTTTTTTCAAGTAGTCGCCGATACCGAATACCGATACTTTTTTTTAAATGTGTCCCCAAATGCAGCCATGTCCCCCACAATACAGCCATGTCCCCACCAGCCATGTCCCCCACATATGCAGCCATGTCCCTCCAGCCATGTCCCTCCAGCCATGTCCCTTTAGCCATGTCCCTCCAGCCATGTCCCTCTAGCCATGTCCCTCACATATGCAGCCATGTCCCTTCAGCCATGTCCCTCACATATGCAGCCATGTCCCTTCAGCCATGTCCCTCTAGCCATGTCCCTCACATATGCAGCCATGTCCCTTCAGCCATGTCCCTCACATATGCAGCCATGTCCCTCACATATGCAGCCATGTCCCTTCAGCCATGTCCCTCTAGCCATGTCCCTCACATATGCAGCCATGTCCCTTCAGCCATGTCCCTCTAGCCATGTCCCCCACATATGCAGCCATGTCCCTTCAGCCATGTCCCTCTAGCCATGTCCCTCTAGCCATGTCCCTCACATATGCAGCCATGCCCCTTCAGCCATGTCCCTCTAGCCATGTCCCTCACATATGCAGCCATGCCCCTTCAGCCATGTCCCTCTAGCCATGTCCCTCACATATGCAGCCATGTCCCTTCAGCCATGTCCCTCTAGCCATGTCCCTCACATATGCAGCCATGTCCCTCACATATGCAGCCATGTCCCTCCAGCCATTTCCCCTATACCTTTGCCGCCAAAAGCCGCCGCGCCGCCGCATGGAGAAAATCACAGCATTCATTTGAATAGCTGTTTTGCCCGTGCGTATAGACACTCCCCCTTGCTCAGGATTGGACAGATCACGATCACCCATCTAATACCGAGCAAGGGGGAGTGTCTATAGGCAGCAGGAAAACTACAGCTATTCAAATGAAAGCTGTGATGTTCCCGCACGCCGTTTAACCCATGCGGCGGCTTTCGATGCGGCGGCGGGGGGGAAGTATTCTATTTAGGTATCAGGGGTATTTGCGGGAGTACAAGTACTCCCACAAATACTCTGTATCAGTCCCGATACCGATACTGGTATCGGTATTGGGACAACCCTAATTAAAATCCAAGGGGTAAAACATAAATAAAATAATTATTTATTTTCTGTCATTTCTGTTTGCAGCTCCACCGCTATTGAAGTCTAAAAATATGGCGTTCCTATAAAGGGTAGTTACCGCCAATCTTCAGATACAAAAAGTGCATTTAAACGTAGGGTAGCAAGAGGGGTAAGTGTATACTTCCTGTGTATATTTTTGTATATGTTCTGCTCTACGTTTACTGCTTTCAATGGGACTTTTAAAGGGATGGGATGTTGTTGAGCCACCGGTGCCACTGGGCAGAGGCGTAACTAGAACCTTCAGGGCCCGGGTGCAAGAAACCATAAAGGGCCCCCCTGACCACGAGCCGGGGGAAAACCCATGGTGGCAGAATGCCAGAGCTTGGTCGCAAGTGCGACCTTTGGGACCCTAGTAGTACCGACACTGGTGTCAGTATTTTTTTTATTTTATTTGTTACCACTTTATTTTTTTTTTCTATTTATTTTTTTAGGAGCCTGTTTGGGGGGGGGGGGGCATGGGTGAGATATCATATGTGGATATTCCCCAGTACACCAAGGATCGTCAATTTCGTCCAAACATTTTTTTATTCAAGAAAGCTCACATCACAAAACAATGTAGTGGAACTTTTCAGAGCCACGCAGGACCCCTAACAAAGGGGTCCTACATGGCTCCGAAACATTGTACTACGTTGTTTGGTGATGTGAGCTTTTTTGAATAAAAAAACGTTTGGATGAAATTGATGATCCTTGGTGTACTGGGGAATATCTACAGGTTCCAGTATCCAGCTAGCAGTCGCTACAGCATCCAGTACCTTAAGCGTGCATTCCAGGAGTGTGCGCAATGGGAAATTTGGACTGTGGGTGTGATATCAGGGGTCTAAACATACCTCTGATGTTTCATCTTTGAAACAGAGAAATGAGATTGAGCACACAGCCCAGAATCTCCATTTCTGCAGCCACAGCTGCACAGAATGAATGGACAGAAATAGCTCCATGCAGAGTTTCCTGTTCATTCACAAACTGAAGCATAGTAAACATAGTTTACCATGTCTCAGTTATAAATTAACTGGGTCAGTGATCCCTATTCATTAAGACAAGGGAGGAGCCGGTAAATTACACATTTACTGGTCCCTTCCCCACACTCCATGCAGAAAACATCCCCCAGCAGCAGCCGGGAAGGGGAGGAGAGGGGGGAACCCGGCAGCACTGTGGGGGATGGGGGGGCAAAAGAGTACACAGGAGATTGGGGCAGCAGGTGGTGGATAGCACGGGGGAGGGGCTGCATATAGAGGAACCGTTCCCCTTCATTTTCCTCCTGCAGCCTTTCAGCTGCTGCAGAAGGGAAATGAAGGGATAGGTTCCTCTTTATGCAGTCCCTCCTATCCAGGTGTACAGGGGGCCACATGGAAACCCTGGAGCATGCAATTGTGACCCTGGCAACTCCTGTACATACGCCCCTGTTGGTGGGATGGGATGAGTGGCAGTGCTGGGGGGAATAGGCACTGGATAGTCTCTGTCTCTGGATAGGCAGGGGCGGGGGTGGGGCGGTCCACAGTCTCAGCGCTGCCTTCTCTCTCTCCCCTCAGCTGACGAAAGCCCCCCTCCCCATGACAGAACGAACCGACGACACACACAGTGACAGGACAGTTAGGTGGGCCCTTTACGCGGGTGGCGGGCCCCCCTGAATTGGTGGAACTACAGGGCCCAGTCACACATGCGACTGCAGCGACTATGATAATTCCGCCACTGCCACTGGGGAAACTTGGTGAGCTGAGTTGCTGAGATATATACTTTAGCACTTCTGTGAAACTTGAGGAAGAATAATGCCACAATACCTGCAGCTAAAGAGGTCAGTGAAAGCTTGTTTTAAAGCTTTGTTACTACTTGTTATAAATGTGTAATTAATTGAATATCCATGGCTTGGCTACGCTCAGGGCCACTGTTAGGAATCATGGGGCCCCGTACAGCCTACGGTATTCTATACAATATTTTCACAAATAAATACATTATTAATGGACAAAAATGCCACCCCGATTCCCCCTCCTAGTACAAATCTCCCCTGCCTGCACAATTCCCCCAATCCCTCCTATTACCCCCAAATTCCCTCATCGGCTCCTGGTACACAATCACCCGCATTTCCCCTCCCAGCACAAATCTTCTTTCTTCAATCCCTCTCCTAGGACACATTCCCACAAACCCCTCCTCCTAGCACAACCCCCTCTCGGGTCAGAGGAAGGAGCTCATTGGCGGCTGGCCAGGTTCATTATCCCTCCATGTCTCTCACCAGGCAACTAAAAGCCGGCAGGAGGGAGAGGGGGAGAAACCTGGGTGAGAGACACTGAGGGCATTGTTCTCCACCAACCCTCCTGCAGGAGGGCTGGTGCCCCCCCCATCAGCGGCCCTGGCTACGCTTAGGCAGCGTACACATGATCGAATCTATCTGCTGGAAACGGTCCGACGGACCGTTTCAGCAGACAAATTCGATCGTGTGTACGGGTGGACAGACGGGTTTTTCCAGCAGACAGATTTTAAAGCATGCTTTAAAATCTGTCTGCGGGGGAACCCATCCGTCCGACATGTCTGCTGGTTAGTACGCTAACCAGCAGACATATCTGCCTGCGCATGCGTCGAATGGATTCGATGCATGCGCGGAAGTGTTTTACTTCCTGGTGACGGTGACGTGGTGGCGTCAACGTCACCTCCACGTCACCGCGCTGTCTGCTGGCGGGGATTTTGGTTTGATCGTGTGTACACAATCAAACCAATACATCCCAGCAGACAAATCCGATCAAATCGGTCTGTCAGACAGATTTGATCGCATTTATTTGGTCGTGTGTACGCGGCCTTACACTTTAATCCTCTCTTGCAGAAAGTATAGACGCTGCAGGGTCTCTGACTGGTATTGTATTTGAATGTCCTAAAGAGGTTTGAGCTGAGTTTGTGTTTCTTTGTTTCACACACATTGTTTTATTACCAGGTTTGCTTTATAGCAATGCAAAGAACACTGTAATGTGAAAAGAGAATTAGTCAATACGAGTCAATAAAATTGAATTCTACTGTGCCAACATCAGTGACATTATATTTGAGATTGCTTCATATTTGTTAGCACATTGTTCTTTGCCATATATACTCTAAAGTGTATCTTTACAGTAAATGCCAGTAAGAAGAAAAGTAAAAAATATAGCTGTAACACTCGGCTCAGAACTGCGCTTGCTACCGTGTGTTCAGTCAGTTCCGGCAGCGGACAAGACTGGTGAAGTTGGTGCCTGAGAGTGTCATGCAGGGCCGCCATCAGGAATTATGGGGCCCCTTACACAGTTTCAGGCATGGGCCCCCTGGAGAACCGGGGGGTGCTGCCGTCTGAAATTGAGTTGAGAAGCGGGGTGGGGCTGCTGCGAATTAAGAAGCGGGGGGGCCTTTACAAAAAAAGAAGAAATTAAGAAAAATAAATATAAAAAAAGGGAGTAGCCATCCGTGGCCCTGGGGACCTCTGGGCCCTTTAATAAAAATAAAAAAGAGAGAAAAAAAGGACCTCTGGCCCTTTAAAAAATAAAATAAAAATATATTAAAAAATATTTTTATTATCAAAAATAAATTTAAAAAAGAGGGGGTTGCCATCTGGGGCCCTGGGGGCCTCCGGGCCCTTGGGGACCTCTAAAAAATATTAAAAGAAAAAAAATTGTCCCTTTAATAAAAAATAAAAGAAAAATATATTAAATATATATATATTTTTATAAAAAATAAATAAAAAAAGAGGGGGTTGCCTCTGGGGCCCTGGGGACCTCCGGACCCCTAAAAAATAATAAAAGAAAAAAAATGGCCCTTTAATAAAAAATAAAAGAAAAATATATTAAAAAATTAATATTTTTATAAAAAATAAATAAAAAAAGAGGAGGTTCCCATCTGGGCCCCTGGGGACCCCCGGGCCCCTTACAGGTGTAATGCCTGTACCCCCCTGATGGCGGCCCTGGTGTCATGTGATGTGATGTCAGGGTGCAAGGGAGCCAAGTTGAGCAGCTGGAGCCTTGTGTGCAGGTCTGAGGGACAGGAGCAAAGCAAGCCAGGAGCAGGACTTTCAATGCTGTTTGGATTGGAGGGACCACCTTGTGTGGAGAGAGACTGTCACTGTGACTCCAGGGGGGGGCGTGACGTATCGGTGATCTTTGCTGCTGCTTACTGCTGTCAGTGTCACTGCGAGGGTCGATTTCATTTGTGTGTGCCACTCATTCTTGCCGTCCTATGTCCTATTCCTGAGCTACCTACTTACTATGTCGAAAATAAAATAAGAAATATGTTTTTTGCATTAATATCTATCTTACATCTAATAGCATATTGTACTTATTTGTAGCCTAAATACTAAATTTGTGCATGTAATTTTGTATCTTTTGAAGTGTCAGTAAATTTTGTGTGTTGTGTCAGTAAATTTCAATCTGGTAGATTGGCAACACTGCCACTATGTGTAATTTTAAAATGGCTAATAATAGATTTTGTATTGAAAAATATAATCCAAGACGTGAAATAATGTGTTCTGTAGTGTTCTGTAGTGTAGTCGGTTATTTATTTTGTTAGCAATATCTTGGGTGTTTAATACTGACACTGTACAGCATAAGGATTTTTTTATGGAGTAATCTCCAATAGAATCTCAGCACATTCAGCCTTATATCTATAAGATTATACCTTAAAGGAAAACTTCCTAACCTGTACTAGTAGAATGACAAATGAAATCAGATACACTTTATTTATGAGGCTGTCCCAAAGTACAGTAATCCATTTTCAGATAATAACTACAACAATCCAACAAATTGTCAGGTACATAGATTTTTTCAGAGAAGAGCTGCTACTTCAATTAATGTTCTTTGTTAGACTGCCCTCTACAGGAGACTAGACGCTAGATGAGTTACAATGTATATTAATAAGAGTAAAAATGCAAATTTGTAATATTTTCTAAAAAAACAAAGGACTGTTTCAACTCCCTCTTCCCTTGCAAGCACAACCACTTGCAATTTTACATCTGGGATCACCATAGCATGAAGGGTCGCTATAGAGAGCATATAGAAGTCAGCAGAAGGCAAATTACTTGAATCATTATGCTTATGTAACCCCTGGCAATGCAAACAGTAGGAACAATTTCTGGAAAAATACTTGATTCTACTATGATACATATAAAAATAGATACATTTTTTCTATCCACTTCTGAGACTTACACAGCACCGTCAGAAAACACAGCCAAGTGGATGACACCCCATTCTCTGTCTGGCCGCGTACACACGATCAAACATGTCCACTGAAACTGGTCTGCCGACCAGTTTCAGCGGACATATCCGATCGTGTGTACGACCTAGCGGACAGGTTTTTCCAGCGGACAAATTTCAAAGCATGCTTTGAAATTTGTCCGCTGCAAACCTGTCCGTCGGACATGTCCGCTGGTTAGTACACCTAACCAGTGGACATAAATCTCCCGCATGCATCGAATGGATTCGACGCATGCGTGGAAGTATTTTACTTCCTGGATTGGTGACGTGGCGGCGTCAACGTCACCGCCACATCACCGCGTTATCTGTCCGAGAGTGTATACGCCATCGGACCAAATATCCGAGGAGACATGTCTGCTGGAAACGGTCCGTCGGACATGTTTCAGCGGACATGTCTCCTCGTCTGTACGCGGCCTCACTGTTATAGACTGTAGAAGTCCTTTCTCTGCCCTCAGCCTTTTATCAATTTAGTGTTTGTTATCAATTCTTAGATATGACATCCTAAGCTTTTTTTAAGATGAGATAAAACAATAAAAATTCTTAGGACCTTATTGTCATGTTTTTTATTGTATCATGTTGTGACTTTTTTTTAACTGAGAGTTAAAAATGACGTGGCTATCGTGATCTCTAGACTGATAACTGCTGGTTTCAGTTTTTCCTCTGGGGAAAGAAGGGAATTTACATTTAAAATTTAGATTCACATTTTAGGTGATTGCTCTATTAGTATGTATCCTATTTTAAGACCTTGTGCACACTGGGTTTAACCACTTCACACGAATCAAGGTACCTGAACTGGTTGTGTAGCGGGGTGTAGCGGGGTGTACACACGATCAGTCCATCCGTAGAGAACGGTCTGATGGACCGTTTTCATTGGTTAACCGATGAAGCTGACTGATGGTTTGTCACGCACACACACCATCGATTAAAAAAATGATTGTGTCAGAACACGGTGACGTAAAACACGACGTGCTGAAAAAAATGAAGTTCAATGCTTCCAAGCATGTGTCAACTTGATTCTGAGCATGTGTGGATTTTTAACCGATGGTTCGTGCCGACTAACAATCATTTTAGACCTATCAGTTAGGAATCAATCGGTTAAATTTAAAGCAAGTTGGCTTTTTTTTAACCGATGGCACCCACACACGTTCGGTTTTGATCGATGAAAACGGTCCATCAGACCATTGGCAGTCGGCTTTCTGATGCTAACAACCAATGGGACGATAACAACCACAAAAACAGCCTTTTGTTTGACAAACCGCTATTGCTACTGTAAATACCTCTGGAAATGCATATAAAAAAGGATTATGCTTTGCGTTCTGGAGGTCATCTGATTTCTAAATGTTTTTGGAAACTTCAAGCAGTACAAAGAGCGTTCAAAAATGCTATAACACTAGTGAAGGTTCAAAGAATGCTCCCATGGTTGCGTCTGTACCCAAACAAGAAGATGGCTTTGCTTCTAACTGAAGGCTTCATGTTAGGTTTTAATTAACCAGCTTTTGAGGGTTCTGGTTGTGCAATGGTTAGTAATTTAAGATCAGTAAAATAATTACTGCTTTTAGTAAGGAATAAATTGCTCAAAGAGGTAAGGTCTGGTAGGATGTCAGGTCCCCCCCCCCCCCCGTTTAAGGATTTCAGAGTTACTCCATTGGGTAAAGTTCCCAAAAAAGTACCAAGCAAATTCCATCTCATTCTTAATCTGTCTTTGCCTTTTGACACTTCTTTAAGTGACCAAATAGATTCAAATGTATCTCCTGTAACATATGCATCATTTGAGACAGCCATACAAAAGCTGCATATGTTGGGCCCTAAGGCTTTAATGTCAAAGACAGATATAAAGTCTTCTTTTTGTCTTCTTCGACTAAATCCAAGATGTTTTAGTTCTTTAGGTATATATTTTGAGGATAAGTTTTATTTTAACAAGTGCCTGCCAATGGGCTGTTCAGTTTCTTGCTTTTATTTTGAAGCACTCTCAACCATCATAGAATGGATAGTTAGTAAAGTTGCGGATTCTGAATCTTCAATACATTATATGGACGATTTTTTTTTTTTGGGTCCAGCAGGTTCAAATCATTCTATCTAGTTTTCAATTACCTAGGGATTCCTTTGGCTGAAGAAAAAACGTTTTTTCCCACGTCATGCATAGAGTTTTTGGGTATATTATTGGACACTGTTGCTATGGAGTTTCTGGTGCCTAGTGAAAAAATGTATAGGCTCACATAGTTATTGCTTTTATTTATCAGAAAAAAGACTTTAAAAGAAATACAATCTTTGTTGGGGAAATTAACAACTTATTCTTTTAGAATTGGTGCAGCTACTGAAGCTGCTCGGATTGGTTTTGGAGACAAAGACATTAAAAAATAGGTAGATGGAGTTCAAACTCACTTAAATTATATATTCAACTATTTATTTATTCAATGTTTAATTTCAGGTACTCATCGTACAGTATGGATTGTGGGTCATTCCTTTATTTTTTGGGCACAGAAAAGAGCAGCAGCTAGAATTTTTGGGGAAAATTTCGGCCTGGATCCTCTTCTTTTCAAATTTATTGGCATGGAAGTAAGGGTATGGTTTGGGAGGAGTTCATTTTTGAATTGGGCAGACTTTACGCCATTTTTCCTGCTCCTGATATACTTATTGTTCGCCTTGGTGGGAGCGACATTGGAAAAACGTAAAACTTTCGAGTTAACCACTTAACCCCCGGACCATATTGCTGGTCAAAGACCAGAGCACTTTTTGTGATTCGGCACTGCGTCGCTTTAACTGACAATTGCGCGGTCGTGCGATGTGGCTCCCAAACAAAATTGGCGTCCTTTTTTTCCCACAAATAGAGCTTTCTTTTGGTGGTATTTGATCATCTCTGCGGTTTTTATTTTTTGCGCTATAAACAAAAATAGAGCGACTATTTTGAAAAAAATGCAATATTTTTTACATTTTGCTATAATAAATATCCCCAAAAAAGATATAAAAAAACATTTTTTTTCCTCAGTTTAGGCCGATACGTATTCTTCTACATATTTTTCGTAAAAAAAAATCGCAATTAGCATTTATTGATTGGTTTGCGCAAAATTTATAGCGTTTACAAAAAAGGGGGTCGTTTTATGTCATTTTTATTAATATTTTTTTTTTACTAGTAATGGCGGCGATCAGCGTTTTTTTTGGGTACTGCGATATTATGGCGGACACATCGGACACTTTTGACACATTTTTGGCACCATTGCCATTTTTATAGCGATCAATGCTATAAAAATGCATTGGATTACTATAAAAATGCCATTGGCAGTGAAGGGGTTAACAGTGTTCTTGCTTGTGTTCTGTATGGGGGGGTGGACTCACTAGGGGAAATCACTGATCTTCTGTTCATACATTGTATGAACAGAAGATCAGCGTTTTCCCCGCTGACAGGAACGAGAGCTATGTGTTTACACACATAGCTCCCGTTCCCCGCTCTGTAACGAACGAACGCGTGTGCCCTAGCGGCCGCTAAAGGTGGGACGTAGAGCTACGTGCTCTCTCCCAGCAGTGCCACCGTCCCGCCGTATAACTGTGGTGGGCGGTTGGCAAGCAGTTAATTACCAATATGAAAGAGACATTTTAGTTTCTTAGAATAGCTGCTCCAAACACAGTTTTAGTGTTTTCAGAAATTATACCTAGCTTGAGATGGTTAGAATCTGTTATTTTCAAACCTCTTGAGAAAGTGCATAAAAGAGTGACTAAAACGTTGGAAAGATTTCTTGTTCCTAATTTGGGAATATCATATCGTGATTGCGAGCTTAAAGGAGGAGTACAGCCATGATGGAATCCACCTGTCAGATGTAGGTTTAGATATCTTTAAATTGGACATGCAAATATGCAATTTGGGGTTGTGTTGACAGGAGTGTTGCAGTTGACAACCCTCCTGTCGGTTGGGAAATGTAAGGAAATGGTAAGGTTGAATGGTCGAATCTGAGCTGATGGGCTGAATGTGGTTTATTTTTGAATAATTTTATTTGATGTGCATGTTTTAATTAAATATTTTGTTTAAACCAATACACCAGGCCGTGGCCAATTTTAATCCATTAACTGGGTGTTGGTTGGTTTTACTCTGTGCATGTTGGCTTGGATATTTGCCTGCGCCTGCAATCCCATGGGGAGAAAAAAGGCAGATAGCCTTTTTAGGCCCCCCTTTTCCTCATGAGATTGTGGTGTTGGCAATTTAGGTAGGTATTGGTCAGTTAAGGTTTGGGAGGAGTTCAGTGACCTCTCAGAACTTTCTGGAAGGCATTTTAGGCCTATTTAAAGAGCTTCTTCACAGGATTTTTCTGCCAGTCGCCACAGAAGAGACAGCGCGAGGAGCTACCCTCACCTAACCCCCGTCGTGGCCGGTTTATGTGGTGGCTCCCTTTTGTAAGTGAATTAAAGAGGCGATGTAAGGAAATGGTAAGGTTGAATGCTGAGTATGGTTTATTTTTTAATAATTTTGGTGAAAATATTATTTGATGTGAAGAAAACTGATGTTTTAATTACTGTATTTATTGGGGTATAACACTCATTTTTTTACCCTAAAAATAGAGGCTAAACTGTGCCTGTGTGTTATACGCAGGGGGCTGTGGAAAGGTTTTTTTCCTGAAACTTCTCTCTTAAAGTTAGGGTGCGTTTTATACCCCTGTGTGTGTTATACGCCGATAAATACGGTAAGTATTTTGGTTAAACCAATAAACCATTAATTTTAATCCATTAAATGGGTGTTGGTTGTTTTTATTCTGTGCCTGTTTGTTTGGATATTTGCCTGGCACCTGTGTTCCCATTACTGTGTTTTGTTCTCAAAATCAGCAACACTTGTGGATATATTGTATGTGTATTTTGTATACAGTATGTATGACTATATTTAAATATTTAATGGTGTTATGTATACTAATATAATATAAGATTACTGATATGAAGAAAATGTATAAATTGATATATCTTAAAATAGAATGACATCTGCTACCTATCCTGCTTAACCTGTGTATTTACCTATTTCTAGTCACGTAATCCCATAGCTTTCAGCTCCCCTGTGTCAGTGAGCGTCAGCTTCAGGAGAGAGAAAGGAGATCTGACAATACCTAGAACATGGGAGCCTGTGAATCGCGTCATGACTCTTATGCCGCGTACACACGATTCACTTTTTGTGATGAAAAAAAACGACGTTTCATGTGATGAAACAAAATGACGTTTTTCAAACTTCATTTTCCAAAACGACGTTGCATACACACCATCGTTTTTCCAAAATGCTCTAGCAAAGCGTGGTTACGTAAGACACGTTCGACGGCACTCTGTTCCATTGAAGCTCCATCTTGTAACTTGCTTCTGAGCATGCGCGGGTTGTTTTCAACATCGTTTTGCCCACACACCATCACTTTTTATGACACAAAAAATGACGTTTTGAAAAACGACACAAAAAATTCAAGCATGTTCGAATTTTTTTTTGGTCGTTTTTTTGAAGACATAAAACGACGTTTTGCCCACACACGGTGATTTTAAATGACGTTTTTGAAAACGTTGATTTTTTTCATCACAAAAAGTGATCGTGTGTACGCGGCATAAGAATTCCCAGTCATTGTCAAGTACTCCTTCCTTCCCCCTGCAGCCGCCATTCACTGACGAATGGCGACTGGATTGGAACAAACTAAAAATAGGTAAGAATAAAGATTGTTTTTTACACAGGTTTGGCAGGAAAGGTAACAGGCGGGTAAAGGAAACATGTCTAAGTTGGTGTTGGGGTGTAATTCTACTTAAATTCTAATATGAGCACTTAAAAAAAAATAACCTTGGCTATAATTGGTTATACCAATTGTTTTAACAGATGAAAAAATCGATCCTCCAAGATAAACGTTTTATTTGGATCAGGCTGATTTTGCAGCTGATAAATATCCACAAATATCCACCCACCTGCCAGTTAGGCTGGCCAAACATATGGTTTAATATCTGTAATCTGCCAGCTTCTCACAACTGTCAGTTTTTGTTTTCGTTGTCTGTTTGTCTGAAGTCTGTTCTAGTTCTTTTTGGTAAACAACAGCATAGATAATGTATAGGGAATGTGGTATTTTCCAATGTCTGAAAGGCTTCAAGTTGCAGGTTATGCTGATACCAGCTTATATTCCTTTCACCTTTAGGCCCTGTTCTCACCTTCACATTATACACATGCATTGTAGAACAAAAGCATGCACATGTCATTCAAGAAGCAATGTTGTTGTGTGAGACAGTTCAGATCTCCCTAGTGTGTTGTGCTGTATTTTCAAAAATGAAGCATGTCCAAATAATAAAAATGTGTGTTAATTCTCTAAAACTTACACTAATATACTCACTTAAAAAATGGGGCAGACATGAAAAGATGTTGGTATTTACGGGGTACTGGACCCTTTACCCATCTCTGTCCATAATGGTGATGCAGAGAACCTTATGGTTATATGTAATAAACATAACCCCTGAGTTGCCTTGCTGATCCAAGATAGCTATTAATGCATCCTTAGGGTAAATGAATTATTCTATCAATGCAAATAGAAGTGTACATAACAGGTACAAAAAATGTACTTAGAACTTCACCCAACCCTTGTTCACCACTTTATTAGGAAAAATCCCCCAAAAAATCCAATCCTGCACTAGATGTCTTTTTTCTGTAAAAGAAATACTGGAGTTTCTAGATTAGCCTTTTGAAGGTTCATGGTAAGGCAAGCATATCTATAAAACCTAGTACACACTACATTTTTTTTTTTTTTTCATTCAACCCAGCAGGTTGAAAAAAAAAACCTGACAGCTCAGGTTGGAGTCACTGTACTAACCAATGTTCTATTGTGTTTGGTCAGTGCTCTTGGAAGCCGATCAGCAGACTTTTTTCGGTCCTGCCCCATTGAATGGGCGGCTCCTGTTGATCCAGCTGCAGTGCACACGGGCTGAATGTCGGCTGGTTTCTATTGAGCAGGCCAGTGCCTCCAACATTTAGCCCCTGTGTACTAGGCTTTACTATTAAGAAGTTGGGTACTAACCTGTATGGTTGCTGTACTAGGTTGTATAATTGTGAGGATGGGGGCATGTTAATAGAATACAAGAGAAGATCAGCTGGTGGATATCTGTTTACATTTTGGCTGATTTCTGTTGGTGTGCAACAGATTTAATTACTCTCATATGTGTCCTTAGAATTTCCTGATGTTTTTGTTTCCATTTTGATGTTGATGATATTATCTACCAGTCATCTATCAAGTTAGGAGTGTTGCCCTTTGTCACTGCCCATCTGCATCCTATGATCACATTGCCTGATTGTTACATATTTCTGGTAAGCAGACTGAGAGCACGGTGTGGTGTGTTTTTCTTCCTGCACACTGAAGCTTGGTGGAGCTGTTCATACCTGTTTTTCATCTCATATTGATTCCATCATATGGACTTTAACACACATGTTTTTTTTTTTTTACTGAAGCTCTGCACTTTGGACTTTTACAGTTGATTAATAACAAATGGCTTTAGCCAAACACCAAAGGGGTTTTTGCGATTCGGCACTGCGTCGCTTTAACAGACAATTGCCCGGTCTGCGACGTGGCTCCCAAACAAAATTTGCGTCCTTTTCTTCCCACAAATAGAGCTTTCTTTTGGTGGTATTTGATCGCCTCTGCGATTTTTATTTTTTGCGCTATATACAAAAATAGAGCGTAATTTTTGAAAAAAAAATCAATATTTTTTACTTTTTGTTATAAGAAAAATCAATAAACTAAATTTTAGTCAAACATTTAGGCCAAAATTTATTTAGCCACATGTCTTTAGTAAAAAAAAATCGCAATAAAAAAAAAATTAGCTACCTAGCGGGAACAGCGACACTAATACAGCGATCAGCAAAATGATCGCTTAGTGACACTGGCAATAGGGAGTGAAAGGGTTAACTAGGGCAGTGATCAAGGGGTTAAAACTTTATTAGGGGGGGTACAGGGCTACCCTGAACCTAACACTAACTGACTTTTACACTGCCTGTCACACTGACACTAAATAGAGTAATCATACATGTATGATTACTGCATTCAGTGACATTGTGACAGGGGGGAGGGGGGGGGGCATCGCGGGGGTTAAATGTGTTTATGTGTTTGTGTGTAAGTGTACTGTTAGTGCAGACTTACTTTGTGTTGTGATCTCTCCTCAGCGGTGGTTGAAAAAAACACCGAGGGAGAGATCACGTTGCTTCCTCCTTCCTGTGTTTACACAGGAGGAGGAAGTGACAGGGCGGGCGGGCGCGCGCATTGGCCGAGAGCGATCCGGAGGGGGCGGACAAAAACGAATAGCCGCCCCCTCTTGTCGGATCGCTCCTGCGGACCGCCGCATGTACGGGGGGGTCCGATCGGACCCTCGATCCCCCCCAAGGCACCAACGTATATATACGTTGATGTGCCTGTCGGTGCCATTCTGCCAACGTAAATGTAAATGTAAATGTCCTTAAGTGGTTAAAATGATCGTGTGTGGGCAAAATGTCATTTTATGTCTTCAAAAAAACGACCAAAAAAATTTTTTAACATGCTTGAATTTTTTGTGTCGTTTTTCAAAATGTCATTTTTTGTGTCATAAAAAGTGATCATGTGTGGGCAAAACAACGTTGAAAACAACGTTTTTAAACCCGCGCATGCTCAGAAGCAAGTTATGAGACGGAGCTTCAATGGAACAGAGTGCCGTCGAACGTGGTGTACGTCAACGCGCTTTGCTAGAGCATTTTGGAAAAACGATGGTGTGTATGCAACGTCGTTTTGGAAAATGAAGTTTGAAAAACTGTTTTGTTTCGTCACATAAAACGTCGTTTTTTTTCATCACAAAAAGTGATCGTGTGTACGCGGCATAAGAAATGTTTTTGTGTTATCATCCATATTTTCTGAAAAATGGCTAAGAAATCATAAATTCTGCAGGGGTGTGCACACTTATGAGCCCAACTGTATATTGGTTCAGGCTAGAACAATGTAACTATGTAAAAATATACCAATGCTGAAATTATTCTTCAATAATTGCTCAAATGTATTCATTATTTTTTTCTGAATCATACCAATCTGATTACAAAAAATGCATCAAGTGAAACTTATTCATTCATTTAAATTGTATTTATTTATTTATAAATTAGCTTTTTTTCAGCCTGCAGATATTTGTAAAATATATGATGAGGCCCTTGTACTGAAAAAATGGGCGTGGGTAAGAGGAAGGGGCTCTCACATGGCTCTGGGGCAAGTTGTGATGTGCCTAGGGTGAATGGAAATAAGCTGCTAGGTTGGATGTCACACAGACAATGGATGAAGGAGCCAGGTGAGATTTTTAATTATACTGCTGGTACCAATTTCCACATACCATCATCTCCACCTCTAACCCATTCCTATCTCTTTAGCTGCTAACGTTTGCAGAGAGCAGCAACAGGTGGCTGCCACAAGATCAGTAAAGATGTCTGGCATGCTGTGACTTAAAGCGGAGTTCCACTTAAAAGTGGAAGCTCTGCTTATCTTTCTCCTTACCTGTTTTTGACAGGTACTGATCCCCACTTCTGGGAGACTGCACCGCCGCGACATCCTTCGGAAGTTCCGCCCCCTCATCCTTCCTCTGCTCCTGGGCCTGTTTGAAAGCGCAGCGCACTTTGCGGATGCGTAGTAGGAAACCGGCTGCAAAGCAGAAAGGCTTCACTGACAGTTTAACAAACTAACCTGGGGAATGCCCAGGGAAAAACTAAGCCTACTTACCGACCAGCTCGAGGAACAACCAATTAACCTGTCTAACAGTATGCGTTAAAAACAGGGGTTTTGTCCGCACGCATTTGCAAACGCATGCGTGAGCCACAGAGCCACGCCAAGGCACCCTGTAATCTGTGGTCCTAACACTAAACAATGAGTGTCCCCACAATGGAGGCACATGCATTTAATGGATAGATAGGGGCAGATGGACTTAAGGGGAGCCACCCCTCCTTAAAGGTGCAGGAGCACACCAAACACCCAGCATATAGCACAATGGCTGCAAAGGTGTTGGTGTGTTGCTGGACCAATATAAACACCACAGGTGAGACATAAACAAGTCCACCGCCCCATCTATATCTGGCCATAGCAGTAAGTAGCATTGGAAGGCTAAAGCAGATAACAACAAAACCTGGGGATTGCCCAGGGAAAAACCAAGCCTACTTACTGACCAGCTCGCAGAACAACCAATTAACCTGTCTAACAGTATGCGTTAAAATCAGGGGTTTTGTCCGCACGCATTTGCAAATGCATGCGTGAGTCACAGAGCCACACCAAGGGACCCTGTAATCTGTGGTCCTAACACTAAACAATGAGTGTCCCCACAATGAAGGCACATGCATTTAATGGATAGGTAGGGGCAAGTGGACTGAAGGGGAGCCACCCCTCCTTAAAGGTGCAGAAGCACACCAAACACCCAGCATATAGCACAATGGTTGCAAAGGTGTTGGTGTGTTGCTGGACCACTACAAACACCACAGGTAAAACATAAACATGTCCACCGCCCCATCTATAGCTGGCCATAGCAGTAAGTAGCATTGGAAGGCTAAAGCAGATAAGTTTCACTTACAGTTTCCCTTACCATGACTGGTGGTGGCAGCACCCAAGAGCTAATTCAAAAATAGGCTGGGGTGCGGACATCGGGGAATCTCTGGACAGGTAAGTATCCTAACATTAAAAGTCAGACGTTACAGTATTTGTAGAGGATGACGTCAAAAAGATTTGTAGGGGGGTTGAACTCTACTTTAAAGTGGTTTTTAAGCCACTGAGTCTTTCTACAATATCCTCTGTTACATTAAATGACATGTCCCAGTGTGTGTGATTTTGTTATATAAGCCGCTGTATACCCTTTTCGTAGCCCCGCTCGGCACTCACGTGAACGGCTGCCTTTAGGGGTAATTGCAGGGTTGGTACTTAAAAAAATAAGTTGGTTTTATGTTGCAATTTGGGCACTCAGACTCAAAAAGGTACGGCATCATTGCTCTAGACATACCCACTTTGAATGTAGAAATTCTAAATAAATTGCATAACAAATAATCAATAAGAACTATTAACAAATAAATTAAGTGCTGTAAATATAATAAAATATTCAATGTGCAAATCAGAAAATTTGCAAATAACACTAGTGCAAAAAAAAAGGCTGACAACAGTAAATACCGCTGGCAGAAAAAACGTGCAATAAAAATTGATAAAAAATTTTTAATTCAGGTCTCATGCAATAATTATAAAGTGCAGCTGTAAATCTCTGTGTAGTAAGGTTTCCAATGTCCAATAACATGCAGAGTATTCCACCATCCACAAATAATCCTACATGTGCAGGTGGTCCAATCCAAGTGACCCTATTTCCCCCAGCCTCTCACCTTGGCTGGCTTTCAATCAAGCCTCTTTACTCCCACAATGACAGAAGCAACTCCTCGGCAGCAATCAGCACCCTAAACCTGGGGTGGTGGCTCTCAATGGCAGATAGGGAACAAAAGGGACTCTATAGGGGTAGATTCACGTAGAAATGCCTATCTATAGGCATGCCTAGCGTCTGGCTTTTAAACTAGGCCGCCGCAACTTTTTCAGGCAAGTGCTTTATTCTCAAAGCACTTGCCTGTAAAGTTGAGGCGGTGTAGCGTAAAAGATCCGGCCAAATTCAAATTCGAAGGGTAGGGGGAGTGTATCATTTAAAAGAAGCACTTCCCCGCGCCAAACGAACTGCACATGCGCCGGCCGTGATTGGTTCCCAGTGCGCATTCTCCAAATCTCAACGTCAATTCGACGTGTAAACGACGTGAACGGCACTTACGCAAAACCCTATTCGCGAACGTTTTACGTAAACTAAGTAAACTACGGGAAAAAAAGCATCGGCACGCCGTCCATACATAACATTGCCATCGCCTCATATAGCAGGCATAACATTACGATGGTACTACAGTATGCTAACGCAAACGACGTAATTGAATAGCGCCGGTCGGGCGTACATTCGGGAATCGGGGTATAGGCTAATTTACATATTTTAGACGGGAACGCCACCTAGCGGCCAGCCTAAAATATGAAAATAAGATTAGACAGCGTAATAGACTTAGGCATGTCTGATCTAAGGAAAATCTATGCTTAACTGATTTTATGAATCAGTGGCATAGATTGGGCGCATAAAACGCAGAGATAAGACGGTTTATCTGGAGATAAGCCATCTTATCTCCTACCTGAATCAACCCCTATAGTGTGATAATGTTCCAATAAAATGTAATAAATATGCATCAATACACTTACAGTTAGGCTATATAACAAGCACATATAACCATTCCACAATAACACCGGCACTTCTGCTCTCGGCCGTGAGCTGAAATGATGTCACCACTGGCTCTCCTCCTGGGATCACCACATAAGTGGTGACATCATTTCCGAGGGAGGTCAGGGAGGAGATCCAGTGGTGACACGGCCGAGAGCGGAAGTCCTGGGGTTATTGTGGAATGGTTATATGCGCTTGTTATATCGCCTAACTGTAGACACATCGATGCATATTTATAAAATGTTATTGGAACATTATCACACTATGGAGTCCCTTTTAATCCCTAGCTGCTATTAAGAGCCACAACCCTGGGTTTAAGGTGCTGATTGCTGAGGAGTTGCTTCTGTCATAGTGGGAGGAAAGAGGCTTGATTGCAAGCCAGTCAAGGTGAGAGGCTGGGGGAAATAGGGTCACTTGGATTGGAGCACCTGCACATGTAGGATTATTTGTGGATGGTGGAATACTCTGCATGTTATTTGACATTGCAAACCTTACTACACAGAGATTTGCATGAGACCTGTACTTGTACTGAGAAGATTTTTCATCATTTGTTCACGTTTGGACATTATATATGAACTTTTCACATTAATTTGATTGAGATTGATTTACTGGAATTTTTTATCAATTTTTTTTCACGTTTTTTTCTGCCAGCGGTATTTACTGTTGTCAGCCTCTTTTTTTGCACTAGTGTTATTTGCACAATTGCTGATTTGCACATTGAATATTTTATTATATTTACAGCACTTTATTTATTTGTTAATAGTTCTTATTGATTATTTATTTTGCTATATTAGTAAGCGCCACAACACCCCCAATTTTTCATGTGATCTTTAGTGTGTGAACACTTCTTTGGTTGTGGCAGCGACTTATTATTATTCAATGTATTAGGGCCAGATTCTGGTACAATCCGCGGCGGCGTAGCGTAAGCCCTTTACACTATGCCGCCGCAACTTACTGTAGCAAGTGCCGTATTCTCCAAGCACTTGCTCCATAATTTGCGGCGGCGCAGTGTAAATGGCCCAGCGTATTCCCGCGTAATTCAAAGGGGGCGGCTTGTATTTAAATTAAGCGCACCCCCGCGTCGATCGAACTGCGCATTCACCGGCCAGGAAAAAAGCCCAGTGCACATGCTCCAGCTCACGTCGGAAAACGTTGAAAACAACGTGATCGTCACTTACGCAATGCCCTATTCGCGAACGACTTAGTAAAACGACGTAACTGACGGAAAAAGACGACGCTGACCCGACGCCATACTTAACTTGGCATACGATGGAACTTCGTAAGCCTACCCCTCATATAGCAGGGGTAGGTTTACGCTTACGTAAACGACGTAAACAACGACGAGGCGGCGTAAAAACGTTCGGGAATCGGCGTATTAGGCTCATTTGCATAGGCAAATGAGAAATCAACGTAAAGGCCACCTAGCGGCCAGCGAAGTAATTACATCTAAGATCTGACGGTGTAAGTGTTTTACACCTGTCGGATCTTCACTGTATCTATGCGTAAGTGATTCTAGGAATCACACGCATAGATACCCGGGCAAAAAAACAGAGATACGACGGTGTTTCCTGCGATACATCTTCGTATCTCTTTTGAGAATCTGGCCCTTAGTTTATTTTGGTTTGAGCATTAGTTTCCCCCATTCTACAGAAATTCGAGATAGATAAAAAAGGATACGGTGTAAAAAAAAAAATGTATTAGGAAGTCCAGGGCATTGCTTGCATTTTTAACTCTTCATTGTTCTCATATGAGCTCTGCCTTATTTGATTGCATAATAAACTGAAGTATAAACTAATCTGTGAGGCAGCGGGGAATATAAAACATCTTTATGCCTCATCCACTGAGTATATGAGCTGTAAAGGCAGAGCAAACAAACATTATGAAAGAAATCTACAGTCTTCCCTCCCATGGGCTCCTAATGTTCTCTAGAGATAAGCGTACAATATCTGCTATTAAAAATATATATTGTGTGTAAAATAATTTTCTCTCTCTTACTGTAATCCAGACCTGTAAGTACATGTTGTGGTGGCATAATGTTAATTCAGTATCTGTAAACCCTAACATTTAACTTCTCCTACTTGTTCCCTTTTAATCTGCTCAATGCACAATTAAAAGAAATTTGTTGTTTGTTATATATATATATATGTCTGATAAGTGCAATAAAATTAATAAAAAAACTGTTGATCCTGCCAGTAATTCTGAGCTATCATCTGCACACTTCCTGTGTAAAGAACCCTCCCGCTTCTTATCCTGGGCATTTGAATGATTAGCGTTTAGGTTGCAGAGACCTGAGAGTGATAGTGATTGAGTATTTAAAAAAAAAGACTATGGTAAGTGTAGGCACAGTCATATGCGACATACACACGATCGGACATTCAGACATCATAATCGTGGATTGTTCGCTCAAACTCGTCTTGCATACACACGGTCACACAAATGTTGTCGGAAATTCCGAACGCCAAGAACGCGGTCACATACAACACTACGACGAGCTGAAAAAAATTAAGTTCAATGATTCCGAGCAAGTGTATGATATTTGTGCGTCGGAATTGTCTACAGACGATCGTATTTTCCGACAACAAAACAGAACTTTTGTTGTCGGAAAAATTGAGAACCAGCTCTTAACGGAAATTCCGACAGCAAATGTCGATGGAGCATACACACGGTTGGATTTTCTGACAACAACATCACATCGAACATTTTGTTGGAAATTCCAACTGTGTGTACGTGGCATAAGTCTGTAAAAATGCTCTATGACAACCATGACACTATAGTCAGAGAACTATCTGCATTCCTAGCAGAGTTTTTTTTGTTGTTTATTTTTTGTTTTGTTTTTCACTCTGCACACACATACTAAAATTCACATTTTGTGCATGGAAACATGTTTAAACTGCTAAAACATTATGGGCTGGATTCAGGTAGGACTTACGCCGACGTATCTCGAGATGCGCCGCGTAACTCAAAATGTACGCCGTCGTATCTATGAGCCGTACCCACAGAACTAGATACGATCGAAAATAGGCTTTCCCCGACCGACGTAATTTTCCTCGTATCGTAGGCGCATATTTAACCTGAACGCTTCTGGCGCACCCATTGTTTTCCTATGCAAATATGCAAATGAGGGAGATACGCCGATTCCCGAACATTCGCACGTTCGGCGCAGGCTACGCGTGGTGCGCCTAAGCTGTACGCCCGGTCTAAAGTTACCCCTCATAAAGCAGGGGTAACTTTGCACCAGACTTGCACAAGTCAGCTGGAGAGTAGCTTCAGCAGCACCGTTACGGACAAACTGAGCAACCATACTTGCAGGACAACACATGGCAGCCGTGGTCCTAGCACTACTAATGGGTCCACCGCCACGTAGGAAGAGGAGCGCAGGGGAGAGGACATACCGCACGCGCATAAACGTCTTTGGCATGGGTGATTCGGAGGTGTTCCGCATTTTCAGATTCAGCCCTGAAGCCATCCAGGAAATAGCCACAACCCTGCATGATGACATCACCAGCAAGACACACCACTTACAAGCAGTGCAGCCACTGGTGAAGGTACTGGCAACACTCCATTTCCTTGCCAGTGGCTCGTTCCAACGTACAAGTGGAGTCGTGGCTGGGCTGTCACAATCCAACATGAGCAGATGTGTGCACCAGGTTGTCCCCGCAATCCTCAGACGCATGTCCTACCACATCATCAAACCCACCCAGGAGCACCTGCGGCAGAAGGCAATGCAGGATTTCTACCACATTGCAGGATTCCCACGCACCATCGGGGCCATTGATTGCACACATGTGGCACTACGGCCCCCCCGTGACACAGAGCATGTATACCGCAAACGTAAGCATTGGCATTCCATCAACGTACAGGTGATAGCTGATGCCCAATGCCTCATATGGCACGTCCATGCCAAACACCCCGGGTCCAGCCACGACAGCTACATATACCGTAAAAGCAACATCCCAACGGAATTCGAACAGAACGTGTACGGGAACAGCTGGTTGGTTGGTGAGTGACATGGGAGTCAGGCATGATTGTCCGACCCCATGATGCAGACATCGCGAGGGGCACATGCACGGCTAACATCCTCCTGTCTTTTCCCTTCCAGGTGATGCAGCATATGCACTTGGACCCCATCTCATGACTCCATTCCGGGATCCCCAACCTAGAAGAGAGAGAAAATACAATGAAGCACACATACGCACCCGTGCAGTGGTGGAGGGCACAATTGGCATCCTGAAGTCCCGTTTCCGATGCCTGGATACATCCGGGGGTGCTGTATTCCCCAAACTTTGTGTGTCAGATCATCGGTGCATGTTGTGTGCTGCACAACTACGCCATGAGGGAAGAGCAGTCAGGAGGGTCCTCGTTGTAGGCATCTTTGCACGTTAAACACACACATTCATCATGGCACACAGACAATGCACGCATGCACACCACTGTGGTCCCTAGATCACACACACACACCACATCCACATCACATTGGATTAGCCCAAGTCCAACATGCAGGACTTGGGAGCAGCAACGCCGCGTCAAGGCCCCAACGGTGTCGCTGTCCATTCATACCAAATTCACACGGTCGGTAGGATTACTTCTCCCCAACGACCGAGGGTGACACCCCTTACTGGCAGGAGTGTCCCCCCCACATTCACATTCTCCACCACTTCCTCTAGATGAGAGGAGTGGGCACTCTCCAGTGGGGATGGCATGGGTCGCCCAGCAGCCGACGACGGCCCAGCTCCCTCCAGCACATCTGTGGATGACACAAAACATTCACATGTTGGTGGACCCACACACTTGGCACATTTTCCCTTCCACCTCCTCACATGCTACGCACCGGATAGGAGATAAAACACACTTACCTGTCCTCAAGGCCTGGTCACCGGAGTCATAGCCCCCAATGCCCTCCACCTGCTCCCAGTGCAGGCATTGAGCGATGACCTCCTCATCAGTCAATCGCTCAGATGTGGCTGGTCCTCCTCCTGTGCCCGTGGTGTGCCTCCTTATCCGCACCAGCTTCTCTTTGACCCGACGTCTCAGGTCATTGATTTTTTTTTGGAGATCTCCTCGGGCTTTCTGGTCTCAATCCTGACCGTATTCACCTGAAGGGTGATCTCCTCCAAAATCTCAATCCTCCGTGCCTTGCTTGTCTGGGCACTTTGGGCACCATGGAGGAAGAAGTCATATTTGGCCATTCCAGCCACTATATAAGCCCTCTCCTTGTGGGAAAAATTCCTCTTCCTCCTCTCCTTGCCTCCTTTGCCAACTGCCGCCATCGCCAAGCAAAAGTACATTGCTTCAGGGGGGGGGGGGAAGCAGGATGTACTTTTGTGCCGGACGGGCACATGTCTGGGCGTATTTACGCGCTCCGCGTAAGCCAGTGGGCCGGCGTATCCCAGGAAGTTGTGCCGGCGTAGTTGTGAGCATGCGCATAGGGATGCAAATCATACGTCCATGTCACTGCGCATGCGCCGTTTTAGATACGCCGGGCGTAAAGCATTGCACCATGCTCGGACGATCATTTGCATAAGGTCACACCCACTTCCACTTACGCTGCCTTACGCCGACAAAATTACGTTACCCCGGCATTTTCTTTCTGAATAGTGTGCTCGCCGCTCTGCGCCTCGTCAGCATAGCGTATATTCGCTACGCTACGCCCGCCTAAATATGCGCCGAGCTACCTGAATCTTATATATTGTTATAGTTTCTGAAAGCGGAGACCTTGTGGAATAAAATTGTCGCATTTGACATTTCTTTTGTCACACAATATTTAAGCTACTGTTTAAAAAATCGAAATTTTCTGTAAAAAATAAATTTAATTAATTTTAGTGCACAGAAACAATATGATCCACCTTTGTTTTGCAAAATGTTAAAAATTGTGTTGTGGTGAGTAAATAGGTACCAGCTCTTAATAGTGTGTGCACCCACAAAGTGGTGAAAAATATACAGTACCCCAAATTGTCCATAGGTGAAGCTAAGTTTAAACAACTTTACAGCTCATCAATTTAGAGATAAATGTAAAGACCCTAGAATTATTGCTTCCATACAAGCATGCATGGCAATACCTAATGTACTGTAGGTATTGCTACATATTATTGGGCTTTTCAATTTTGGAGGGTTTTAACTTATTTTATGAAAATTTCATGTTAGAATTTTTACCCCTTTTTAGTTTAGTTTTATTGCTATCTCAAGGCGACTGATAAGCTCCCTATTGTCACCTCAGCACCCTTTTTAAAAACAATGCATGATCAGCTTCTTCACTGGCCAGGGCTGCCAGGGTTTGACAGAACAAACAAAATAAAAAAGCGCCTGTGATTGGAGTGTGGGCAGACACCGGGGGGTAGGGGTAGGGGGAAGAGTTGCAATTGAGCCCTCTCCCCTCTCCCCGTCTGTGTGCACGTTTGGGGGGGGGCTGTTAGTGCTGGCTTTGGGCAGTGTGAAGGAGTGTAACAGGCACACTCAGCTTAGACAACTGCAGCCAGTAACTCTGCTGGGAAGCCATAGTCCATTCTGAATAATGTGTCCAGGTTTCAGGCAGTCTGAAACCCAGTCGCATGTTTCCAAAACCGAACTGTCCGGGTGAATCCTGGACAGATGTCAACCCTAGGTCAGCAATCCAGCCCCTTGTGTACGTTGGCAGTCTTTCATTAGCTCATTGGCCCAGCAATGACAGCTGCCAGCTGGGTGCAGACAAATTTCGGTGCTGACTAAACAAAAGCTCTTTACTACACAACTTAGAGCCTACAGCAAGAACAGCAGTAAGCAACTATGAGGTTGCAGGCATGGGAGTGCTTATATTACACTTACATACCAGGATGTGCACTGCTATTTTTTAAAATTTAAAACAAATGGTACATTTTCAGGGGACTGCTTGAGCATAATTGACTTAAAGGTTCCCTTTAACATTGCAAATCTTTTCTTCTTCAGTTCTGCTTTAATTATCTGGGCAAAATTTGTGTCCATGTAGTTAAGGTTACTGCATAAAGCATAACTTGTTATGTGCAGACAGTTCTTGGTTCTATTAGTGTATGCAAGCTATACCTTAATGTCAAAGACTCCTGTTCTTTAGGGCTACAATTCCTCCAGGGAGACATGTATGAACTCCAATTGACCTTGCTGTGTTAAACACATGTAAACCCAGCACCATGATATTACTAGAGACAAAAATAAAACAAGACTGCATCTATGATTCTATGATTTGTGTCTATTACTACTGTTCAGCCCATTGTTTGTTTGTTTTTTTTTTCACTTCAGCTGTCAGACTACTATAATGTTTGCTGATGTGTACGGGATGAAGGAAACATAAGATGAGAAAGGATTACATAGTTACATAGTTAGTCAGGTTGAAAAAAGACACACGTCCATCCAGTTCAACCATAAAAAAAAATAAACAAACAAAAAAAAAAAACACAGTACATCACTTATACCCAACTCCATACCCACAGTTGATCCAGAGGAAGGCAAAAAAAACAGCAGAGCATGATCCAATTTGCTACAGCAGGGGAAAAAATTATTTCCTGATCCCTCGAGAGGCAATCGGATTTACCCTGGATCAACTTTACCTAAAAATCTTATTACTTAGTTATATTATGTACATTTCGGAAATAATCCAGGCCTTTCTTAAAGCAATCTACTAAACTGGCCAGAACCACGTCTGGAGGGAATCTGTTCCACATTTTCACAACTCTTACTGTGAAGAAACCTTTCCGTATTTGGAGGTGAAATCTCTTTTCCTCTAGACGTAACGAGTACCCCCTTGTCCTCAGTGTTGACCATAAAGTCAATAACTCAACACCAAGTTCACTATATGGACCTCTTATATATGTGTACATGTTGATCATATCCCCCCTTATTCTCCACTTCTCAAGAGTGAATCAATTTAGTTCCTCTAATCTTTCCTCATAGCTGAGCAACTCCATGCCTCTTATTAATTTGGTTGCCCTTCTCTGCACTTTCTCTAGTTCTCCGATATCCTTTTTGAGAACTGGTGCCCAAAACTGGACTGCATATTCCAGATGAGGTCTTACCAATGATTTGTACAGGGGCAAAATGATATCTCTCTCTCTGGAGTCCATACCTCTCTTAATACAAGAAAGGACTTTGCTTGCTTTGGAAACCGCAGCTTGGCATTGCATGCCATTATTGAGCTTACAGTATAATCAACTAAAACCCCTAGATCCTTCTCCACTACAGATCCCCCCCAGTTGTACTCCCCCTAGCATGTATGATGCATGCATATTCTTAGCCCCTAAGTGCATAACTTTACATTTATCAACATTAAACCTCATCTGCCTCTTAGTCGCCCACTTAGACAGAGCATTGAGGTTGGCTTGTAAATTGGAGACATCCTGTAAGGACGTTATTCCACTGCATAGCTTGGTGTCATCTGCAAAAACAGAAATGTTACTTTTGATCTCAGACCCAATATCATTTATAAATATATTGAAAAGTAAGGGACCCAACACCGAACCTTGGGGTACACCCAGAGCTTTTTTTCTCAGAAAATAGGTACAGGAACTCAACCATGACCCGTTCAGATTTCACAAACAGTAGAAGGGTCTTAAAGGGGCATTAAATACCAGAATTGCATTACATACAGAGTGCAGAGTTCAGGGGGTTACAAAGCTGTCACTTGTTAACACAGAAACCAGACTTCTGTGTTTACAAGTGATTGTGGTGAGCAGGCACCAAAGGGTCTGAGCCAAAGGTGGTGGAACTGAGTTCCCCCAAGTTCCCCCAGAAAAAAAGCCCTGGGTACACCACTGATAACCTTAGACCATTCAGAGTAGCAATCATTAACCACGACTCTCTGAATTCTGTCTTTCAGACGTTTTTTTATCCATTTACAAACTGCTATATCCAATTACTGTAGACCTTACCTTACACATGAGCCGTGTGTGCGGTACTGTATCGAACGCTTTAGCAAAATCCAAGTATACCACGTCACAGCCACGCCTCTGTCCAGGGTTTTACTTACCTCTTCATAAAAGGAAATCAGGTTTGTCTGGAAACTTCTGTCTTTCCTGAATCCATGCTGTCTGTTGCTTTAATAGTTTGTTTCCAGCAAGAACTCATCCATGTGGTCTTTTATTAAACGTTCCAGTATCTTCTATAGAGAAGTTAAACTAACAGGTCTATAGTTACTTGGTAAAGACTTTGTTTCCTTGTTAAATATAGGCACCACATTGGCTCTACGCCAATCCAGTGGTACTATTCCTATCATTAAAGAGTCCCTAAATATTAGATACAGTGGCTTTGAAATTTCAGAGCTCAATTCTTTTAGGATCCGTGGGTGGATGCCATCTGGTCCAGGTTCTTTATGCACCAGGGAGGAGCCTAGGTATGGTGCGATTAGGGTGGAGGAGCAGCTAGATGGGAGCTCTCGTTCCCCAGCCCAGCTCCGTCCCAGGAAATTAGTAGCCGCGGGCTCTTCCCCTTCCCGCGCCGGACCACCCTCCGTTACAGGCTGACCCCGCTCTGAACCAGGTCAGATCGATGCACCTACCCTCTCAAAGGAGGCTGGTCTGTGGATCGTTCTGCAGTGAGCAGTGACAAGCAGCTCCCGGATGGTGCGTAAAAGGGGGGTCAGCGTGCTGTGTAAGAGGTGCGGCAGCACCGGGACACAGGATTGAAGTTCTCCGCAACGCCACAGGGTCTACGGGTAGGAGAAATTCAGCAAGGCACAGTGAGTGAGAGGAGGTGTTCCCGAGAGCTGCGAGTTCTAACCCACGGACCCCAACCTTGCACATGGTGTGTCTGTTTGTAACAGGGAGACGCAGCATATATAAAGCAACCCTATGTAGCAGAGGATAAAGGAGCATAACAAAGATGGGTGTGTCCTGGACTAAATGAGTTAATGACCCAGCTCCAGACTTGCCCCCCTTCCCCTCCCTAAGAAGCATCTAAACAGTGAGTACACTGTAGTGTATAAGTTAAGAGGAAAAGACTGCGGGACACCAGGTACTGGCACTAAAGAAACCAACAGGTATATTGTTTTTGGTATAAGTTTCTAGAGAGATCTGTTCTTTAATATCCGCAGCAATATCTGGCACTGGTAGTTTTTTTTTTTTTTGTCTTTTTGAGACAGTTACAGTATTTTGAGACTGAGACTGAGTTGCCCCATTGCTTGTATTTCTTCCTCGTTGTTCGTACTATACTTATGACCGAAATAGAACTAAATACTGATAATACACCAGCAAAGTTAAGCACCATAGTTTAATGCAGAAGTTTTGAAATCTCTAGTAGGGGGTTTCTGTGGTCAAAACAAATATCATAATGTGGCACAAAACAATGGCATAAGCTCTCTTGGAACATGGTTACTGCATCAAATAGCGGTGTTAAAACTTGATATATTGATATATTGAAATGGAATAAGGAAGAAAATTGTATTAACACAGCGATAAAATGCGCCACTCCGCTATTGCGACTGCGATTTATATAATCACATATACAGTGCCTGCCGCCGAGAATGTGTTTTTAGCACGACAGCATCGCGCTGATTCTCGGCGTCAGGCTGCCGACATCTCGCACTTGCTGGAATAGTAAAAGCACATTCCAGCGAGTGCGTCATAGAAGCGACGGGGATCCGACGCGGATTCCCGCCAATTCTACACGTGGGCAGAGTTTGTTATGAGTCCTGAGTAGGAAGTCCCCGCCGGATTTTAAATAAAAATCCGGCATGGGTTCCCCCCTCAGGAGCATAACGGGCCCTTAGGGCTGGTATGGGTTGTAAGGAGACCCCCCCCTACATTGAAAAAACGGCGTGGGGGTCCCCCCACAATCCATACCAGACCCGTATCCAAAGCATGCCGGCCGGCCGGTCAGGAAGGGAGTGGGGGCGAGCGAGTGCCCCCCCCCCTCCTGAGCCGTACCGGGCAGCATGCCCTCAACATGGGGGGGTCAGGTGCTCTGGGGCAGGGGGCGCACTGCGGGTATGCGGGCGGGAGGCTTATCGGAATCTGGAAGCCCCCTTTAATAAGGGGGCCCCCAGATACCGGCCCCCCACCCTAAGTGAATGAGTATTGGGCACATTGTACCCCTACCCATTCACCTGGAGGCAAAGTGTAAACACAAATAAACCACACAGGGTATTGAAATATTTTATTAGTTGGCTGCCGGAGGGGGTGTGTATGATCGCTTTTATAAAACCCCCCCCTCCGGCGGGCTTCTGCGGGGGGGTGGGTGCCACTGTTCTTCGGCGCCGTCTGGTTCTCTTCCGCCACCGGGGGGGGTCGCTTTGATAAAAGCGCCCACCACCCGGCGGGCTTCCTTCGACATCTTCGGTTACGGGGGGGTCTTCTCCCACTCTCCGGGGTCTTCTCCCACTCTCCAGGGTCTTCTCCCGCTCTCCGGGGTCTTCTCCGCTCTCTGGGGGTCTTCTCCGCTCTCCGATGTCTTCTTCTTCAGGACTCGCCGCCCATCATGCTCCGGTAGGTACCACGTGCTACCTACCCACGCGGTACCTACCGGAGCATGATGGGACTGCGACGTCACAAGACAGGCCTATATAACTCACTGAGAGCTGCGCACCCGCCATAACAGCGGAAGGAAGCGTCGCGTCAACATCTGGAGAAGAGAAGAAGAAGACGACGTTACAGAAGAGGGGACTTGCCGCTGTTAGTAATTGAGCTAACACACGAAGATAGCGGCGGCGAGTCCTGATGAAGAAGAAGACTTCCGCTGGCAGGGGGAGTCCTATCGTGCACCCGAACCAGGAGACCGACAATAGCATACCGAGCATACCGCATACCGAGCATACCGAGCATAGCTACCTATAGCTACCTTCCCCTCGGATAGACCGGCGCCACAGTATAGCAGGCAGCACCCCCGCAGACCGAGACATTGGTGGAGTGAGACCGTGGAGTGAGGTCAGGCAGTGAGACTGTGCAGACCTTGAAGGTGCAGGGATTTTCGTCGAGCAGCGCGTCTGTGCCTCCGCAGCTGAGGGATTTGAGTTCCACAGATCAGCATATCGGATCAGCATACCGTCATCTCTGGAGGTAGCGGTCCCGACGGTAAGCCTTATCACCTTATCATACGAGGGTTGTGTTCTGGGACACCGGGTGGCCCATGTCGAGGCGGGGGAGGAATACAAGAGTGCCGCCCACCCCAACTCACTCATACATTACTCGATACCTAACGGTAGACATGTGCACAACAAAAATTTTAGTTTATTTCTGTTTCGTTTCTGTTCGTTTATCGTGATTCGTAATGAGTCGTAATTTCGTAAGACGTTAGTTATCGTATTCGTACTCTTTAGTATTTTCGTAACACTTTTTTTTCCGTTTCCGTTTTTTTATGTTAGTTTATTTTTCGTTGATTCGAGATTAGTATTTTCGTTAAATGTTGTATTCTGCCTCGTTCGTATTTTTACAATGAATTTATTCGTTTTTACGTTGGTTTATTTTTCGTTGTTTTGATATTCGTATTTACATTATATTTTCCATAATGCCGCGTTTGTATTTTCGTAAGAAATAAATCTTCGTTGCTTTATGATCATTCGTATTTTCGTGTCTAATTTCACTTGATTATAACAACGTTCTTTTGTAGATTTTATTGCATTCGTAATTCTGTTAAAATACATTTTACGTTTATTCGACACACTACTCGTCGTAATTTTGTAAAACATCGTAATTTACTGCGATTGACTAACACAGATAAAGACACAAGGTCAAGGAGCCACATAAGAAAGAAGCTCTTCAGGGGAAGGGACAGCGCTGAGTGGCTATTGGTCACAGTACTAATGAAAGTGAATTTACATTATTTAATTTCCGTTTTCCGAAGATTCATAATTTATTTTTCATTAGTTTTGCTTTTCGTTTTTTATTCTTTGTTCGGCATTTCGGTTGTTTTCTTTTCGTTCTTCAAATATTAGTAAGTTTGCATTTTCGTTTATTTTTCGTAATTATGATTTTTTTTTTGTGTTCGGTGTTTTCGTTATTTCTATGTTTTCGTTTCTTTTTTCTTTCGTTGTGTTGTTCTTTTACATTTAGTAGTTTCGTATCTTCGTAGTTTTCCATATTCGTTATTTTTGGAAATATCGTTATTCGTTATTATTTGCGCTAAACCATTCGTTTATTCGTAGGTTAACGAATCAACGAAAATAACGAATAATCACGGAAAACGTATTCGTAACGAAAAAAATTGCACATGTCTACCTAACGGTGAAGAGGGATTTGAAACAGGTGTTGGATAGTAATATGGCTCTAACACAGGAGCCGTTCCCAGAGGCTACACTGCTGGAAGCAGCTTTAAAGATGCCAGTATCGGCAAGCCTAACACAACAGAGAGGGTCCAAAGTATTGATTGGGGCGGTGGCGAAGACCCCTCTGAGATGTTCAGAAGGCAATAAAGAAATGCCGGAATCATATTCAGAGGAGGCGCAACAAGGAACACTGCATGGTCCAAGTGGTATATTATCGCAGAACGGAGCAGACCCAAGGAGGGGTGAGGTGGAAAAGGACTCACTGACAGTCAATAATAATAAAGAGGTCACCCAGGGATGTCTTCATAATACACAGGCTATACAGGTCATGGGGATAGAGCAGGACATTACCCAATTGAAACAGCTTATTCAGGCTCTCCCCACTAAGGATGATATCCACCAATTTTTATCTAGCATAACAGGATCATTCAGAGAGGAGATGATGGAAGTACATAACAAAATAGAGACGGTTGATCTTAAAGTGTATAACTTGGAGCAAAAATCAAATAGATCAGATAACCGTCTAGATATGCTAGAAGAGAAGATGGCTATGCAGCAGCAACAAATGATTTCACTACAGCTGCAGGCTGAGGAATCCGAAAACAGAAGTAGGAGGAATAATATTCGGATAAAGGGTATACCCGAGGAGATGGAAGGAGTAGCTCTAAGAGAGACTGTTACTGCGATTTTGAATCAACTTTTAAAATGCCCCTCAAATACCCCGATCGAGCTTGATCGAGTACATAAGGTACCCACGACCCGCAACCCAACATATACTAAGCCCAGAGATGTTCTGTGTAGAATACATTTTTTTAGGGTAAAGGAGGATATACTAAGGGCGGCGTGGCAGGAGGGCACAGTGAAGTATATGGAGAACGAGATACAGATATACCCAGATTTATGTAAACATACTAAAATGAGGAGGCGTATCTTAAAGCCATTGTTGGACTATCTATTATCCAAGGGAGCCACATATAGATGGGGATACCCACTGGCGGTGCTTAAAAAAAAGGGGGGTCAAAGCTTCAATCTGAAGAACCCTGGCCAACTGCCAGAACTGTTTAGACGGTTGGAACTGGAGCCTATTGAGATCCCTAACTGGACAGAATTGCCGGCAGTAGGGGAATACCCAGCCTAGTAACACAATAAGCCCGGATAAGCCCGGATAAGATTAATCAAAACTAACTAAGGATGGAAATTTCTCTTTTTTTGGGGTCTCTTTTTTTTAGTCTATACATATCTGGAGAGATCTCTGGAGAAATGGCTGATCATTTCTTTTTTTTTGTGGGGGGGGGGGGTAGGGAGGACGGGGGCGACCTGCTAAAGGGATAAGGCATAAGGTGCTGTTGAGTAAAGAAGTAACTGTTTAAGGTATGGAGATAATGGAAGAAAAGGGTCCTCTCTGCCTTTCCTGGTTTATAAAAAATTTTGTTTGTGGGGTGAAACAGAATAGGAGAGTGGGTGATGGGACTCAATATGACACAATATGAGAGAGGGAGAATAGAATGGAATATGGTCTAATAATGTAGGAGACTATAGGGGTTAGATTTTTTTTTTTTTAGTATATATATATCACTATTTTTTTTTTTTCCTCTTCACGATATATCACATACATCACATAATATATATACAAAATTGCCTTTTTTTTTTCTCGGTTAGGGGGGGTCACCTTATGTATTTCAGGGGGAGGAGGGAGGGGGGGTTCACAATATATCACAAAATGTCACATCATGCAACACATTGAATATTCACATAGCAGGCATTTTCTGTATAGGCTTATCCTATAGCGATCCAATATAGGCGCAGGAGGGAAGAACTCACTTTTTTTTTCTCAAAGGGCACGGGTTTATGGGACACTGTCAAGGGAAGGGTAAAAGAGTGAGGTAGAGTGAGTTAGAAGATATCACTGATCATAAATCACGTGGTAATAAAGGCCACAGGGGTTAGGAATACCCCTCGATTGGCAGGAATAAAAGGAATTAGACCCAAGAGAGGGAATAATTAGAGAATAACTAGAGACTGAAGAGGTGTCACTGAGTTACACAGGGATGTAGAGACCCCTAAGAGGGAAAGTGTTAATTTTTTTTTTTTTTTTCAGGAATAAAGTGTTTATGCCATATGAAGATATATGTGCGGTTAGGTTGAGCATAACTATATGGGGACATGGTGGGTTATATGTATGTACATATATTTGTATCTGAATAGTATATATCTATATATTTTTTTTTTTCTCTTTGGCCATCCTGAATATATGGAGCCATTGGAATATGATAATAACAAATGCTGATAATATGATAATAATGTTATAACATTATGTTTTGATGATGTAGAGGGTACTGTAGCATTCTCTGGGGGGGGGGGTAGGAATAGGATAAGAATTTAAATAAGCGCTAAAGATGAGGGGGAGGGGTAACGAGCAGAGAGTAAGAGGGTAAGATAGGTAGGTAAAAAGTCGAGTGCACATGGGTAAATAAGGGGGCTCGGGTCGTCGCTGTGGTTATCCACTTTTCCCTATTTTTAACGTCTCTCCTCCAAGTGGAGGGAAGTCGGAGACGTTTAAACCATCCTTTTTTTCTTCTTTTTTTTTTTTCCTTTTTTTTTTTGGCAAATTGCAGGCAGACTTGTTGGGACATAGAGTCTGCAAAAGCCCAGAGATTACGGAACTTGGAGTGGCGTTGAACTTCGGATCCAGAGAACCGTACTCTGTTTTTTTTTTCTTTTTCTTTTTTAGGGGGGGAAGGCAGGAACAATCCCGCCGTTTGACAGTGCTCGCTATCTGAGAAATAGTGAGGATAAGATGACAAGGCTACATTTTACCTCATACAATGTCAAGGGGCTAAATAATCCGGAAAAACGCACAAGACTATTAGCTGAATTAAGTAGATTAAAATCTCAGATTATTTTCCTACAAGAGACGCATTTTAGAAATGATAAAATTCCAAGATTGGGGAACTGCAGATTCTCTAATGTGTATCATAGTGCATCGCAGACTGCAAAAGCAAATGGTGTAACAATTATGGTGTCAAGTCAAGTACAATGGAAATAACATAAGACAGTTAGAGATGAAACAGGTCGCCTCCTTATTATAGTCGGCTCCTTATGTGAACAAAAGGTGACATTGGTAAATATATACCTACCAAATGAGGATCAAGTTAGAGCCCTGGAAACATATCTGAACCTGGTTCATCAAAACAAAGAGGGGATTATAATAATGGGAGGCGACTTAAATATTGCACTGGATCCTACTATGGATGTTTCAAAGGGAGTGTCACATTTGTCCCATTCCAAACTCCGCAGAGCTAAAGGATTATTACAAGATCTTCAATTAGTGGACACGTGGAGAACTTTAAATGCTCATAATAGAGATTACACGTTCTTCTCAGCGAAACATAAGACATATACTAGAATCGACTATATCTTCATATCGCAAAACGCATTACAGCTTATGAGAGAGGCATCTATCGACTCCTTTACATTATCGGACCACGCTCCAATTAGTTGCACAATGGAATTAGGAGAGACAAGCTCAAGAGAATGGAATTGGAGGATAAATGAGACACTCCTGACGGAACCCGAATACGAACATAAAATAGCGCAAGAAATAGAGACTTTTTTTATAGCGAATAACTCAGAGGAAACATCTCCACTATGCTGCTGGGAAACACACAAATGCTATATCAGAGGTATTCTTATATCGTTAGGGGCTTTTAGGAAACGAGTACAGGGGGCCAAACTAAACTCACTATTAGAGGAAATTAAGGTACTAGAAATCGCACATAAAAAAGCCTAAACGCAACTGCTAGAAGAAAAACTTATGCGTTTACAGGAAGAATTAAATAACTTACTGATAGATAGGGCCAAAGCGAAATTAACTCGATGCAGGCGTACATACTATGAGTTTGGAAACAAACCCAGTAGAATGCTGGCAAACGCCCTTAGAGAAAAAAGGTCGAGGAATCATATCGATCAGATAAAAACGCAGGGAGATATCTTAGTCAAATCCACACAAGAAATTGCCAACACATTCAGAGAATACTATTCGAAACTCTATAGGATAGCGGGCCAACAGGCTACTGTAAGGATGTCATCTAAAGAACAACAGGCAAAAGAATATGTTTTGGCCTCTGGCCTACCTGGGTTATCGGAAGAAGAAGCAATGAGTATCGATGATCCAATTAGTATAGAGGAATTCTCAGAGGCTCTGAAAGCATTGAAACCAGGAAGGGCACCGGGTCCTGATGGGTACACATTACTTTACTATAAAACCTTTGCTGAGTCACTGGCACCAACATTCCTTGCGGCCTTTAACTCTATTCGGGAAGGTCAGGAGATGCGAAAAGAGACACTGAAGGCCTATATTACATTAATCCCTAAAGAGGGAAAAGATCTAACGCAATGTGCCAGTTACCTGCCAATATCGCTATTAAATGTAGATCTGAAGATTCTGACAAAAAATTTAGCTAACAGATTATTGGGATATGTCCCGGCGATTATACACCCAGATCAGGTGGGATTTACCCCTGGGAGAGAAGGGAGGGAGAATACCCAAAGGGTTCTTAGTGCTATACATCTAGCCCACATACAACAGAAACCATTAGCGATTATTTCCGCTGATGCGGAAAAAGCATTTGATCGGGTAGATTGGACATTTCTGAGGGTGGTACTACAGCATATAGGGTTGAAAAAAGGGATGATGAACTGGATCACAAGCCTTTACTCGTGCCCAAAAGCAAGTGTTAAGGTGAATGATCGGATGTCCAAAACATTTGAAATTGATAATGGAACAAGGCAGGGATGCCCACTTTCACCTATCATATTTATCTTAACGGTAGAACCTTTTTTGAGGACAATTAGGGCCAATGCAGATGTCAAAGGTCTTATAACAAAAGATAGAGAACACAAAGTTCCCGCGTATGCGGATGATCTGCTGTTCTTTATAAGGTCACCAGTGCTATCTATACCAGTACTGTTAAAGGAGTTACGAAAATATGGAGAGGTATCCAACTTCAAGGTAAACTACAGTAAATCTGAGGCAATGGGAGTAGAAATGAATGGGAAAATGAAACAACAATTGTCTGAGAATTTCGGGTTTAGATGGACTGATTCGCATATCTGTTATTTAGGGACCAAGATACCAAATAAACTGAATCAAGTTTTTGAACTGAACTACGCTCCATTGACCCGACAGATAAAACAGGATTTCCTGAGGTGGGATAAGGAAGCATTCACTTGGTTTGGAAGGATAAATATTATTAAAATTAATGTAATGCCCAGACTTTTATACCTTTTCCAGACCCTGCCTATTAGGTTACCTACAGGTTTTCTAAGAGATCTCAGATCGAGGTTTGCGAAATTTACTTGGGCAGGGAAATCTCCGAGGGTACGTAGAGCGGTTTTGTCGTTACCAAAAGAAAGAGGAGGGGTCGGTCTTCCGGACCCGGTAAACTATTATGTTGCATCACATCTGACACGTGTTTTGGATTGGTGCTCAACACAGAAGGAAAAACCATGAATACAATTAGAACAATCTATAACTATTATACCCCTGGAAGGAATAATATGGATTGCAGAAGATGTGATCCCCCAGGAGGTGAAAAGACATCCCACTGTGGGGGCCACAATCCAAACTATTAAAAAATCATTTAAGAAAACCAGGATGTCGGTGTGTCGGAGCCCCATGTTACCAGTAGTGGGGACCCCAAGTTTTGAACCAGGGTTAATAGACCAACGCTTCAAGGAACTAAGGCGGCAAGGAAGGAGTAGGATTGTTCATTTTATGAGAAATAACTATGTAATGAATAGAGGGGAGATTGAAAGAGAATTTGAAGCCCTAGATTCCTTCAGGCTAATACAACTGGGGGCCCCCTTATTAACCACTTAAGACCCGGACCAATACGCTGGTAAATGACCCAAGGTGTTTTTGCGATTCGGCACTGCGTCGCTTTAACAGACAATTGCGTGGTTGTGCGACGTGGCTCCCAAACAAAATTTGCGTCCTTTTCTTCCCACAAATAGAGCTTTCTTTTGGTGGTATTTGATCACCTCTGCGATTTTTATTGTTTGCGCTATATACAAAAATAGAGCGACATTTTTGAAAAAAAAACACAATTTTTTACTTTTTGTTAAAAAAAATCAAATAAACTAAATTTTAGTCAAACATTTAGACCAAAATGTATTTAGCCACATGTCTTTAGTAAAAAAAAAAAATCGCAATAAAAAAAAATAGCTACCTAGCGGGAACAGCGACACTAATACAGCGATCAGAAAAATGATCGCTTAGTGACGCTGGCAATAGGGAGTGAAAGGGTTAACTAGGGCGGTGATCAGGGGGTTAAAACTTTATTAGGGGGGGTGGGGGGGCTATCCTGAACCTAACACTAACTGATTTTACACTGCCTGTCACACTGACACTAAATGCAGGGAACCCCACGCCATTTTTTCGGCGTAGGGGGGGTCTCCTTACAACCCATACCAGACCTAAGGGCCCGTTATGCTCCTGAGGGGGGAACCCATGCCGGATTTTTATTTAAAATCCGGCGGGGACTTCCTTCTCAGGATTCATAACAAACTCCGCCCACGTGTAGAATTGGCGGGAATCCGCGTCGGATCCCCGTCGCTTCTATGACGGCTTTGTCTCCATCGCGGCAAGCCAGCTCGGCGCTGGCTCCCGCGATGGGGCTCGCAAGTGCTCAATCTCGCGGAGAAAGGGAGCGAGATTGACACAATATCCCAGTCACCTACTGTAGTGTGGCTACACTCCTAAACAGATTTCTTATAGACTCACGCTATACATTTTTACTACCCTCCCTCATCCAAGGATCTAGGAGCAGCCACCCCCCTAGACCCAGTACTAGGTATGGGTTATAAACTGGGCTATAGGAGGAGTAAAAGATGAGTACAAGGGAAAAAGGAGCAAGAGGAGGAGCAATTCCAATAGCCCCCCGGTTAAGCCAAAGCCCGGGCCCGATGAGTAAATTTGTGTCCTATGGGGGAAATGGAGACAACCAGGTCATGGAAAAACAAGTAGGGGCTAAAAGTAGCCAAAAAAAGATAAGAAAAAGGAGCCACTAATACACCTACAGACCAAGAAACACTGTCGGAGTCCAGAATAGATCAGGAGGGAGAAATAGACTCTGAACAGAGAAATAAGGACGAATCACAAGATAGGACACTATTACCAACAAAAATAGAAATAGAAGGAATATTTGCTGCTTTGGAAAGATCACTTAACCACTTAAGACCCGGACCAAAATGCAGGTAAATGACCAGGCCCCTTTTTGCGATTCGGCACTGCGTCGCTTTAACTGACAATTGCGCGGTCGTGCGACGTGGCTCCCAAACAAAATTTGCGTCCTTTTCTTCCCACAAATAGAGCTTTCTTTTGGTGGTATTTGATCGCCTCTGTGATTATTTTTTTTGCGCTATATACAAAAATAGAGCGACATTTTTGAAAAAAAACGATATTTTTTACTTTTTGTTATAAGAAAAATCTTTTGGTCAAACATTTAGGCCAAAATTTATTTAGCCACATGTCTTTAGTAAAAAAAAAAACGCAATAAAAAAAAATTAGCTACCTAGCGGGAACAGTGACACTAATACAGCGATCAGAAAAATGATCACTTATTGACGCTGGCAATAGGGAGTAAAAGGGTTAACTAGGGCGGTGATCAAGGGGTTAAAACTTTATCAGGGGGGTACGGGGGCTACCCTGAACCTAACACTGACACTAACTGCAGTGATCATACATATAATCACTGCATTCAGTGACACTGTGACAGGGGGGAGGGGGTGGGGGGGTGATCCCAAGGGGATAATGTGCCTACATGTCCTGGTGTCAGTGTAGTGTTGTGTACACTTACTGTGAGATGTGATCTCTCCTCAGCGGTGGTTGAAAAAAACGCAGAGGGAGAGAGATCACATCACTTCCTCCTTCCTGTGTTTACACAGGAGGAGGAAGTGCAGAGCGGGGGGTGCTCGCATTGGCTGGGAGCGATCGTGAGGGGGCGGACAAAAACGAATAGCCGCCCCCTCATCCCGGATCGCTCCCAGAGCTACAGAGACCGTCGCATGTACTGGGGGGGGTCCAGATCGGACCCCCGACCCGCGTCAAGGCAGGGACGTACAGGTAAGCCAATGTGCCTGTGCGTGCCATTCTGCCAACGTAAATGTACATGCAGCAGGCCGCAAGCGGTTAAATCGCAAATGGAAAGAATGTAGAGAAACATGGCACATATGTTGGAAAGAGTGGAAGAGGTAGAGAAAAAGGTAGATCTTAACGTATGGGGAGGGGACCCAGATCTGTGTACCTCATAATAAAAAATAGATGCTGGAAAAGGAAAAAAAAAAAAGAGAAAGATATGACTAACATAAATGTCATAACATACAATGTGAGAGGCCTCAGCTCCCCAGAAAAAAAGACATATGGTATTAAGAGAGGTGGAAAGGTATTCTGCAGAAATAGTCTTCCTGCAGGAGACACATATAACATTAGATTCCAGTGTTAGACTTTATTCTCGGGCAACCATCTTGATAGTACGTCCGGTGCACAGAGGCGAGATTCCAAACAACTTTGATTATTAGGAAAAAAAATGTTTAATCAGCAATTAATAGACCCATGGAGGGTCACACATCCAAATAAAATAGATTATACATACATACTCAAGATTGGATTATATGATGGTTGACCACGAGTTATTGGAAGATGTAATTAAAACCTCAATAGGTTCAATAACAATCTCAGATCACGCCTCACACTATTACCAACAAAAATAGAAATAGAAGGAATATTTGCTGCTTTGGAAAGATCACTTAACCACTTAAGACCCGGACCAAAATGCAGGTAAATGACCAGGCCCCTTTTTGCGATTCGGCACTGCGTCGCTTTAACTGACAATTGCGCGGTCGTGCGACGTGGCTCCCAAACAAAATTTGCGTCCTTTTCTTCCCACAAATAGAGCTTTCTTTTGGTGGTATTTGATCGCCTCTGTGATTATTTTTTTTGCGCTATATACAAAAATAGAGCGACATTTTTGAAAAAAATCGATATTTTTTACTTTTTGTTATAAGAAAAATCTTTTGGTCAAACATTTAGGCCAAAATTTATTTAGCCACATGTCTTTAGTAAAAAAAAATCGCAATAAAAAAAAATTAGCTACCTAGCGGGAACAGTGACACTAATACAGCGATCAGAAAAATGATCACTTATTGACGCTGGCAATAGGGAGTAAAAGGGTTAACTAGGGCGGTGATCAAGGGGTTAAAACTTTATCAGGGGGGTACGGGGGCTACCCTGAACCTAACACTGACTGCCGGTCACGCCCCGGTAATAGTGAAAATAAGATTCAATAAGATAGAACAAAAAAAATGAATGTGGAACCTAAATGAAGATCTAATAGAGGATATAGAAGTAAGCAAGACAGTAAAAAACTACCTGGAACAATATTTTAGGTTAAACAACAGACCGGACGTAAGCGCGGCTAAAGTATGGGAAGCCCACAAGGCATATATTAGAGGAAAACTAATCTCAATAGGAGCAGGAAAAAAGAAGACAAGAGAATTAAATTTGAAAAAATTAACAGTGGAGTTAAATGAACTGCAGCAATCGCATAAAGAACGAGGAGAAAGTGAAGTACATCAGAAAATAGTGATAAAGAGGCTTGATGAAACTTGAAACTAGAAAAATATTCAAAAATGTTGCAAAATTTCGCAAAAGAAAGGTATAAGTGGGGGAACAAACCAGGGAAATATCTAGCCAGAATATCTAAGGAAAAAAAATACCTAAATTATCGAAAAAATAAAAAAACAGGAAGGGCAGATGAAATTTAAGACCTCAGAAATTGCTGAAGCTTTCCAGACTTTCTACAGTACATTATATTCTATCCGAACTAATGAGACTCAAGATCAGGAAGACATCATAAAAATAAAAATTTACAAATACTTAGAAGAAGAAGCTAATCTATCAAAAATGAATAGAAAGTGAATGAGGGCGCTTTGTAAACAATGATATATACAATATAGCTCAAACTATATGGTGAAATGATAATCCCAATAGGAAATGGGGTAGATGATCCTAAAAATGCCAACTTATCAACAATCCTTAGTAGCATTTACCAAAGTGCAAAGTAACAACCGATCTTTCAATCAGCCAACTTGAGAAAAACACTTAAACAAAAAATGGCTTGTGAACACAATAATATTAAGTAGTAAATAAAAAAACTGTGCATATAGTCTCTATCATGCATTAATTAGAAAAATGCCACCCATAATAATTCATAAGACAGTGGAATTCTGTCTTGGCACAAAAGAGTGGTGCTTAGGGAAAAAATTGTGAAATTAAAATGTGTATATAGGGGGGGGCGGAGCCAGCCGGAGACCGAGATGGACGCACAGTAGCTGACCTCCGGCTCCAGCGGTAAATCAACGGCACATAGCAGCCCATCCAGCGAACAATCTGTCCCACCAGTCGGGCGTACTACTACCTGAGGACTCGGGCAAGCGGCGGTGAGCATGACGAGGCGCAAGAAGGACGGAAATCGCCCTACCAAACTGACGGAGTTTTTCTCCCTCGAGGCCAAGCAAGATGGCGCCGGCGCGTCTTCCACGCCACAACCCAGAGCCTCTCAATCTCTATCTCAGCACCCACATCAGCCGGGGAAGGGAGCAAAACGGAGCAGCCCTCCTAAACACCTCAACTCTCCTCCTGCTACTCCCTCATCGGGCAGCCCTGAGAAGGCGAGATTTCGATCGGACACAGCAATGGAGGTAAGCTCCCCCATAGAATCAGGAGATGACACCAGAGACCTGCCAGACTCCATAGACCTCTTCCCTACCACAAATAAGCCAGTGCTAGATACAGTATTAAAGGAGATGCTAGTGTCTCTTAGGAGTTCTCTGCACTCGGACATGGTCTCATGTGTCCATAGATTCAGCACTGACCTGAACAATGTTGCTGACAGAGTCTCCCACGTGGAGAATAAAATGGGGGAATATGCCTCTACCATAAATGCCCTAGTTGATGCTAATGAATCTGCTGAAGATGACATTGATGCCCTTAAAGCCAAAATGGCGGAAATCGAGGACAGATCAAGGAGGAACAATGTCAAGGTCAGGGGGATCCCTGAGTCTGTTAAACAACCAGAGCTACCCAGCTACATGGCCCAGCTACTTACAGTTTTACTGCCCGATCTGTCTGAACTTGATTTCACGGTTGATAGAATTCATAGGCTCCCTAAACCTGCATATCTGCCTGACTCCATTCCAAGGGACGTCATACTCCGCCTACACTTCTACCACACTAAGGAAAGGCTCATGACTAGTGATGAGCGGAATACGCCATATTCGATTTCGCGATATTTCGCGAATATTTCGAAGAATATTCGCGAATATTCGTTAATATCGAATATTCGTGATATTTTATAAGCGAATTTTCGCCAATGCCGCTAATGCGAATTTTCGCTAATGTGAAATTTCGCGATAAAAATATCACGAATATTCGATATTTACGAATATTCGGTATATTTTATATAGCGAAATTTCACATATGCGGTTGCGAATATTCGTTAATATCGAATATTCGTGATATTTGATAAAAAAAAAAAATTGCGAATTTTCGCTATTGCGAATTTTATTGAGAACGAAATTTGTATCGAATATTCGAAACGAATATTCGCCGCGATATTCGACGCGAATACTCGAATATGCAATATCGCGAATATTCGCAATGCGAATATTCGTGAGCAACACTACTCATGACAGTCTCCCGGCAAAAAGACGAAGTGCCAGCGCCATACTCTAATTTACAATTCTACGCTGACCTGTCACAATATACATTGCAGAAACGTAGAAACCTTGTCACGATTACTAAAGCACTAAGGAACCACAAATTCAGTTATAAATGGGGCTTTCCGACAAAATTGATTGTCACAAAGGACGACAAGGAATATGTGATAGACTCCATGGCAAAGGGCCTGGCCCTGCTGCAGACCTGGGGGATTGTCCCTGACCCGCAACAGCCACCGCACCACAAAAACAACGTTAAGGGTGTGGAACAAGAATGGCGTACGGTCGACCGCAGGAATGCTCGGTCTCACAATTGACCTGGATAGGGTTTTCTCTTTGCAACACCTCCCGCTGGAGAGAAACACCTCTCTGCTCCAAGTTCTTTTTACACCCCATTTACTTACTGAGCGATTGATAATCGCACCCTTTGTTTTGTTTTATTTTTCTTCTCCATGGCCAAAAGCCAATGTTTCACTGTTTTGTTCTTCTTGTTTAGACTGTTGTTTTTTGCCCATCTAATCGCCCTTGCAGCAATGACTACCTCTACACAGCTCCCGTTGGGAAAATTGCCTGCAAAACTTACGGAATCCGGAAGGAGATCAGTGGCCTTGCTCTCGGGAACCAAACTACCCTCTCATGTAAGTGTTGACCTGCATCTCCACTTTCACCAGCATACACTTATAAAGCACATATGGCGGTAACCTTTCTCACTTTAAACGCTAAAGGCCTCAATCATCCGGCCAAGCGGAGGTCCCTCTGGAAAGACGCTTTGCAGCAAAAATGCGATATAATGTGCGTTCAAGAAACACACTTCATGCAGAACTTGCACCCTAGATGTTCCCATCCTCAATTTCCGAACGTTTACTTCGCCAATGCTGACTCCAAGAAGAAGGGGGTGATGATAGCGGTTAAGGACTCTGTGACATTTCAAGTACACGACCACATTTTTGATCCCCAAGGTCGCTATATCATATTGGTGTGCGATATAAACTCCATCACATATACTGTGGCCAATATATATGCACCAAATGTCAGGCAACTCAACTTTTTTCACAGACTTATGAAAAAGATAAAAGCAGTACAGAGAGGTCTGTTAGTGTTGTGCGGCGATTTTAACATCACACCAGACCCCTCTGTAGACATGACCTCCACCCCTAGAAGACTTCCACCTTCTTTGAAATCCTCCCTACAGACATATGAATTGTATGACTCGTGGAGATGCCTAAACGCCAATGATAGGGATTATACGTTCTTCTCTAACCCGCATGGCTCTTACAGCAGAATCGATCTCTTCCTGGTTGATAGACCATTGTTATTTAAATGTACCTCTGCAATAATTAACGGTATCACCTGGTCGGGCCATGCCTCAGTTAAACTCGTTGTGGGAAATCCTTCCCTCCATAGGCCTGCTTACTTGTGGAGGGCTAATCCTTACCTGCTCAGGGAGGGTCCGTCCAGGTCTTACATTGAACAAAAGCTGGTGGAATTTCTTGACTTGAATCAGGGGTCAGTGGAAGATACATTTGTACTGTGGAATGCCCATAAGGCATTTGTGAGGGGCATAATGATACAATTGGGAGCGAGGCTCAAGAGGGAGAGGCAGCAGCAGACCGCACAACTCATTTCCCAAATTGAGGCCTTAGACAAACAAAATATGATCAAACCGTCTACTATATTATCTAATCAAATAACTTGTCTTCGCACAGAGCTTCGGCTCAAATTCCTTGAGGACTTTGAGAGGGTCTCCAGGAGAACAAAGTTGGCCTACTACACAAGTGGCAATAAAGCAGGGAAACTCCTGGCCAGTAAATTAAAAGGCCATAGAATTAAATCTCTAATCCCACACGTATACCACCCCAAATCTGGGGAAAAACAACTTCACCCTCAGGCGATAGCAGACGCCTTTAGTGATTATTACAGCTCGCTGTATAATCTTAAAGAAGACCACAACACTCCACAGCCGACGGAAGAAGCTATTAATGTGTTTCTTGATAGCGTTGCTCTTCCCAGGCTCACGCAGGACCAACTGGAGCATCTCAATTCTCCTATCTCTGGGTGTGAAGTGCAGAAAATTATTCAATCCCTACCGCTGAATAAATCTCCGGGGCCTGACGGCTTCACCGGAGAATACTATAGAGCATTTCAGGACGTCCTTTGCCCACTTCTCACTGAGGTCTTTGGATCTGCTGCTGCGTCCTCCTCATTTCCTAGGGAAATGCTCAAAGCCACTATCATAGCCCTACCTAAACCGGGGAAATCTCCGGATGTCCCGCAGAACTTCAGGCCGATATCGCTGTTAAACAGCGATGTCAAAATATATGCAAAACTATTGGCCACGAGACTAGTGGACATACTACCGGACATTATAGACATGGACCAATCGGGTTTTACTAGGGGGAGACAGACCGCTGACGCCACTAGGAGACTGGTCAACTTGATTCACATGGCTAAACGTAGGGGAACGCCTTCCCTGCTCCTATCTCTGGACGCAGAGAAGGCGTTTGACAGGGTTCACTGGGGATTTCTGGGGGAGGTCTTGCGCAGGTTTGGTTTTGAAGGTTGGGTCTTCTCAGCTATCATGGCACTGTACACTCAACCAACGGCCCAAGTTTACATAGCAGGCGCTCTATCCACTCCCTTTGTGATAACTAATGGGACGCGTCAGGGGTGCCCTCTCTCCCCGCTCATCTTTAACTTAGTGTTGGAGCCTTTAGCTACGTACATCAGGGCACACCCCCAGATTGAAGGTCTCCGTGTTGGCACCAAAAATCATGTCATAAGTCTTTTCGCTGATGACATCATTTTGATTTTAACTAAAGTTGACAAATCCTTGGCGTCGGTACACACAGCGTTACATTCTTTTTCAGCAGTCTCTTATTACAAGGTGAATGAGACAAAATCCCATGTGTTGAATTTAGGGGTGGAGGATGAGGTTAAATCACGATTACAGGTAACATTTCCCTATGTACGGAGGGAGGAGGGCATAACCTACTTAGGAATTACTTTGACTTCTAACCCTGATGACTTAATAGCCGCAAATTATACCCCCTTCCTGAGCTCCTTTAGATCCAGATTACAAAAAATAGCCCTTTCCGAACTGTCCTGGTTGGGAAGGTTGGCGGCTTTCAAAATGCAAATTTTGCCGCAACTTCTTTACATTTTTAGGACACTTCCCATACCGCTGCCCAGTGTCTACTTTAAGTCCCTTCAGTCCATCTTAAATAGTTTTTTATGGCAAGGGAAAAAGGCTAGATGTGCATTTGGTAGACTTGTTAAGCATAGATCGGCGGGAGGTATAGGCCACGTGCATCTGCAGGATTATTACTTTGCTTCAATCCTAGGACAGCTTAATCATTGGATCGATCCCACATCTAGAACGTTATGGAAGGACTTGGAGGGGGCACAGGTACCGAGGGGGAATCTCAAGGACTTTCTGCTGACAGCTCGCTTCCGAGGGTCTCTGGGCAGGCACCTAGCCCCACCTATTCTGGCTTCTTTGAGAGCCTGGTCCCATCTTTGCACGGCCAGTGGCTGGACGGGTCCTACCCTTTCACTCAAGTTACCCATAACTGCGGTTCAAAATTTAATTCCTGATTTAAACCTCACACTTTGGGAGAAAAAAGGTATATATCTCCTTGAAGATATACTTACAGATTCCTGTATGGAAGAGTTTGAATCTATTCAACAGAGGTTTGACCTACCAGCCACTGAGAAGTTCAACTATCTACGGGTATCCCAGTGGTTCAGGAAGTCGCCCAAAATCCTCACCTTTATTCCGTTAAAGATAGCCCAATTCTACCAAAAGCCAGCTAGAGAGTCTAAGGGTATATCGGTCATTTACAGGGGGCTGCAGGAAAAGGAAATTCTGGTCAAATCCCACAACTTTTTGGCGTGGGAGAGGGAGCTCGGAACGGATTACTCCATTAAACAATGGGAGAGAGCGATAAACACCCAACTGACTGCTACCAAGAGCACCAACTTGTTGGAGATGCAGCAGAAGCTGCTCCTCCGCTGGTATCTTACTCCCCACCGCCTGTCTAGGATATTCCCGAGAGCCTCACCGGAGTGTTGGAGACAGTGCGGGGAAAGGGGGACGCTGATCCACATATTGTGGGGGTGCACAAAAATTAAACCCATATGGTCTCAAGTGGGGGATTTGCTAGTTAATTTACTACCTACCTGCCCCTTACTCAACCCTAGCCTAGCTATCCTCTCCATAGGGGCTGACTCATTACCCGTCTCACACAGGACAGTGATAACACACATTCTGATGGCCACGAGACTAGTCATTCTTAGGCACTGGAAAGACATTGCTCCTCCTCCATTCGCTGAAATCATAGGTACTGTACAAACCCATGCCACCTATGAACTTCTTCATGCGTCGGCATTGGGAAAAATTGGGAGAGTATCGATATTATGGAGACCGTGGCAAGATTGGTATTCTAACAGAGGGAACAGTTAACTTTTGACAATGAATGTGTACACCGAGAGACTTGGCGAGACGAGGGCCTAAAATTTCCTGTTTATTTGTTGAAGTGTTCTTTACATACTTCCTTTCTTTGTACTATATTTTGACTTTGTTTTCTCTTCTTTTTCTCTTCTCTCCTATTTCCTACTTCCTTTGCTACCACTACTCGTTACACACTCTACCACTATACCTCAGGTAAAATACTATGTGTAATAGAGCCAAGAGGGGGCACTTTGTTTTAAGTATTTCTGATGCTGGCTGCCGCGACCATGTAGAGAGAACGTGGGTGGCTGGCTATGGCCATTTGTTAGGAAAGAATTTGCTCAAACCCTCTGCTACAGCGATGATTATACTATTTTGAATTGTTGCAACAACGTTATTGGAAACTGCGTGTAATGATCGATCCTAAGTTATTGCTTGTATTTCATGACTATGCATATTCCTGGTGTTATTTTTGGTATTTGTGTATATTCCCTGTTTAAGCTGAAAATCTCAATAAAAAACTATTGAAACAAAAAAAAAAAATGTGTATATAGAAAAAATATTGAAGTTCAGTGCAAAACTTGAGATGAAAAAAGATGTGCAGGAATGCAGGGTATCTGATCACAGACGTGCTTGTCAGCCTTTCACCATCAGGATTCTTAATGTCACCAAATCGTGCTGAAAAATACTTGTGCGCTTACCACAGATCAAGACCTCTTAATTAAAAGCAGGTCATGCAAGCTGAACAGGATAAGTGCCTGTTTCACTGGAGGCAAGTCCGGGACTCAGAAGCAGCAGGATCTTGGAACCATAGCGCTCATAATAAAACAAAGAGAATATGGGGAAAGCCCATAGTGCTTTATCTTTATTAAAAAAATTAAAATGCACAAATAAACAGCCGGGTGGCCTCTTACTTTGTATCGTGCCTGCCTGGCACTGGGACTGACAGCGCAATATAGGTTCTCACCGGGGACCCACTGGGTGCACACTTGGCCCGATGGATCTGGTTGCAATGTGCGATGTTTGGTCGGGCAGAGGCAGGACACTGGAGGATCAGCCGGGTAAAAATTAAGCCAAACTTCGCCGCCGACATATGTTTCGTAGTGTATACGTCATCAGGGGGGCGTGTTTGGCCGCTAAGGATTGTGGTTTATGTAGGCTGAAGGGAGCTAGATGTCAATCAATAGGGCAAACCATATTATGCAGTGCAGTCCCAGAGCCGTGCAGCTTCACTAGCACGGACTTAGACACAACACTAGCCTTCCCTGCTACTATATTTAAAACTTTAGATGGAGATATTAGTCATCCCCCAAACATACCGTCTGCCCAACCAACATCTCAAGCAGCAAGTACCCCAAAAAAAGAGATAGTGAAAAAAACAATCAACAAACAGGGTCCAAAACCCCAGAGAGCCAACTCTAGGAATAATGAATATTCCACATCAGGATACTATCCTCAACCCTATCCAGGAGATACATATAATCAGCATCCATCCTATGATTATAGAGGCTATGATCCTTATTACCATGAACCATATAGATATCCTTATCCACCCAGACCTCCGCGTGGGAGACCTAGAGGAAACTATCGAGGACGACCAGGACCCAACCATACCCCCTACCAGGGGGGGGGGGGAGGGAAGAGGGGGGAAAGATACCTACCGGAACACACAGAAATCGCCCCAATCTTCCAAGGAGAAATCCGAAAAAGAGGCAGAAGGGGAAGAGGTAGAAAGAAAAAGGAGAAGAAAAGACTAATAGAGGGAATTTACAATCTGGCCAATATAGAACTCTCTAACCAAGAATTACAAGTTCTACAAAAAGGTCTAAAATTCGCACCTCAAAAAAATCTGGACAAATTTGAAATTTTTATAGATGTTGAGAAACACATCCGTAAATTGAATATTAAGAAACATTTCGCTAATCAAATTTCCAATTCAAACGAAAATATTCCAGATCCTTTTACACACACGACTCTCAAGAACCAATCAGTGTTTAACCCCCAAAAAAACCATAATCATCATATAGAAGTTTTTCGGAAGATGGTCCAAGACGAGATCAGAGAATTACCCACTCCTTCTAAGAAATGTGATGCCTATTCCAGAGGCATCAAGTCGATAGAAAAAAACAAGCAGATTGTGGTTAGACCGGACGATAAAGGCGGAGGGCTTGTAATATTAGACCGAAAATATTACTATGAAGAAATGCAATCTCAACTTAATGATGGTCAAACATATAAGAGTATGAAAGGAGATCCAACTCCACAACTAAAAGATCAATTAAATTCTTGGGTACAAGAAGGATCGATATTACAAATATTATCCACCCAAGAAGCAAAGTATCTGGTACCACATGCCCCTAAAGTTCCTGTACTATACACAGTACCAAAGATCCATAAAAACATAGAGAAGCCACCTGGGAGACCAATAGTAAGTGGAATTGGGTCACTTTTTGCAAGACTAGGAGAATATCTAGACACCTTTTTCAAGCCATTGGTAAGCAAAAGTCCGTCGTATTTAAAAGACAGTCGAGATTTAATTGTAGAGGTCCAACAGCTGAAAGCAACACAGCAAACAATCATGGCCACAATAGATGTTGAGTCTTTGTATACTAACATAAGACATCAAGATGCAATCCAAGCACTACAATGGGCACTCAACCAAGATGCCACAATGCCACTGGATCAAATCAACTACCTACTGAAAGGGTTACAATTGGCCATGAACAACAATTACTTTTGGGCCAATGGCCACTACTACAATCAGCAAGTAGGAGTAGCCATGGGGGCACGGTATGCTCCCAGTGTAGCCAACATAGTTCTGAATAAGTGGGAGCAAGAGTCAATATTCAAGCAAAGACATGATTCGTTGAAGTTTTATAAACGCTACATTGACGACGTGATCGTCATCTGGGAGGGTTCAGAAATTGACCTCCTTCAGTATGTCATCAATATGAATCAAAATAATTATGGACTCAAATTTTCAGCTGAAATCAGCAAAACATCTGTGAACTATCTAGACCTAACAATAAGAAAAAATCAGGCAAACTTTGAAACTCAAACCTTTTTCAAACCGACGGATCGGAATGGATTAGTTCCAACATCAAGTTGTCATCACCCAAGATGGCTTAATGGAGTTCCGAAAGGGCAATTTATGAGATTAAAGAGAAATTGTGGTAGAGAAGAAGTCTATCAAACACAAACAGACCAACTAATGTCCAAATTCCTAGAAAAAGGATATTCAAAAAAGACAATAGAAAAAGCAAAAAATGAAGTCTCGAAGATAGAAAGACAATCCCTTCTCACCAAACAACCAAAAAGGAACAGAAAAGAGAGACAGCATTAATTTCGGGGTTTAACAGACAGTACAAAGAAATCGAAGCCATATATAAAAAACATTGGCCAATCTTACTCAAAGACCAAGATCTCCAAACATGCATTTCAAAAACACCAAAATTCATTTATCGGCGAGCACCTAGTCTAAGAAATAAAAATCGCACGAAATGTTCCCGATCCACCAGAAAGACCTAAAACTTTTTTGGACCTCCCGGGTTTCTATCATTGCACTAGGTGCAAAGCATGCAAAACAACCCGTAGACCAGGAGCTTCTAAAAAAAGACAAAACTTCAAATCACATATTACAAATGAGGAATTTCAAATTTACACCATTTATTACATGTAACTCTGACCATGTCACCTACATCCTTGAATGTACGTGTCCCCTCCAATATGTAGGGAGAACAACCCGAAAACTGAGAATCAGAGTGAATGAACATCTGGCTAACATTCGCAACAAATTCCCAAACCATAGTGTATCCCGACACTTTATGGAAAAACATCAAAGTGATCCCACCCAGTGTACCTTTTTTGGAATAGATCTAACCACCAAACATTGGAGAGGGACACACATGACACGCAGGGTATCCCAAATGAAACGATGTGGATACACAAGCTAAAGAGCATGCATCCTTTGGGAATGAATGTGGAATTAGACCTCAATTGCTTTTTAGCAAATGATTAACCATCATAAAGGGGGTTAATCTTAATTTAATGATACATTTCTAGAGATGTTTTTTTCCAAAGATATACCCTCCCCGTTTTCTCTTTGCAATAAAGAGAATATAAACAAGAAGGGGATATTGGGAAAATAGAGATGTTGAGGGTTTTATGAGGACAGGTGATGGACACACACCCCCATCTCTATTTTCCCTACAATATCTTTATCATAGAAGCCAATAATTTTCTCCCAGCGGTACCTATTGGGACCAGTAGGTGCCGCAAGAGAGCAATCTAGTCTCCGACTCAGACCTCACTTATTCCACCAACAGCCTTATAGGCACATACATTTACATCTAGACCACCAGTATTAGGGAAAAGACATTTAATCATTCCCTCACCAACAAGTCTCCTAATTACTAACTATCAGAAAGTACTTGCATAGATACACATCATGACTAATATGGTACAACAAACAAGATGTTTTCTTTGTATGTATATAAGTAGGGCCCTTTGGCCTACTAATGATGTCCATCTGTGACTACGAACACTAATATTATTACATTTTTTGTATGATTTTTGTATGATTTTTAAAGTTTTAAATATAGTAGCAGGGAAGGCTAGTGTTGTGTCTAAGTCCGTGCTAGTGAAGCTGCACGGCTCTGGGACTGCACTGCATAATATGGTTTGCCCTATTGATTGACATCTAGCTCCCTTCAGCCTACATAAACCACAATCCTTAGCGGCCAAACACGCCCCCCTGATGACGTATACACTACGAAACATATGTCGGCGGCGAAGTTTGGCTTAATTTTTACCCGGCTGATCCTCCAGTGTCCTGCCTCTGCCCGACCAAACATCGCACATTGCAACCAGATCCATCGGGCCAAGTGTGCACCCAGTGGGTCCCCGGTGAGAACCTATATTGCGCTGTCAGTCCCAGTGCCAGGCAGGCACGATACAAAGTAAGAGGCCACCCGGCTGTTTATTTGTGCATTTTAATTTTTTTAATAAAGATAAAGCACTATAGGCTTTCCCCATATTCTCTTTGTTTTATTATGAGCGCTATGGTTCCAAGATCCTGCTGCTTCTGAGTCCCGGACTTGCCTCCAGTGAAACAGGCACTTATCCTGTTCAGCTTGCATGACCTGCTTTTAATTAAGAGGTCTTGATCTGTGGTAAGCGCACAAGTATTTTTCAGCACGATTTGGTGACATTAAGAATCCTGATGGTGAAAGGCTGACAAGCACGTCTGTGATCAGATACCCTGCATTCCTGCACATCTTTTTTCATCTCAAGTTTTGCACTGAACTTCAATATTTTTTCTATATACACATTTTAATTTCACAATTTTTTCCCTAAGCACCACTCTTTTGTGCTAAGACAGAATTCCACTGTCTTATGAATTATTATGGGTGGCATTTTTCTAATTAATGCATGATAGAGACTATATGCACAGTTTTTTTATTTACTACTTAATATTATTGTGTTCACAAGCCATTTTTTGTTTAAGTGTTTTTCTCAAGTTGGCTGATTGAAAGATCGGTTGTTACTTTGCACTTTGGTAAATGCTACTAAGGATTGTTGATAAGTTGGCATTTTTAGGATCATCTACCCCATTTCCTATTGGGATTATCATTTCACCATATAGTTTGAGCTATATTGTATATATCATTGTTTACAAAGCGCCCTCATTCACTTTCTATTCACTACCTGCAGCACATCACTGTACACACTGAGGAGCAGCTGTTTGCTACGTTGGTTGTCCAACGCAGTAAAATAATATAATTTTTTTATCAATTAGAGCGATACTCCTTATTAATTTATCTCTTGGCGCGGAAAACACTTCACTATTTCAATCTTTGTTATCATACTACTAGGTAGTTGACCTAACACACCCCTTTCACGCAGCCATGGATGTCTTTGATTTCATGAATGATCGCAAGATCAATCTTGATGATGTCTTCAAAGAACATCCTACTTCATTACTAGATATAAACAAAAGCTTTAAACAGCTACAATATGATATGGAAAAACGGATCAGATTGTGGTGGGACATAGCAACAATAGAAATGTACATTAAAAACAACTATACACCACGGAGACTTAGATGGGATGTCACACCAAATGATGGAATAGACAGTGCCCAAATGTCTGAAGAGTGGTATCAATTTTTGAATGCCTGTGAACAAAAATTATTACAACTTATGATACAAAGAAGAAAAACTAAAAATGGTATTTTAGAGAGAAAAATCACAGAACTTAAAGAAACAATGGAACCTCTCAAAACTAACGGAGAATATTTGGAAAAATCTAAAATTTTAAAATAACATTTATGTAAAAACGATGAAGACATCAAAAACAAAAAACTTAAAAAGTTTCAAAGAGATACCAAGGATTACGAAATGAATAAAATATACAAGTGGCAGACAGTAGGAAGCCTTAGCACATCTCCAGAATCTACTTTAGATGGAGATATTAGTCATCCCCCAAACATACCGTCTGCCCAACCAACATCTCAAGCAGCAAGTACCCCAAAAAAAGAGATAGTGAAAAAAACAATCAACAAACAGGGTCCAAAACCCCAGAGAGCCAACTCTAGGAATAATGAATATTCCACATCAGGATACTATCCTCAACCCTATCCAGGAGATACATATAATCAGCATCCATCCTATGATTATAGAGGCTATGATCCTTATTACCATGAACCATATAGATATCCTTATCCACCCAGACCTCCGCGTGGGAGACCTAGAGGAAACTATCGAGGACGACCAGGACCCAACCATACCCCCTACCAGGGGGGGGGGAGGGAAGAGGGGGGAAAGATACCTACCGGAACACACAGAAATCGCCCCAATCTTCCAAGGAGAAATCCGAAAAAGAGGCAGAAGGGGAAGAGGTAGAAAGAAAAAGGAGAAGAAAAGACTAATAGAGGGAATTTACAATCTGGCCAATATAGAACTCTCTAACCAAGAATTACAAGTTCTACAAAAAGGTCTAAAATTCGCACCTCAAAAAAATCTGGACAAATTTGAAATTTTTATAGATGTTGAGAAACACATCCGTAAATTGAATATTAAGAAACATTTCGCTAATCAAATTTCCAATTCAAACGAAAATATTCCAGATCCTTTTACACACACGACTCTCAAGAACCAATCAGTGTTTAACCCCCAAAAAAACCATAATCATCATATAGAAGTTTTTCGGAAGATGGTCCAAGACGAGATCAGAGAATTACCCACTCCTTCTAAGAAATGTGATGCCTATTCCAGAGGCATCAAGTCGATAGAAAAAAACAAGCAGATTGTGGTTAGACCGGACGATAAAGGCGGAGGGCTTGTAATATTAGACCGAAAATATTACTATGAAGAAATGCAATCTCAACTTAATGATGGTCAAACATATAAGAGTATGAAAGGAGATCCAACTCCACAACTAAAAGATCAATTAAATTCTTGGGTACAAGAAGGATCGATATTACAAATATTATCCACCCAAGAAGCAAAGTATCTGGTACCACATGCCCCTAAAGTTCCTGTACTATACACAGTACCAAAGATCCATAAAAACATAGAGAAGCCACCTGGGAGACCAATAGTAAGTGGAATTGGGTCACTTTTTGCAAGACTAGGAGAATATCTAGACACCTTTTTCAAGCCATTGGTAAGCAAAAGTCCGTCGTATTTAAAAGACAGTCGAGATTTAATTGTAGAGGTCCAACAGCTGAAAGCAACACAGCAAACAATCATGGCCACAATAGATGTTGAGTCTTTGTATACTAACATAAGACATCAAGATGCAATCCAAGCACTACAATGGGCACTCAACCAAGATGCCACAATGCCACTGGATCAAATCAACTACCTACTGAAAGGGTTACAATTGGCCATGAACAACAATTACTTTTGGGCCAATGGCCACTACTACAATCAGCAAGTAGGAGTAGCCATGGGGGCACGGTATGCTCCCAGTGTAGCCAACATAGTTCTGAATAAGTGGGAGCAAGAGTCAATATTCAAGCAAAGACATGATTCGTTGAAGTTTTATAAACGCTACATTGACGACGTGATCGTCATCTGGGAGGGTTCAGAAATTGACCTCCTTCAGTATGTCATCAATATGAATCAAAATAATTATGGACTCAAATTTTCAGCTGAAATCAGCAAAACATCTGTGAACTATCTAGACCTAACAATAAGAAAAAATCAGGCAAACTTTGAAACTCAAACCTTTTTCAAACCGACGGATCGGAATGGATTCGTTCCAACATCAAGTTGTCATCACCCAAGATGGCTTAATGGAGTTCCGAAAGGGCAATTTATGAGATTAAAGAGAAATTGTGGTAGAGAAGAAGTCTATCAAACACAAACAGACCAACTAATGTCCAAATTCCTAGAAAAAGGATATTCAAAAAAGACAATAGAAAAAGCAAAAAATGAAGTCTCGAAGATAGAAAGACAATCCCTTCTCACCAAACAACCAAAAAAGGAACAGAAAAGAGAGACAGCATTAATTTTGGGGTTTAACAGACAGTACAAAGAAATCGAAGCCATATATAAAAAACATTGGCCAATCTTACTCAAAGACCAAGATCTCCAAACATGCATTTCAAAAACACCAAAATTCATTTATCGGCGAGCACCTAGTCTAAGAAATAAAATCGCACGAAATGTTCCCGATCCACCAGAAAGACCTAAAACTTTTTTGGACCTCCCGGGTTTCTATCATTGCACTAGGTGCAAAGCATGCAAAACAACCCGTAGACCAGGAGCTTCTAAAAAAAGACAAAACTTCAAATCACATATTACAAATGAGGAATTTCAAATTACACCATTTATTACATGTAACTCTGACCATGTCAACTACATCCTTGAATGTACGTGTCCCCTCCAATATGTAGGGAGAACAACCCGAAAACTGAGAATCAGAGTGAATGAACATCTGGCTAACATTCGCAACAAATTCCCAAACCATAGTGTATCCCGACACTTTATGGAAAAACATCAAAGTGATCCCACCCAGTGTACCTTTTTTGGAATAGATCTAACCACCAAACATTGGAGAGGGACACACATGACACGCAGGGTATCCCAAAATGAAACGATGTGGATACACAAGCTAAAGAGCATGCATCCTTTGGGAATGAATGTGGAATTAGACCTCAATTGCTTTTTAGCAAATGATTAACCATCATAAAGGGGGTTAATCTTAATTTAATGATACATTTCTAGAGATGTTTTTTTCCAAAGATATACCCTCCCCGTTTTCTCTTTGCAATAAAGAGAATATAAACAAGAAGGGGATATTGGGAAAATAGAGATGTTGAGGGTTTTATGAGGACAGGTGATGGACACACACCCCCATCTCTATTTTCCCTACAATATCTTTATCATAGAAGCCAATAATTTTCTCCCAGCGGTACCTATTGGGACCAGTAGGTGCCGCAAGAGAGCAATCTAGTCTCCGACTCAGACCTCACTTATTCCACCAACAGCCTTATAGGCACATACATTTACATCTAGACCACCAGTATTAGGGAAAAGACATTTAATCATTCCCTCACCAACAAGTCTCCTAATTACTAACTATCAGAAAGTACTTGCATAGATACACATCATGACTAATATGGTACAACAAACAAGATGTTTTCTTTGTATGTATATAAGTAGGGCCCTTTGGCCTACTAATGATGTCCATCTGTGACTACGAACACTAATATTATTACATTTTTTGTATGATTTTTGTATGATTTTTAAAGTTTTAAATATAGTAGCAGGGAAGGCTAGTGTTGTGTCTAAGTCCGTGCTAGTGAAGCTGCACGGCTCTGGGACTGCACTGCATAATATGGTTTGCCCTATTGATTGACATCTAGCTCCCTTCAGCCTACATAAACCACAATCCTTAGCGGCCAAACACGCCCCCCTGATGACGTATACACTACGAAACATATGTCGGCGGCGAAGTTTGGCTTAATTTTTACCCGGCTGATCCTCCAGTGTCCTGCCTCTGCCCGACCAAACATCGCACATTGCAACCAGATCCATCGGGCCAAGTGTGCACCCAGTGGGTCCCCGGTGAGAACCTATATTGCGCTGTCAGTCCCAGTGCCAGGCAGGCACGATACAAAGTAAGAGGCCACCCGGCTGTTTATTTGTGCATTTTAATTTTTTTAATAAAGATAAAGCACTATAGGCTTTCCCCATATTCTCTTTGTTTTATTATGAGCGCTATGGTTCCAAGATCCTGCTGCTTCTGAGTCCCGGACTTGCCTCCAGTGAAACAGGCACTTATCCTGTTCAGCTTGCATGACCTGCTTTTAATTAAGAGGTCTTGATCTGTGGTAAGCGCACAAGTATTTTTCAGCACGATTTGGTGACATTAAGAATCCTGATGGTGAAAGGCTGACAAGCACGTCTGTGATCAGATACCCTGCATTCCTGCACATCTTTTTTCATCTCAAGTTTTGCACTGAACTTCAATATTTTTTCTATATACACATTTTAATTTCACAATTTTTTCCCTAAGCACCTTTGTTACTCTTTTGGGGTGTTTTTAAATAAGACAGAATTCCACTGTCTTATGAATTATTATGGGTGGCATTTTTCTAATTAATGCATGATAGAGACTATGGCCCAGATTCACAGAGCGATTACGCGTGCGCAACTGCTGTTGCGCGTGCGTAAGTCTAAATGTGCGCGTGCGTATAGTTGGACGCGATTCACAAAACAATATACGCCAGAAATCTACGTTTTTTGGTCCGGCGTAATTGAGTTAGACATTCGCTTCCCTTCGCGCAAAACTGCGCTAGACACACCATTGATTTGCTAGTCAAATATGCTAATGAGGGAGTTACGGGGATCCACAAAAAAACGCAGTTGCTGCGCAGGCTACGCGATGTGCGCAACTGCAAAATGTCCTGTCTAAAGTTAGAGCACATAAAAGCTGATCTAACTTTTGAAAAAAAGTCTAATTGTCAGATAAAGCAACACCGTTATTGAGGAGCAGACCACACACACGTGTTGCACTACAATTTGACTGCCAACATGCTAGGGGCATCGTCGCTCATAGCTGCACTAGTGAATATAGATGACCAAAGAAGGAGGAGGGCACGGAGGATGGCACGGGAGAGGGTATACCGCACCCGCATACACCTGTTTGGCATGAATGATTCAGAGGTCTTTCGCATCTTCAGATTCCCCCCTCATGCCATCCTGGAATTAACCACAACCTTGCAGGAGGACATCACCAGCCCAACACAACGCTCACATGCAGTGCAGCCACTGGTGAAGGTCCTGGCAACACTCCATGTCCTTGCCAGTGGCTCTTTTCAGCGTACAAGTGGAGTGGTGGCTGGGATGTCACAATCCTCCATGAGCAGATGTGTGCACCAGGTTGTCCCTGCAATCCTCACACGCTTGGCCAACCAAATCATCAAACCCACCACTGAGGAGCTTCGAATCAAGGCAATGGCAGATTTCTACCGAATTGCCAGATTCCCACGCACCATCGGGGCCATAGATTGCACACATGTGGCACTCCAGCCCCCCCATGAGACCGAGCACATGTACCGCAATCGGAAGAATTGGCACTCCATCAACGTACAGGTGATAGTTGATGCCCAAGGCCTCATATGGCACGTCCGTGCCAAACACCCAGGGTCCAGCCATGACAGCTACATCTACAATCAAAGCCACATCCGAACAGAATTCGAACAGAACGTGTATGGGAACACCTGGCTGGTTGGTGAGTGACATGGGAGTCAGGCATGACTATCCCCTCCCGTGATGCACAACAGAAGTGGCACATGCATGACTAACATTCTCCTGTCTTTTCCTTTACAGGTGACTCTGCATATGCACTGGGACCCCATCTCATGACTCCTATCCGGAACCCCCAAACCCCAGGAGAGGAACGATACAATGAAGCACACATCAAACCCGTGCAGTGGTGGAGCGCACCTTTGGCCTCCTGAAGTCACGTTTCCGATGCCTGGATAAGTCTGGGGGTACACTGTTGTATTCCCCAAACTTCGTGTGCCATATCATCGCTGCATGTTGCATGCTACACAATCTCGCAGTGAGGAAGGGCTGCAGGTTGAGCTACGTGATGATCTGACCCCCCAACCAGAAAATCAACCCCTAACCGAGGATACCCCGTCTTCTGAGGGAAGAGCAGTCAGGAGGCAGCTCATATTGGGCATCTTTGCACGTTAAACACACACATTAATCATGGCACAATGAGAATGCATGCATGCACACCACTATGGTCCCTAGCACACACACCCCACATCCTCATCAAATTGGATTGGCACCAGTCCACCATGCAAGACTGGTGAGCAGTAACGCCACGTCAAGGCTCCAATTATGTCACTGTACATTCATACACCATTCACACGTACCTGGAGATCACTTCTCCCTGGTCCTGGGGAACCCTTCTCCACCAAAATTGAGGGTGACACCCCTTTTCCAGCAGGAATGTCACCCCCACATTCAAACATCATTCACAACCCAAAATATGCCAAAAAAGTCAAACCAAAAAAAATGCATAGCAAAAAAAAATTGCATAGAAAAAACAATAATAAAGCAGAGAACAAAAATAAAAAAGCTTTCAAAACAAACAAAAGGGGGAAAAAAAAATTAATGCCCTCTGCCTGAGCCACGCCTGGGGCGCCCCCGGCCACGGCCCCGGACCCTCAGGGGAGACGCATGGGGGAGGGGAAAAGCCGGGGAAGGAGGAGCAGCCCCTGAGATCTGCCCACCTGGCGGCCTGCCCTCCAAGGCCACGGCTATTCTGTCCAGGGCAGCACCAAGTGTTGCCGTGTTGCCCTGGATAGCCTGGGTAAGGGCCCTCACATCCTGCCCAACGCCTGCTGCTGTAGTTTGCAGGTCATTTAGGCAGGTTGTGGAGGCCCGGGAGTGGGAGTCCAGGTTACCCAGGCTATCGTTAATGGAGGACAGGCTCTGATCCACCCGCCCCATAGTCTGGCAGAGCTGTCTCAGAAGGCGGGTCTGGGTGGCCAGGTTCCTTCTCAGACAGGCGGGCAGGAGATTGGGCGCCCCCCTGGTGCTCTGGGATGACCTCCTGGCTCCAGCTGATGGTTGTGGCCGGGGAGAAGGGGAGGCCCTTGTGAGGGGAGCCATGTTGGGGGAGGAGGGGGGGGGCTCACCCTTAGGGAGGGCAGGCTTCTTGCAGCCAGAGGGGAAGAGTCCGCAGAAACCAATTGTCCAGTGCCTGCCATGGACTCCTCCTCCTCATGATTATCCTCCTCCTCATGATCGTCCTCCGCATGATCCTCCTCCTCCCCTTGTTCCTCCTCCGCGGACTCTGGCCTTGTTGGGGGGGCCTCATTAGTCTGCTGTCCTGGCGTTGGAGCGGTCAGGCCAGATGGCCCTGCACCCTCCTGCACATCTGTGGATGACACACACCATTCACAGGTTGGAGGATCCACACACTTGCCACATATTCCCTTTCACCCCCTCCCCCACACATGCTACACACCTGAGAGAAATAAAAACCTTACCTGGCACCGCGGGGACCGGACTTGTGTCAAAGCCTGGCAGGCCCTCCACTTCATGCCGGTGAAAGGTCAGGGCCACCACACGCTCCGTCGCTGTAAATCTAACCCGGCATGGTGGGCCCCCTCCTGTGCCCCTGGCATGGGCATTTATTGCGGCCAGTTTTTTTTTTCACCTCACGCCGGAGGTCATTTATTTTCTTTTCAATCCCAGAGCGGGTCCGTGTCTCCCCCTCCCCCGATGAATTGACCTGCTCCGTGATCATATCCAATATCTCCCTCCTCCTGGCCGGGGTGGTGGTGGCACTCTGCGGGCCGTGGAGAAAACGCCCATAGTCGGTAATGGCCCGGGCAAGAATTCTTTTTTCCCCCACAGTAAAATTGAGCTTTCTTTTTCTCTCAGTCATACTTCCAAACAAACTCACTAGCAGTCACCAAAAATCTGTCACAAATACAAGCACAACCAATCAGACAAGAACACACACAAAGAGAAAAAGAACAGCCAAAAATCACACTAGCACTCAGCAAGAAACAGACACAAAAAAATCTGATGAAAAAATAAAGCAATAAAACAAACGCTCAGAAATCTATCAATCAAACAAACAGTCAAAAAACACTTATCAAAACACACTTTCACAAAACTACCAACAAGCACTATATCACACAGAACACTAATCTCACAACTACTGTACAAAACACACTCTAACGAACAACAGAGCAAAAGCACTTGATTCAATGGGAAGGGACACAAAGGGATGTACTTTTGCAATGGAAGTGCGTTTGTGTGTGTCTATTTATGCTGTCTGCGTAATTCACAACATTGCCCTAGTCCATTTCCAATTTCACTGATTGCGCCGCTCCCGAGTTGTGAGCATGCGCACAACGGAGCTGACATGGTTTCCTTCATGCGCGCATGCGCGAGTCGGCCGGCCCTTCATTTGCATGGGGTCACGGCTCATTTCAATGTAACACGCCCACGTCCCTCCCAATTTGTATTACTCCTCCTTACGCCTCAGGAAAAAACCTTACGCTTGCGCAATCTCTTGCGTAAAAGCTACGTGAATCGCCGGATTACGCGGCTAGATTGCGCAAGTCTAACAGAAAAGTGGTGCGCTACGCCGGAATGATAATGCGCCGATCTACGTGAATCTGGGCCTCCCAGTCTAAGTCCTGGAGAGCAGCTCTCATCCTTGGAAAATTTGCTCTCTTGAAGTTAAGTGTTTTTATCTTTCCCGTATGTGTTTTTTGCTTACAGCTAACATCAAATTAAATCATGTTATGGTCACTGCTACCAAGATGTTCCTTTATATAAACATTAGTAATAATCTCTGCATGGTTTGAGATTACCAGGACCAACAGAGCATCATTCCTAGTTGGGGCCTCAATAAACTGGACTGGGGATGAGCCGAACACCCCCTGGTTCGGTTCGCATCAGAACCTTCGAACGGACCGAACGTTCGGCGAAATTTAGAACCCCATTAAAGTCTATGAGACTCGAACGTTCGAAATCAAAAGTGCTAATTTGCAAGTTATTGTCTCAAAAAGGGGTTAAGAACCCGGGTCCTGTTCCAGGGAACATGTATCAATGCAAAAAATGTTTTTAAAATCTAACGTTTTTTCGGGAGCAGTGATATTAATGATGCTTAAAGTGAAAAAAAAAAAGTGAATTATTCCTTTAAATATTGTAGCTGCTGGGTGTCTATAGTAATGCCTTTGGGTCTTGTATGGATATTAAGGGGAACCCCACACCCAAATAAAAAAAAGGAAATGTGTGGGGCCCCCAGGGCCTATATACTCTGAACAGCAGTATACAGGCGGTGCAAACAAGACAGGGACTGTAGGTTTGTTGTTAAGTAGAATCTGTTTGTAATTTTGAACTGTTACATTTTTAATGTGTAGCTCCAGACAAAAAAATCTATTTTTAAGCTTTTTGGAAAACATAGGGAAGGGTTATCACCCCTGTAACATTTGTTTTGCTGTCTGTGCACCTGTTCAGAACATTTCACCTTACTCTGTCTCAATGACAATTTTTTTTTTGAAAATGTGTTTTTTTTTGTGAAATAAGGATTGGTGATAAAGTATCAGAGGACAGGAGACACCTCTTACAGAAGAGAATTTCCCTTCCTAGGGGTAGATTTCCTCTCACTTCCTTTTGTCGCCTTCCGTTTGTAAGTAGGAGTCATTTGTAAGTTGGATGTTTGAAAGTAGGGGCCTGTCGTATATACTCTGCAGAAATTTGGGACTTAGGTGTTGGTGTTGCCACAACACTGTAAGCCCTCACAGTTAGTCTTGGTGGGCGCAGGAATGGGCCCTGCTGTGAAATATTAGATCAAGAATTGTAATTACATGCCCCTGTTGAACAGGGGCAGAAAAACTGGGCCTTAGGCACTGGTTCTACAACACAGCAACCCCTCACAGATACTCTAGTTGGAGCGCAGGAATGAGCCCTGCTGCAAAGTATTGCATCAAAAATTGTAATTACACATACTGTTAAACAGGGGCAGAAAAATTGGGCCTTAGCCACTGGTGGCGGTGCCCAGAACCAAAAATGTTCTTACAAGCTATCAGCATGATCATTGAGGAGGAAGACGATAGTCACTCAGCATAACAGGATAGTCACTCAGCATCAAAATAGGCAGTCTTGAAGGGATCTGACATTTCAAAAAAAATAATTGGTTACACTACAGCATCAGGTGCTTGGTAGCTGGTGGTGATACAAGACTAATTCATTTTTATGAAGGTCAGTCAATCGACCGAGTCGGTGGACAGGCACACCCTGTGATCAGTTACAAAGCCTCCAGCAGCACTGAATGTGTGTTCCAAAAGAATGCTGGATGCAGGACAGGCCAGTAGCTCAATTGCATACTGTACAAGCTCTGGCCAGTGATTCATCCTCAAGACCCAGTAACCCAGAGGATTTTCGGTGGGAAAGGTGTCCAAGTCTGATCTTGACCCTAGGTATTCCCGCACCATGTAAAACAGACGCTGGCGATGGTTGCTGGAACCGGTTATACCTTGGGGCTGCGGACTAAGAAATTGTCTGAACGCATCGGTAAGATGGCCATCTTTTCCACTGCTCCTTCTTTGACTGACCGAATCTACAGCAACACGTTGTCCAGAACCAGGATTTTGTAACTTCCCTTCTCTGGGAACGCGTTGCACAGACCTTTCTGCAAGGCCTCCTGAAGATGTTTCATCCTCTGCTCCCTATGCGCCGGCAAGATAAGGTCCGCAACCTTACCCTTGTAATGTGGATCAAGGAGGGTTGCCAGCCAGTTATGATCCCTCTCCTTGATAGCACGAATACGAGGATCCTTCCGCAGGCTTTGTAGGATCAGGGAGGCCATACAACGTAGGTTTGCTGAGGCATTCGGTGCGGAGTCCTCTGGGTCACTGAAGACGACATGATCCGCAGCCACCTCGTCCCAGCCACGTACAAGTCCATGGGTTTCTTGGGACTGTAATTGATCCCTTGAAGACTGCTGCTGATGCTGAGTGCTGGGCTCCACCTCCATGATGACACAATCCTATTCCTCATCCTCTTCCTGTGTGATAGGTGGGTGTTAAGACCTGCAGTGGTTATGGTACTGCGGCCTTCTTTCCATCTCCCAATTGCCAAGCATAAGTGATTATCGCTACCATAGGAGGTAGAGGGATAGTGGAGATGAATGCAGTTTCCAGGATGATTCTTTAGCGTGGTTAGAATTTTCCCCCAAGCATGAGCCAAGACTTCATGAAGGGTGTACCAGGCATAGAATAGCTTTATTGAGAGGGCAGGTTACTTATATACACCAAAAGGAATACTTGAAGTAATCAGATGGACAATGACACACTCCTCCCACAACATCATACAATGGTTTTACTAACGAGCCCCCCTTCAATAAACCTCTTTTAGGAGACAGACAGCTGTCTCCGATATAATCCACAAGAGTTATTTACTGGTCATTTGCCCAGACGAGGTGACTCGGAGATAAGCTCTTCTCACCTGCTAAACAATAAAAATTCACACAATGAACGCTTTTGAGAGACAGACCAAAGTTAATTTACATGACACCGCAGACGATATTATCACAGCAGGCTCTGCCTGGGAGATATTGAGAACAGTTAAGGAATAAACCAATTATCTCCAGGCAGAGAGCACCCCAATTTTCCCAAAAGTTGAAACATCCATTTTCCACACAAGGTATCCCTGCCATTACATATCACCTGATAGCCCCGATCTGGGGGACCAACATATCTAAATTACACCCAGATCGGTCCAGGGGTTCTTAAAAAACAAACAAAACCTATGAAAAAAATACAGAATAAAGTCTATTTTCTTCACAGCAGGCAAGCAGTAACACTGTCTGGATAAAGGGGGCCTTGAGAGGTAAGGAAGTCCTCCTCATCCTCCCTCTGTTCTGCCTCAAGAGCCCTGTCCATTATTCCAAGCAGCGTGTGCTCTAACAGGTGAATAAGAGGGACAGTGTCACTGATGCATGCACTGTCTCTGCTCACTAACTGAAAATACTTGCAGCTCCCTACCTGTGGTATTAGTATGAGAACAGCAGCAATTGTAGTCAGGTAGCTTTAGGTGCACACTGTGCAGAGAACGCAGTACACCAAGTGAAAATACTTGCAGGTCCCTGCCTGTGGTATTAGTATGAGAACACCAGCAATTGTAGTCTGGTAGCTTTAGGTGCACACTGTGCAGAGGACACAGTACACCAAGTGAAAATACTTGCAGATCCCTGCCTGTGGTTTTAGTATGAGAACACCAGCAATTGTATTCAGGTAAGCTTTAGGTGCACACCGTGCAAAGGACACTAAAACAAAGTACTGGAGGTCCCTGCTTGTATTTGTATGAGAACATCAGCAATTGTATTTAGGTAAGCTTTAGGTGCCCACTGTGCAAAAGGACACTAAAATACCAGTTACACTTACCGGTAGCTGGATTTCTGGGAAGTCTTACAGGACGGCACCCTGAGAGATGACTGGATCCACCTGACAGGAAACACAATCAATCTAGAGGTTAAAAACCCCGCCCCTCCCCGTGCTCCTCAGTTTGTGACACAGTATAGACCCACACCAGTGCACGGGAGTAAATACTGTGAGGGATTCGCTCGGTAGCGGTTGTGTGTGACCCCCTGGATGGGTTCACTACACGCTGAACTATACAGAAAGGCAGTTGAGGATGGTTGAAAACAAAGGATATGGTTTATTCTTCCATATTGCTGGATACAAGTACAAGCATCAAAACAGCATAAACAAAACAAAACATAAAATAAACCCTTGCCACTTGGGGCATCTATCTTCACAACACAGGAACCTACCTATGGAGTCTGGCACAGCCTACTGCTGGGCAGACACTGCTGGTCAGACAGCAGAAAAACAATAGTCTTTTTGATTTTTATCACACAGAAAAATCAACAACCACCTCACGTCTTCAGAAGACTTTCTGACTGCCCAGCTTAACTCAAAAAGCCTCAGGATGCAGCAATCAGTAGTCATCCTTTGAATAACTTATAGAGGCCTTAATTGCCTCATTCTGAACAGCTGAAGTTTTCCAACGCCCTAAACCTTTCTGGCTATTTTTGCAGCCGACACCTAATAGTAATTGGTGAATTGTCTAAACAAGGCAGAACTGTATCTCCCGTCTGTGATAACACCCACAGATTAACCTGACACAATACATACCACAGCAGTGGGATGTAGGCCTGTGGTCCTGTAAGACTTCCCAGAAATCCAGCTACCAGTAAGTGTAACTAGTATTTTTTCAAGTCGTCTTCCAGGATGGCACCCTGAGAGAGAAGCAAGTAGCTTCAGGCGGGACCACTTCAAGAACCTTTTGGCGAACCTTGGTTCCGCAGTGATCTTTTACCTCTACTCTATAAGCTTGGTGAAGGTAACTCAGCTGGATCATGTAGTTGATCTGCAGGTCTTCTACACCAATGTCCCTGCCTTCTTAGCTACAGATGCAGGAACTAGTGGGCCATTCCAGATGAAATCATAAAACATGAAAAACGTGTAGGCTAGCAATGTTGTCTGCCTCCCACATCTTACAACCGCAGCCTGCTGAGCCTGTAGGTGTTACTTAGAGCCACTAAAAGATTAATTGGAGACCTGTGTTGTCCTGCAAGAGACTAGATCGGACAGTAGGAGGGTTTGTCTGAAGCCGCGTACACACGGCAGAGAACCTCGACAGGCAGAACACATCGTTCCGCCCGTCGAGGTTCTCTGCCGGCCGTCAAAATCGGCGACCCGCCTGTCGGGAATGGCAACCAGCCATTAATCCAGGCGGGCCGTCGAGCAAAAAGAGAGCGTGCTCTCTTTTCGTTCGACGGGATTCCTGACGTGCGGGGCGAGCCAGGAGCGTACACACGGCCGAGGTCCTCGCTGGAATGCAGCTTCCAGCGAGGTTCTCACTGGTTTCCAGCGAGAACCTCAGTCGTGTGTACGCCGCCTTAGGCCGCGTACACACGAGAAGACATATCCGATGAAAACGGTCGACGGACCGTTTTCATCGGACATGTCTCCTGGGAGATTTTGGTCTGATGTGTGTACACACGATCAAACCAAAATCCCCGCGGACAGACAGCGCGGTGACGTGGCGGTGACGTTTACGCCGCCACGTCAGCAAACCAGGAAGTAAATTGCCTCCATGCATGCGTCGAATCCATTCGACGCATGCGGGGGATTTCGGTCCACTGGTTAGGCGTACTAGCCAGCGGACATGTCCGAAGGACAAGTTTCCAGCGGACAAGTTTTAAAGCATGTTTTAAAACTTTTGTCCGCTGGAAACCTGTCCGCTAGGCCGTACACACAATCGGATATGTCTGCTGAAACTGGTCTGCGGACCAGTTTCAGCGGACATCTTCGATCGTGTGTATGCGGCCTTACTACACTGTTCAGGGAATTAAAACTGCAAAAAGGAGGGCCCCTGACAGACAACCTTTTTTGTTCATTTTTATTGTTGCAACAGCAAGACTAAAGGAAAGTCTAGTTAAGGGTAAAAGATCAACCAAAGCCTGAACCCTGGATTTTTAAGATATGCCCAATATGTGGCTTTTACTTACGCCTGAGTTCCTACTCAGGAAATTAAAGTTCATAGCAGGAGTATAACGCTCATACTGGTACATCTAGTTCTGCTAGAAGGGCGAAATAAAGTCCATGCACTGAGCCGTAACCTATTCGGTCGGGAATACATCTTTATACTTCATCTTCAGGCCATAATACTCCTTTGAATAGAACTTCCCAAGTTCTTACTAGACAAGGTGATTCTTTATCGCCTTCCTCCAGTGCCCTATAACCCTACTGGGTTTTAATCCTAGGAAAAGATTCTGGCATTCCTGGATGTAAGGGGCTGAGGATTTCTGACATGCGACATCTGCGGCCAGAACGCCTGGCCCTTCCATGGAAAAAAAGGCCGAATCTGAACATCAATGTAGACAGACAGTACTCACAGTCTGGCTTACAGATGAGCGGCCAATATGTAAAACCATTAAGGCACATGCATACCATAACTGCTGTGTGTTTCTGAAGTGCAACAAGCTAGGTCATAACTGATAAAAATGCAGAAAGGACAGGAACCCTCTTTACTGTGGTGTTACAGCAGAACAAGGTATAAATAAAACACAGGAAGACCCAACCTTCTTTGTTGCGTATTTCTGACGAACCACCAAATACGGTTATAAGATTAATATGAATATCGAAGAGACACCAACTCCTCTGTTGTGCATCTTCTGCTGTGCCACACAGAAAAATATGGAACACAAAACAATCTGTAGTGCAGTCAGATAGAACAAACACTGTGAAAGGACACAAGCAACTTGTAGCATTGTGCCTATCTGAAGTACAGCTTAGCAAAAGGGGGATTAGCTCAAGCGGCAGAGCGCTCGCCCAGCACGCGAGAGGCAGCAGGATCGATGCCCGCACCCCCCAAATGTAAACCTCCCGGCCTCCCCGGGAGGCAACTTCCCCCGGAGTGTGTTGTCGAAGCTTGGAACTTTCCTGCCTCTAGTCAACACGGTTGACACATTCTTCATGGCAGCTGTGGCTTCAGCCAAAGTCCCGCAGGTGAGGTAAGGCAATATGAAACAGAAGCAACGACAAGCTTAAATGTTAAGTATTTCAGCTGTGCAGTGACAAAACCAGAACAAACAGACAGCCTTCCCAGCTGCGATCTATCTGGTGTACTGCAAGGTAAGGTAACAACCCCAGGATGTCCATTCCTGGGTGAGGCCTTGCTACACAGCAGAAGGGACAGATAAGCTTAGACCCTTGTGTGACCCAACCTGCGACTGTAAAACGCAGGTGAAGAGTTATACACTATGGCTACCAACAGGTACCATTCTTGTCTGTGCCACTGCAGGTCGCAGCGCCGCCAATCAGTCCCTGCTTTCTGGATACACAGACCTCAAAATTACACAGGTCGCAGGGAAAACTTGAAATTGGCAGGATGAACAAGCGAGGGGTCTCTAACGCTGTATCTCCCTGGAGGGTTGCAACAACAACCCCCTGCTGTGTATCCCTAAGAAGCAGCAGGGTAGAACAATGAAAACAGAAAGACACCGATCACTGCTGTGCATTTCTGATATGCAGCCAATAAGGCAGTGTATGTAGCCACATACCAATACTGAGCAGAGATGCCACTATCTCAATGTATCTCCCTGCTGATCAGCAAAAACAAGGCGGAAAAATGACAAGCAACACTCACTGCCGTGTCTCTTCAGATATGCAGCCGCCGTGTATGCAAAACATGAAGGCAGACAACCTTCCATTTTGTATATGTCTGATGTGTAACAATATAACAACTCAGAATAGAGATAGCACATCCATATTGAAGCGATCTGGAATGTGACTCCATATGCTAAATCGTACGCCTTAAATCGGCAGCCATTGCCGTTACTAGCACTGTCTGACTCGGCACAACGCCACCTTGCGGTGCTGTACAACCAATAAGGCAGTAATACAGGACACAACCCCAGACAGACCTCAATCCTGTGTCTGTTTGATGTGTGGCAATATAGCAAATATTAGCAGAGATGTCACAAGACTCAATGATGTGCATTACCATCATGTGGTACAAAAGCAGAAAGTACAGACCACCTTCACTGTTGTGTCATTCCGATCTGTAGCCAGATAAACAGAACTTTTAGGGTATAAAGGATACCAAACAAGCTTCAGTGCAGTGCATTACTAATGTACAGCAATATACTCCTTATGAGCAGAGATGTTAGATTTGATGTATATGTCTGCTGATCCAAAAAACACCCCAGCATAGACAAACCTTCACTACTGAGGTCTACTGGTGTGCAGCCAAGGAGAAGTCATGGTGGGCTGTAGGTACTAACACTTCACCACCAGTGAAGGAACAAAACCTAAAATGGTTGAACACCTTAGATAGCCGTTGTCCTACCTTGCCTCCATTCCCTGAGACTGAGCAATGCTAGCCAGCTCATACACAGGTGGGGATAATCAGAAAACGAAAGTCTCAATGAGCCCAGCCCTAGAGACCAATTAAGACAGCCTCTAGAAGAGGTGGTCACTAATTAAGCCTGGAGGCAACTAGCTACCTGCAGGCCCTAATCATGTAGCTCTTGCATATGTTTGCACAGAAAATCCTTGAATAAAGGATGTAGGAAGCGATTTAAAGTAGATCGCTCTTAGATCTGCCACAGAGTGGACTGTAGCTTAAACCAACACAAGATTTTCTTTCCTCCTGCACTATAACATACCTATTGTAAAGGTGAGTGGGAGGTTATAGCTTACACAACAAGCTACCCCAAAAAGGGGGAAATGTCACAAAGGATCCCTTACTGTGCCACACAGAAGCTTGGTCCCACATTGTTGAAAGTTAGGCCAGCTTTTAAGCCTCTTTGGAGCAACTTCAGATTCCTAGCAGCTGGGCCAATAGGGCCGGTGCCTAAAGCACCTGCTGACCAGGGGAGCTTACTCCTGAATCCTCCACCACTGCACAATCAATAACTTGTTTAGTGTTAAACAAGGCCTGTAGGGAACTCTATAACCATCAGGACCCCCCCCCTTTTACCACAACCTGACGTGTAGGGAGAGGTGGCAGCCTACTGTTGCGATAACCATAGTGTCTCTGTAGTAAGAGTGAGCTGTGGCTGGTGGTTTTAGCAGTAGCTTCTGGACCATTTGTATCAGGACACCAGGTCCTGCACTGCACCACTCAGTATATATACGAGGAAGATGGGGGGAAGCAACCTTACCTACCTCTTTCCCATCTGAGGTGGTTTAGGCACACTCGCTCCTCTGCACCTCAGGAGAGATGATGTCCAATTCCCAGAGACCATCTGCCTGGAATTGGGGTTTTGCAGCTAAATTCTCATGGCAAAGGAAAGTACTCACCGTTCTCGTCTTCCCTCCTGCCACAGCCACTGGGCTTGCTTTTCCATCCTTATGGTCCACACGCAAGAAGGATAGCTGTCAAAGTCCCCCCCCCCCCAACTGCAGTCCCCATTGGGAGCTGTAGGATTAGGCTATGTCATGTGCTGAACCAGTCAGTATATACACAGGAGGGGGGGGGTCAATGCCTTACGTTCCTCAGCCCAGCTGAGGTGGTTTAGGCAAACATCCATGGTAGTGAACTGGTGCCTCCACGCCTAGCGAAAGGAGGATGTGAGCGCCTGCTCCTGCTGACTCTCAGCCTTCCCTCCTGGGTAAACAGCCGCCACAATTTTCCAGTAGAAAATTACATGGGTGTTTGTCACCCACGCAAGCTACCAGGAGCCAGGGGATGGACTCTACCTGGAAAGAACCGATGGCCAGCACCCCCGTCTGAATGGACAGGTAAGGGGGGAGACAGGATAATGGCCCCTGAAGTTCTGGGTACACCACTTGTAGCCAGGGTCCTTCAGCTTCCCGAGGGGGGCTCTTACAATTATGCCCCCGCCTGAGACTTCCTCTCCTCATCTGTCTTGTGAAGAGATAAAGTGCGCCTTCTTTCTTGGCCTTCTGAGCTGCTGAGAGAGAGGCTTGAGGCGCCGCCAAAACCGGCTATACACCGAGCAACGCCATCCCTAAAGTGAGCAACTGGATGCGCAAGCGGAGTTCACCAGCGAGCGACACCTGTGAAGCAACTCTCAGAGGAGCGATCCTCCCAGCAGATGAACAAGCCAGCCTGCCTCCGGAATGGACACCCAGACAGGCAGGCGGGAAAAGAAGGAACAACGTCCCCTGAAGTTCTGGGTACACCACTGTATCCAGGGTCCTTCAGTGCTCAGGAGGGAAGAAAAGGGGATACCCCGAGGAAGGAAGAGATCATCCTACTGGACCCAGAGGCTACCCAGTGCCTGCGGTCCAGCTCCCAGGGGGGGGACCTCCAGCCCCAGGCCTTCGGCCTATAAGAAAATAACAAACGTTTTGCTGTGGGGAAACACAATCAAAAACTGAGGAGCACGGGGAGGGGCGGGGTTTTTAACCTCTCGATTGATTGTGTTTCCTGTCAGGTGGAGCCAGTCGTCTCTCAGGGTGCCGTCCTGGAAGACGACTTGAGAAAACAAAATACAGTACTGCAGGTCCTTGCCTGTATTTGTATCAGAACACCAGCAATTGTATTCAGGTAAGCTTTAGGTGCATACTGTGCAAAGGACACAGTCCACTAAGTGAAAATACTACAGCTAGCACAATCACATGCCTGCCTGTCAATATATTAGGAAGAGAATACAGGAACGGATCTAGCTAAACTGAATACAATGTATAAATCTATACACAACACCTGGGATGCATATATATCCTCTACACACTGTAACTGCAGCTAACTGACTCGCCTAGCTGGTCTATCTAACTCAATTGAAATGACACTGTCTGTCTTTTACCAACGCCGAAACACACTACACAAGGCCGACTTCCAGGCGGCCTTATATAGTGTGGGGCGTGTACTAAATCCCCTGAGGCGAAATTGGCCAAAGCCACCCTGGCTTTGGCCAATTATGGCTCTCTGTACAGACTGCGCTGTGATTGGCCAAGCATGCGGGTTATAGTGCATGCTTGGCCAATCATCAGCCAGCAATGCACTGCGATGCCGCAGTGAATTATGCACCATGACGCACCACTCAAATTTGGCACGAACGACCCATAACATTAGCAAATCGACGAACGATCGAACATACAATGTTCAAGTTGAACACGAAGCTCATCCCTAAACTGGACCATAACATTTTCCTGTAATAGGTTTATAAATGTTTGCCCTTTAACTGTCCCAGCAGTGCCACTACTTTAGTTAGTTTCTCGGTATTTAAAATCCCCCATTATTATCCCAGCCCTTGCAGCCCTTTCCATCTTTGTAAGAGTCTCCACCTCCTCATTAACATTAGGTGGTCTATAACAAAGTCCAATGATTAACTTTGAACTATGCACATCTATATGCAGTTTCACCCATAATGCTTCAGACTCATCACACTGTCCATTAACCAGGTCCTCTTACACCAGGTCTTTAGCCATGCATTCAGGTCTCTAATCTCCGCCTGCCATTCCTGTGGCACAGGCAATAGTTCTTCCCTTCAACTCGCAGCCTAGTTCTTTAAATTGATTCATAAGGAGCCTCCACCTTCCATGTAGTCCAGGGGTCCTCAAACTACGGCCCTCCAGCTGTTCAGGAACTACAATTCCCATCATGCTTAGTCATGTCTGTGAATGTCAGAGTTTTGCAATGCCTCATGGGATGTGTAGTTCCACAACAGCTGGAGGGCCGTAGTTTGAGGATCCCTGATGTAGTCTGTCATTGGTTCCAACGTGAACCAAGACAGCTGGGTTATGCCCAGTCCCTCCCAGTAGTTTGTCAACCCGGTCCACCAAATGCCGAACCCTAGCACAAGGGAGACAGCAAAACAATCGGTTGAGGCGATTCTGGTGACAAATTATTCTATCAGTCCTTCCGATTATAGAATCCCCTATTACCACCAACTGTCTAGGCCTACCTGCACTCCCCTTATCACCTCTACTATATAGGCTGCTCTCCCGGCTGTTAGGGGTAGCAGTGACATCTAGGGCTGCCAAATTGAAGACATGTATACCGCTCTGAAAACTGCTAATCCCCTTTGCTTCCGTCTTAGTGAACCGAAAGGGTGCTGGCTGTGCACAAATGCATAGGATGAAAGGAATCCTGGACCGCCGCACACCTTAAAAACAATGGCCCAGATTCATAAAGCAATTACGCCTGTCTAACTGGTGTTAGACAGGAGTAATTTCAAATTTTGCGCGCCGTATCACTAGTTTGAATCCTCAAACCATGATACGGCGGCTTCGGGCTTCGATCCGAGAGGCTTACGTCTTCGTAAACCTTCGGATCTACGCTGCGATATATTTGCGGCCGCTGGGAGGAGTTTGCGTCGTTTTGATGCGTCGGGATATGCAAATGTGTTTTTACGGCGATCCACGAAGATACGAGCGGTCTTCGCAATCGCTTACGTCTGTTTTTTTTTACGTACTGTTAGACCAGCTTTTTGCTGGTCTAACGGTGCGTAACCCATGTTAAGTATGGCCGTCGTTCCCGCGTCGATTTTAATTAATTTTTTTTTTTTTTTTTTTTTTACGTAACTCGTTCGGGAATAGAAATGTCCGTAAACGACGCTACTCAAACAACGAATGATGTAACGACGTGATTTCGCGCAATGCACGGCGGGAAATTTGCGAACGGAGCATGCGCAGTTCGATCGCCGCGGGAACGCGCCTATTTTAAATCCTTCACGCCCCCTACTCGTCTATATGGATTGCGACGGGAGAAATACACTACGCCGCCGTCGTTTACAGGACAAAATCTACCTGGATTCCACGTAGAGCCAGGTAAGAAATGGCGGAGTAGTGTATTTCTGATACGCTACGAGAATCCAATTCTCTCTGAATCTGGGCCAATGTCTTTATTCAAAAAATTTAAATCAAAAAACAACCAAAATTTGCTGCAGTCAAAAAGAAGGAGTGGACAAAAGAACATAGGCTGACATGTTTCACATCGTGCGATGCTTATTCGTAGCTAGTGAACAAATGACTAAGCTATGCTTAAATGGAGGAGGGGGAGAGGTGAAAGGGATGTTTTACCAATCAACCCACAGGTGATCATAGGTCAATAGTACACAGTTATCCTTAATGTGTCACACATGAAGTGCTCTCATGTGTAAAAGAAATTGTATGAAAAAATACATGAAAAAACGCATTAAAAAACAATCCCTCATGCTGGTGATAAGAGATGACAAAAAGACCAGAGAGAGACCTCATGTGTGAGACAAATATGCATCATAACCAATGTAATGAGAGAAAAGTAATACATTTATAAATTTGTGTACCGTGAAAAAAGTTTGAAAATGTTGAAAATTAGACATGTGTGATTAAAGGTTGGTGCAGTCGACTCATTTAATGGTCTACATAACCAGTAGTAAATATAAAATGTGGAAGTTCCTAAAGACTGCAACCTTTTAAATATCTAAAAAACAAAAAATTATTATATATAAAAATATGATGTTTTATTAAATTAATATATGTATGGTTATGATTCCATACGCTATACCATGATTAGACCATTGTGGTTTGTATATAATTTTTAGGGCATTTATTATACTCATAATTTTTTTATTATTTTATTTCTTTACACACATAGCTCCCGGTCCTCACTCTGTACCGAGGATCGCATGTGCCCGGCGGCGAACGTACCGGCTGGGCACGCGCGCGGGACTCGGAAGCGAGCGGGGACGCGCACGCTCCCCCTAGTGGCCGCAAAGTAGCCGACGTAGAGCTATGGGCTCTCGCCCAGGCGTTCCGACTTCCCGCAGTAAAATGCCGGCGGGCGGTCGGCATCTAGTTAAAAACGATGTTGCCCACACACCATCGTTTTAAAAAAAATTATGAGCAAAGTGCGGTGACGTACAACACGTACGACGGCACTCTAAAGGGGAAGTTCAATTCAAGCTCCCGTCTCCTAACTTGCTTCTGAGCATGCGCGGGTTTAAAACGTTGTTTTTTAACGTAGTTTTAGCCCACACACGATAATTTTTTAGCCCACAACTATAAAGTTGTCTGGGAGCTTGTCTATCCACTCCTTGGAAAGGTATACCGTCTTTATGTGGATAATTTTTATACAAGCTTGCCCCTCTTCCACAGTCTGTACCAGAGGGACAACCCCAGCATGTGGTCCAGAAAGGGCCAATAGAAAGGGCTTTCCACAAAAATTCATCAATGAAAGGCTACGACGAGGGGATACGGCATCTTTGCGGAACCAGGAGCTGTTGGCTGTCAAGTGGAGGGACAGACAAAACGTCCACATGCTTACATGTCCCCAGAAGAAACGGCTCAATCAAGAGACCAGCTTGTGTCTATTGAAAAGTGAAGTGTTTTCCGCGCCAAGAGATAAATTGATAAGGTGTATCACTCTAGGTATTAAAAAATTAGTATTTTACTGCGTTGGACAACCGACGTAGCAAACAGCTGCTCCTCAGTGTGTACAGTGATGTGCTGCAAGTAGTGAATAGAAAGTGAATGAGGGCGCTTTATAAAAATAAAAATAATAATAATAATAATACAATATAGCTCGATCTATATGGTAAAAAGATAATCACAATAGAAAATGTAGGTATATGATCCTAAAAATGCCAACTTATCAACAATCCTTAGTGACATTTACCAAAGTGCAGAGTAACAACCGATCTTGCAATCAGCCAACTTGAGAAAAACACTATACAAAAAATGGCTTGTGAACACAAAAATATTTAAAGTAAATAAAAAACTGTGCATATAGTCTCTATCGTGCATTATTTAGAAAAAGCCACCCGTAATAATTCATAGGACAGTGGAATTCTGTCTTACACAAAAGAGTGGTACTTTAGGAAAAATTGTGAAATTATATTATGTATATAGAAAAAAGTAAAGTCCAGTGCAAAACTTGAGATGAAAATAGATGTGCAGGAATGCAGGGTATCTGATCACAGACGTGCTTGTCAGCCTTTCACCATCAAGATTCTTAATGTCACCAAAACGTGCTGAAAAATAATTGTGCGCTTACCACAGATCAAGACCTCTTAATTAAAAGCAGGTCGTGCAAGCTGAACAGGATAAGTGCCTGTTTCACTGGAGGCAAGTCCGGGACTCAGAAGCAGCAGGATCTTGGAACCATAGCGCTCATAATAAAACAAAGAGAATATGGGGAAAGCCCATAGTGCTTTATCTTTATTAAAAAATTAAAATGCACAAATAAACAGCCGGGTGGCCTCTTACTTTGTAATGTGCCTGCCTTGGGCGAAGTTTGGCATAATCCTTACCCGGCTGATCCTCCAGTGCCCTGTCTCTGCCCGACCAAAACATCGCACATCGCAACCAGATCCATCGGGCCAATTGTGCACCCAGCGGGTTCCCGGTGAGAACCTACATTGCGCTGTCAGTCCCAGTGCCAGGCAGGCACGTTACAAAGTAAGAGGCCACCCGGCTGTTTATTTGTGCATTTTAAATTTTTTAATAAAGATAAAGCACTATGGGCTTTCCCCATATTCTCTTTGTTTTATTATGAGCGCTATGGTTCCAAGATCCTGCTGCTTCTGAGTCCCGGACTTGCCTCCAGTGAAACAGGCACTTATCCTGTTCAGCTTGCACGACCTGCTTTTAATTAAGAGGTCTTGATCTGTGGTAAGCGCACAATTATTTTTCAGCACGTTTTGGTGACATTAAGAATCTTGATGGTGAAAGGCTGACAAGCACGTCTGTGATCAGATACCCTGCATTCCTGCACATCTATTTTCATCTCAAGTTTTGCACTGGACTTTACTTTTTTCTATATACATAATATAATTTCACAATTTTTCCTAAAGTACCACTCTTTTGTGTAAGACAGAATTCCACTGTCCTATGAATTATTACGGGTGGCTTTTTCTAAATAATGCACGACAGAGACTATATGCACAGTTTTTTATTTACTTTAAATATTTTTGTGTTCACAAGCCATTTTTTGTATAGTGTTTTTCTCAAGTTGGCTGATTGCAAGATCGGTTGTTACTCTGCACTTTGGTAAATGTCACTAAGGATTGTTGATAAGTTGGCATTTTTAGGATCATCTACCTACATTTTCTATTGTGATTATCTTTTTACCATATAGATCGAGCTATATTGTATTATTATTATTATTATTTTTATTTTTATAAAGCGCCCTCATTCACTTTCTATTCACAGCTTGTGTCTATGACTATAATTTGTTCATGGGGGTAGTGGACTTCAATGATCAGATGATTGAACCCTACCTTCCCACAAGAAAATCCCGCCATTGGTATAAAAAAGTGTCAATTTATTTTTTCAGTTTGGCCATGTATAACACTTATGTTTTTTACCAAAAATCTACAGAGAACCCCGTATCCTATCTGCGCTACCAAGAACAAGTTATCTCCGCCCTTTTTTTACCCAGAAAGCCCACTGTCATGGACCGTGAAATCATACTTCATGTATTACATAAGATGAGACATTATGGATATGACATATTGCAGGATGCCTTTGGACATTATGAGGTGTCTGTCTAGATGGGGATTGAACTGAATCAGACTATTGAGGACTATTGAAAGGCTAAGTGGCTTGTGAAAGACATTCATTGTCCAGTGTGTAGAGGTGTTAAGTCAGTCGGCTCTTTGAGCTTTCTATTGTGTGATAACACTGTTTTGAGCCTTTTGATTATCAGGAGTATTGGATTAGCATGTCATTATCTAAAAAAAGTGTGATCTCTCAGATGTAGTAATGACCTCCTCTCTATGCGGAGACAAGCTGGCTAGATAACGTATTCTGTTGGCTTCACTGATGTCATTGTCTACAGGAATGTCATTCTCTCTGAGGTAGTAAAGTCATGCTAAATACATCGGTGCCGAAATGCCTCTGTATGGAAACCCCAGTGTGTGAAAAGGGGGTGGAGATTTCATTGTTCTTTGATTGATGGAAGCTGTAACCTGTATATAACCAGCTGAGTGTTTCAATAAAGTGGAGTTCTGGTTGAACATTCATACAACTCGTTTCGTGTGTGTTCTTCATGGATCCAATCGGCACATAGCTGTAGGTTGGATCCCGGAATCTTGGATGACTGGACCATCAGATGTTGCAAGCTGCAATCTGATCCGATAGAAGCAGAGGAGTGTCGGGAGAGCAGGACCTGGGCGAGAAAGGGTCTCGTCACACCCACCACAATATATTCGCTCTGATTCTGTGAGCAGACTCCACGAACACCCCTTTCCTGAGAAAATCCCCCCCCCACCATGAAACACAGACATCAGAAGAAAAGCCAGATGTGCTCCAGAGGAGAAATAAGAAGAGACACCATGGGGCTGATTTACCAAGCCTGTGCGCCAAGACTCATGGTGCACAAGCAGGAGTAAACCTGTTTTTGACATTTACCAAAGAAACACGCTGCTAGTGCAGCGTGTTTCCTCATTTACTAAAGTGCCTAATGCGCCCAGAAGAGGGCGCACAGCACGCCAGTACAGAGCTGGCGTGCGGCATTTAGTTATGTAAACATCGGGGATTCGGGCGGGAGTTTATGAGGGGAGGGAGGGGGGTGATGCAGGGGAAGTGTAGTGACATGTGTTTCAACTTGTGTGGCGGGCCGATTTGAAAGGGAAAGTGACTTTTGGGACCCGATCCCCGGGCGCTTGCAAAGTACGCTAGAACCTCGGAAGGTTCACTTGCATACTGGGCATGCGCAGAGGGAAAAATCGGAGCTCACCGCGCGCCTCTTCAGAACGCCGGGAAATCCTTGGTAAATACCAGGCGGCGTAGCAGTGTTTGCACTGCCTGGAGCGGCGTACGGCAAGCTCCGAGCTGTTCTCGGGCTGCGCTGACACTGAAGGGGAACTCCGCGCCAAATTTCAAATGTGAAACCGGCGCGGCTTCCCCCCCAGGGGTACAATAGGCTCTCCGGCTTGGTCCGGAACGTGAGGGGTTAACCCACGCCAAAATCGGCGTGGGGTTCCCCCCCAGATCCGTACCAAGCCCTCATCCCAGGCATGCAGTCTGGCCGGACAGGAATGGGGGTGGGGACGAGCGAGCGGCCCCCCCCCTCCTGAGCCGTACCAGACCACATGCCCTCGACATGGGGGAGTGTGTGCTTTGGGGGAGGGGGGCGCTGCCCCCCCACCCCAAAGCACTCTTGTCCCCATGTCGAACGGGACAAGAGCCTCTTCCCGACAACCCTAGCCATTGGTTGTCGGGGTATGCGGGCGGGAGCCAATCAGAATCTGGGAGCCCCGTTTAATAATGTGGCCCCCAGATTTCGGGCCCCCACCCTATGTGAATGAGTATGGGGTACATCGTACCCCTACCCATTCACCTGGTGAAGGTGGTTTGAACTTTGAGGGTCTTCTGCCGCCGCCCCCTTCGAATTTTTCGGCCTGGACGGGGGTCGCACATCCCATCCAGGACTTGGACGTGGCGGGCTTCTCGTCGCTGTCTTCTGCCGCTGCCCCCTTCACCACGAAGCTCCGTGCTTGTTTGATGAGGGCAGCGGGCTTCCGTCGTCTTCTCCGGGGCGAGGGTCGTACATCCCACCCCGGATTTCCTCGCCGGCTTCTGCCTGGCTCCTACTGGGGGCCAGGCCTTCTTTTGCCGTCTTCCGCCGGAGGGCGCCACTCTCCGGGCTTCTCGACGTTGTCTTCCGCCGCGGGGGCCAGGCCTTCTTCTTTGCCGCCCCCTTCGATTTTTTCGGCCTGGACGGGGGTCGCACATCCCATCCAGGACTTGGACGTGGCGGGCTTCTCGTCGCCGTCTTCTGCCGCTGCCCCCTTCACCACGAAGCTCCGTGCTTGTTTGATGAGGGCAGCGGGCTTCCGTCGTCTTCTCCGGGGCGAGGGTCGTACATCCCACCCCGGATTTCGTCGCCGTCTTCTGCCGCTGCCCCCTTCACCACGAAGCTCCGTGCTTGTTTGATGAGGGCAGCGGGCTTCCGTCGCAGTCTTCCGCCGCGGGGTGACACTCGCGGGCTTCTTCTTCCATTCGATGTTGACACGGCGAGGTCCGGCGCTGAAATGCCTTCTGAGCGGCGGGCAAGGACTTATATTGGCATTGGGCGTGGGCGTGGTTATGCCAACATGTGACCTTAACCCATGTGACAGTGATGTGACGTCACATCACTGTCACATGGGTTAAGGTCACATGTTGGCATAACCACGCCCACGCCCAATGCCAATATAAGTCCTTGCCCGCCGCTCAGAAGGCATTTCAGCGCCGGACCTCGCCGTGTCAACATCGAATGGAAGAAGAAGCCCGCGAGTGTCACCCCGCGGCGGAAGACTGCGACGGAAGCCCGCTGCCCTCATCAAACAAGCACGGAGCTTCGTGGTGAAGGGGGCAGCGGCAGAAGACGGCGACGAAATCCGGGGTGGGATGTACGACCCTCGCCCCGGAGAAGACGACGGAAGCCCGCTGCCCTCATCAAACAAGCACGGAGCTTCGTGGTGAAGGGGGCAGCGGCAGAAGACGGCGACGAGAAGCCCGCCACGTCCAAGTCCTGGATGGGATGTGCGACCCCCGTCCAGGCCGAAAAAATCGAAGGGGGCGGCAAAGAAGAAGGCCTGGCCCCCGCGGCGGAAGACAACGTCGAGAAGCCCGGAGAGTGGCGCCCTCCGGCGGAAGACGGCAAAAGAAGCCCTGGCCTCGGGAGGAGCCAGGCAGAAGCGGAGGAGCCCGAGGTGGGGCGACACCCCCGTTGTTCTCCGCTGTTTTCGGCCGGCCCCCCCCGGATGTAAAAGAGCTTCATTTTGGGGTGGGGGCACAGTCGAGCATGGCGGAGAGCATGGGTGGGTGTTTCCCCCCCCCGGCAGAAGACGGCTAGAAGACCGAGGAGTGGCGACGCCCCCGTTGTTCTCCGCCATTCCCGCCGGCCCCCCCCGGATGTAAAAGAGCTTTGTTTGGGGTAGGGGGCCTGGCCGAACATGGCGGAGAGCATCGGTGGGGGTCTCTCTCCCCGGCGGAAGGCGGCGGCGAAGACCGGGGGGGGGGTAGGTGTACCCCCGCGGCGGAAGACAACGTCGAGAAGCCCGGAGAGTGGCGCCCTCCGGCGGAAGACGGCGAAAGAAGCCCTGGCCTCGTGCGGAGCCAGGCAGAAGCGGAGGAGCCCGAGGTGGGGCGACACCCCCGTTGTTCTCCGCTGTTTTCGGCCGGCCCCCCCCGGATGTAAAAGAGCTTCATTTTGGGGTGGGGGCACAGTCGAGCATGGCGGAGAGCATGGGTGGGTGTTTCCCCCCCCCGGCAGAAGACGGCTAGAAGACCGAGGAGTGGCGACGCCCCCGTTGTTCTCCGCCATTCCCGCCGCCCCCCCCCGGATGTAAAAGAGCTTTGTTTGGGGTAGGGGGCCTGGCCGACCATGGCGGAGAGCATCGGTGGGGGTCTCTCTCCCCGGCGGAAGGCGGCGGCGAAGACCGGGGGGGGGGTAGGTGTACCCCCCCGGCGGAAGGCGGCGGCAAAGACCGGTGCGGGGCTGGAGCCCCCCCGGCAGAAAACGTCTGGAAGACCGAGGGGCTCCGCCCCCGTTGTTCTCTGCTTCTTTCGGCCGGCCCCCCCCGGATCTGAAAGAGCTTATTTTGGGGTGGGGGCCTGGCTGGACATGGCGGAGATCATCGGTGGGTGTCCCCCCCCGGCAGAAGACGGCGAAGCCCGGGGCCCAATGGGCTGGTGGTGGGGGGTCCCGGCAGAAGACCCCCGGAGCTGACTAATAAATTATTTTTTTCTGTGTGTTTTTTTTTGTTTACACTTTTCCACCCGGTGAATGGGTAGGGGTACGATGTACCCCATACTCATTCACATAGGGTGGGGGGCCAGAATCTGGGGGCCCCCTTAATATAGGGGGCTCTCAGATTCTGATAAGCCCCCCGCCCGCATACCCCGACAACCAACGGCCAGGGTTGTCGGGAAGAGGCTCTTGTCCCTTTCGACATGGGGACAAGAGTGCTTTGGGGTGGGGGGGCAGTGCCCCCCTCCCCCACAGCACACACTCCCCCATGTCGAGGGCATGTGGTCTGGTACGGCTCAGGAGGGGGGGGGGCGCTCGCTCGTCCCCACCCCCATTCCTGTCCGGCCAGACTGCGTGCCTGGGAGAAGGGTTTGGTCTGGATCTGAGGGGGAACCCCACGCCGTTTTTTGGCGTGGGTTTAACCCCTTATGTTCCAGATCAAATCTAAGAGCCTGTTGTGCACCAGAAGGGGGAACCCCACGCCGTTTTTTTTTTTGTAATTTGGGGTGGAGTTCCCCTTTATCCCGGTCCTGTCAGGGGGGGGGGGGGAATGCCTGCTCGTCTGTCCCTACAATGTATGAACAGCGATCTGTCATTTCCCCTACACAGTCCCACCCCCTTTACAGTTAGAACACACCCAGGTAACATAATCAACCCCTTCCGCGCCCCTAGTGTTAACCCCTTCCCTGCCAGTGTCATTTTTATAGTAAGCAATGCATTGATATACCATTGCTCGCTACAAAAATGCCAAATCTCACAAAAATGTGTCCGCCACAATGTCGCATTAGACAGAAAAAACAAATGATAGCCACCATTACTAGTAAAACAAAAAATTATTCAAAAAAAACCCATAAGACCAACCCCTACTTAGAACTTTTGCCCAAACCAATCAAACGCTTATTGTGATTTTTTGCAACCAAAAAGATGTCCAAGAATACTTATCGGCCTAAACTGAGGGCAAACATTTTTTGAATATATTTTGGGGGAGATTTATTATAGCAAACCGTAAAAAAGATGTTTTTTTAGTTACCAAATTGTCGCTATATTTTTGGGTCAAGCAAAAATATGAAAAAAACGCAGAGGTGATCAAATACCACCAACAAAAATAAAAAAAAATAATTTTTAGGGGGGGGGGGGGGAGGATGAGGACGCCCAATTTTTTTGGGGGCCACGTCGCACAACCACGCAATTGTCAGTCAAAATGACGCAGTGTTGAAATGCAAAAAATGGCCCCGTCAGTGACCAGTAATATGCTCTGGGGCTCAAGTGGTTACAAATTAAGAATACACTAAAGTTAGCCCAATTTATGGCCATAATGTGAAAGATGATGTTACACCGAGTAAATAGATACCCAACATGTTACACTTTAATATTGCACACACTCATGGAATGGCGCCAAACTTCAGTACTTGAAAAAACCCATAGGCAACGCTTTTTTATGTGTTTCAGGTTACCAGTTTAGATTTACAGAGGAGCTCTAGTGCTACAAGTATTGCTCTCGCTCTAACGTACGCTATGATACCTCACATGTGGGGTTTGAACGGGGGTTCAATATGTGGGCGGGGCTTACACATTTAAGGCCCGCCCCCATATATGGAAACATTCTTCAAACCACACATGTGAGGTATCATAGCGTGCGTAACAGCAAGAGGAATATTTATAGCACTAGACCTCATCTGTAAATCTAAACTGGTAACCGGAAACAATAAAAATGCTGCTTGTTCCCTTCTGACTGCGAGCTACTAGGGACAGGGGCGTTTAAATTATTACTATTTAGGTTTGTTACGTAAAAATTCTATAAGACCTCCCGTTCAGCTTGTAAAGCATCACTTCATGGGGACCAAAAAAAAATTTAACACCTCTAATGCTTTCATCCGCCATTGCAGATTTGATTCTGGTACTGCATTTCGAGTGAACTGGGCATGCTCGAACAGTTAGAAAAAGAAGTTGGAAGTTTCATCCTGAAAATGACTTGCATCTTTCTGAGCATGCTCAGAAAGCTCTTTTTTTGGCTTAGTAATTTAAGGACATCCTTAACAGGTGTAAGCAGTTCCAAGTGCACACAAACTAGAGGCTGACATTTCTTCATGTGTTTCCAATTGGTTCATTAGCACACATGTTATAAAAAGCGTGGATACTGCACGTGTCAGCTGCCCCTCAGAGGGGGCAGATTTGCTGGCTGGAAGGAATGGCGGAGTGAAACAGAGATGTTTTGGAGCAAGTTTTGTATTTTTTGATGTTTTCTCTGCTACATAATTTTGCTAAATGTTTCTCAAGATGTTAATGACTAATGTTTTAATCCTGTGGGTCTATCCTGTTATTTCAAAAGCATGATTTATTTTCCAATGACTGTGAAATAAACGTTGGTCTTTTTTGTTTTTAGGTGTTTGTATATATTTTTGGTGTGTTTATTTGTAATTTTTTTTTTGCTTTCCTTGTTTTGTGGACCAATAAAATTACTTTCAAATTTTGAAGTTTGTTTTGTGATATTTTTTTCATGCTATGGATTTCAACCGCTGCAGCTGAACTAGTTTGGGCCTAAACCATCAAGTGTGATTTGTCTCTAAGCTCTTTCCTGGTGTGTATGCATGAAATGTTTAGTCACCAGAAAAGGAAGGACAAAGCGGTAAGTATTGTTTCCTAGAACTGATGTCCAGACTGACTTTTTAAAGCACATGTGCAAGATGTAGGAAAAGCTGCAAACAGGGCCTGTTGGAGGGGGGGGGGGGTGGTGTGTTTTTTTTGGACAGGCTTGAAGTGCTGATTTACAGCGCTGTGCTTGAAACTAGCACAAGACAATCCTATTCTAATTGTGGGTTGTTTGAGGGAAGCCAATTGAGTGTTAGAACCCCTGCTAGTGTTTTTAGGTTGGGCTTTGTGTCCCTTTTCCTAAAATTGGCTTCACTTCCTGTCACACAGCTGAACAGGAAGTGAGGTTAAAACCCTACCAATGGTCTTTTCTTCGGGGCACAGGTCAATCTAACTAGTGTCACCATTAAGCAAATTGCACTGCAGTGTACACCCCAAATGATTGGTTACTTTGGGGTTTAGTAAAGGCAAAGCGCTCTGCAGTAGAAGCGTAGGCAATGAAAATCAGAAGGGAAGCACTGATGGTTTTTACTTCCAATCCCGCCAAGTTTTGAGTTTTCTTCCTTGCTTGTCCACTTGTAGTGCAAAGTGGATTTGCCTTTAGTAAATGGACCCCAAAGTCCAAGATTCCTACTAATTTGGGGTGTACACAGCAAAATGCCATTTCCAAAATGGGAAACTATTTATATTGATCTGTGTGTCCCCAACAAAACATTACTCAGGTGTTTCCCTCACTTCCTGTTTGGCTGTGTGGCAGGAAGTGAATGAATTAAGTAGAAAGTGACAACATTTGTGAGGTGTCTTTACCCTATCAGGGGTGCAGGCATCCCCAAAACAAACATGAAAATAGTTGATTTAACATTGGGTGGTGTTTGTGGGGGTCCCTAACACACATTCATACATATTAGCAACGCTGGATCGTGGCCTATTGGCATGGTTATATTTTCTTAAGCCTCTCAATAAAATGATCTGAAATTTGGGGTTAAACTGGAACAATAATCATCACTTTTATTTTTTGGATTTCTTTCATTTTGGATAGAGTTGGTGGGGGGGGGGGGGGGTTAGAAGCTCTGTCAGTTTATTTTGTATTATCCCTGTCCGTTTGGGGAGATTGGCCTTCACTTCCTGCCCCATAGCCAAACAGGAAGTGATCGAAAAAGTAGGCAAATTAAGGGCCCCCCCAAGTCCCCCCCCACAGAACTTGTGTGTGTCCCCTGAAAATTCCTGGGTGGGTCATAAAAAAACAGGGTGTGGCCTTGACAGGAAGGGTGGGTCATTTTTCTATTAGGGGGGTGCCAAAATTTGGTCAGGCCTAGGGAAGCACAAAACCTAAATATCCTACTGCATATTAGGGCTTATTTAGACAGGATCCAATTTACAGCATGTTTTTAGATTGTGGGAGGAAACCCGCACAGGGAGAACATGCAAACTCCAGGCAGATAGTGTCACGGGTGGGATTCGAACCAGCAACCCTTTTGCTGCTAGGTGAACATGCTACACACTACGCTACTGTGCTGAACGAACATGATTGCAGCTGAAAGCATGAGATGTTTTTTTTTTTACCAATTCCATGATTTCCAGCCTGGAGGACAGATGTGGGGTCTAATTGACCCCGCCTTTCTCTATAAAGAGGACCTGTCACACACTAGTCCTATTACAAGGGATGTTTACATTCCTTGTAATAGGAAGAAAAGTGAAAAATAATACAAACAAAGGGACAAACAAGTGCAAAAAATAAAATATTAAGTAAAAAAATAAAATAACAAAGGAATTTAAATGCTCCTGTCCCTAGTAGCTCGCACTCAGAAGCGAACACGCATGCAAGTCCCACACACATATGTAAACATCCTTCAAACCCCACATGTGAGGTATCATAGCGTGCGTTAGAGCGAGAGCAATAATGTTAGCACTAGACCTCCTCTGTAACTCAAAAGTGGTAACCTGAGAAAAAAAGTCAAGCGTTGCCTATGGAGATTTTTTATAACGAAGTTTAGCGCCATTCCATGAGTGTGCGCAATATGAAAGCGTGACAAGTTAGGTATCTATTTACTCGGTGTAACATCATCTTTTACCTTATCCCTAAAAATTGGCCTAGCTTTACTGCTTTCTTATTTTGTCATTCATGAAACAGGTTTTTTTTTGGAAAGCCAAAAAAAAAAAAAAACGTTAGAACATTTTTGGCACAAATACTGTTGGAAATGTGTCCGAAAAAATGGCCGCCACTTTATTCCCTAGGGTGTTTGTTAATAAAATATATATAATGTTTGGGGGTCCTGAGTAAGTTTCAAGGAAGAAAATATAATTGTTACATGAAGGAGAGAAGTGCCAGAATAGGCGCGGTATGGAAGTGGTTAAAGTGCACCAATAAAAGTGAAAAATTCCTTGAAATTTCGTACCATGGGGGGGGGGGAGGCAATTAGGGGCGCCATCAGGAATTATGGGGCCCCTTACACAGCTTCAGGCATGGGCCCCCTGGAGCAGAGAATAGGGGGGGGGGTGCCGCCTGATATTAAGAAGGGGGGGGGGCTGCCGCAATTTGATAAGCGGGGGGTTCCTTTACTAAAAAATACATATAGAAAAATATATATTAAAAAGGGTGGTAGCCATCCGGGGGCCCTGGGGACCACTGGGCCCTTTAATAAAAAGAAACTTCTGGGCTCTTTAATGAAAAATAAATTACAATATCTACATATATAAAATAATAAAAAAGGGGGTTGCCTTGGGAGCTCTGGGCCCTTTAATAAAAAATAACTACCAAAAATCTAAAAAAAAAATAACATTGGGTGGGAGCTGTGGTGGCTCAACGTGAATGGCACTGCGCTGACAAGCCGTTCACCTCTGCAGCCAAGGGTTCGGATCCCGGTCTCGGCTACATATGAATTGAGTTTGGTGGTGTCAGCCCGGCTCCCGGTGGGTGTGCTATGCAAGGTACGCCTGTGCTTAGTATGCCCACCCCCCCCCCCCCACAAAAAAAAACACCACACTTGCACACACTTTGGCCATGAGGTCTCCTAAAATAAAGGGAGGCGAAGGACCTACAGGGCTGGCTGGGTGGGCTACACTCCTTCATAGGGGGAGTCCCTCTGTCCCATCGGGCTCCCAAGTGTAGCAGGTGGGGTGAGTGGGAGGCCCCCCTCACACCCACCGGGGCCATGGAGAAGGATGGCGATTGCAAGTCCAGCTCCTCTCTCTCGACTTCACGCACAAAATACACTTTAAAAAAGAAATTAAAGTAAAAAGTAACAAACCTGGGGAAAATGTTTATAACATTTTTAGAAGCAAAAAGGTTGTCATCTGGGGCCCTCTGGGAGCTTTCAAAATTATATTATATATATATATGTTTAAAAAATAACCAAAAAATATATCATATGTTTTTTTTTTTTTTTTTTTGTAAAGGTGGGGGGTTGTCATCTGGAGCCCTGGGGATCTCCGGGCCACTGGGGACCAGGCCACTGGGGACCTCCAGACCCCTAAACCAAAACATTGGCCCTTTAATAACAAAAAATTTGGGGGGTTGCCACCCGGGGCCCTGGGGACCTCCAGACTGCAAAAAAATATTAAATTCCAAAAATTGGCCCTTTAATAAAAAATCCTACAAAAACCAACTAACAAATATATATACAAAAAAAAAAAGAGGGGGGTTACCATCTGGGGCGCTGGGGGGCCTCCAGGCATCTGGGCACCTCCGGACCCCCGGGCCCCTTACAGGTGTACAGGGCCGCCATCATGAATTTTGGGGCCCCTTACACAGCTTCAGGCATGGGCCCCCTGGAGCAGAGAACCGGGGGGGGGGGTGCTGCCGTATGAAATTGAGAAGCGGGGGGGGGGGGTGGTGCCGCAAATTGAGGAGCGGGGGGGCCCTTTACAAAAATTTTGACAGAAATAAGAAATAAAGAAAAATATATATAAAAAAGGGGGGTAGCCATCCGGGGCCCTGGGGACCTCTGTGCTCTTTATCAAATAAAAATACAAAAGAGAGAAAATACATATATATATATTTTTTAAATATAACATTTATCGAAAAAAAGTTAAAAAAACAAGGGGGTAGCCTTCCAGGGCCCTGGGGACCTCTGGGCCCTTTCCTTAAAAAAAAAATAAACAAATATATTTAAAAAATATATATTTTTTTTTAAATATATATATTTTATTTAAAAAAAAGGGCTTGCCATCTGGGGCCCTTAGTGGCCTCCGGGCCCCTGGGGACCTTCGGAGCCCTTAAACAAAAAAAAAAAAAAAAAAATAGTTTTTTTTGTTTTAGGGTGGTTCCCATCCGGGCCCCTGGGGGCCCCTGGGGACCCCCGGGCGGTGTAATGCCTGTACCCCCCTAATGGCGGCCCTGCAGGTGTACTGCCTGTACCCCCCTGATGGCGGCCCTGGGTGTAATGTCAGCATGTGAAAAATGACATTCTGAAGGAAAAAAGCCATTTAAAACTGACTCGCGGCTATAATGAATTGTCAGCTCTTGGAATTTGCAGGAGAATTCATTCATTAAAAACACCAAAAAAAAAGCGTGGGGGTCCCCCCAAATTCAATAACCAGACCCTTTAGGTCTGGTATGGATATTAAGGGGAACCCCGCCATCAATTTTTAAAAAAAATGACGTGGGGTTCCCCCCAAATATCCATAACCAGACCCTTCAGGTCTGGTGTGGAATTTAAGGGGAACTCCACTCCAACTAAAAAAAAAAAATGGCGTGGAGTCCCCCCTAAAATCCACACCAGACCCCTTATCCGAGCACGTTGACCTGGCCGGCCGCAGAAAAGAGGGGGGGACAGAGCGCGGCCCCCCCCCTCTCCTGAACCGCACCAGGCCACATGCCCTCAACATTGGGAGGGTGTTTTGGGGTGCCCCCCAAAACACCTTGTCCCCATGTTGATGAGGACAAGGGTCTCTTCCCCACAACCCTTGCCCGGTGGTTGTGGGGGTCTGCGGGCAGGAGGCTTATCGAAATCTGGAAGACCCCTTTAACAAAGGGGCCCCCCAGATCCCGGCCCCCCCCTGTGTGTGAAATGGTAATGGGGTACCTTGTACCTCTACCATTTCACGAGAAAAAAAATGTAAAGGGTTAAAAAAGACAAGAGCCGGTTTTTGACAAGTCCTTTATTATCTTCTTTCTTCTTTCCTTCGGGTTTCTTCTTCCTCCTCCTTCTTCTTCCTCTGCTTCTGTCTTGGGTCTTCTATTCCCGCATCTTGCCCGGCGTGTTCTTCCATCTTCTTCCGCTGTCCTTCTCGTCCGCATCTTCTCCTTCTTCTTCTTCGCCGGAGGCGCCGCTTCCAATTGAAATCCCCGCTGTCTGCCGGACCACGCCCCCCCCTCTGACGCCACGGGCAAGCTCTTAGGAGTGTGCTGCCAGTGCGTCAGAGGGGGGCGTGGTCACATGTCAGAGGGCGGCCAATTCAATTTGAAGCTCGTGCGCGGCTTTTTCTTTGCCAGAGTCGCCGCTTCCAATTGAATTGCCCGCTTTCTGGAACATGTGACCACGCCCCCCTCTGACGCACTGGCACCACACGGGGACTTTCCTAAGAGCTTGCCCGTGGCGTCAGAGGGGGGGCGTGGTCCGGCAGACAGCGGGGATTTCAATTGGAAGCGGCCGCTCCGGCGAAGAAGAAGAAGGAGAAGATGCGGACGAGAAGGACAGCGGAAGAAGATGGAAGAACACGCCGGGCAAGATGCGGGAATAGAAGACCCAAGACAGAAGCAGAGGAAGAAGAAGGAGGAGGAAGAAGAAACCCGAAGGAAAGAAGAAAGAAGATAATAAAGGACTTGTCAAAAACCGGCTCTTGTCTTTTTTAACCCTTTACATTTTTTTTCTCGTGAAATGGTAGAGGTACAAGGTACCCCATTACCATTTCACACAGGGGGGGGGCCGGGATCTGGGGGGCCCCTTTGTTAAAGGGGTCTTCCAGATTTCGATAAGCCTCCTGCCCGCAGACCCCCACAACCACCGGGCAAGGGTTGTGGGGAAGAGACCCTTGTCCTCATCAACATGGGGACAAGGTGTTTTGGGGGGCACCCCAAAACACCCTCCCAATGTTGAGGGCATGTGGCCTGGTGCGGTTCAGGAGAGGGGGGGGGCCGCGCTCTGTCCCCCCCTCTTTTCTGCGGCCGGCCAGGTCAACGTGCTCGGATAAGGGGTCTGGTGTGGATTTTAGGGGGGACTCCACGCCATTTTTTTTTTAAATTGACGGTGGGGTTCCCCTTAATATCCACACCAGACCTAAAGGGTCTGGTTATTGGAATTTGGGGGGACCCCCACGTCATTTGAATAATTATTTTAAATTTCGTACCATGGGGGGGGGGGGAATGTCAGCAGGTGAATAAAGCGCACTTTTCCTGCGGTTAGAAATATGTCTTTGCACAAAATGACATTCTGAAAAAAAAAAAAAAAAAAAAAAGCCATTTAAAACTGACTCGCGGCAATAATGAATTGTCGGCTCCCGGCAATTGCAGGAGAATTCATTCATTAAAAAAAGGGAAAAAAAAAGCGTGGGGGTCCCCCCAAATTCAATAACCAGACCCTTTAGGTCTGGTATGGATATTAAGGGGAACCCCGCCGTCAATTTATTAAAAAAATGACGTGGGGTTCCCCCCAAATATCCATAACCAGACCCTTCGGGTCTGGTGTGGAATTTAAGGGGAACTCCACCCCAAATGTAAAAAAAAATGGCGTGGAGTCCCCCCTAAAATCCACACCAGACCCCTTATCCGAGCACGTTGACCTGGCCGGCCGCAGAAAAGAGGGGGGGACAGAGCGCGGCCCCCCCCCTCTCCTGAACCGCACCAGGCCACATGCCCTCAACATTGGGAGGGTGTTTTGGGGTGCCCCCCAAAACACCTTGTCCCCATGTTGATGAGGACAAGGGTCTCTTCCCCACAACCCTTGCCCGGTGGTTGTGGGGGTCTGCGGGCGGAAGGCTTATCGAAATCTGGAAGACCCCTTTAACAAAGGGGCCCCCCAGATCCCGGCCCCCCCCCTGTGTGAAATGGTAATGGGGTACCTTGTACCTCTACCATTTCACGAGAAAAAAAATGTAAAGGGTTAAAAAAGACAAGAGCCGGTTTTTGACAAGTCCTTTATTATCTTCTTTCTTCTTTCCTTCGGGTTTCTTCTTCCTCCTCCTTCTTCTTCCTCTGCTTCTGTCTTGGGTCTTCTATTCCCGCATCTTGCCCGGCGTGTTCTTCCATCTTCTTCCGCTGTCCTTCTCGTCCGCATCTTCTCCTTCTTCTTCTTCTTCGCCGGAGCGGCCGCTTCCAATTGAAATCCCCGCTGTCTGCCGGACCACGCCCCCCCCTCTGACGCCACGGGCAAGCTCTTAGGAAAGTCCCCGTGTGGTGCCAGTGCGTCAGAGGGGGGCGTGGTCACATGTTCCAGAAAGCGGGCAATTCAATTGGAAGCGGCGACTCTGGCAAAGAAAAAGCCGCGCACGAGCTTCAAATTGAATTGCCCGCCCTCTGACATGTGACCACGCCCCCCTCGGACGCACTTGCAGCACACTCCTAAGAGCTTGCCCGTGGCGTCAGAGGGGGGGGCGTGGTCCGGCAGACAGCGGGGATTTCAATTGGAAGCGGCGCCTCCGGCGAAGAAGAAGAAGGAGAAGAAGATGCGGACGAGAAGGACAGCGGGAGGAACAGAAGATGGAAGAACACGCCGGGCAAGATGCGGGAATAGAAGACCCAAGACAGAAGCAGAGGAAGAAGAAGGAGGAGGAAGAAGAAACCCGAAGGAAAGAAGAAAGAAGATAATAAAGGACTTGTCAAAAACCGGCTCTTGTCTTTTTTAACCCTTTACATTTTTTTTCTCGTGAAATGGTAGAGGTACAAGGTACCCCATTACCATTTCACACAGGGGGGGGGCCGGGATCTGGGGGGCCCCTTTGTTAAAGGGGTCTTCCAGATTTCGATAAGCCTCCTGCCCGCAGACCCCCACAACCACCGGGCAAGGGTTGTGGGGAAGAGACCCTTGTCCTCATCAACATGGGGACAAGGTGTTTTGGGGGGCACCCCAAAACACCCTCCCAATGTTGAGGGCATGTGGCCTGGTGCGGTTCAGGAGAGGGGGGGGGCCGCGCTCTGTCCCCCCCTCTTTTCTGCGGCCGGCCAGGTCAACGTGCTCGGATAAGGGGTCTGGTGTGGATTTTAGGGGGGACTCCACGCCATTTTTTTTTTAATTTGGAGTGGAGTTCCCCTTAAATTCCACACCAGACCCGAAGGGTCTGGTTATGGATATTTGGGGGGAACCCCACGTCATTTTTTTTTTAAATTGACGGCGGGGTTCCCCTTAATATCCATACCAGACCTAAAGGGTCTGGTTATTGAATTTGGGGGGACCCCCACGCTTTTTTTTTTCCTTTTTTTAATGAATGAATTCTCCTGCAATTGCCGGGAGCCGACAATTCATTATAGCCGCGAGTCAGTTTTAAATGGCTTTTTTCCTTTGAAAAATGACATTTTGTGCAGAGACAGTTCTAACCACGGGAAACATGCGCTTTTTCACATGCTGACATTAGAGACCCCCATAGTACGAAATTTAAAGGAAAATTACACTTTTATTATTGCACTTTTAGCATTATTAAAATCACTGCTCCCGAAAAAACGGCCGTTTTAAAAAATAAAAAAAGCATTGGTACATGTCCCCTGGGGCAGGACTGAGGTCCCCAAACACTTTTTAGGACAAAACTTGCAGATTAGCCTTTAAAATTCACTATTAAGATTTCCCCCATAGACTTATACAGGGAGTTCGGCGGCGGCTTTAGTTATCAATCACATCGCGCTGCTGCTGCCGCCGGTTCATGCGCCTAATTAGGGATTCATCCAGCGCACTAATTAAGGCATGTACCGGCGCAGCGCAGATTCATTAGTAAATCAGCCCCCATGTATTATTGTCCCCAATGTCCTTCTCAAACAGGTCTCTGTATAGGTGACTGTTTCCGCTGTTACCATATTTCTCTACATCATTAGGGAAGTATGGTAAACGTTAGGGTTGTCCCAAAACCGATACCCGCCACCGCCACAGCCAATGCCGCGCCACCGCAAAGCCGCCACCGCATACCGCCGCGATAATCCCCGTGCAATACAGCGGGCATTACAAGTTTTCATTTGTATACTTGTATTGCCCGCCACGCCATCTATAGACACTCCCCTTCTCTGGATTGAACGGATCTGTCCAATTCGCGAGCAAGGGGGAGTGTCTTTGCACGGATAGACACTCCCCCTTGCTCGCGATTGGACGGATCCATCCAATCCAGAGAAGGGGAGTGTCTATAGATGGCGTGGCTTGTAATGCCCGCTGTATTTTGCACGGGGATTAACCCGCAGAATATGACACTGCACCGGCAGCAGCGACGGCGGTGCCAGGTATGAGGGACATGGCTGCAATGTGTGGGGGCACAGGACATGGCTGCAATATGTGGGGGACATGACATGGCTGCATATATGGGGGACATGACATGACTGAAAAATGTGGGGGACAGGACATGGCTGCAATATGTGGGGGCACAGGACATGGCTGCAATGTGTGGGGGCACAGAACATGGCTGCAATGTGTGGGGGGACAGGACATGGCTGCAATGTGTGGGGGCACAGGACATGGCTGCAATGTGTGGGGGCACATGACATAGCTGCATATATGGGGGACATGACATGACTGCAATATGTGGGGGACATGACATGACTGCAATATGTGGGGGACATGACATGGTTGCAATATGTGGGGGACATGACATGGCTGCAATATGTGGGGGACAGGACATGGCTGCAATATGTGGGGGACATACATGGCTGCAATATGTGGGGGACATGACATGGCTGCAATATGTGAGGGACATGACATGGCTGCAATATGTGGGGGACATGACATGGCTGCATATATGGGGGACATGACATGGCTGCAATATGTGGGGGACATGACATGGCTGCAATATGTGGGGGACATGACATGGCTGAAATATGTGGGGGACAGGACATGGCTGCAATATGTGGGGGGACATGGCTGGGGGGACATGGCTACATTTGGGGATGCATTAAAAAAAGTATCTGTATTCAGTATCGGCAAGTACATGGAAAAAAGTATCGGTACTTAAACTCGGTCCTAAAAAAGAGGCATCCGGACAACCCTAGTAAACGTAATTCTAATTTCCTGTCATTTACATCCACACCCCTTATGCCACTGCACTGAACTGTACATAACTCTGCCTTCTCCGGAACTGACCCTGGCCTGTTTTATGACCACGCTTCTACTGACGCTGGACTGTTTGGCCACGTTTTTTGCCTGCTTCTTGGATTGATCTTTTACCCTGCTTTGCTAGTGGGAACACAGGGGTCTCATATATGTGAGGGGCTCCAGAATTGATTTTCTGGATGAAGAAAACAAATTTTTTAGTTTTATCATTCCCGTATAAAAGTCTGGAGACTTTGAGGCTTCAAAGAGATTTGGGTGGAAGAAGCTTATACCCCTGTCCCCATTCTTTCCTGACCTGCTACTTGGACCATGTTCCTGCTTACTACCAGGACCAATATTTTGGCACTGCTGGCTCTACTTGCACTGACCCTGGACTGTATATGGACAGTAGGGTGCAATTCTTGGTATGTACATGCTATGTGTTAGAAATATGAAGGGCCTTCAAAAATGTGATAGACTGTAAGTAAATTAAATTTATGTCCCTAGAACAAGTGATGGTACTCCTTGGATGTTGGGCCTCTGTATATGGCCAGGCTGTTTAAAAGTCTCACACATGTGGTATCACCATACTCAGGAGGAGTAGCAGAATATATTTTGGAGTGTTTTTTTTGCTATATACATGCTATGTGTTGGAAATATCTTATGAATGGACAATGGACAACTGTGTGTAAAAAAAATAGTTTTCATTTTTTTTCCCTTTTTTTCCAAAACTTCTGGATAAAAATTAACCATTGCATTAAAAACAGAGGTTTAGTTGCATGCATTTGCAAATACGGGTTTAGGTGATCACCTGCCCACTATTTATTGATTAGCACTCCTGTGCTCCTATTTAGGAGACTTTAAAAGTCATAGTTAGGACTGCAGTACACAGAGTGCCTTGGCACGGCCTGCAGCTCACACCTGTATTTGCAAATACATGAAACTAAACCTCTGTTTTTAATGCATACAGCTAGACAAATTCATTTGGTTTAGTGCTTTTTTGGTTGGTAACTTTGAGCCTGGCTAATATGGAAACATTTTTTATATTCCATATATATATTTAATCGCATACTGCTAAAAACACGTCTAATTTAAAGTCCCAAAACCTCCCCCCTTCTATCCATTTACAGGGATGGAGGTCTGTGGTAGTTCTATCATATACCTCACGTAAAGTCCCAACCCTATCCCCCCCCCCCCTTTTATTTTTTATGATAAATGTATAAGAGACTTTACACCCATACAGCAACAGTGATTAGTCACTTGCTATTCAGATATCCACAAAACCAAGTCTGAGGACATTCTACTGGCACACAACAAGCACACAAACAAAAATGCAATCAAGAAAAGGTAAGGAGAAGAGATATAGCAATAAAAACAAACCTTCAAATGCATTGAGAACATGGAGTCACACAGAGATGTGCTGCAGTCATTATTTGATCTGTAATGGTTTTTCAATGATATATATGAACTAAAAAAAAAAGGTGGAGAAGAAAGGTGGACATTGTCCTTAAACAGCAATAATACAACATTGTTGTGCAATGGTTATTTAACCTGGTTATATAAAAATGATGTAAATATACTGTCAGAAATACAAGCAACTGGAATATAGCACTAAAAGGTTTTGACACACTGACCACTTGATCAATTTTCCAAGAAATAGATTACTTTAATGCTTGTGCTAACATTTACCAGAAATACTTGTTTATCACATACTGTGTTATGCAATACCATCTGGATGTCATTTTAATGAAATAAAATACAAATTGAATATTTGGTTACAGCTAAAGCATAACTCTATCCTTTATAGACAAATAACACACAGTAACGATATAACATTAACTTTTTTTTTGTACTGAAATCTGTGGCAAAAAATAATAATATATATCTATATATCGATATATATATATAGATATAGATATAGAGATAGATAGATAGATAGATAGATAGATAGATAGATAGATAGATAGATTCTGAGAGCCACACCCTGCTGCTGTCAGACTAAACAGATCAGTGCTGCAGCTGATTGACATTCTTGGAAAGCAAACAACAACAATTAACAATAAAACACAGAAAAAATGTAAGATTAACTCAATAAAACAACAACTTTTTTATACTTTTTTTTATTTATTTTTTCATATTTTTTTTTTTTTGTAACTTGAGTTTATGATCTCTCAAAATGCAATAGATGGTTTGCTGACTATCTAACAACTTTCAAAACCCTTTTGTGTGAACTGTTTGCCCTAGACCAGGGGTGCCCAACCTTTTGAAGAGCGAGGGCCACTTAAGTGGCTTGGTAACAGGTCGCGGGCCACAGGTCGCGGGTAACCGTTTGCGGGCTACACTACGCATATGCAGAACAGACACGGACACAGCTCATTCAACTCTCCGATCTGCCCCTTCTGTGTTTTTTTTTTTGCGGATCGGATTAAAGGTAGGGTGGTGTAAACGGACACAAGTCTGTTTGAATTTGCAGCACCAAAGAGGTGAATGGAGGGTCTGATTGGGTTTTCACACTGATGCGCTGTGGGTTACCGACATCGTGGGTGCAGAGCAGTGCACTTGTGGATTTCCTGCGGGTTAGCTGCACATTGCCATAGACTTCTATTATATCCTGCAGGTGTGGTGCACTTTCTGAAAGCGCTCCAAACCATAGGTAATAACAGAGGTCTATGGCTCAACCAGCCACCCCAGAGCAGGAGGTCGCAGGCCACATCAGAGGGCTCCGCGGGCCACATCAGAGGGCTCCGCGGGCCACATCAGAGGGCTCCGCGGGCCACATGTGGCCCCCGGGCCACTGGTTGGGCACCCCTGCCCTAGACTGTGCTGTTCTGTACTCAATACTGCACTAGTATGTAGTAGCAATGGAAGCAATCCTTGATGCAGAGACCAGGTTGGCCATAAAAGGAAGGACAGAAATAGTGGGTGTCTCATCCTTTTTCATATCTACTACAGACACAGCATCTTCTTTGGGGTGACCTTTGGATTGGGGTACCAAGGATAACATCAGTGAAATGCCTCATATGCAGCCGACTCACTGCATTTTATTATTCATCTGATGATTACCCCTATTTTTGAAGTGTATAAAAACCTGTCTTTCTGTTCAACAAAGTTATTCCTTTGGTTTTACCTCATCATCGTCTTTATATGATGCTTTCCACCAATAACTCCCACTGTTGTCTCTCAGTCAATGAGGAGGCAAAGACCTGTTAGAGCAGCTGCTCTCATGCTCATTGCTGGATAGAAATTGGGAACAGGTAAGTATTAGAGGAGCTGTGGGTGGAGCTGCATACTGAAGGTTTTTTACCTTCAGATAAAAAAATGTCAGCCTTTAGAACCACTTTAACTTTTATTAGCATTCCTGGAGGAGACTTTACAGAGATATGACCCAATCTCCATGTTTTACTTTTAAGCCATTCTCTAAAAATACTATGGGCCAGATTCACAGAGCCCTTACTCCTGTCTAACTCGCGTTAGACTGGAGTACTTTCAAATTACGCGTGTTTTTTCACTACTCTGAAACCTCAAACCATGAAAATACGGCTGCGGGCTTCAATACGACTGGCTTACGTGTTCGTGCGCCTTCGGATCTACGCTGCAATAAATTTGCGGCCGCTGGGTGGAGTTCCCGTCGTTTTCCGCGTCGGGGTATGCAAATGAGCTTTTGCCGACGATCCACGAAATTACGAACGTCAATCGCAATCTCTTACGGCATCTTTAGTCATCTTTTTGCTGTATAAAACTATACCAGCTTTTTGCTGGTCTAATATTAGACAGCCCATATTAAGTATGGCCGTCGTTCCCGCGTCGAATGTCAACGTCTTTTTTTATTTTTTACGTAACTCGTCCGGGAATAGGAATGTCTGTAAACGACGCTACTCAAACAACGAATGACGTAACGACGTTATTTCGCGCAATGCACGGCGGGAAATTTCTGAACGGAGCATGCGCAATTTCGATCGCCGCGGGGACGCGCCTAATTTAAATGCTTCACGCCCCCTAATCGCATATTTTGATTACGCGGCGAGAAATACACTGCGCCGCCGTACCGTAAGGGACAAAATCTACCAGAATTTGGCGTATAGCCTGGTAAAATACGGCGGCGTAGTGTATCTCTGATACTCTGTGCCAATGTATTTGTATCTGAATCTGGCCCTTTATTCCTACAAAAAAGGAACTACATAACATTTTTGCAGATCTTTCTATAAAACCAAGTTTTTCTATTAAACTCTTCTTCTCCCTTCTCTTTATTGACCCCACTGACTGAATACCATTTTAGCGAAGCTGAATAAGTAGGGAGTCTTCTTTCCCCAGATAGACACTGAAATTGCTCAATGATTATCACTGTACTACATTTAATCATTGACGTAGTGTAAGGTTAGCATAGCTCCTATTTCCACAAAATGTAAGGTTTATGCTGGAATTTATTTTTCCTTATCTAAATCATTTTGATGGATAACATTTTAATAAGGCAGCTTAAAACAGCATTGATATAAGTAAGGAGTAAAACAGATTTCAAAGATATATACTCTATACTTTAATGTAGCAGGGTCCTCCTGTCAGAGTCTAATGACAGGCTATTCCTGCTGGAACCTTGTTCACGTTTGTAAACATTAAGTTATTGTTAAGGAGCTATGCATTGTGGGACTACGAGTAGCGGAAGATATGGACTCCATTGACTCTGAGGAGAAACAGACTATAATTCCCACAATGCCCTGCGAGATTTGAACACGTGACACCTCCGCACAGACTTGTGGGGGAGGTTACTTAACCACTTAGCAACCACCTGCCGAAAAATAACGGCGGCAAGGTGGTTGCTTAACTCTGGGATCACGTTATATAACGTGATTCCAGAGTCGCGCTCCCGCGCGCCCCCTGGGGCGCGCACACGGGAATGTCCGTGACCGCCGGGTCCAGAGGACCCGGCGGGTCACGAATCACGGTAAATCGCCGCTGATAGCGGCGGTTTACCACGTGATCGCGCCGTCCAATGACGGCGCGATCAGATGTAAACAGACCGGCGTCATTTGATGACGCCGGTTCCTCCCTCCTCTCTCTGTACCGATCGGTACAGTGTGAGAGGAGAGGGGAGGGAGCGGATGGCAGCGCCAGTGCTGCGGGATGGATCTGTGACAAATGTAGTCACAGATCCATCCATCCATCCCTCCCTGCTCAGCCATCCCTGCTGCACATACTCTGCAATGCTGGGCAATACTCTGGGGGGGGGGGCAATACTCTGGGGGGGGGGCAATACTGTGGGGGGGGGCAATACTCTGTGGGGGGGGGCAATACTCTGGGGGGGGGGCAATACTCTGGGCATACTCTGGTGGGCATACTCCGCAATACTCTGGGCATACTCTGGTGGGCATACTCCGCAATACTCTGGGCATACTCTGGTGGGCATACTCCGCAATACTCTGGGCATACTCTGGTGGGCATACTCCGCAATACTCTGGGCATACTCTGGGCATACTCTGGTGGGCATACTCCGCAATACTCTGGGCATACTCTGGTGGGCATACTCCGCAATACTCTGGGCATACTCCGCAATACTCTGGTGGGCATACTCCGCAATACTCTGGGCATACTCTGCAATACTCTGGGCATACTCTGCAATACTCTGGGCATACTCTGCAATACTCTGGGCATACTCTGCAATACTCTGGGCATACTCTGCAATACTCTGGGCAATACTCTGCAATACTCTGGGCAATACTCCGCAATACTCTGGGCAATACTCTGGGCATACTCCGCAATACTCTGGGCATACTCCGCAATACTCTGGGCATACTCTGGGCATACTCCGCAATACTCTGGGCATACTCCGCAATACTCTGGGCATACTCCGCAATACTCTGGGCATACTCTGCAATACTCTGGGCATACTCCGCAATACTCTGGGCATACTCCGCAATACTCTGGGCATACTCCGCAATACTCTGGGCATACTCTGCAATACTCTGGGCATACTCTGCAATACTCTGGGCATACTCCGCAATACTCTGGGCATACAGCGCCCCTGTCCCCGTGAGCTCGCATGCAGAAGCGAACGCATACGCAAGTCCCGCCCACATATGAAAACGGTGTTCAAACCACACATGTGAGGTATCGCTGCGAACGTTAGAGCGAGAGCAATAATTTTGGCCCTAGACCTCTTCTCCAACTAAAATGATGTAACCAGTAAAAATATTTAAAGCGTCACCTATGGGGATTTTTAAGTCGCAAAGTTTGGCGCCATTGTAAAAGTCCCACACATGGGGTATCACCATACTCGGGAGGAATAGCAGAATGTGTTTTGGGGTGTAATTTGTGGTATGCATATGCTGTGTGTGAGAAATAACCCGCTAATATGAAAATTTTGTGGAAAGAAAATAAAAATGAAAAAAATCTTGATTTTGCAAAGAATTGTGGGAAAAATTACAACTTCAAAAAACTCACCAGGCCTCTTTCTAAATACCTTGGAATGTCTTCTTTCCAAAAAGGGGTCATTTGGGGGGTATTTGTACTTTTCTGGCATGTTAGGGTCTCAAGAAATGAGAGAGGATGTCAGTACATCAGGTGTGATCAAATTGATCAATTTTCAGTAATTGGTACCATAGCTTTTAGACCCTATAACTTTCACCCAGACTAAATAATATCTATTTTTTTTTATTTTGTTACCAAAGATATGTAGCAGTATACATTTTAGGCCAAATTTATGAAGAAAAATTACTTTTTTGCAAAATTTTATAATAGAAATGAAGAAAAATTCATTTTTTTACAAAATTTTCGTTCTTTTTTCATTTATAGTGAAAAAAATAAAAACCGCAGAGGTGATAAAATACCACCAAAAGAAAGCTCTATTTGTGGGAAAAAAAGGACAAAAATGTCATTTGGTTATAGTGTTGTATGACTGAGTTATTGTCATTCAAAATGTGAGAGCACCGAAAGCTGAAAATTGGTCTGGTTATTAAGTGGGTTTAAGTGCCCAGTAGTCAAGTGGTTAAGGAGAAGGTGTGGCGCCTGTTCGATCTCTCGGGACCAGCCTCTTCTCCCCTGCAGAGCTGCTGACAGAGACAGCCGTGCTGCTAGGACCAGAAGCATGGGTCTAAATTCACTGAGATACCAGCCATCCAGAAGGAAGCAAGACTCCAGTATCCAGCCAGTGTACCCAGAGATCGTAGAGGAAACCCAGCTGACAACTGAAACACTGGAACGCCCTCGTCCGGGACCCTTGTGCTGTGGAGCAGTGACTTACAGACGCACCCTTTCAGAGGAATCCAGGCGGATCGCCCTGTGAGGTGGCACTAAAGTGTATGTCTAAAGAGGGAGTTAGAAGCTGAGCATGTGCTCTCTCACCCAACAGGCTGATCCGCCTGGATTCCTCTCAGAGGGTGTATGTCTGTAAGTCGCTGCTCCACAGCACAAGGGTCCCGGACGAGGGTGTTCCAGTGTTTCAATTTGTCAGCTGAGTGGCGCCTTTTCGCTCTCTCGGGACCAGCCTCTACTCCTCTGCAGGACTGCTGACAGAGACAGCCGTCCTGCTAGGCCCAGTGCCTGGGTCTAAATTCACTGAGAGTCCAGCCATCCGGAAGGAAGCAAGACTCCAGTATCCAGTCAGTGTAGCCGGAGATCGTAGAGGCAACCCAGCTGACAACTGAAACACTTGAATGCCCTCGGATCCTTGTGCTGTGGAGCAGCGACTTGCAGACGCACCCTCTGAGAGGAATCCAGGCGGATCGGCCTGTTGGGTGAGAGAGCACATGCTCAGATTCTAACTCCCTCTTTAGACAGACACTTTAGTGCCACCTCACAGACCGGCCGTCTCTGTTTTGCCCCAGCTTAAACTTAGCGGCTTTTCACTGTTCATAGTGTTTACACAGACATGACTAGCGCTGGCCAGTGATCAGCTCACCAACGTTGATGTTTATCACACTTTACCGGATTAATATCCCTTTATTACCTGTTCCTTGTGGATTACAAATTTATTGTGCACCACCCGGACAAACGTGCACCACCCGGACCACCCGGACAAATTTATTGTGCACCACACGGATGGGGATGAATGGACGCTCGCTACTCGCGAGGAAGATGGGGACATCGCAGGCTTCTCCTGCAGGTAAGTGTCACATAATGGGCTACTATGTGATGCATAGTAGCCCATTATGCTTTACCTTTGCAAGGAAACAAAGAGGAAGTAACAATTATCACCGTTTACTTCCTCTTGAAGTCTTTTCTCTTCACTTCAGCAATTCAGTAAGGCTTGCCTTTAACATGCACCCCATTTTCAGTAATAATGTCATGTGGTAAAACTGAGGCCTGACCTGGCAAAACCAAAAAAATTCTCTGTCTTTTGCCAGGAACTTGCTGAATTCCTGCCGAGTAGGACTTTGCAGCTAGTGACACTTTGGGTGGAAATGAAGCAATTTGCAATTTTCGCAGCACCCTTGAACACTTGAAGAGGCTATGCTATTTAGCAAGAAACATGCTCTCAATGGTGAGGGCACTAGCATCCTATTGCCAGGTAGGCCTGAGCTAAATGTTCAGGCCTGAGCTAAATGTTCTCTTACAATTGGCATTCAGGGGCCATCAGGGGTGATTCACAAAGTGTAGAGATGCATCACCTTAACCGGTTAAGACCCAGACCAATATCCAGGTTAAGGACCTTGCCCCTTTTTGTGATTGGGCACTGACAATTGCGCGGTCGTGCGACGTGGTTCACAGACAAAATTGGCATCCTTTTTTTTTTCCCACAAATAGAGCTTTCTTTTGGTGGTATTTGATCACCTCTGCGGTTTTTATTTTTTAATAATAATAGCCACCAAATAGACACCCAATAAGTGCCTGTGAACAAATTTCAAATGTCACCTTTCTGTTAAGCTTGGGAACCAACAACTGCTCAATAATTGTATTATTCTTTTAATAGTGAGGAAAAACTCATATATATCTCCTGCTGGCATCCAGTATGCCCAGCGTGTATGTTGTGTTCCCACCTGCCGGTAGCTGGTGTGCATTCAAGGGAGAAGAGACCGAAACAGGAACCAGAAGTGAAGTGGGTTCCAAAATTTGACTCAACACATGTCTTCCAATAGGTTGCCATCCTACAACAAATCCTCTTTGCTAACAATGTAACAGCATTACCCTTGGTTTGACAGTTTCGCCGTTGATTATCACAGCACTTTTCCAGGCCCTGCCTTTTCTCTGATCAGAATTTAGATTTTCTGTATAAGTTGTAGGATCAACAAACCCTAGAGTAACGTTCCTGGCCATAGAGGGGACTGTCCCCTCTCATTGGCTGTATGGACTTTTTCAGCCTTCAGTAAATATTTGGGGTTCCTGGAAAGAATCCTCCAAATCCAAATCTCCAGTGCAGGCCATGTAATTTTGACTTACCCTCTGACTCAGAATCTCGGACAAAGTTCCATAGTTCCTGAAAATTCAGGGAAGTTCCTCCAAATTCTTGCATTATGTAACTACTGGGATACAACCAAATGAGCCACAGTACCAAGAGTAATTTTAGAATGTCCACAGAGCCAATCACAGTGGCCATCGGCCAGAGTAACCAAGCTCCACGAATCAAGCAAAGCAATGTTTGCATGTCATTCACAATGATTGGACACATATGCTTTCCTACCACTGGCGGTTCAGTGCATAATACAGTAGCAAACAAAGACTGCCATCTATCTTTGAAAGAGAAGTCATATTGCATAGGCTCATCAGTCAGCGGCATTCCTGGCAATGGAAATTATACATTTTTCCCTGGTTCTGAATCCCATCCCCTTCCCCTGGAACAGTCATACCAGTTGCTGGGGGAGACTGTAGCTTAGGGTGAGAATTATATTGATCTAGAGAGAAGACAATCAAGTAATCAGCTGCAAATTACCTCTCAATGATCTCCACAAGATGATCAACCAGGTCACCTTGGCTTACCCATTTTTGTAGTGCAATAGGTAAGGACCTGCAGTTGTAGTCATTTCTGGACAAGGTGAATTAGGTCAAACATCTGTGATCCAACTTGGTAGGGTAAGCTGCTATACAGGCATACCCCACTTTTAAGTACACAATGGGGTATATTAAAAAAATGAAAGGGACAATGTAAAAATAAAAAATATAAAGTCAATTTTTTTTTATATTGTGAAAGATGATGTTACGCTGGGTAAATTGATACCTAACATGTCACGCTTCAAAGTTGCGCCTGCTCGTGAAATGGCAAAATAAAATTTACCCTTAAAAATCTCCATTGGCGACATTTAAAAAATTCTACAGGTTGCATGTTTTGAGTTACAGAAGAGGTCTAGAGCTAGAATTATTGCTCTTGCTCACACATATGAGGTATCATGGCGATACCTCATATGTGTGGTTTGAACACCATACACCGTATGCGGGCGCTAATCACTTATGCGTTCACTCCTGCACGCGAGCTTGGCAGGACGGGGCGCGTTTAAAAAAAAATATATGTTTTCTTATTTATTTTACCTTTTATTTTTACACTGTTCTTTTGAAAAACTGTGTCACTTTTATTCCTATTACAAGGAATGTAAACATTCCTTGTAATAAAAAAAAAAAAGCATGACAGGACCTCAGAAATATGAGATTTGGGGGTCAAAACAACAAAAATGCAATAAAAAAATAAAAATACATTTAATGTCATTTGAATAATAAATAAAATGTCCCTTTAAGAGTAATGGGTGGAAGTGACGTTTTGAGATCGCTTCCTCCCTGCAATGATATGAAGATGGGTGGGGACCATCAGACTCTTCTCCATGCTAAGCCAGGGACAGGACCGCTGCTGGTGGTTCCGGTGGGCGGTAAAGGGCACTGGAGAGCGGCGGGAGGGGGGCCCCTCTCTTGCCACCGATAAAAGTGATCTTATGGTGAATCTGCCACAGAGACCACTTTTATCTTGAAGCAGACCGCCCGCTGAAGAAGAGGATACCGGGGTTATGGCAGCTAGCTGCTGCCATAACAACGGTATTCCTCTTCAAAGTACCAACGTATAACAATGGCGGGCGGTGTGGAAGTGGTTAATGAGAAGTTTAGGTTGATTTATTTTCCCTAAATTGAAAACTTTTAATGCAAATGCATTTAATAAACCTAGCAGCTCAAAATAACATGTGCAATTTGTGTAGATCAATGTTTTTCAACTTTTTTTTTGTCAAGACACCCTTTAAAATGATGCACAATCTCTCTCTCTCTCTCTCTCACTCAGGTAGTGCAACCCCAGTGCTGATGGGCAGGGACAAAAAAAGACGCTGTGCAGGTGCTCAACTCCTCCCTTATAAATCAATGGCATTATAGGCTGTTAGGACGCTAGCAGCTAGAAGGTTGTAATGGTGCACAATGAAAACCTGTGGCACTACAAGAAAAACAGAAATGGAAGGCGCGCACACCTAGTGCATTACCAGAGATAATTTAATAAGAAGACATTTTTGTTTAAAAGAAGGTACTCAGAAAATGCAACTGACAAAAGGCCATAAACACAATGCATAGACATGCACAGAACACGGGGTACAGCTAACGCTTTTCGGGGGTGCACCCTGCACATCTGTATTCATCAAATGAATGTGCAAATTATCATGGATTTAAATGAATCATCATTATTTACATAAATATATATATATTATTACATTTCTTATTAATAATTTCTTATCAACAATTTATTTTAAATATTTTTTTTTTTTGCTTTCCCACCCTTTTGAGGGCATGGCTCTTTTTGACACACACTTTTGAATTCTACCATTCCCTTTAAAAGCGCTTGCCCAGGGTGTATGAGCTAGCCTAGCTCTGAGGAAAGGGGTGCGCCCCCAAAACGTGTTATCTTTTTCCCCCGTTTTCTGTGCATGTCTATGCACTGTGTTTATGGCCTTTTGTCACTTGCATTTTGTGAGTACCCATTTTTATACAAAAATTTCCTGGTGCCTCCATGGCAGCATACCAATGGTCATGGCTCCGCCCCCGACCAACCCACAGGACCACTTAACTCTCTAATAAAAGGACGCTGTACTCCCACTCTGGCATTCTTTTTTCTGTCCTCATCCCCGCAGGATCACGATCAGCCTTACCTCACCGTCTCATGGTGTTACCATTGCAGGTTCATGCTCTCCTGCAGGATGGAGTCCTATGGCTTGGGTTGCTAAAGGCACCAGATAAGTATAGGAGCCTTGTTTTTCTGTGGGTCTTTTTCATGGCATGTATGACCACCAAAGGGCTGCACTTTCCCTCATGTGGGTGATAGGCTGGCGGTCCTATGCGGCAGTATGGGCTAGGAAAGGTCAGGTCGCGGCAGGCCGCTCTGTCTATCAGGAGGAATGGGCTCCTTCTTCCCATCATGTCTGAGCAAGGATTAGCCTCCTCCATAGCTGGGGGGCGGGCGCTTCGCGCGCGTCAGGTGACTCAGCCTCATAATGTCGGGGGGCGGAGCGTCATCGGCGTGGCGGCGCATGCGCAGTAGACGCGCGGCGGCCATCTTGGTACTCCTCACACATATAAACAGCCTGAAACTCTCACTTGAGGTCAGGCTGTCAGGGAATCAGCACATGTTTGCTCTCTCTCCCTCTCACTCCACCTGCTGGATATGACTATGGATCCCTGCCAAGGTAGGCTCAGTGCTGAGTAAGTTAGATGTTTTTTGCTGACAAATGGTTCATGGTACGTTATGCTTCCTTCCTTTATAGTAGATCTAGGGAAAACAAATAAAGAAATTATAATGATGTGTACTTAGTTATATACTGTATATGTATGTGCATATATGTATATATATATATATATATATATATATATAGATATGTTTTTCATTCATCCTCATCATCCCGTTAGGTAAGGGCTGCTACTAATAGGCTACTAATAGGCGTGGAATCTCCTCGTCCTGGGCAGCTCTGGCTCGAGTCTCTCCGGAGGCAATTTGCAGGGCAGCTAGCTGGTCTTCGTTTAATACGTTCATGACACATTACAGCGTGGATCCGGCAGTTCTTACCTCCCGCGACTTTGGAAGAAGAACACTAGAGCTCTCTACTCTATAATAACCATGAATAAAATATTTAAGCAGTACCCTCCCTGTAAGCGAGTTATTGACCATTGGTATGCTGCCATGGAGGCACCAGGAAAATAGAAAATTGAATACCTACCTTTCTGTAATTTTCCTTTCCTGGTGCCTACCCATGGCAGCATACACCCTCCCTACTATCTAAAAGTTTACTCTGCAAGTCTGAGGTCTAGTTACAAAGAATGCCAGAGTGGGAGTACAGCGTCCTTTTATTAGAGAGTTAAGTGGTCCTGTGGGTCGGTCGGGGGCGGAGCCATGACCATTGGTATGCTGCCATGGGTAGGCACCAGGAAAGGAAAATTACAGAAAGGTAGGTATTCAATTTTCCATTTTATTATCATTAAATTATCTCTGGTAAGGCACTAGGTGTGCGTGCCTTCCATTTCTGTTTTTCTTGTAGTTCCTTTCGGATTACCCTGTGAAGAAAATAGACTTTATTCTGGATTTTATCATAGGTTCTGTTTGTTTTTTAAGAACCCCTGGACCGATCTGAAATTTGGATATGTTGGTCCCCCAGATCGGGGATATCAGGGGATATGTAATGGCAGGGATACCTGGTGTGGGAAAGGGGTGTTTCAACTTTTGGGAAAATTGTGGTGTTCTCTGCCTGGAGATAATTGGTTTATTCCTTAAACTGATCTCAATATCTCAATGTGTCATGTAAATTAACTTTGGTCTGTCTCTCAAGAAGCGTTCATTGTGTGAATTTCTATTGTTTAGAAGGTGAGAAGAGCTTACCTCTGAATCACCTCATCTGAGCAAATGACCAGTAATTAACTCATGTGGATTCTATCGGAGACAGGCGTCTGTCTCCTAAAAGAGGTCTATTAAAGGGGTGGCTTGTTAGTAACACCATTGTATGATGATGTGGGAGGAGTGTGTCATTGTCTATCTGATTACTTCAAGTATCCCTTTTGGTGTATACAAGTAACCTGCGTCTCAATAAAGATATTATATACCTGGACACCCTTCAAGAAGTCTTGGCTCATGTTTGGGGGGAATATTCTAACCATTTGGAAGATTCATCTTGGAAACTGCATTCATCTCCATTATCCCTCTACCTTCTATGGTAGCGATAATCCCTTATTCTCGGCAATTGAGGGATGGAAAGAAGGCCGCAGTACTTCAACTACTGCAGGTCTTAACATACCCTATCTGAGGAAGGCAGTATCCACCTAGTTTTAGGATACCATGTATACCTTTCACACAACCATTTTATCTGACATCTGTTACTCCTCACCTTGGAAGACCAATTAGCGCTGGAAGTGACTGTGTTTTTTGTAACTTAAAGGCAGTCTTTGGCCCTCCGTTGATTTGTATACAATTTTTAGGCATTGTGCCAAGGCACCCCTGAAGCATCCTGAAGGCACCCCAGGGAGGGGGGGGGGGGTGGGCACACTGGTTGAAAAAGGCTGGTGTAGATATTTAAGTAAGACAGGTTTGATGCAAAAATGCTATTCACTTTATTGAAAAATATGAACTGTTTTTAATTTAACGATAGAAGAGAAGGACAGCTGCCTCAGTAATTTCCTTGGTGGAACTCCATCCAATGTGTGTTCCATAGCCGTCCCAGTCAAAGGCTGAAAAGTCTCCACACTGACGAGGTGCTCCTTCTGGAATGTATCCACTTCCTCCAATGCAGTGCTAGTAAGGAGTATAAGAGGTGTAAAATATTAGGAATTTAAGGTATCTTGTACAACGTAGAACAAGCATCAAAAAGAAAAAGTACTGTGAACTTGAATTTAATGCAAAGGTTTATGCTGGGTAATTTGAGAAATATGTGTTATGTTTTAAATGAATTGAAATACTATTTGTTGTAAAAAGGGTTATAAAAGTTCCCATTTGAAAACAGATCAGAGGTGGCGTTTTCATAAAACTACTAAATAGGAGAGGGGCTGATGCTGCATCCCATCCTTCAGCTACTTGTGAACTGTAGGCATTACCTGCTACTGATCTGTTTATTATTAAAGTGTGCAGATACAATATTCAATGACTGAATATGCACAGTATTTACCTGCATTGGACCTTTCAGAATATGTAAGTATATGTAAGTATTTTCCAACAGGTCATTAACCTCCTTACTGGTGATCCTGAACGTGACTCTGGGTGTTTTTTTAATGCTATTATAGGTAACCCCGAGTCATTTGACGCATGTGCGAGAAGATATGTCTGCTGGTTAGCGTACTAACCAGCAGACATATCGGGCCGACGGGTTCCCAGCCGACAGATTTCAAAGCATGCTTTGAAATCTGTCGGGTGGCCAAATCCTTTGGTTTGCCCGTACACACGATCGAATCTGTCTGCTGGGACGGTCGGGCCGACCATTTCCAGCAGATAGATTTGATCGTGTGTACGCGGCCTTACAGATTACAGTACTGTATGTAAAAAATACACACCCCCTTTGTCCCTAGTGGTCTGCCCAGTGTTCTGCATGTACTTTTATAAAATAAAAACCGTTCTTTCTGCCTGCAAACTGTAGATTGTCCATAGCAACCAAAATTGTCCCTTTATGTCAAAAGTGATTTTAGAGCAGCTAGAAAACATCGATAATGAATTATAATCACTTGCAGAATTGAGCGATATCGATTTGTGGGGAAATTCGTCATAAAAAAATAAAAGTATGATTTGTCTAATTTTTCCATCGGAAATTCCGATCGTGTGTACAAGGCATAAGCTGTTCTAACTAGTAGAAGATATTTACATATGTGTAGCGCTGATATTCTCCCATATCTGATGTGTGTTTGCATACTTTGATGGAACGTCTGTGGACATTGCTATGTTTGAGTATTTGGAGCCATCTAGTGGCCAAATACTGGTAGTGTAAATATTTAAGTTTTCCTGAAAGAAGCACAAGAGAGAGGAAGTGACTGTTGTAAAGGAGGAGGCTGACCTTTTTCAGCAGGAAGTTTGATGAGCTACCCAGGAACACCTTCTTGAGCAGTGCATGCTGGGTAGGAGATAAAAGGAGCCGGAGCAGCCATTTTAGTTCTCTTGGAGTTGTGTGGCCTGCCTGAGAGGACAGGTGGGGAGACGGTGGCCAGATTGCAGAGACCCAGAGAAACTCATCCGAGCATCGGAGGATGGGATTCACCCAGCGGAGCTGAAGAGAGCGATTGGCCCAGCTGACGGAGAAGCAAGTTGCAGTCACCGGACTAAAGTTACCACACGGAGCCTCTATCCAGTGGGTGAGCGGGTCACGGCCCACAGTTTGTTAAATTTCACACGCAGTTAGACTCATATACAGGCCTCACTGGGAATTATAGTTCCACAAAGAAGCAGAGCAACTGACGCTGAGAAGGCTTGAGGCCTATCTACCTTCATGTCTCAAGCAATGTTAAAATAGTTGTTACAGCTACACCAGGAGCATTTTCACTTCAATTTAACTTACCAAAACTGTGGATTACAAATCACAAGGAGCCACTTTAGCTAGCGAAGAAAAGAAGACCCAGGACTAAGTACTTTAAGTGAGATCTCACGCATTGCTTATAAAGTAGGGGGAGCTCCCAGGTATAGATATATATATATATATATATAATATATATATATATATATATATATATATATATATATATACTGTTGGTTCAAATTGTTTATATTGAAATCTATTGTGCTACTGTCTTATGTTGGATGACAGCACAATTACTGTAACCATTCTTTTTTTGCATATTCTACAGTAAAATATATCTCTGGTTAAGTATCCAGTTTTTTGTGGCGTATTGTTTCCTCCCACCAGGTGCAGTCAGTGGACCCTGGGGTTACAATACAGGTATTTTGTACTGTCTTACATTGTATTGCATTGCATCACAGCTGTGCCAAGGGGATTGAGCCAAGTTAGTGGGGTGTATTGGTAGAGTGCAGGCCCAAATCAAACCAGTGCTACATATAGAATATGCAACCCTACAAATCTTAAAAGGGATTATTATTCTTCAATGAAAGACTATTCATATTATTTAGCTCTTTGATAAAAAAAAATCCACCCCACTCCTCCCATGCATCCAAATCTGTTAGATTCATAGTAGTTGCAAACAAAGGGGCTGATTTACCAAGCCTGTGCGCCAAGACTCATGGTGCACAAGCAGGAGTAAACCTGTTTTTGACATTTACCAAAGAAACACGCTGCTAGTGCAGCGTGTTTCCTCATTTACTAAAGTGCCTAATGCGCCCAGAAGAGGGCGCACAGCACGCCAGTACAGAGCTGGCGTGCGGCATTTAGTTATGTAAACATCGGGGATTCGGGCGGGAGTTTATGAGGGGAGGGAGGGGGGTGATGCAGGGGAAGTGTAGTGACATGTGTTTCAACTTGTGTGGCGGGCCGATTTGAAAGGGAAAGTGACTTTTGGGACCCGATCCCCGGGCGCTTGCAAAGTACGCTAGAACCTCGGAAGGTTCACTTGCATACTGGGCATGCGCAGAGGGAAAAATCGGAGCTCACCGCGCGCCTCTTCAGAACGCCGGGAAATCCTTGGTAAATACCAGGCGGCGTAGCAGTGTTTGCACTGCCTGGAGCGGCGTACGGCAAGCTCCGAGCTGTTCTCGGGCTGCGCTGACACTGAAGGGGAACTCCGCGCCAAATTTCAAATGTGAAACCGGCGCGGCTTCCCCCCCAGGGGTACAATAGGCTCTCCGGCTTGGTCCGGAACGTGAGGGGTTAACCCACGCCAAAATCGGCGTGGGGTTCCCCCCCAGATCCGTACCAAGCCCTCATCCCAGGCATGCAGTCTGGCCGGACAGGAATGGGGGTGGGGACGAGCGAGCGGCCCCCCCCCCTCCTGAGCCGTACCAGACCACATGCCCTCGACATGGGGGAGTGTGTGCTTTGGGGGAGGGGGGCGCTGCCCCCCCACCCCAAAGCACTCTTGTCCCCATGTCGATCGGGACAAGAGCCTCTTCCCGACAACCCTAGCCATTGGTTGTCGGGGTATGCGGGCGGGAGCCAATCAGAATCTGGGAGCCCCGTTTAATAATGTGGCCCCCAGATTTCGGGCCCCCACCCTATGTGAATGAGTATGGGGTACATCGTACCCCTACCCATTCACCTGGTGAAGGTGGTTTGAACTTTGAGGGTCTTCTGCCGCCGCCCCCTTCGAATTTTTCGGCCTGGACGGGGGTCGCACATCCCATCCAGGACTTGGACGTGGCGGGCTTCTCGTCGCTGTCTTCTGCCGCTGCCCCCTTCACCACGAAGCTCCGTGCTTGTTTGATGAGGGCAGCGGGCTTCCGTCGTCTTCTCCGGGGCGAGGGTCGTACATCCCACCCCGGATTTCCTCGCCGGCTTCTGCCTGGCTCCTACTGGGGGCCAGGCCTTCTTTTGCCGTCTTCCGCCGGAGGGCGCCACTCTCCGGGCTTCTCGACGTTGTCTTCCGCCGCGGGGGCCAGGCCTTCTTCTTTGCCGCCCCCTTCGATTTTTTCGGCCTGGACGGGGGTCGCACATCCCATCCAGGACTTGGACGTGGCGGGCTTCTCGTCGCCGTCTTCTGCCGCTGCCCCCTTCACCACGAAGCTCCGTGCTTGTTTGATGAGGGCAGCGGGCTTCCGTCGTCTTCTCCGGGGCGAGGGTCGTACATCCCACCCCGGATTTCGTCGCCGTCTTCTGCCGCTGCCCCCTTCACCACGAAGCTCCGTGCTTGTTTGATGAGGGCAGCGGGCTTCCGTCGCAGTCTTCCGCCGCGGGGTGACACTCGCGGGCTTCTTCTTCCATTCGATGTTGACACGGCGAGGTCCGGCGCTGAAATGCCTTCTGAGCGGCGGGCAAGGACTTATATTGGCATTGGGCGTGGGCGTGGTTATGCCAACATGTGACCTTAACCCATGTGACAGTGATGTCACGTCACATCACTGTCACATGGGTTAAGGTCACATGTTGGCATAACCACGCCCACGCCCAATGCCAATATAAGTCCTTGCCCGCCGCTCAGAAGGCATTTCAGCGCCGGACCTCGCCGTGTCAACATCGAATGGAAGAAGAAGCCCGCGAGTGTCACCCCGCGGCGGAAGACTGCGACGGAAGCCCGCTGCCCTCATCAAACAAGCACGGAGCTTCGTGGTGAAGGGGGCAGCGGCAGAAGACGGCGACGAAATCCGGGGTGGGATGTACGACCCTCGCCCCGGAGAAGACGACGGAAGCCCGCTGCCCTCATCAAACAAGCACGGAGCTTCGTGGTGAAGGGGGCAGCGGCAGAAAACGGCGACGAGAAGCCCGCCACGTCCAAGTCCTGGATGGGATGTGCGACCCCCGTCCAGGCCGAAAAAATCGAAGGGGGCGGCAAAGAAGAAGGCCTGGCCCCCGCGGCGGAAGACAACGTCGAGAAGCCCGGAGAGTGGCGCCCTCCGGCGGAAGACGGCAAAAGAAGCCCTGGCCTCGGGAGGAGCCAGGCAGAAGCGGAGGAGCCCGAGGTGGGGCGACACCCCCGTTGTTCTCCGCTGTTTTCGGCCGGCCCCCCCCGGATGTAAAAGAGCTTCATTTTGGGGTGGGGGCACAGTCGAGCATGGCGGAGAGCATGGGTGGGTGTTTCCCCCCCCCGGCAGAAGACGGCTAGAAGACCGAGGAGTGGCAATTTTTTATTGAAAATTCTACGACCAAAAATGTATACAGAAAAGACAAAAACAATTAAACCAAAACGACCCTCTGCCCCAATACATTTTCTTTACATACAAATATTATCCCACCATGCTATACATATACCATCTATACATCACTAAAAATTAGCACCAATACCTGCCCCACTCACTTGCATTTTTATACTCTTTAGTCATTACCACTTCCCAAGTACCAAAGCAACCCTCTACCACTAAACATTTTCTTTACGTACAAACACTATCCCACCATACTATACATATACCATCTGCACATCACTAAAATCGCACCAATACCTGCTCCAATAACTTGCATTATTATACTCTTTAATCATTTCCACTTCCCAAGTAACCCCAACCCCTAAAACATACATACTTCTATTATGTATAAACAAATAAAACAAAATCATAACCCCAACCTTCCCCAAAACTTTAAAATCTACGCAACCACGCAATTGTACATACCCATGTTACCACATTACTGCTTTTTTTTTTTTTTTTTTTAGTAAAATTACTCACCCCAGGACTGCTTTTACACCGCCCCTTTCCCACCGCCACCCAACATTGCTCATACACATGTTACCACATTACTGCATTTTTTTTTTTTTATAATAAAATTACTCATTTACTTCCATCAGCACAATCCCCTGCAACCATACCCCCACCAGAATCCTCCACAGGATCCAAGGTGGAAAACCTGTTCTGCAGGGCTATACCAGGGGGAGTCTGGGCACTACCTCGCCCCAACTCCACCTTCTGGAGAGGAAACACCCGGACCAGGACCTGACCCAGAACTGGGGATCACCCCAGGACTGCTTTCACACCGCCCCTTTCCCACCGCCACCCAAACATTGCTTTTACTCTCCTTACCTGGCTGAGAAGGCAAGTCTACAACTGGCTGGGGATCTCTAGGAACCTTACCCCTTCTGCCCTTACGAACAGGTCTCGTACTAGGGGTATCAGAATCAGAGAAACGACCCGCCTCTTGATCCCCCCCACCACCAGACACAGGGACAGAGGACCCAGACCAAGTAGGAATGGGCTGCGAATCCCGAGAAGGGGGATGCAACACCACCCTAGGCATCTTAGCCTTGCCACGAGATACCACAGATTGCACCAAAGGGGCCTTACCCCTCCCCCCAGATTTTAAAGGGGAAACTCTCGAGCCTCCCGACTTATGACCCAATCTTCCTGACGATGGCCCCGGACTCCCGGAACCCATCACAAAAGACTGACCCTCAAGAGTCACTGCGCCAGCCAGCTGGAGCGGGGCAGGAGGCCCGGCCGACGAAACAACCGGAAGCACAGACTCCCTAGACCCCCCAGACCCCGCAGGGGAGACACCCCCCCAACAGGTGCCCGAAAGGCCGAGGGGCACTGGCTAAAAACGTGCCCCATAACACCGCACAGATTGCATTGAAATTTATTGCACCCGCTGGCCAAGTGCCCAGCTTCATTACACTTTGTGCAAAAGGGTTCCCTACAGTCCCTACTGAAATGCAAAGGACTGTTGCATCTAAAACAGAGCTTGGGTTGCCCTGGATAGAATGCAAGGATCCTATCCCTCCCAATATAACCTGACGCAGGCACATGTGTCACTGATAACCCGATGCGTCTAAGCCTTACTGAGACAGACCAGGCACCAGTCCAGATCCCCTTGGCATCCAAAACTTTCCCTGGCGGGGCCATCACCTGGCCGTACCGCCCCAACCATGTTGTGATATCTTCTGCGGGAATAGATTCATTTCTAACCAGGACTGACACCCTTTTTATTTCTTCCTGTCTAGACAGGGGGACTGCTCTAAAGGATTTCCACGAGGACTGATTCTTCACCACCTCCCGTCTGGAGATAAAACTCTCCATTAAGACGGGGGTACCAAAACTTACATCATACTCCAGGGAGCCCGAGGGGTGGATAACAGCAAAGATGTCTGATGCCTTAAACCCAAGGGCCAACACCATATCCACCACCTCGTCTCTCCCCCCGGAGGACGACCAAACTCTTCCAACCAGCGCAGCTGCACAACATTATGGCGCTTACGCTCCACTCCCCCCACCCTAGTGGCAGCTGGCACTGAGCCCCTAAAAGCCATCGTACCGTGGGCACTATAAAAACGCCCAAGCTGTACCCTGCCACCAGTGACATCTGCAAAAGACAACCCCACTTTTAGGGCCGACATAACCCCGGCCTCCTGGGACCCCACTGATTTGGGGAGGAGGCGGGGGGAGATCAGAAACAACAACATTGCTAGAATCAACATTATCAACAGCTATACTTAAGTCTTTCCCAGGGGCCCCGGGCACAGCAGGTGCACAAGCACCGGAAACACCCCCAGCAGAAATAATTGCTGCCGGAGGGGTCCCCGCACCGCCTAGAGGACCCACTTGGGGCTGACCCGTATGCTCCAAAACCCCAGAGGGTACCCCAATGTCATGAAAACCAGTACTCTGGTCCGCTTTAGTTGGCTCACCCTCCAGCAGCCGTATGTGGTCCATCGCAAGACATGGGCTAGTTATACTACCCTGTTCGCAATCACCCCACTCCATGCGCTGGGGGGTCATCGCCACGGACTCAGAAACTGAAGGGCCGGAGGGGGAAACCACAAGAGGCACCCCACCACCCGGCAGCAGGTCCACAGGAAAAGATGACCCAACAGTCTCCGCAACAGTGGCCACCCCCAAAACCCGGGATGAGACAATAGTAGGTATCTCACCCCTCACAGTGTCCTCGGCAGAAATCCCACGATCCATGGCACTCACACCCGCGGAACCGTCCTTCATTGCTCCATCCTTCTCAGCAACAGCCTCCACAAGTCCCATCTCCTCACCCGCAGCTGTCCCGGGATCCGCTACTTCCGGCTCCACACCTTCAGCGGTAACCCCGCAACCCGCGGTATTCACTTTCGCGGCCATACCCTCCGGCTCCACACCCGCAGCGGCAGTCCCGCGACCCGCGGCATCCACCGCAGCAGTAGCCTCGCGACTCGCGGCACACACATTCGCGGCGATACCCGCCGCGACTTCGTCCTGCGTTCCTCCAACCTCCATGACTTCCTCCTCGTCCGCAGCAGCCCCGGGACCCGCCACTTCCGGTCCCGCGGTGATCGCGGGGGATCCGACCAGGCCTCCAGGCTGGGCGCCCCCTGATGGCAAAGGGGAAATTGGCACCTCAGCCTGGGAGCTACGGCGAGCAGCCTGGCTTCCCTTATCACAAACCTCCATCAGGCGTTCCTCCAACTCATCCATCTCATCAGTGTCCATAGTAGACTGATCCAACAGCCGCTTCCAATAAATGACATACTCACTCAGGGTCGTTTTCAATGTCTGAACACTCAGGCGATAGCCCTTCCGCTTCTTTTTGCCCACCCGATCTCTGGCTGTTCTTAAGCGTGCCAGGTCTTCATGCACTACCACCAAAAAGTCCATAAGCCTTCCCAAGACTGCATAGACTTCCATCCGACGGCCTGTAGCTTCAAAATCACTTTCACCTGGCTGCTGCTCCTGCCATGCAGAGAGAGCAATCTGGGACTCCAGATACCTGAGATCCTCATCTGATGGTCTCAAACTCTCCACTGTCCTTGAAATGGTATCCGATCCCTCCACAGGCATAGCTTCTCTCACAGCCCGGGAAGTAGAGCCTCCCCCTGGGCTGATAGCTTCCATGGCTCTCTGGAAGTCCAGAGAGCCTCACACACACGCCCTCAAGACCGAGGAGTGGCGACGCCCCCGTTGTTCTCCGCCATTCCCGCCGGCCCCCCCCGGATGTAAAAGAGCTTTGTTTGGGGTAGGGGGCCTGGCCGAACATGGCGGAGAGCATCGGTGGGGGTCTCTCTCCCCGGCGGAAGGCGGCGGCGAAGACCGGGGGGGGGTAGGTGTACCCCCGCGGCGGAAGACAACGTCGAGAAGCCCGGAGAGTGGCGCCCTCCGGCGGAAGACGGCGAAAGAAGCCCTGGCCTCGTGCGGAGCCAGGCAGAAGCGGAGGAGCCCGAGGTGGGGCGACACCCCCGTTGTTCTCCGCTGTTTTCGGCCGGCCCCCCCCGGATGTAAAAGAGCTTCATTTTGGGGTGGGGGCACAGTCGAGCATGGCGGAGAGCATGGGTGGGTGTTTCCCCCCCCCGGCAGAAGACGGCTAGAAGACCGAGGAGTGGCGACGCCCCCGTTGTTCTCCGCCATTCCCGCCGCCCCCCCCCGGATGTAAAAGAGCTTTGTTTGGGGTAGGGGGCCTGGCCGACCATGGCGGAGAGCATCGGTGGGGGTCTCTCTCCCCGGCGGAAGGCGGCGGCGAAGACCGGGGGGGGGGTAGGTGTACCCCCCCGGCGGAAGGCGGCGGCGAAGACCGGTGCGGGGCTGGAGCCCCCCCGGCAGAAAACGTCTGGAAGACCGAGGGGCTCCGCCCCCGTTGTTCTCTGCTTCTTTCGGCCGGCCCCCCCCGGATCTGAAAGAGCTTATTTTGGGGTGGGGGCCTGGCTGGACATGGCGGAGATCATCGGTGGGTGTCCCCCCCCGGCAGAAGACGGCGAAGCCCGGGGCCCAATGGGCTGGTGGTGGGGGGTCCCGGCAGAAGACCCCCGGAGCTGACTAATAAATTATTTTTTTCTGTGTGTTTTTTTTTGTTTACACTTTTCCACCCGGTGAATGGGTAGGGGTACGATGTACCCCATACTCATTCACATAGGGTGGGGGGCCAGAATCTGGGGGCCCCCTTAATATAGGGGGCTCTCAGATTCTGATAAGCCCCCCGCCCGCATACCCCGACAACCAACGGCCAGGGTTGTCGGGAAGAGGCTCTTGTCCCTTTCGACATGGGGACAAGAGTGCTTTGGGGTGGGGGGGCAGTGCCCCCCTCCCCCACAGCACACACTCCCCCATGTCGAGGGCATGTGGTCTGGTACGGCTCAGGAGGGGGGGGGGCGCTCGCTCGTCCCCACCCCCATTCCTGTCCGGCCAGACTGCGTGCCTGGGAGAAGGGTTTGGTCTGGATCTGAGGGGGAACCCCACGCCGTTTTTTGGCGTGGGTTTAACCCCTTATGTTCCAGATCAAATCTAAGAGCCTGTTGTGCACCAGAAGGGGGACCCCCACGCCGTTTTTTTTTTGTAATTTGGGGTGGAGTTCCCCTTTATCCCGGTCCTGTCAGGGGGGGGGGGGGAATGCCTGCTCGTCTGTCCCTACAATGTATGAACAGCGATCTGTCATTTCCCCTACACAGTCCCACCCCCTTTACAGTTAGAACACACCCAGGTAACATATTCAACCCCTTCCGCGCCCCTAGTGTTAACCCCTTCCCTGCCAGTGTCATTTTTATAGTAAGCAATGCATTGATATACCATTGCTCGCTACAAAAATGCCAAATCTCACAAAAATGTGTCCGCCACAATGTCGCATTAGACAGAAAAAACAAATGATAGCCACCATTACTAGTAAAACAAAAAATTATTCAAAAAAAACCCATAAGACCAACCCCTACTTAGAACTTTTGCCCAAACCAATCAAACGCTTATTGTGATTTTTTGCAACCAAAAAGATGTCCAAGAATACTTATCGGCCTAAACTGAGGGCAAACATTTTTTGAATATATTTTGGGGGAGATTTATTATAGCAAACCGTAAAAAAGATGTTTTTTTAGTTACCAAATTGTCGCTATATTTTTGGGTCAAGCAAAAATAAGAAAAAACGCAGAGGTGATCAAATACCACCAACAAAAAAAAAAAAATTGAATTTTTAGGGGGGGGGGGGGGGGAGGATGAGGACGCCCAATTTTTTGGGGGGCCACGTCGCACAACCACGCAATTGTCAGTCAAAATGACGCAGTGTTGAAATGCAAAAAATGGCCCCGTCAGTGACCAGTAATATGCTCTGGGGCTCAAGTGGTTACAAATTAAGAATACACTAAAGTTAGCCCAATTTATGGCCATAATGTGAAAGATGATGTTACACCGAGTAAATAGATACCCAACATGTTACACTTTAATATTGCACACACTCATGGAATGGCGCCAAACTTCAGTACTTGAAAATACCCATAGGCAACGCTTTTTTATGTGTTTCAGGTTACCAGTTTAGATTTACAGAGGAGCTCTAGTGCTAAAAGTATTGCTCTCGCTCTAACGTACGCTATGATACCTCACATGTGGGGTTTGAACGGGGGTTCAATATGTGGGCGGGGCTTACACATTTAAGGCCCGCCCCCATATATGGAAACATTCTTCAAACCACACATGTGAGGTATCATAGCGTGCGTAACAGCAAGAGGAATATTTATAGCACTAGACCTCATCTGTAAATCTAAACTGGTAACCGGAAACAATAAAAATGCTGCTTGTTCCCTTCTGACTGCGAGCTACTAGGGACAGGGGCGTTTAAATTATTACTATTTAGGTTTGTTACGTAAAAATTCTATAAGACCTCCCGTTCAGCTTGTAAAGCATCACTTCATGGGGACCAAAAAAAAATTTAACACCTCTAATGCTTTCATCCGCCATTGCAGATTTGATTCTGGTACTGCATTTCGAGTGAACTGGGCATGCTCGAACAGTTAGAAAAAGAAGTTGGAAGTTTCATCCTGAAAATGACTTGCATCTTTCTGAGCATGCTCAGAAAGCTCTTTTTTTGGCTTAGTAATTTAAGGACATCCTTAACAGGTGTAAGCAGTTCCAAGTGCACACAAACTAGAGGCTGACATTTCTTCATGTGTTTCCAATTGGTTCATTAGCACACATGTTATAAAAAGCGTGGATACTGCACGTGTCAGCTGCCCCTCAGAGGGGGCAGATTTGCTGGCTGGAAGTAATGGCGGAGTGAAACAGAGATGTTTTGGAGCAAGTTTTGTATTTTTTGATGTTTTCTCTGCTACATAATTTTGCTAAATGTTTCTCAAGATGTTAATGACTAATGTTTTAATCCTGTGGGTCTATCCTGTTATTTCAAAAGCATGATTTATTTTCCAATGACTGTGAAATAAACGTTGGTCTTTTTTGTTTTTAGGTGTTTGTATATATTTTTGGTGTGTTTATTTGTAATTTTTTTTTTTGCTTTCCTTGTTTTGTGGACCAATAAAATTACTTTCAAATTTTGAAGTTTGTTTTGTGATATTTTTTTCATGCTATGGATTTCAACCGCTGCAGCTGAACTAGTTTGGGCCTAAACCATCAAGTGTGATTTGTCTCTAAGATCTTTCCTGGTGTGTATGCATGAAATGTTTAGTCACCAGAAAAGGAAGGACAAAGCGGTAAGTATTGTTTCCTAGAACTGATGTCCAGACTGACTTTTTAAAGCACATGTGCAAGATGTAGGAAAAGCTGCAAACAGGGCCTGTTGGAGGGGGGGGGGGTGGTGTGTTTTTTTGGACAGGCTTGAAGTGCTGATTTACAGCGCTGTGCTTGAAACTAGCACAAGACAATCCTATTCTAATTGTGGGTTGTTTGAGGGAAGCCAATTGAGTGTTAGAACCCCTGCTAGTGTTTTTAGGTTGGGCTTTGTGTCCCTTTTCCTAAAATTGGCTTCACTTCCTGTCACACAGCTGAACAGGAAGTGAGGTTAAAACCCTACCAATGGTCTTTTCTTCGGGGCACAGGTCAATCTAACTAGTGTCACCATTAAGCAAATTGCACTGCAGTGTACACCCCAAATGATTGGTTACTTTGGGGTTTAGTAAAGGCAAAGCCGCTCTGCAGTAGAAGCGTAGGCAATGAAAATCAGAAGGGAAGCACTGATGGTTTTTACTTCCAATCCCGCCAAGTTTTGAGTTTTCTTCCTTGCTTGTCCACTTGTAGTGCAAAGTGGATTTGCCTTTAGTAAATGGACCCCAAAGTCCAAGATTCCTACTAATTTGGGGTGTACACAGCAAAATGCCATTTCCAAAATGGGAAACTATTTATATTGATCTGTGTGTCCCCAACAAAACATTACTCAGGTGTTTCCCTCACTTCCTGTTTGGCTGTGTGGCAGGAAGTGAATGAATTAAGTAGAAAGTGACAACATTTGTGAGGTGTCTTTACCCTATCAGGGGTGCAGGCATCCCCAAAACAAACATGAAAATAGTTGATTTAACATTGGGTGGTGTTTGTGGGGGTCCCTAACACACATTCATACATATTAGCAACGCTGGATCGTGGCCTATTGGCATGGTTATATTTTCTTAAGCCTCTCAATAAAATGATCTGAAATTTGGGGTTAAACTGGAACAATAATCATCACTTTTATTTTTTGGATTTCTTTCATTTTGGATAGAGTTGGTGGGGGGGGGGGTTAGAAGCTCTGTCAGTTTATTTTGTATTATCCCTGTCCGTTTGGGGAGATTGGCCTTCACTTCCTGCCCCATAGCCAAACAGGAAGTGATCGAAAAAGTAGGCAAATTAAGGGCCCCCCAAGTCCCCCCCCACAGAACTTGTGTGTGTCCCCTGAAAATTCCTGGGTGGGTCATAAAAAAACAGGGTGTGGCCTTGACAGGAAGGGTGGGTCATTTTTCTATTAGGGGGGTGCCAAAATTTGGTCAGGCCTAGGGAAGCACAAAACCTAAATCTCCTACTGCACATTAGGGCTTATTTAGACAGGATCCAATTTACAGCATGTTTTTAGATTGTGGGAGGAAACCCGCACAGGGAGAACATGCAAACTCCAGGCAGATAGTGTCACGGGTGGGATTCGAACCAGCAACCCTTTTGCTGCTAGGTGAACATGCTACACACTACACTACTGTGCTGAACGAACATGATCGCAGCTGAAAGCATGAGATGTTTTTTTTTTTCCAATTCATGCTTTCCAGCCTGGAGGACAGATGTGGGGTCTAATTGACCCCGCCTTTCTCTATAAAGAGGACCTGTCACACACTAGTCCTATTACAAGGGATGTTTACATTCCTTGTAATAGGAAGAAAAGTGAAAAATAATACAAACAAAGGGACAAACAAGTGCAAAAAATAAAATATTAAGTAAAAAAATAAAATAACAAAGGAATTTAAATGCTCCTGTCCCTAGTAGCTCGCACTCAGAAGCGAACACGCATGCAAGTCCCACACCACATATGTAAACATCCTTCAAACCCCACATGTGAGGTATCATAGCGTGCGTTAGAGCGAGAGCAATAATGTTAGCACTAGACCTCCTCTGTAACTCAAAAGTGGTAACCTGAGAAAAAAAGTCAAGCGTTGCCTATGGAGATTTTTTATAACGAAGTTTAGCGCCATTCCATGAGTGTGCGCAATATGAAAGCGTGACAAGTTAGGTATCTATTTACTCGGTGTAACATCATCTTTTACCTTATCCCTAAAAATTGGCCTAGCTTTACTGCTTTCTTATTTTGTCATTCATGAAACAGGTTTTTTTTTGGAAAGCCAAAAAAAAAAAAAACGTTAGAACATTTTTGGCACAAATACTGTTGGAAATGTGTCCGAAAAAATGGCCGCCACTTTATTCCCTAGGGTGTTTGTTAATAAAATATATATAATGTTTGGGGGTCCTGAGTAAGTTTCAAGGAAGAAAATATAATTGTTACATGAAGGAGAGAAGTGCCAGAATAGGCGCGGTATGGAAGTGGTTAAAGTGCACCAATAAAAGTGAAAAATTCCTTGAAATTTCGTACCATGGGGGGGGGGGAGGCAATTAGGGGCGCCATCAGGAATTATGGGGCCCCTTACACAGCTTCAGGCATGGGCCCCCTGGAGCAGAGAATAGGGGGGGGGGTGCCGCCTGATATTAAGGGGGGGGGGGCTGCCGCAATGATAAGCGGGGGGTTCCTTTACTAAAAAATACATATAGAAAAATATATATTAAAAAGGGTGGTAGCCATCCGGGGGCCCTGGGGACCACTGGGCCCTTTAATAAAAAGAAACTTCTGGGCTCTTTAAGAAAAATAAATTACAATATCTACATATATAAAATAATAAAAAAGGGGGGGGGGGGGCCCTTTAATAAAAAATAACTACCAAAAATCTAAAAAAAAAATAACATTGGTGGGAGCTGTGGTGGCTCAACGTGAATGGCACTGCGCTGAAAGCCGTTCACCTCTGAGCCAAGGGTTCGGATCCCGCGGCTACATATGAATTGGTTTGGTGGTGTCCCTCCCGGTGGGTGTGCTACAAGGTACGCCTGTGCTTAATGCCCACCCCCCCCCCCCCCCTCCCACAAAAAAAACACCACACTTGACACACTTTGGCCAAGGTCTCCTAAAATAAGAGGTGAAGGACCTAAGGGCTGGCTGGGTGGGCTACACTCCTTCATAGGGGGAGTCCCTCTGTCCCATCGGCTCCCAAGTGTAGCAGGTGGGGTGAGGCCCCCCTACACCCACCATTGCCACCGGGGCCATGGAAAAGGGATTGCAAGTCCAGTCCTCTCTCTCTGACTTCACGCCAAAATCCTTTAAAAAAGAAATTAAAGTAAAAAGTAACAAACCTGGGGAAAATATTTATAACATTTTTAGAAGCAAAAAGGTTGTCTGGGGCCCTCTGGGACTTTCAAAATTATATTATATATATATATGTTTAAAAAATAACCAAAAAATATATCATATGTTTTTTTTTTTGTTTTTTTTGTAAAGGTGGGGGGTTGTCTCTGGAGCCCTGGGATCTCCGGGCCATGGGGACAGGCCACTGGGGATAACCCCTAAACCAAAACATTGGCCCTTTAATAACAAAAAATTTGGGGGTTGCCACCCGGGGCCCTGGGGACCTCCAGACTGCAAAAAAATATTAAATTCAAAAATTGGCCCTTTATAAAAAATCCTACAAAAACCAACTAACAAATATTTACAAAAAAAAAAAGAGGGGGGTTACCATCTGGGGCACTGGGGGGCCTCCAGGCATCTGGGCATCCGGACCCCCGGGCCCCTTACATTACAGGGCCGCCATATGAATTTTGGGGCCCCTTACACAGCTTCAGGCATGGCCCCCTGGAAAAACCGGGGGGGGGGGGGTTGCCGTAAAATTGAAAGCGGGGGGGGGGTGGTGCCGCAAATTGGGGGGGGGGCCCTACAAAAATTTTGCAGAAATAAGAAATAAAGAAAAATATATATAAAAAAGGGGGTAGCTCCGGGCCCTGGGGACCTCTGTGCTCTTTATCAAATAAAAATACAAAGGGAAAATACATATATATAATTTTTTAAATATAACATTTATCGAAAAAAAGTAAAAAACAAGGGGACCTCCAGGGCCCTGGGCCCTGGGCCCTTCCTTAAAAAAAAAATAAACAAATATATTTAAAAAATATATATTTTTTTTTAAATATATATATTTTATTTAAAAAAAAGGGCTTGCCATCTGGGGCCCTTAGTGGCCTCCGGGCCCCTGGGGACCTTCGGAGCCCTTAAACAAAAAAAAAAAAAAAAAAATAGTTTTTTTTGTTTTAGGGTGGTTCCCATCCGGGCCCCTGGGGGCCCCTGGGGACCCCCGGGCGGTGTAATGCCTGTACCCCCCTAATGGCGGCCCTGCAGGTGTACTGCCTGTACCCCCCTGATGGCGGCCCTGGGTGTAATGTCAGCATGTGAAAAATGACATTCTGAAGGAAAAAAGCCATTTAAAACTGACTCGCGGCTATAATGAATTGTCAGCTCTTGGAATTTGCAGGAGAATTCATTCATTAAAAACACCAAAAAAAAAGCGTGGGGGTCCCCCCAAATTCAATAACCAGACCCTTTAGGTCTGGTATGGATATTAAGGGGAACCCCGCCATCAATTTTTAAAAAAAATGACGTGGGGTTCCCCCCAAATATCCATAACCAGACCCTTCAGGTCTGGTGTGGAATTTAAGGGGAACTCCACTCCAACTAAAAAAAAAAATGGCGTGGAGTCCCCCCTAAAATCCACACCAGACCCCTTATCCGAGCACGTTGACCTGGCCGGCCGCAGAAAAGAGGGGGGGACAGAGCGCGGCCCCCCCCCTCTCCTGAACCGCACCAGGCCACATGCCCTCAACATTGGGAGGGTGTTTTGGGGTGCCCCCCAAAACACCTTGTCCCCATGTTGATGAGGACAAGGGTCTCTTCCCCACAACCCTTGCCCGGTGGTTGTGGGGGTCTGCGGGCAGGAGGCTTATCGAAATCTGGAAGACCCCTTTAACAAAGGGGCCCCCCAGATCCCGGCCCCCCCCCTGTGTGAAATGGTAATGGGGTACCTTGTACCTCTACCATTTCACGAGAAAAAAAATGTAAAGGGTTAAAAACGACAAGAGCCGGTTTTTGACAAGTCCTTTATTATCTTCTTTCTTCTTTCCTTCGGGTTTCTTCTTCCTCCTCCTTCTTCTTCCTCTGCTTCTGTCTTGGGTCTTCTATTCCCGCATCTTGCCCGGCGTGTTCTTCCATCTTCTTCCTTCCGCTGTCCTTCTCGTCCGCATCTTCTCCTTCTTCTTCTTCTTCGCCGGAGGCGCCGCTTCCAATTGAAATCCCCGCTGTCTGCCGGACCACGCCCCCCCCCTCTGACGTCTCGGGCAAGCTCTTAGGAGTGTGCTGCAAGTGCGTCAGAGGGGGGCGTGGTCACATGTCAGAGGGCGGCCAATTCAATTTGAAGCTCGTGCGCGGCTTTTTCTTTGCCAGAGTCGCCGCTTCCAATTGAATTGCCCGCTTTCTGGAACATGTGACCACGCCCCCCTCTGACGCACTGGCACCACACGGGGACTTTCCTAAGAGCTTGCCCGTGGCGTCAGAGGGGGGGCGTGGTCCGGCAGACAGCGGGGATTTCAATTGGAAGCGGCCGCTCCGGCGAAGAAGAAGAAGAAGGAGAAGATGCGGACGAGAAGGACAGCGGGAAAAAGAAGATGGAAGAACACGCCGGGCAAGATGCGGGAATAGAAGACCCAAGACAGAAGCAGAGGAAGAAGAAGGAGGAGGAGGAAGAAGAAACCCGAAGGAAAGAAGAAAGAAGATAATAAAGGACTTGTCCAAAACCGGCTCTTGTCTTTTTTTACACTGACACTTTTTTTTTCTCGTGAAATGGTAGAGGTACAAGGTACCCCATTACCTTTTCACACAGGGGGGGGGCGGGATCTGGGGGGCCCCTTTGTTAAAGGGGTCTTCCAGATTTCGATAAGCCTTCCGCCCGCAGACCCCCACAACCACCGGGCAAGGGTTGTGGGGAAGAGACCCTTGTCCTCATCAACATGGGGACAAGGTGTTTTGGGGGGCACCCCAAAACACCCTCCCAATGTTGAGGGCATGTGGCCTGGTGCGGTTCAGGAGAGGGGGGGGGCCGCGCTCTGTCCCCCCCTCTTTTCTGCGGCCGGCCAGGTCAACGTGCTCGGATAAGGGGTCTGGTGTGGATTTTAGGGGGGACTCCACGCCATTTTTTTTTTTTGGGGTGGAGTTCCCCTTAAATTCCACACCAGACCCGAAGGGTCTGGTTATGGATATTTGGGGGGAACCCCACGTCATTTTTTTAATAAAATTGACGGCGGGGTTCCCCTTAATATCCATATCAGACCTAAAGGGTCTGGTTATTGAATTTGGGGGGACCCCCACGCTTTTTGATTTTGTTTTTTTATGAATGAATTATCCTGCAATTTCCAGGAGCTGACAATTCATTATTGCCGCGAGTCAGTTTTAAATGGCTTTTTTTTTATTATTTGTTTTTTTCAGAATGTCATTTTGTGCAAAGACATATTTCTAACCGCAGGAAAAGTGCGCTTTATTCACCTGCTGACATTCCCCCCCCCCCCCCATGGTACGAAATTAAAAAAAAAATATTCAAATGACGTGGGGGTCCCCCCAAATATCCATAACCAGACCCTTCGGGTCTGGTGTGGAATTTAAGGGGAACTCCACCCCAAATTAAAAAAAAATGGCGTGGAGTCCCCCCTAAAATCCACACCAGACCCCTTATCCGAGCACGTTGACCTGGCCGGCCGCAGAAAAGAGGGGGGGACAGAGCGCGGCCCCCCCCCTCTCCTGAACCGCACCAGGCCACATGCCCTCAACATTGGGAGGGTGTTTTGGGGTGCCCCCCAAAACACCTTGTCCCCATGTTGATGAGGACAAGGGTCTCTTCCCCCACAACCCTTGCCCGGTGGTTGTGGGGGGTCTGCGGGCAGGAGGCTTATCGAAATCTGGAAGACCCCTTTAACAAAGGGGCCCCCCAGATCCCGGCCCCCCCCCTGTGTGAAATGGTAATGGGGTACCTTGTACCTCTACCATTTCACGAGTAAAAAAAAGTGTCAGTGTAAAAAAAGACAAGAGCCGGTTTTTGACAAGTCCTTTATTATCTTCTTTCTTCTTTTCTTCGGGTTTCTTCTTCCTCCTCCTTCTTCTTCCTCTGCTTCTGTCTTGGGTCTTCTATTCCCGCATCTTGACTGGCGTGTTCTTCCATCTTCTGTTCCTCCCGCTGTCCTTCTCGTCCGCATCTTCTCCTTCTTCTTCTTCTTCGCCGGAGCGGGCCGCTTCCAATTGAAATCCCCGCTGTCTGCCGGACCACGCCCCCCCTCTGACGCCACGGGCAAGCTCTTAGGAGTGTGCTGCAAGTGCGTCAGAGGGGGGCGTGGTCACATGTCAGAGGGCGGCCAATTCAATTTGAAGCTCGTGCGCGGCTTTTTCTTTGCCAGAGTCGCCGCTTCCAATTGAATTGCCCGCTTTCTGGAACATGTGACCACGCCCCCCTCTGACGCACTGGCACCACACGGGACTTTCCTAAGAGCTTGCCCGTGGCGTCAGAGGGGGGGGCGTGGTCCGGCAGAAAGCGGGGATTTCAATTGGAAGCGGCCGCTCCGGCGAAGAAGAAGAAGGAGAAGATGCGGACGAGAAGGACAGCGGGAGGAACAGAAGATGGAAGAACACGCCGGGCAAGATGCGGGAATAGAAGACCCAAGACAGAAGCAGAGGAAGAAGAAGGAGGAGGAAGAAGAAACCCGAAGAAAAGAAGAAAGAAGATAATAAAGGACTTGTCAAAAACCGGCTCTTGTCTTTTTTAACCCTTTACATTTTTTTACTCGTGAAATGGTAGAGGTACAAGGTACCCCATTACCATTTCACACAGGGGGGGGGCCGGGATCTGGGGGCCCCTTTGTTAAAGGGGTCTTCCAGATTTCGATAAGCCTTCCGCCCGCAGACCCCCACAACCACCGGGCAAGGGTTGTGGGGAAGAGACCCTTGTCCTCATCAACATGGGGACAAGGTGTTTTGGGGGGCACCCCAAAACACCCTCCCAATGTTGAGGGCATGTGGCCTGGTGCGGTTCAGGAGAGGGGGGGGGCCGCGCTCTGTCCCCCCCTCTTTTCTGCGGCCGGCCAGGTCAACGTGCTCGGATAAGGGGTCTGGTGTGGATTTTAGGGGGGACTCCACGCCATTTTTTTTTTTAAATTTGGGGTGGAGTTCCCCTTAAATTCCACACCAGACCCGAAGGGTCTGGTTATGGATATTTGGGGGGAACCCCACGTCATTTTTTTTTTAAATTGACGGCGGGGTTCCCCTTAATATCCATACCAGACCTAAAGGAAGCGGCGACTCTGGCAAAGAAAAAGCCGCGCACGAGCTTCGAATTGAATTGGCCGCCCTCTGACATGTGACCACGCCCCCCTCGGACGCACTTGCAGCACACTCCTAAGAGCTTGCCCGTGGCGTCAGAGGGGGGGGCGTGGTCCGGCAGACAGCGGGGATTTCAATTGGAAGCGGCGCCTCCGGCGAAGAAGAAGAAGGAGAAGAAGATGCGGACGAGAAGGACAGCGGGAGGAACAGAAGATGGAAGAACACGCCGGGCAAGATGCGGGAATAGAAGACCCAAGACAGAAGCAGAGGAAGAAGAAGGAGGAGGAAGAAGAAACCCGAAGAAAAGAAGAAAGAAGATAATAAAGGACTTGTCAAAAACCGGCTCTTGTCTTTTTTAACCCTTTACATTTTTTTTCTCGTGAAATGGTAGAGGTACAAGGTACCCCATTACCATTTCACACAGGGGGGGGGCCGGGATCTGGGGGGCCCCTTTGTTAAAGGGGTCTTCCAGATTTCGATAAGCCTCCTGCCCGCAGACCCCCACAACCACCGGGCAAGGGTTGTGGGGAAGAGACCCTTGTCCTCATCAACATGGGGACAAGGTGTTTTGGGGGGCACCCCAAAACACCCTCCCAATGTTGAGGGCATGTGGCCTGGTGCGGTTCAGGAGAGGGGGGGGGGGGGCCGCGCTCTGTCCCCCCCTCTTTTCTGCGGCCGGCCAGGTCAACGTGCTCGGATAAGGGGTCTGGTGTGGATTTTAGGGGGGACTCCACGCCATTTTTTTATTAATTTGGAGTGGAGTTCCCCTTAAATTCCACACCAGACCCGAAGGGTCTGGTTATGGATATTTGGGGGGAACCCCACGTCATTTTTTTTTTAAATTGACGGCGGGTTCCCCTTAATATCCATACCAGACCTAAAGGGTCTGGTTATTGAATTTGGGGGGACCCCCACGCTTTTTTTTCCCTTTTTTTAATGAATGAATTCTCCTGCAATTGCCGGGAGCCGACAATTCATTATTGCCGCGAGTCAGTTTTAAATGGCTTTTTTCCTTTGAAAAATGACATTTTGTGCAGAGACAGTTCTAACCACGGGAAACATGCGCTTTTTCACATGCTGACATTAGAGACCCCCATAGTACGAAATTTAAAGGAAAATTACACTTTTATTATTGCACTTTTAGCATTATTAAAATCACTGCTCCCGAAAAAAACGGCCGTTTTAAAAAATAAAAAAAGCATTGGTACATGTCCCTGGGGCAGGACTGAGGTCCCCAAACACTTTTTAGGAGAAAACTTGCAGATTAGCCTTTAAAATTCACTATTAAGATTTCCCCCATAGACTTATACAGGGAGTTCGGCGGCGGCTTTAGTTATCAATCACATCGCGCTGCTGCTGCCGCCGGTTCATGCGCCTAATTAGGGATTCATCCAGCGCACTAATTAAGGCATGTACCGGCGCAGCGCAGATTCATTAGTAAATCAGCCCCCATGTCTTTTGTTACAGCGGAGTTCAATCCAAAAGTGGAATTTCCGCTTTAAGCACTCATCGGTCCCTTACATGCCACATTTGGCATGTAATCTTTTTTTGGTGGGGGAGTGTGTACCCTTAAAATGTAACATGATTTTTTTATTTTGATTTAGTAAAAAAGGTATGGTATCATAATATGTGTCAATGAACAGCAGAACCAGATTGATGTAGCCTTAGCGGACTTCTAGATATATATCAATAAGTCTGCTGATGATACATCAATCTGGTGCTGCTTTTCACTATAGATAAAATCTATATATATATATAATTCACTGTTATTAGTATTTTTAAATTTATGTTAGTATAAAGTAAAAAAATATATATTTTAAGTATTATTTTTTCAGTGCCACTAATTTAGATATATATATATATATATATTTTTTTTTTCTAGACGTTTACGTAAAACTGCGTATCGATGTTTTATTTCATGGATTTATGGATACTTGGGAAAAGGGAATCGCAGAGTTATCCCAGCTTGTGTAGTGAATGCTGTACACAATGCATTTCCAGATCCAGATGGGTCATATGTAGGATTTTTCTATGCTGATGACTATGATGCCTTTGACATGGCCTTTTCATTAAAAAAAAAATTGGAAATTGTTATTGTTATTTACCCCAAATTTTGACATGTTAAAATAAATTAATGTTTTAATATTAATGTTATCTCTTTGATTTTAATTTTTTATATAGACAAAATTAATTTTGAATAATGTGTAAAAATATTCTATTTCTCTAAAATGATTAAATATATACATTTTTTTACTTTTAAATGTATATTTTAATATATATATATATAAAAAGAACAACATATATATATTTATATAAATTTCCAAAAATCAACAAATAATTTTCTAGTAGTCACGTTAACTGGTAGCACCAAAGAATGACAAGTTTACATTTAAAATATATAAACTGATATCATTTTATTTTTAGGATCCCAAAAATTATGATTTTTCTTAAAGAAATAAATGAAAAAAACATCCACATTGGATATATTGCATCATTAAAATAGCCAAGTACAGAACATACATAATAGAATCATATACAGATAGAATCTTCAATTTTTAAATGGTCATAGACAAATAGGAGCTTAAAACAGTGTTTCTGTGGTGAATAACAAATCAATTTAAAAAATTATGTACTAAACAAAAAAATATCATAAGCTAAATTCTGGGTTGGGTTTTTTTTATATACAAAATTATCTCGAAAAATGGAGTTCATTTACTAAATTCAAATCCCCTGTGCACTTGTAAGTGTAGTCGCTGTAGAGGGTTGATCAAAAGGAGAAGAAGCATTGCTGATTTATATCATCCAATCACGTGCAAGCAAAATCAATGCAATTATCAATTTTTCTTGCATGTTCCATTCAGATCTGCAGCGACTGCACTTTCAAGTGCATTTACATGTGCACTTGCAGTGCAAAGTGGATTTGCCTATAGAAAATAAACAACAATTTGAATAATAAACATTCAGGTATTCAACAAGTGGATCCTGGTATGGGATTGAAGACAGGCAAAATGTATATAGTTTCAAAGATAGCGGTCTAGTATATTCTGGGATGGAAAGTTTGCCCCAAAAAAATGAAAGATCAAAGACAGTCCTAGGCTCAGATTCAGAGTTAGCCAGTTTTGGAAGAAGAGCCAGATCTATCATGGAAAGGCCACCATGTCAGGGTGAATACTAATAACAAACAAACAAACATATGTAAGGATTATGTAATCGTCAAACATCTCAAGGGAAATGTTCCCAAGCAGCCTTGTGATGCATGCAGTAGTGCCTTTGGGTACCAAGAGCATATTATTATTAGGTCTCACTAGCTTATTTTTAGACAGGTCTAGATAGTTATTAAAGTCTACTAACACTAAAAGCGGCGGCAGGCCATGAAATTGTGACCTATAATTTGCATGTGTTCTTAGAATTGCAGCTGAGAATGGTAGAGGAACATACATAACTGCCAAAATACCTTGACAGCCATAAATGGAACATATTAAAAAAAAAGAACTAGGGGTCAATAACAGGGTCCGTTGACTAACAATTGAATGAATGAATGATAACTTATATAGCGCGTCACATGCAAACTAAATCGCCTCTGGGCGCTTGTTGTTCCTGTCTCCTTTGATATCAAAAGAGATGAGTTTTGATCTTTCTCCTAAACACTGAGTGGTTCTCCTCCAACCGAATGCTGGTTGGTAAAGCGTTCCATAGTCTGGGACCTTGGACCACAAAACTTCTATCTCCTTTGGACTTGTAGTTGGCTTTCGGAATCTGGAGCAGGTTTTGATTGGTGGATCGCAAAACGCGATTGGGATTGTGGGCTTTTATTTTTTCGCATAAATAATGGGGAGCGTTCCCATGAATACATCTATGCGTTAGACAGAGAGCTTTAAAAGCAATTCTGTCTTTAACTGGCAGCCCGTGGAGGTTCTCAATGAAGGTGAAATTGATTCCCAGGGTTTTTTCCCAGTCACAAGTCTGGCGGCCGTATTCTGAACGACTTGCAGACGAGCGACTTGGTACTTGGGGAGTCCGAGGTAAAGGGCGTTTGCATAGTCCAGTCTGGAGTTAACAATTGCTCCCACCACGACCGCTATGTCTTCTTTGGGAATGAATGGAATAAGTCTGCGTAGTAGGCGCAGCAGATGGTGAGATCCGCTGACTACTGACCTATTTGTGCGTCCATTGTCATATAGGAGTCAAAATTACCCCTAGACTTTTGACTTTGGCGCTAGGGGAGATGATTTTGCCCAGAATGGGCGGGGGTGTCCATGTTGTTGCAGGTTGATTCCTGTGCTTGGTGTGAAACAGGAGAAGTTCTGTTTTCGCTCCGTTGAGTTTAAGATAACTCTTTATCATCCAGTCCTCTATCAGAGAAAGGCATGTCTCCAGATTGAGGTGGTGATCCTTTGTGTTTCCAATACGGAAATACAGTTGCGTATCGTCTGCATATGAGTGATACAGCAGTTTTTAATCTCAAAAAGAGGACGAAGATAGATGTTTAAACAGCACCGGTGACAGCGGTGATCCTTGAGGGACTCCGCATGATACTGTGCGTTTCTCAGATGTAAAAGGTCCTAACTTCACTGTTTCCGATCAGTTTTCCAGGAAAGAGGAAAACCAAGATAAGTCGCCTTCTGCTACTCTGGCTACTTCAGCTAGCCGTGTCAATAACAGTTTGTGGTCTACAGTGTTGGAAAGCTGCACTTAGGTCCAACAGAACTAGAAGACAAGATTCTCCTTCGTCTGCGGCCTCTAGAGCATCGTCCCATATTTTGAGCAGCGTGGTTTCAGTCCCATGTCTAGGATGGAAACCCGATTTGATATGGGTCAAGTAGCTTGGTAGGTATCCAGATGCTGTTGCAGCTGTTTTACCACTACTTTTTCCATTACCTTTGAGAGGACATTGTTATTGGATGGGCCGGCGGTGGAGTTGGTCCTTGGGGTCAGAGGGAGGGTGTCATGGATCTGCCACCTAAGAGTTAATGGTGCAGACTGATTTCTGTGATTGACAACAGGCTGCCCTATTTAAACACCTCAGCAGCACAGTGTCTTTGCTGCTGCCTGATCTGCAGTTCTTACCTGACTTCCTGTGATCTGACCTGTTCCCTGTATTTGACCCAGCTTGCTGACTACGATTGATCTCTGTTATCCTGATCCTGGCCTGTTTTGTGACCAACGCTCAGCCTACAACTGCTTGATTTCCCATTGCCGAACTTGCCTGTATATCTGACCATTCTCTGCCTGTCGTTTATATCTATATCTGATCATCTGTTACCAACCTGGCTTGTCTGACTACGCATTCAGTGTCTCCCCAGCCAGTGCACCCACCACCAGCTTCCTGTTTCCTGCTGCACCTGCTGAACCGACAAGACCCAAGATGAACCAGGCACCCATCACACGCCAGGGCTCTTGTGCCACTGTCGCAACTTGACTTGTATCGTGGGTCCTTTAGCCGGGGTTGTACGAGAAGAATCCTTCCAACTACACGTCAGGCTCATCTGGCAGGTACGTAACAGTTATCAGACAGCCATGTCTGAGCCTGCTAGTGGGAAATTCGGCCATGGATGACGTCTGCCAGCACCTTGCAGCCCTCACCCAAGCAGTCAAATCTCTACAGGAGGGTTATACACAACTGGAACAACGTGTACAGACTCTGGCTACACCAACAAGCAATGCTGCCCCTTCTGTCTCAGGGACTGCCACTGCAGCAACCCCATTAGTGATGCCGCCCCCTGAACCCAGAGTTCCAGCACCAGAGAGATTTTCAGGTGACCGGGGAAAGTTTTGATCCTTCCGCAATGCATGTGAACTGTACTTCGCCCTACAACCTCAAACTTTTTCCCTTGAAATGACTAAAGTGGGGTTCATTATATCACTGCTTCAGGGTGAGGCCCAGTCCTGGGCTCATCGTATGTTGGAAAAGAACGATGTAATTGCTACAGTTCATGTCGTCCTTCTTCGGTGCAATGGCCAAATTATACGACGACCCGCAACCGAACCACCACAGCAGAGGCTGCCCTTCATGCACTCCAGCAAGGCCGCAGAACAGCTGAAGATTATGTCACAGACTTTTGACGCTGGAGTGCAGACACACAGTGGAATGATGCAGCCCTGCGACACCAGTTCCGCTTGGGGTTATCGGAGGGTTCTGATAGACGAATTGGCACGTGTTTGGGTCCCAAATACCCTGGAGGCCCTTATCACACTGGCCATCCAAATTGACCGCCGGCTTCGTGAGCGACGATCCGAAAGATCAGCCCAGCAGCCACGTCCAGTATGGATGATGCCCCGGATCCCAGCTCCTACTCACTCCGCACCTGATAGCTGAGTTCAGCCCGCTCTTGTCGCTACTGCTACCGACGCTCCAGAGCCTATGCAAATTGGCCTAATACGCCCCTCTCTGTCCCCAGAAGAACGCCTGCACCGACGACAGAATAACTTTTGCCCTGTACTGTGGAGGTGCAGGCCACTATGTGCGTTCCTGTCCAACCAAGACACGTAAGCAGCGGATGATTTTTTCAGTTAATAACTTTTTTTTGCCTACCAATGCTACCAACCTAACCCTTCCCATCTCTTTCCAGCTGCTAGAAAGCTAAGTGACAGATTACCGCGATCATTGATTCCGGGGACTGCAGTTGCTTCATTGATCTAACCTTCGCAACACAACAACGCATTCCCTTGAGACCTAAGCACAAGGACTTTCTGTTTTTCTAGCTGACGGGTCATGTATCAAGTCTGGACCTGTAACACAAGAGACATTTCCCTTACACGTGTGTTGGCTCCCTCTCAACATAAGGAATTCCTAAGCTTGATGTCATCTCCTCCCCACTATTCCCTGTTATTCTGGGCCTACCCTGGCTGAAGGCGCATAATCCGCAAATTGACTGGGCCATAGGGAGAATCAACTTCCACTCAGCCTATTGCCAGGAGCACTGCCTACCAAGGCCCCCAGTTCCTTCTACAACACTATTTTGTATGGACCTCTGAGTCTGAAGTGTGGAAAAGTTGTACCTGAACACTATCATGAGTTCCTGGATGTCTTTAGTAAGCGAGGGGCTGACATTCTTCCCCCGCATCGGCCATATGATTGCCCAATTGAACTGCTTCCTGGGTTCCGAAATCCCCTTTGGTAGAATCTTCCCCCTCGCTGAATGAGAACAGGAGGCACTAAAAGAATACGTCCAAGAAAACTTGGAAAAGCGGTTCATCCGACCCTCTACCTCTCCAGCAGATCTGTAATATTTTTGGTTGAAAAAAAAGACCACTCCCTACGACCTTGTGTGGACTATCGGGAGCTCAACAAAATTACAGTTAAAAACCAATATCATCTCCCTCTAGTACCCGAACTATTTCAGAGACTAAGGTCAGCGACCATTTTCACCAAACTGGATCTACGGGGGCTTACAATTTTTTTTTATAATCATTTATTTTTTGTTTTTTTATCACTGCTTTACATATGCATATATCCATAAGTCAGGTATACAAACGGTTGATATCAGGTTATCATACTTACATAATACACATGACTAATGGCTATGCACCCGTAAGTTTAATGCCTAGTGCACAGTTCAGAAATGTTGTGTTTGATATGGTCCCCCCCCCTGTCCCGTCCTTCCCCTCTCCCACCCCCCCACCTTCCCCTAACCCACCCTTGTGAGCATACAGACCTGGTGCCAGGTAGGTTTAATTGTGGTTGGTTGCGCCTTTTTCTTGTTGTTTAATGATTGACTCGGGTGAGAGCAGGCACATAGGGGCCTGCGTGTAGGCCCGCTCCATGTGCATTAGCTCTAGTGTCGGGGTACCTACCCTAATTCCTCGTCTGTTGACTGCCATATTCTCCATATTTTTTGGAACTTATCATGCTTCCCCTGAGTTGATATAGTATACCTTTTCATTTTGAGATTGTTTGTTTCATCGCTGCAACCAGTTCTCTATAGATGGGGGGCGCCTGAGCTTGCCATTTTTGAGCAATTACTTTGCGCGCCTGGAATAGGCATCTCAGTATGGGTTCGAGGGTACCTTGCGGTACTTTGGTATCGTCCATACAGCCCAAAAGGCAGATCCTAGCTGCTGGAGCAAGGGCAGAACTAAATTTCTAATTTATCCGTGTTATAATACCCTCCCAGTAACTATATAATTTTGGGCACTTCCAGACCATATGAAGAAGGTCTCCTTTGTCGTTGCAATCTTGGGCACTCGTTATTGAGTCTCCATCCCAACTTAAACAAACATTTTATGAGGGGTGTGATAGACCCTATATAATAAGAATGTAAAAGGAGGGAGCAAGAATTTGTGCCCGCCTTCATGGGCTTGTGGCAGCCCCGCCCCCCTTTTTTCAGATCAGGTCATTCCCGCATTTTTTTATTATTAGTATTAATGATGATTAGGTTACTGTCTCTTTAAGAATTTGAAGGTATCGAGCGGGACCAATGAGAAGCTGTGGATTTTTCCAGAAGGATTTGGTACCTATATATATAGGGGTGCTCTG